>CAWUFW010009237.1:0-600000 GCA_963921515.1 Calotriton arnoldi | reverse complement strand
GAGTCAGAAAGGTTGTTCTGTGTTGCATGGTATGGGCTGTTGTTGTGTGATATGTCTGCCATTGTATGTGATGGGCCTATCAAAATCTGCTTGGGGGCTGTGGTGATGTGTGATTGTGTGGCAGTGCTGTGTGATGTGCTGTGTCATCTACCTGGGCTCACTAACTCATTCCAAAACCTTGTTGGCCTACTGTGAAGTACACATACACACCCTACTTGGTCTGCCCTCCTCTGTTCTACATTGTATGTGGACTGACCCTTATTTGTGTGCAATGATGACTATAGTCATTTTTGAGGGACTCTTGCCTCACCCCACACTCATGTTCCTATTCAGTTGCTGGCGATGTTAATGAGATGTCACTGTAGACAGTGTCCCTGCACATGACTTCTTGCTGCAGATGTGTTGTGCTGAGTGGTGCTTCTTTTCTGTTACATGTGGTGTGGATGTTGTGATGTTGGGCTTGCTTGTCTGGGACAATGTCCTGGACTCCTACTACATTGTGGGCAGGTTTTCCCGCGGCTTCACCGCTGCGGTGACATGACCGGCACGACTGGGCTAGTTGCAGTGATTTCTATGGTGATGGGTGACCCCAATACAGAGGTGTCAAATTGTGACGTGCCGGACATTTGTACTTACACTGGGGGGTATGTTCCTGTCTCCACCAGGGTGTCTGATGTAGACAGGACACGTATTTCTGTACAACAGTTGTGTTTGTATGAGGGGATGCGTTGTTGACTTACCTGCGGTGTTGACCGCGACGGCGTCTTATCTGCTGGTAATGGATGAGGTACAGCAGCGGAAGGGCTTGTAGAGCTGGATCCATGGCGGCCAGGAACGTGTGGAGGTGCCTCGGAATGAAGTTTGCATCTCCACAGTTGTGCTTCCGCCGTCTCTGGGTGGCTGGTTTCTCCGCTGGGTTCGGATGGGCTGTTATAGGCATCGTGATTTGTCCGGCGGTCGTCACGTCATTCCGCTCGGCGGTCTTTCTCTATTGGCTCCCTCCGCCACCGCTGCGGAATGAAAATTCTGGCGGATCCGGAAACACCATGACGGATGGGAAATGCGCTATCTTTAGCCATTGTAATATGGCGGACGCAAGGACCGCCGCAGGAGTAAGGAAATAGACGTCTTCCGCCAGCACCGCAGATGTGCCAAACACCGCCATCGTAATTGACCCCTAAGTCTCTCCATCTCAGCTCGTGCAAGGTGAGTCGGTGGATAGTTCTAAGGTGGTTCTGCATGCTGGAGGTGACGCAGCTATATTTTTTTTCACTACCCCAGGAAAGAAATTTTTTACAGATGGTGCAAGTAACTTTCCGGGAGTATAATGTTTTTCTCCTTCTGGGATACTAAAAAACTGCCACACTATGCTCTCCTTCTTCTTCCTGGGTGGCTCTTCTTTCTCTCCTCTTTATAACAATATTAATTTTTCCTCCTCCTGTTGTCTGGAAGAACTAGCCAAAGTTTTTGAGAAAGAAAATAAACACACCAAAATAATCAACCTGATCCCTAATTAATAGAGAGTAGAATGAGAACCACACCCTACTATTTCTAGAAACAGGTGGGAGTTTCAACTTCCTATGATTGAAAGGTGTTACAACAATCAAATTCTTTTTTTTGTTGGTCACATGGGGTGAGTGACTCCAATGCGATACCACTGCGCCAGGAGTGCGATTTCGTAAAATACATTAAATTATAATGTATTGGACAAATTATTGCAATGTTAAACATCTATATACTGATTTAGAACTTTTTCTTCAGACTCGTAGGAATCACGACCTCGGAATTACGTAATGTAACAGTGCACAGTGGTATTGCGGTTCCTTAAAATACTATTAGGATTAATATTAATCCAAAATATAATTTTACTGCTTGATGCACTTTTATTGTATTATTTATGAATTCCAGTTTTACAAGTAAGAATGTAAACACAACTTTATATATCTATCTCAGAAATCATACATTTTCAAAATCTACGCACCCAGTGCGACGTTAAAGTTGTAAAAATTTAGAATTGAAAACAAAAATACATTGAACATTAAATAACTATATATTATTATTTGTTTTAAAAACATTTCGCGAGAGTCTCACTGGGTACGCAACTCCTGTCAAGAATGAAACAAAACAAAAAATGGAAGCTCAAGTTCCTGCCTTTTATTGAGAATCACCCCCAGATGTGTCAGGTACCGGGGGCATTAAAGACAAAATAATTTTTTTAAAAACCAGGATGGGTTATGGCTGTTCTCGCTACCCCAGGGATCACCACCTCCCCGGGGCTATATCTTTATGAAATGTGGGGGAAGGTAGATGGCCCCCCACAGCAGCCCCGGGGACAGCTACCTCCCTGGGCAACATCAAACAATAATGCTTTGGGGGCTCCAGTCCACCCATGCAGCCCTGGGACGGTCTCCTCCCCAAGGTACATATACAACAATTAAGGGGGTCCTTTGTGGACCCTCGGCCCCAACTGCTATCTCCCCGGGGCTTACTTCACATTTCTGGAGCCAGCCCTGGGGGGCCGCACTGCCACCCTCCAGGAGCCCTACATGAAACTGGGGACTGCCACCCCGCAGGGCTGGCTCCAGCAATGTCCCAGGGTGCCCACCCTGGGAACATTGCAGTTTCCTATGGCTTGGCGGGAGCACTGCTCCCACCAAGCCATAGCAAACTCTGCTCCGCTTCATGGAAGTGAGAGCATTACAAATGCTCTCACTTCCACGAGATGTGAGAATTGCTTTTGGACAGAGGGAGCTGCGTGTTAGCAGCTCCCTCTGTCCAAAAGCAATGCTGGCTCCTGCTGGGGGCAGGAAGCCGACAGGAACCGCCTTCAGGCTCCGTCCGCGTTCCCCAACAAGGTGGCCATGACCCCTACATACTCCTCCCTATACAGTGTATCCCAGGTATTCTCTCCACCATCTGAGGAAAGTACCAACCCTGTTGTGGTGCAGGTATCACCTGGGTACCATTCTCCTGTCCACAGGCTTCCACCTGCCACCCTCCCCCCTGCTGTTGGACCTGGTGGTCTCATCCATGGCCGACCCCTGTAGAGAGGGCCTACACCTGGCCATGGTGGCCAGTGGGAGCAGGACTTCTTCAAACAGCAGGCAGATGTGAGGCAGGACATTCGTGCCATAGGGGCTACCCTTTCAGACATGTCTGAGGACCTGCAGGACATGCACCAAATCCCTCAGGTGGTGGACAGACTGACCAATGTTTTGGATAGGATGGATAGATCTTGGCAAGACATGTCCAAGAATATCAGAGACATGATATCTATCCAAAGGGAAAAGAGTTTAAGACACCATGCCTTGGCCATGAAGATGATGGAGGGCATGATGAAAGTGATCCAAAGTCTCCCTTCACGGTCAACGCAGGGAGGGGAGCCATCACATCTGCCTGCAGCACATCACACCCACACACCTGTACCACAAACTGCACAGGACCACAGCAACGGTACACACCCAACACTGTGCCCTGAACAGGCACTCACACCACCTATACATCCACCACCACCCCCTGAACAGGCACTACCAACACCTGCACAAACAGCCCCTGTCCACACACAAACACCAACTGTATATACACCATCCGCTCCTGCACATGAACTTCACCCTGTACAGGCACATGCACAACACCCACCTGCACCTCAGCGACAACCCAGACATGATCCCTCACAGTGATCCTCACCTCCGAAATTGAGAAGTCGCAAGCACGATCCCCATAGATCACATCCCAAAAACTTTTTGACCAGTGTAAATATGTGTAAATAAAAAGTAATTCTCTTCACAAGTCAAAACTCTGTTGCGTATCATGTCCTGATAGGCAAATGTATACCAATTTTGGTGGCCTAGAGATGTGAGGATGGATGTGTGTGTGTGACACATGTACAAGTGTAACCCCATCATTGCAACAAGCCATAATGTGCAGAGCAGATGACTCCCAAAATATATGTCCATGTTTTGTACAAGACATTCACAATGAAGTTAAACAAGCTAGAGAAAGTATGATTCAAAATAAGATTTTATGTAAAAAAAAGTGTGAGATTTGAAAAACAACAACAGTCCGTTTGGAAAGGAGAAAGGAAAACAAATGATGTTCTTACTACAGAAGGAGAAGGGAACTTGGATTGGGGTGGGGCAACATAAATATAACATGTCAGGGAGCGTCAGGGGAACCCGTCTATTTACAAGGGAAAAAGTAAATAATTGTCCACCAAGAAAATTCTGTCTAACAGGTCAAGTGTCCTTCTGGTCATCCTCTAGTACCACAATGTACAGATCCTCTGAGTCCAATGCAGGCTCCTGGCTGGCCGGTGCAGGACCAGGCACCGCACGGGGTTGGGACACACGAGGAGTACGGGGGGAAACAGTGTGGTGCAACGGACAGGGGGAGACATTGACGGTAGTGTGGGAGGGATGCTGAGATATGACAGACAACATGGCTGCAGATAGGGAATTGACACTGGCAGTGAGAGTGGCCAGAGCTCGGGCAGTTTCCTCTCGCATCATGCGCATCTCTAGACACATCTGCAGCATGATGCGAGAGGACATGTCTGGCTGACCCTCACATGCCCACATCAAGTCCTCTGGTACAGCCACAGGAGGAAAAACACAGGGAGGGGTTTGGGTTGAACATGAGGGATGTGGTGCCTCAGGTTCAGAGCCAATGTTGGTGTCGAACTGGCCGCTACAATGAGGGGGACTGGTTGCAGGGGATGTAGCTGGAAGCCCCGATGGAATGGGGGCCTCTAGAGTTAGGGAGGGGCTGATGGCAGGACCAGGTTGCGTAGTAGCCTGCCCCGGGGACACCTCGCCAAAAGTAACTGGAGAGTAGATTCCCCCCCCCGGCCAGAGGTGTCCAGTTCTTCTCCCGCCTTCAGCGTCCTCAGCGTCCTCAGCCTCCACCCGGTCCGTAGCACCAGTTCGGGTGGACGCAATACCCCTGCCTCCTGATGTTGAAGGTCCCGCCTCATCCTCTTCTTCCTCACTAGATGAAAGAGGTCATTGCCGCCGGCGCACCACAGATGTCCTGCTCCGAACTGTGTCCGGCTGTTGGTCCTTTTGGCCAACTGAGCCCACTGAAATGTAAGACAAATCATGATGTAGTGGTTGTACATGTCAGGACAAGACACATACCTAGATGACCTAAGGTCAGACTTTGTTCTCCTCTGATCACACTATACAGTTGTCAGTGTTGATGAGCTTAAATTACATGTATGTTCACTGTCATCTCCTGATTTGAGTCTAACATGGACATCTCACAAGATTTTTGGTGGCTTACACATCTGTACTGGCCAACCCTCAACTTTGGCATTCTTGTGTTTCTGTGTGTCCTGTCACTGCTACATGGGCAGGTTCTAAACCTAGTCTACAAAAGGAGATCAGAGAGAGTCCAGATGGTAGCGAAATGGGCCTGTGATATGGAGTCTCTGCACTTTTACGTATGGACAAATGTTATCCGCTGTGTAGCATTGTATGAGACAACACAACTGCCGATTGGGGGGTCACACATCCATATAGGGTCTGGGCTATTAGGTTTGCTAAGTTGTGAGTCTAACCTTTTGATATTCCCTCACAAAAGCTGAGAATCTAGTGCCACATATTGGTTTCGGAGACTGATCAGGTAGTGCTGTGCACTGGTGAACAGTAGTGGCTCATTGTTACAGCTGCCTGTACATGAAAAATTATACTATACAAAAAAGTGATGCAGAGGAATAGATACATACATAATAACCATAGGGTTAATCAAATTACCCTATTCAATGGTACATCGTCCCATCCCAATTACTTATATTAATCAAAAGCCACATACCACAGTGTATTCCTGGTTGGAACAGTTATTATCTTCATTTAATTATTCTTAAATTGATAAAGAATTTAAAACAAAATATCAATTAGAAAAACATTTTACAAAAACACATACAAATAATCAGATTAATCAAATATTGTCTCTTATTCCCCAATTTTCAATTTCGTGTTTGCACTCCAAATAACAGCAATCCACTGTGAGGTAATCCGATCCTATATACACAAGAGGTTCAAACTACACCTCAAAAAACATTTTGCATTGTGTATATCCAACATAATACAACTCTTTCTTTATTTAACGGATTCCTCTAAAAGTCAGTCGACGCGTTTCAGCCCTTTATCTTCCGGGCCTCATCAGGACAAGGGTATAAGGAACAACCTAAAATTAAATAATCCAAAAGAAAATTATAAAAGTCGCCTACGCGTGCTTACGGATGTGCTGATCACCCAGTTGTGCACATGAGCCCTTAAAAACCAGATTCGTGCCACATAATTCTACCATTGGTGGAAGTGCCCTCCTCTTGTTCTAAACTCTATATCAGAGCATGTATTAAATACTAATAAAGTCAACATCTCTACTTCATGCTGAAGATTAATCACAAGCCACAAAACACCACGACCTAGTGCCACCTTACCACCCCATAACTCTCCTAATCAAACACTAGACTCACTTACAATGCCTCCCCCGGGCAATGAAGTATCTCTAGGGCAAGATCCACATATGCACACCAGTTTTCATAAAGGTATCATGCCTATTCCATCAGATAGCTGGCACACTGAGAACATAAAAATAAAAATAAAAATAAAGCTATTATATCAAAAGTTCACCTCTCAATAAAGACCATCCAGTAACCAGTGTGATAGCACAAAACCGCGCACTCTGCGTACATGTGCCACACCTCAAGCACCAATATCTCCTAGTACTCTGCGTCACTCGGTCTCACTTTTCTTCACAGTGTGTCCACTTTCCAGTGTTATCCTACAGGATCGCTGTGCTAATTAAATAAATGAAAATGCACCAGTAAGTGTGCAATCATCGTATTCAAGCAGGACTCACCAGCATCCCCCATTACCTCTTCTATAGCTTACCTACGTTACGGGATCACGGATCATCAGACCCTGCCTCCTTCACTTCCGGGATTCCCCAACGCGGCTCCCGCGCGGTAGCTATAATTAAACCCTCCCTCACATTACGGTCACGTGCTCAGCCACGTATCCTAGAAATCGAAGAGAGATGCCTGAACTGGACTCGCATTCCAACTAATGGAATCGCCAATCTCTATGTGTGCATATTAATGTGTAAAGTCATGTGTTATAAATAAAAAGACAGAAAACCAAATACTAAATAAGAACCATTACAAATACACCACGGGTCAAATATTATCAAACTAAATAAATAAGGCCACCACCAATTTTTTTCAGCACATCCTGCGCACAACTTATAAAAATAAAAATAAAAATAAATATAAAAGATGACAAATTCACAGGTAGAGTGTCACAAATCTTAGATACAGAAAAGTCGAATATATCAATACTCAAAACTTTCTCAGCAGATTTATATGTTGCATTTTGGTCTTTAAATATTCACACCTTTATGGACTATTTAACAAACAATCCTATATACATTTTTTCACTAGTATGCATGCTTGTTCTCAATCTGACACATTGACTGGAACTATGAGGTCATCTCAGTGTATCCCATTGTATCACAGATAGAAAGTCAAAAGTCTTCAAAAAGAACTCACAACTTTATGGACCATTTAACAAACAATCCTATATACATTTTTAATAATATGCATGCATGCTCTCAACTTGACAAATTGGCTAGAGAGTACGAGGTCGTCTCAATGTATTGATTCAGATCAATGCCCAGATTTCATCATAGTCATTAAGCCCTGCACCGCAGTTCTATACTTTTCAATCATGCATGCCTCTAACCTATTGAGTGTTGTTTAAAGGGTAGCCTTATTACTATACTTAACTACCATCAAAACTGACCAATGAATCAGTTTCACCATGATTACACTGTTGATAGTGTTGGACTAACGGGGCACCCTGCGTCTTACACCTTATTTGTGATTTGTGTTGTGGAATGCGCATTTTCACGGGTTGCGTTGTCTGACCTATATAGATTTTTCCACACGGAGATGACAAACAGCAAACCACGTTTCTTGTAGTGCAGTTTGAAAAACTATGCTGAACATGCTTTTTATCATTCAACATAACAAATTTAGAATCATTGGTCATGGGGCAAGCAGCGAAGTTATTACACCTAAAATGACCAACCAACGGTGTAAGTACCATCATGCTTCTTAAATCCTTTTTAATTTCTGCTGGTCGTGTGGATTTAACCAAATGTTGTCGGAGGTTCTTTCCTTTACAGAATGCAAATAGGGGTCTCGGCATGTTTAAATGGCTCACCAACCTCCAATGGCGCAAAATTATTCTCTTGATCTTGTTTGCCTTGGGATTATAGGTTAAAACACATGTAGGTGGGTTTAAATCAGGTTTCGATTTTGGAGTCAATAACTCCTCTCTCGGGGTAAACCACACATGTTTAAGTGCTGCTCTCACTAATTTTCTTGGATATCCCCTCTCCATTAATTTGTTTTGCAATATTTCTGCATTCTTGAAGTAATCTACCTTTTTGGTGCAGTTGCGTCTAATTCTGAGAAATTGCCCATAGGGCAAGTTCTCTTTAAAACTTCTTGGGTGTCCACTTGTAAAATGTAATAGCGTATTGCGGTCCATCTGGATCTAGAATGCCTTGTATCAGTTGCTAACCCGGACCTGGTGTTCCTTACGGAAACATGGGCCACTCTTACCTCTGATCCAGACTGGAACCAAGCCATTCCTGCTGGCTACATTGTGGCTCATAAAGATAGGCTAGGAGCAAAAGGGGGAGGAATAGCTTTGATTTATCGCTCCCACCTTACAGTGAGGTTCAGGTCTGAACCCACACTGGAGGCTGAAGCCATAACTTTTAGTGTTAAATACCATGACCATGAACTCCTGCCTGGCTTACTTGTTTATAGGCCGCCAGGAACAAGAACCTCTTTCATTCGTTCCATACAAACATTTATGGAATCATGCCTTGCCACTACTACCTCTACAGTACTGGGGATTTTAATTTTTATCTAGAACAAACCACCAACTCAGACTCCATTAGCCTAATTGATGTCATGGCTGGATATGGGATGAACCAGATTGTATGTGATCCTACCCACTTAGCTGGTCACACGTTAGATGGTATCTTTACCAACAACCCCCAGATTGAAGTAGAGAGCGTGCGTCCAGTGGGTTGGTCAGATCATGCGGCAGTCTACTTTAAAGTTAATATAGGCTCTCACCCTAACAGCCGCAGGCAAATATTTCTGCGGACTAAAATACGGCCGTGGAAAAATATACAACAGAAGCAGCTGGTCTCAGCCTTGGCAAAGGATAACCCCAATGTCACTAACATTGACTGTAATGGTGGGGCTAGTAATTTTAACAAATGGATCAGTCAGGCGGTTGATGAGGTGGCTCCAGAGGAAACCAATCACCCGAAGGAAAGGCAAGTTACCTCGCCTTGGTACTCAATAGAGCTCAAGTCCATTAAAATAAAATGCAGACGTCAGGAACGCGTCTGGAGGTCTGACTATAGCCTAGAGCATAGGACGCAATATAATATTACTTTGGAAGAATATAAAACTGCTATAAAACAGGCCAAAATTAATTATTTTACTAGCAAAATCCTTGAGGCCACGAATTCTTCTAAGGAACTTTTTAAAACGGTTTCGGCCCTTGCCAAATGTCCTCGAGACACGGAATTTGCTCCTGACCAAAATTTTGTTGACACTATGGCACTATTCTTTCAAAATAAAGTCCAGACAGTCTACAATGAACTGGAAAGCACATGACTACACTTAGTAGAGGATAACTCAAGTGTAAGGGATCCTCCCTTAATCAAAACCAGCCTGTCATGGTTTGCCACAGTACATGAGAACCAGATCACCGACTTGCTGACTCAAATCAAGTCAGGCTCCCCTTTGGACCCATGCCCCCATTTATATTACATTTGGCCTCTGAGGAGATCAGTGTTTTCTGACCCCTCTTTTAAATAATATTATCACACATGGGGTCTTTCCACAGTTATGGAAAAAGGCATGCATCAAACCCATCTTAAAAAAAGACTCATTAGATCCCTTGCAGACCAAACACTATTGCCCCATATCTTGTCTCCCCCTGCCTGCTAAGGTTCTTGAGAAAGCCATGAATTTGGAGTTGATGGAATATCTGGAAATAAATAATATTCTGGACTCCACTCAGCATGGCTTCAGATCACGTCACTCAACAGAGTCGGCCTTAATCATGGCCACAGAAGAGATCCGTAAGGTGATGGATTCAGGTGGGAGAGCCGTCCTGATCCTACTCGACCTAACAGCGGCGTTTGACACCGTAAATCATGGGGTGTTACTGCACCGCCTGGAAACAGTCGGGATCAATGATATGGCACTAACCCTGCTCTCGTCTTTCTTAGCCTCTAGGGTGCAACAAATACACTGGAACGGTCTCCATTCAGAGGAGTTTTACCTCCCTTGTGGAGTCCCACAGGGATCAGCGTTGTCTCCCACGCTATTTAATTTATATGTCACGCCATTAGCGAATCTCATAAAAGATCATGGCCTGATGTTAGTTTCGTATGCTGATGACACACAGTTAGTTGTGTCACTCACGCTACAGCGTTGAAATAACGGCAGAACGATTCCGTAACTGTCTTACTGGAGTAATGGCCTGGATGAGCACCAATTTTTTAAAACTTAATACAGAGAAAACGGAGGTGGTTGAGTTTGGTCAAAAACCTTCCATCTGGAATGATCTATGGTGGCCTCCAGAAGCGGGCACCTGTCCAATCCCGGTGCCTAAGGCAAGGAACCTTGGCTTTTGATAGATAAAGATCTATCGTATGGTCCCCAAATCAACCAAGTTACTTCAAATTGCTTCTTTATGATCAAGGTTCTGAGGAAAATACTTCCGTTTATACCATTCTCTTTAAGGAAGACGGTTGTAGGAGCCTTGATCCTATCCAGAGTAGATTATTGTAATGCTCTGTACTTGGGAGGCGGGTGCGAGACAATTCTCCAAACTCCAATCACTGCAGAATGCTGCCGCAAGGGTACTGTGTGGTCTCCCCAAGCACCACCCTACATCAAAGGCCATTAGGGACCTACACTGGCTACCAGTTAGACAAAGAGTGGACTTCAAGGCCCTGTGTTTAGTACACAAAGCCTTTTATGGAGGAGGAGCAATTGATATTGGACTCCTCTTTCCTCGATACATGCCAACGCGGGCACTCAGGTCATGCAACTTAGGGTTGGCATGTCTCCCCAGGACAAAAAGAGTCAGATGGGGAGGAAAGGGTTTCTCATTCCAAGCCGCTAAGCTTTGGAATTCCCTTCCTACCCAAATGCGACAGCAATCCAACAGGATTCTGTTTAGGAAGGTTTTAAAAACTTGGCTATTTGATAAATCCTAGAATGGTATGGCCTTCCCACCCCTTTCACACCCCAGCGCCAAGACGCCTCGGCAATAGTGCGCTTAATAAATAATTCAGTCAGTCAGTCAATCTGTTTAGTATATAGACTGACCTCCAGTTTGCCCTCGCTACTAGTAATCCAGATATCTAAAAAATTGATCTTGTCATCGCTATGTGTCCTGGTGAAATTTAAATCCTGTGTTCTAGAATTCAACCAGTGATGAAATCTCTCCAAGGTCTCCTGGTCTCCTTCCCACACCATCACAATATCATCAATGAAACGTAACCACTGAATGGTCTGTGATTTAAAGGGGTTCAATTCATTGAAGATATATTAATTTTAAAAGCAATACATTACAAGATTGGCTATCTCCGGGGCAAAACAACACCCCATCGCCACCCCCTTAACCTGTAAATACAGGTTGTCTTTGAAAGCGAAGAAATTATTCTTCAAACATAAGGTAGCCAGTGAGGCAATGAATTCTGTTGGCAACTGATGTGGCCGCTCCCTCTGGTCTAAGACCGCTTTCAACACAGCTAGTGCCTCCTCTTGGGGTATATTTGTATAGAGACTTTCAATGTCGAAAGAAACCAACAGCTGTTTGTCTCTATCGAACGGTAAATTTTCCATTTTCGCCATCAAGTCCATTGTGTCTCTGATATAAGCTTTAGTTTTGGGGATGAAAGGTTTTAGAAAAAAATCTATATATTTAGCTACAGGTTCCAACAATGAACCGCACGCAGATATAATAGGTCTCTGTGGACACACTTGGCAAAATTGGAAACACTTAAGAGCGAGGCAAGGATCTCAAAGTCTGTCTTGACTCCATGGCACATGATGATCTGTCTCAAACAGAACCCAAACTCACTGAATGCAATGCAAGTCATACCATCCAATAGCCATTGGCCTCTCATACACACATTGGACAGTGTCTGTACCATTCCTCATCCAATGCACACATCAGTTATGATTCCCCTGGTTCTCTGTTAGTGGAGCTGGCAGTGCGAATTTCTGTACAAATGCACGTGTGTGGCTCAATTCCCCAGTTGTCATGAAGAAACTACAACTCCCAGAATGCACTCAGCCCTGTACAGTCAATGTGCTACAGTGAGCCTTTTGCTTCATGACGACTGCTGCATAGACACAGAATAGGTGAATGGAGGCATGGGACACACAATGGTACAGCTCTGTCTTCACTCACATCATACTTCCAAACACATATTGCATATAATGCACTTACCAGGTCTCTGCTGCTCATGCTCCTGCAGTTGAGCATGGAGGGTCGGCCAAGCTGCACACAGGACCAACCTGTACAGTGGCGAGAGGTGGGGACGATGCACATGGTGCTGGGAAGACTGGCCCAGTAGCTTCTCGTCCTTGTGCCGGGCCAAGCGTTTTAGGTCCTCCCAGTGCTTGCGGCATGCCCTTGCCTTCCTGGTGTAAACGCCCACTGCACTGCAGCGCTCAGCAATGTTGGCCCATAGTGTGGCCTGCGCTGCATTACTCAGCTGGTCCCCCATATAGCTGAGGATATTTGGTCAGCACCCCCTCAGCTAAAATATCTAATTCCCTGTCAGTGAAAGGGGGTGCTTTCTACTTATAACCCTCAGCCATTTTGGGGGAAATAAGATTGAAAAGAGCAGCAGGATGGCAGAGGATCTGATCTGTGAGAGAAGATGACTCAGAATGAACACAAAATGACTGTCAACAACTTCCTGTGATGTATTTCCTATCTCCCACTTCCTGTATATCATTTCCTGTATGAAATAATAGGTTCTGGTTAAATTTTGGAGGTTACGGCCCGAAAAAGTAATTTCCAGTTCCGGAGCGTCAGGTCCGCATGTGAGGCGCACGCTCCGCAAACGGAAATTACGTTTTTGGGCCGTAATCTCCGAAATTGAACCAGAACCCATTATTCCATACATGAAATGATATACAGGAAGTGGGAGACAGGAAATACATCACAAGAAGTAGTTGACAGCCATTTTGTATTCATTCTGATTTATCCACAATCACAGATCAAATCCACTGCCATCCTGTTGTTCTGTAGCGGAGAAACCTGAAATGACAGTGCAAGAGAAAACCATAGACATGTAACAAAAGGGGGAACAGATCATTTAATGACATTTGGGCTAGGACAAGCGGGGGCTGACACAACATCAAACCCCAGTTTAGGTTTCTCCTCCTTTGCATTATGGTACATGTAGTCCATATTTAGTGCTCAACACAAGAGTTGTCTGTTGTGTTACGGAAAATTGGGGGGAAGCAGTGCTGTGTATCCCAGACACATAGTGCCAGATTCACCCATAATATCGTCACTCTCGTTGTGGGCCCATCATTTTATGGGGGAGTCAAATCTGTTGGGGGCAAAAACTCTGACAATGCAATAGTTAGGCCCTTTTGTGATTCAGAAACCCATCCTCATAAGGTCTGGGAAGGTCTCTCAGAACACGTACATCTTTTCCTCTGAGTCAATAGATTCCTTAGGGACATCCACTACACTGATTGCTGCACGGTCAATCTTTTGACTCATGTCAACAGCTGTGGTTTACATGTAGTTAGTGTGGCTTGTAAAGTAGTCTCAGGATGGAATTTTTGGACAGAGTCATAATTATCCAACTTTCATCATTGACAACAGACTGCAAACCACATTTTGTCCATGACACAACAGGTTGCTCATGTGAAAAACGCGGCAACCAGCTGATCATGGACTTGCATACCCTGACCTCTGTTATATGCAATGGCCCGGTTTCCCAGATTCAGAGCTATCCGAGGTACAAGAGGTATGTGTAAGCAATGCGTTAAAGCTATATTCTGCAAAACACAACAGGCTAATATGATCTTGCACACGACTTCAGGGGAGTACATCAGCACACCCCATGTATGGTCAAGACATCTGAATCGCGACTTCAACAGACCAAAAGTGCACTCTATGATGGCTCGAGTTCGTATGTGTGCCCTATTGTACCTATGCTGGGGTACTGTGGTTGGATGTCTGTAAGGTGTAAGGAGTTGTGGGGAGAGTGCATACCCAGCATCGCCTGAGGAGGGAAGAAAGGGCAATTGGTTACATTTCCCTCTTTAATTTACACAGAACATGATCTATACTTTGGTGCATGCAGTATCCGTTGAGACCGTGTATGTTGCTTGATGATTCTTATTGTACAATGGTTGTTAATGTAAGGTGGCATTCATACATTTCATTTACACATATCCCTCATTTTTAGTGCTTGGTACTTACCCAGTAACCACATGTTGCCAAATTCTCCCGCAGCCATCCGCCGGGCAAGAGGAGACATGCGGAATACAAAGCTGTCATGGGTACTGCCTGGAAACACTGCATGCACATCAATGAATCTTCCACTGGCATTACAGATAGCCTGCACATTGATGGAATGCCATCAGTGTCTGTTGCAGAAGATGTGTACAATGCGGTGGGGTGGCTGAAGGGCCACATGGGTACAATCAATTGCACCCAGCACACGTGGGAAGCGAGCACTGAGATAGAAATCTCTAGCTGCCCTTTGTCTCATGGCCAGTGTATGGGCCATTTGTATGTGGTGGTGGGCTCTTGCAGTGATGCAGCTCAGTACCTGATGCAAGCACTGCGACTAGCTTGCCTGAGAGATGCCCACAAGGTCACTGGAGACCCTTTAGAACGACTCCGTCGCAAAGAAATGGAAAGCAGAAAGGATCTTGAGATAGGCTGGAATGGCATGGGAGCTGCAGGCCACAGAGTCAAGTTCCTGCTCCCACTCACATACCATCTCCAAGATGACTTCTGGAGGGAAACGGTATCTGGCCCTGACATCTTGGCTGGACATCCCAAATAGGTTGATCCTTTGTCTGAAGATCCTCTCTACTCTCCTCCTCCTCCTCCTCCTTAAGTCTTTTTGCCGCTTGGCAAGGGGGAGAGCAACAAACACATTCAGCGACATGTTGAAAGAGTTTGTGTGTGTCTGCTCTGCTTTCATTCAGCCTACCTCTGTGGTCACTTTTATTTAATAGAAAATCAGTCTATGCTTTGTGTAGGTTTTTAAAATATGAAGGTTGGGCTAGCACTAAAACTGTATCCAGACGCTAAACTGTAGAAGGCCCAAAATATGATGTAAAGGCTACTTCTGTGCATATTAGATTTGAAGGTGTCAGTTCTTTAGCTGATATGTGAATGAATGTGTCAGTCGTGCAGGGCTGGGATTGGCTGTTGGGCTGCAGTGTGTCAGCTGATGCATGGTGGGGGATGGTAGGCACTTGGACAGGTGTTTAGCATTGAGGAAAATAATCAACGGCCAGAGTGCAGGTATTCATTGTCATTGCATGTGTATATAAATTTGTGGGAAAATAACTGCCTCTGTTTGTAATCTATATGGTTATCAAAATGTGTCTCTAAGGGGCTGCATGCTGGTTGTTTTAGTGTCTCTTTGCTTTTGTATTTAGCTGTATCCCATTGAAGTCTGGGTGGTATGGTGCACTTATAATTGGAAACATGGGTCTGTAGAAGTGCATATAGCTCAGTGAATCTTCAGAGTACATGAGGCACATTTTAAGCATATAGCTCCCTAAGCTATAGCCTAACTACACCCATCCTTAGTGCGCAGTCATATGTTTGAGAAGAGCAGTTTACACCTTGTGGAGGATTTTTAAGTTAGATGAGAGCCCTAACAGTATAACTGCATGCACAGGTCAATTACACCACACCCAAGACATAATGCCTACATTTCTACTTAGTTATGGCAAAATAAAGTGTGGATAGGACACTGCAAGTATACTTGAGTACAAGCATGTTTATAGCCCACTCAGATATTAAAATTACATATCTTACATATTAACCAAATAGTACCCTGTCCTATGGCCTAGCTAGCAGTCCTATAACATGCTTAAGAAAATGTACCAGTATCTGGCTCTCTGTTCTGAAAGCTGTAAAAATGTGAACATAGATACCTAAATGAATTCCTAGTTGCCTGAATTAAGAATTAGAAGCATATCTCCAACAGGTTTTGATAGTGCTTGATATATATCTACTTTGTGAGTATGTTAGTGAATGTATAAGTTCTTCTGGTGATCCTTGACTAGGAGAGTGAGAGCCTATTTACTTTAGAAACATGTATGTCAGTTACAACATGGGTAGTATAGTATATATAGTACTTGGCATAATAGTGTCCACATAATGAGTAAGTTACAGAAGCACAAATGGACAACTCTCACTGTTTTTAACCAGAAAGAACCATGGTTTGTGGCATACCTACAACATATGTCAGAAGTCAGCTATGTGTACTAAAACGTACATTTAACATCTAACAGACTGATTTTACAGGCTGGCAGTGAGAGTACAAAGCCACACTCTGCACTAGTAATCATAATCCATATCTAAACACTACATATTTAACTATGCCTAGCAGTGTTATATTACAAATATCACTTAGAATAATAATTCAAGACCCTATCTCACCATCTATGCACATACAAACCTACCCTGCAATTACTCAATACCTACACTAAAGAGTATGTACTACATACCTGTCATGTTTGACAGATTTATAATTCATATAAACCTACAGTGCATCGTTTCGACTTTCAATTGTGAGTGTTCTAGTCCTCTTTTCTAATGGAACAAACAGTACTACAACTCCCACAATTAAAATAAGAATGTCATTTGGGAACAGCACATCATGCATACAAATGTAAACTTTTCACATCTTATACTATATTATTATATACAACTTTAAACAGTAGTGTGCAATAAAACAGCACTGTTTTCATTTACCACTCCCAAAATGAAGTAAAAGAGCACAACTGCAACATGCAGGTCCATGGAAACACATTGTAAATTAACTTAACAGATACCTAGTCTGCAGCTGAGACAAACTATGTTTTAGTCACTTATTAATAGATTAATAAAACCACTTACAAAATCATTATATATCATCCTATCTTATTTATATATATATATTCTTCACCAAAAGATAATCACGCAGCACTCTTCCAAGGGGTAGATTTAATAAAGGGTTTTATTCCTTTAGCAAGCCATTATTGGTGGAAGGAGTAATGGCTTGCTAAAGGAATAAAACCGTTTATTAAATCTACCCCTTGGGAGAGTGCTGCGTGATTATCTTTTTGGTGAAGAATGTAATTCGAGGCTAGTCCTGCCTCGCCACGCGCACCAGCTGTGCAAAGTGCGCCCTTCGTGTAGGACGACATTGGTGGCTAATATATATATATATATATATATATATATTACAAAAAAAGAGTTGCCTCTAGGTGGGATGCACTCCCAGGTGGAAATTACACCAAAGCAAGGGCACACGCCATGAACAAAGTCCTTTTCTGGTTAACCTGCCAGACGCGTTTCGGGCCAATGCCCTCTTCAGTGGCAGACCATGTGACGTGCCGGCATGCGGCAACCACCAGTAAATCCCCATAATAATAACGCTCAGGTGAACCACCTGAAGCAATGCTTCCTGGGACTGGTGGTTCAGTAAAACCCAAGTGGGTCACCGCCGGCACTCACAAAAAATGTCTTAAAAGGATTGCCGATGTTCGTGCCGGCACCCCTGCATATAACAAGCACCTCCTGTTCCACAGTTAGCTGCCCCAATAAAGCAGCCACGGACCCGCAAGTGTTTCGCGGTGGTGCAATCCCGCAACCAGGCAGGCCGCTGTACAAAATACAAAAAAAGAGTTGCCTCTAGGTGGGATGCACTCCCAGGTGGAAATTACGCCAAAGCAAGGGCACACGCCATGAACCAAGTCCTTTTCTGGTTAACCTGCCAGACGCGTTTCGGGCCAATGCCATCTTCAGTGGCAGACCATGTGACGTGCCGGCATGCGGCAACCACCAGTAAATCCCCATAATAATAACGCTCAGGTGAACCACCTGAAGCAATGCTTCCTGGGACTGGTGGTTCAGTAAAACCCAAGTGGGTCACCGCCGGCACTCACAAAAAATGTCTTAAAAAGGACTGCCGATGTTCGCGCCGGCACCCCTGCATATAATAGGCACCTCCTGTTCCACAGTTAGCTGCCCCAATAAAGCAGCCACGGACCCGCAAGTGTTTCACGGTGGTGCAATCCCGCGACCAGGCAGGCCGCTGTACAAAATACAAAAAAAGAGTTGCCTCTAGGTGGGATGCACTCCCAGGTGGAAATTACGCCAAAGCAAGGGCACACGCCATGAACCAAGTCCTTTTCTGGTTAACCTGCCAGACGCGTTTCGGGCCAATGCCCTCTTCAGTGGCAGACCATGTGACGTGCCGGCATGCGGCAACCACCAGTAAATCCCCATAATAATAACGCTCAGGTGAACCACCTGAAGCAATGCTTCCTGGGACTGGTGGTTCAGTAAAACCCAAGTGGGTCACCGCCGGCACTCACAAAAAATGTCTTAAAAGGATTGCCGATGTTCGCGCCGGCACCCCTGCATATAACAGGCACCTCCTGTTCCACAGTTAGCTGCCCCAATAAAGCAGCCGCGGACCCGCATGTGTTTCGCGTTTTGCAATCCCGCGACCAGGCAGGCCGCTGTACAAAATACAAAAAAAGAGTTGCCTCTAGGTGGGATGCACTCCCAGATGGAAATTACGCCAAAGCAAGGGCACACGCCATGAACAAAGTCCTTTTCTGGTTAACCTGTCAGACGCATTTCGGGCCAATGCCCTTTTCAGTGGCAGACCATGTGATGTGCCGGCATGCAGCAACCACCAGTAAATCCCCATAATAATAACGCTCAGGTGAACCACCTGAAGCAATGCTTCCTGGGACTGGTGGTTCAGTAAAACCCAAGTGGGTCACCGCCGGCACTCACAAAAATGTCTTAAAAAGGATTGCCGATGTTCACGCCGGCACCCCTGCATATAACAGGCACCTCCTGTTCCACTGTTAGCTGCCCCAATAAACCTTTGAAATTCACTAAAAAAACACAGGTTTCAGGGACGTTATAGTTGAACATTTCACTCGTACAAAACCAGAGAAATTTGGCAGTTATAGTTAGTTGGGCTAACTATAACTCGCGCCCCCACAATGCACTGCTGATGACATCACATATTACATCACTCATGACATGGCCAGTGACATCACTAATGACATCATAGATGATTTCTCAAATGACATCACTGATGACATCACTGATGACATCCTCCAGTGACTAAATGCTTCTAAAAAGTTTAAATATGTTTTATATATATATATATAGGCCAAGGTGTCTTGAAAAATGAGTGGGTGTATGAGTGTCTGAATGGATGATTTAGTAGGTGCGTGACTGACTGTATAAGTGAGTGATTAAACGTGTCTTACTGAATGCATGGGTTAGTGACCATACTGTTTGAATGTTTGTATCTGTCTGTCTGTTGGTGGGTAAGCGGCTGCATGGGTTGGTGAGTAGATACATGAGTGTCTATATAAGTTATTGATTGGTTTTCTGAGTATCTGTATGGGTGCCTGAGTGTCTGTGTGGGTGGGTAGGGTCTGTGTGACTCCCTGAATGGATGTGTGAGTTGGTGATTCACTGGGTGTATGGGTTCAACAGTGCATCTGTGAGGGACTGTATGGGTGGGTGAGTGTGTGTATGGCTGTGTTGGTGAGTGAATGGATGTCTCAGTGGTACATGTGTGAGTAACTACATATGTGAAAGGCAGTTTATGTGAGTGTTGGAGTATATAAATGATTATGTGTGAGAGTGAGTGATTGTGAGAGTGGTTGTATGGATGAGTGCTTGCTTGCGTCAGTGATTGTATAAGAGAGTAAATATGTGTTAGTATCTGTATAAATAAGTGAGGTGGTATGTGTATAACTGTGTAGGTGAGTAAATGGGAGTGTGATAGATTCATTGCATGACTGACTAGCTGTGTGAGTAACTCTATGGGTGAGTGGCGGTGTGTAAGTGTCTGTATGGGTGTATGAGTGCATATGATAGTGGCTGTACTGATGAGTGACTGCATGTATGAGTGACTGTATGGATGAGGCAGTGGATGTGTGTGTAGACCTAGGAATCAATGAGTGGGTATGTAGTAACTGGAATTGGTGTGTCTATGGTTTCGAGAATGGCAGTCTGTATTTTAGAGAGGGTGTACCAAAGGTTATATTAGGCTGTGAGGAGGTGCATCAGATGATCACGTGGATGATGTCATCAGTGATGTAATTTGAGATGTCATCAGTGATGTCACTGACCATGTCATGAGTGATGTAATATGTGATGTCATCAGCAGTGCATTGCGGGGGCGTGAGTTGTAGTTAGCTCAACTAACTATAACGGCCGAATTTCTGTGGTTTTGTACGAGTGAAATGTTCAACTATAACGTCCCTGAAACCTGTGTTTTTTTTTGTGAATTTCAAAGGTTTTTTAAATGCTAATTTCTAACTATAACGTCCTGAAACCCATGGTTTTTTCAGTGAATTTCAAAGGTTTTTTAAATGCTAATAACTAACTATAACGTCCCTGAAACCTATGATTTTTTTTCAGTGAATTTCAAAGGTTTTTTAAATGCTAATTACTAACTATAACGTGCCTGAAACCTATGTTTTTTCCAGTGAATTTCAATGGTTTTTTAAATGCTAATTTCTAACTATAACGTGTCTGAAAGCTATGGTTTTTTCAGTGAATTTCAAAGTTTTTTCAAATGCCAATTACAAACTATAACGTCCCTGAAACCTATGGTTTTTTCAGTGAATTTCAAAGGTTTTTTAAATGCTAATTTCAAACTATAACGTCTCTGAAACCTATAGTTTTTTCAGTGAATTGCAAAGGTTTTTTAAATGCTAATTTCTAACTATAATGTCCAAAAAAAGTTTTTTCTAAATGTTTAAACTTTTATACAAATAATGTGATATTTTCTCCTTTCTTAAATATGTATTTACATTTTTTTTAATTTTTTATCTTTAAAAGTGGAGTCACGTACCGATCGGGTACCAGTCACGGTGGTTGTGCGAATCCAAGAACATTGCCGCCATATTGGTCAAGTCGTCTACAATGCGCTTTTGGTATGCAAAGGGTGCGCAGTTCTCGGCCCTGCGTAACGTCACATATGTATTTCCGGAGGTCGCGTCAGGTGCGCGAATCCACCGCAAAATTTTAAGTTTTAAAACTATATGTCTATAACTTTAATATGTATATTATACCAAGAGATTATTTAACATAATTGTAAATATCAAATATTTGTAACTGGAATAAAAATATATTATTGTTAAATATATTTTTTGGGAATCGCGTCTGGTGCACCGGATGCGCGCCGGGTGCGCGAATCCCGTGTGACTTCAAAAGAAAGGATTTCATTTGTTAAGAAGATTTTTATTTTAGAATTTACAGCACCCCCCAAATTTATCATTCCTCCAACAACATCCTCAGGAGACACACCTTTTGTGTTTGCTGCTCTTGTTGTATTTGTTTGGTGTTTTAAAAAAAAAAAAAAAACTACTACAATGGCATCTTCAAATCCACCTGACAACATCCTTGGTGAAGAAGATGACTTGGAGGAACCAAGAAAACAGCGGAAGGAGAGTATCGTCTGGGTATTCTTTACCTTTCCACTTGGTGAAAAGAAGGTGATTGCAAGAAAGGTGACCTGCACTGTGTGTGAACGAATCATATCTTGGGGCTCCGAGAAAAAATACTCCTGCGGTACTTCGTCAATGTTAAAGCACCTTCAAACTATGCACCCTCGTCGTCTAGCACGAGAAGAACATCGACGTGAGCTGGAATGTCAAGCACAGCAAGGTGAAGATGAGGCAGGACCTAGCACCTCAACTGGTACATCAACATCAAGCAGAGGACCAGACATTAGACCAGAGTTGCTGGTCTTGAACCACGCTGCATCAAATGCAAACAAGTCATTTGCTATGGTGAGCAGTCAATTGATGCAATTGTTTTTGCAGCAAAAAGCCACCATTGCTAATTTTTGTTTTTTGCAATGATTTTTTAATTGCAAAACGTTAGAGAAAGTTTTCTCAGTTTATTCTATTGTTTTTTTCATTTAAAAAAAAAAAACCACCAAAGAAATACAAAAAAAGAGTTAAAAAAACACAAACAATTATAAAAGAAAAAAAGAAGAAAAAAATGGTTCTTGTTAGAACCGCCTATTTGGTTAAAAAAAGACAAATTTCTATGTGTTGTATGAATTGCGACAAGTAATTGGAGAAGTGCATGTGTACTACCTGAGTGATCGCATGAGTATATGAGTAATGCCTGGGTGATTGCAAGAGTGCATGGATACTGGCTGGATGTTTGCATGAGTGCAGGGGTAGTGCCTGCATGATTAGAGGAGGGCATAGATAGTGCCTGAGTGATTGAAGGAGTGCATGGGTAGTGCCTGGGTTATTGCATAAGTGTATGGGTACTGGCTGAATGATTGGAGGAATGCATGGATAGTGCCTGAGTGATTGGAGGAGTGCATGGATAGTGCCTCAGTGATTGGAGGAGTGCATGGGTAATGCCTAGGTGTATGGAGGAGTGCATCAGTACTATCTAGGTTATTCATGAGTGTATAGGTAGTACCTGGGTGATTAAATGAGTGCATAGGTAGTCTCTGGATGTTTTTATAAGTGCATGGGTATTGCCTGAGTGATTGAAGAACTGCATGGGTAATAGCTAGGTGATTGCATGAGTGCAGGGGTAATGCCTGGGTCATTGGAGGAGTGCTTGGGTAATGCCTAAGTGATTATATGTGTGCAGGGGTAATGTATAGGTAATTGGAGGAGTGCATGGGTAATTTCTGGATGATCGCCTGCAGGTAGTCCAAAATGCAGCTGCTAGACTGATCTGTAATAAAAGCAGATACAGTTCAGCATCAGACAGCATGAAGGAGCTGCACTGGTTGCCAGTGCGTCAAAGAGCCAAGTTCAAGTTCCTCTGCCATGCTCACAGAGCTTTGCATAAGAAAGGCCCACACATCTTGCAAGACAAAATGGAATTCTACGTTCCGTCACGCAACCTGAGGTCACGCCACTAAGCCCTGGCAAAGATTAAACGCACCACCAGAGTTAGAATGGGAGACTGCTCCTTTTCTAAATTGGCTGCTGTTTAGTGGAATGACCTTCCGCTTGACTCACGTTTGACAGACGAATATCTGCTCTTTAGAAAGAAACTAAAAACCTTCCTATTTCCCAGATACTAAGTCGTTTAGCCATTATTTAAGAATGCCCCACTATGCAACCAAATACCCTTTCCCTTACACCGCAAAGCATGCTCTCCTAGCACAGTGATGTCCTTCAGGATTAATGATGCGCTCAACAAATACAAATACAAATACAAATTGCATGAGTGCAAGACTAATGTCTGGGTCATTGCATGACTGTAGTGGTAGTGGCTGGGTGATTGGAAAAGTGTATAACTAGTGCCTGGGTGATTTTTTAAGTGTATGGGTACCGACTGGATGATTGGAGGAGTGCATGGATAGTGCCTGGATGATTGCAGTAGTGCAAGAGTAGTGCCTGGGTTATTCTATGAGTGCATAGCTAATGGCTGGGTGATGATATGAGTGCAAGAGTAATGTCTGGGTGGTTACATGAGTGTAGTGGTAGTGCCTGGAGGATTGGAGTAGTGTACAGGTAGTGCCTGGCTGATTGGAAGAGTGCATAAGTACTACCTGGGTGATTGCATGAGTGCTGGAGTAATGTCTGAGAGATTGGAGGAGTGCAAGGGTTCTGCCTGAATAATTTGAGGTGTGCATGAGTAGTGTTTGGGTGATTGCAGGAGTGCATGGATACTGCCTGGGTGATTGGAGGAGTGCTTAGATAATGCTTTGGTGATTGCATGACTCCAGGGGTAATGTCTGGGGAATTGTATTAGTGCAAGGGTAATGTCTTGGTGATTGCAAGAGTGCTTGATTAATGTTTGAGTGATTGCATAAGTGCAGGGGTAATGTCTGGGTGGTTGCACGAGTGCATGGATACTGCCTGGGTGATTGGAGGAGTGCTTAGATAATGCTTTGGTGATTGCATGACTCCAGGGGTAATGTCTGGGGAATTGTATTAGTGCAAGGGTAATGTCTTGGTGATTGCAAGAGTGCTTGAGTAATGTTTGAGTGATTGCATAAGTACAGGGGTAATGTCTGGGTGGTTGCATGAGTGTAATGGTAGTGCCTAGGTGATTAGAGGAGTACATAAGTAGTGTCTGGGGGATTTTATAAGTGCATGGTACAGGCTGAGTGATTGGACAAGTGCATAGATACTGCCTGAGTGATTGAAAGAGTGCTTGAGTAAAGTCTGGGTGATTGCATGAGTGCATGGGTAGTGCCTGGGTGGTTGCAGTAGTGCATGGATAGTGCCAACACAATTTCAAGAATGCAAGGGTAGTGCCCGGGTTATTGCACAAGTGTACAGGTAATGACTGGGTGGTTGCATGAGTGCATGAGAAGTGCCTGGATAATTGGAGGACTGCCAGCATAGTGCCTCGGTTATTGCATGAGTACGTAGGTAGTGCCTGGGTGAATGGAGGAGTACATGAGTAGTACCTGGGTGCTTGCATGAGTACTGGGGTAATGTCTGGGTGATTGGAGGATTGCATGGGTACTGCCTGAGTGATTGAAGAAGTGCATGAGTAATGTGTGGGGGATTGCATGTGTGCAGGCGAAATGTCTGGGTGTTTGGAGAAGTGCATGGATGCTGCCTGGGTGATTGGAGAAGTGCAAGGGTAGTGCCTGTCTGATTGGAGGAGTGCATAGCTAATGTATGGGTGGTTGCATTAGTGCAGGAGTAATGTCTGGGTGATTGGAGGAGTATATAGCTAATGCACAGATGATTGCATGACTGCAGAAGTAATGTCTGGGTGATTGGAGTAGTGCATTGATAGTGCTTAGGTGATTGGAGGAGTGCAAGAGTACTGCTTCGGTTATTGTATGACTGCATAGGTAGTGCCTGAGTGATTACATGAGTACAAGAGTAGTGCCTGGGCGATTGGAGGAGTGCAAGGGTACTGCCTGGTTGATTATATAAGTGCAGGAATAGTTCCTGGGTGATTGAAGGAGTGCATAGGTAATGCCTAGATGATTGCATGAGTTGAAAGGTAATGTCTGGGCGATTGGAGTAGTGCATTCACAGTACTTAGGTGATTGGAGGAATGCAAGAGTAGTGCTTGGGTTATTGCATGAGTACATAGGTATTGCCTGGGTGATTGTATTAGTGCAAGGGTAACATCAGGGTGATAATATAAGTGTAAAGGTACTAGGTGATTGGAGAAATGCATGGATATTACCTAAGGTGATTGGAGGAGTGTGGTAATAGTGCCTAACTGTATACATGAGTGCATCCGTAGTGTTTGAAGGAATGGATGAGTGCAGTAAAAGCAGCTGTAAACATTATTTCATAATATCATGCTTATTACATTATTTTATCTTACCATTTTTAGTAATGTAGATACAAAAGTCAGTGAAACTATTTTACAGTAGTTTTGTTGTAATCTGAAATTAAAATCTTTTCAAACTTCACCATTACCTTCTGTAAAAAAAGAAGAAGAAAAACTATTATTGAATATAATATTATTGATTTAAGATCACAACACAATTTTAGAATTACATAACATTTTCAGTTTCCCTTTTTTGCTGTTCTCAGATTCTACTGAATTTCACAATACACAGTGATTTCAATGTAGATCATCATACAACAGCGGAAAAAAAAATCATTTGATTGTAAAAAACAAACATATCAGTGTTGAGCATTATTTACAACAAGTATACCTATCTGTTTACCTATCTACAGTTTCTAAATTACATTCTTCAACCACATTAAGTCTTTTATTTCTGTCAACTACATTTTGTAAAATATACACTCTCATTTAGATTGCGATTAATTGAAAGATCAAATATATAAGCTACTTCTTTCAAACACAATTTTCTAAATGCAATATCCATTAACACAAACAATAATCCAAACAGTAATTGTTCACATCTTCCCAATAGGCCGAATAATGTTTCCAAATCCATTTGCATTGAAAATATCCAAAATAAATTTGTTAATTCGTGTTCATATCTTACTAATAGGCCGAATGATGTTTTCAAAACTTTGGCATCATTAATATGAGATATGAATTTGGTAATTCATAAGGCAGCCTACATTTGAATTCCAAATGAGCATCATTGCAGTGTGTCCATCCTTTATTGCACTTTAAATACACAGTATAGTGTCCAGATGTTGTAGTAGGTCCATCATGGAAAATAATAGCCACTGCTTTAAAAATTCTTCCTGAAATTGATACTTGACTTGCCACAAAATGTTTAATTTTGCTTTCCAATTTTGTTCCATTTGCTCTACAACGTTGTAGCATTAAAATGACACATTTTCCATATCTTTCTATATATAATTTTGACAACATTTCTGATTTACAATGAGAACATTTCATATCTTGATTAGCTGTTTTTACTAATTTGTTAAAAGACACTGATTTGCAATCTGGTATCGTCAAGCATATGAATCGTTCAGTGTCTATTTCAGTGGTAGAAGAAAATGAACACTCTTCACATTTATGATCCCATCTGTAACTTAGTCCAAATACATTTTCAATTTCTATTCCTTCATCTTCCAATACTCCAAGCATAAACATAAGAAATTCTTGTGCATCTTGTTGTATATTCAATGTAAATTTCAATGAAGCAGTACATATATCCAAAAGATGCCGAATGCCAGAAGCAGTATGGATTTCAGTTCTATCAGTTACCAACTTTTGAAAAATATAATGTAGTAAAGAACAGAATCTTTTTTCTCGATTTTCCATAATTTCATGATGAAGATCCTCTAGTTAAAAGACAACATTTACAATTATATTAGCATAGCAGTTGATTCCTGAACTATTTTCTAACTGGTATCCTACAATATCATCAACAGTGTTCATTCTCATTTTCTTTGCAGTTTCATCATTCTCTTGAATTGTTTTCTTTTTTTGAATCTCAGTAGAATATTTCTCATATTTTTGTTTTGGACACACTACACGTTTCTCATACACAGGATTTTCACCTAAGTTAGGAGCATAGAGTCTTCTTAACCGATTGTACTCTTTTACACAATGTACATCAGCACTAATCTTTTTCTCATCAAAATTAATCAAATACAAACCAGATAAAGTTCTTACTCGAGACAATGCAACGTATGCCATACCCTCTTTAAACACTGTACTTCCAATATTTACCAAAACACTGTCTACACTTAAACCTTGAGATTTATGAATTTTTACTGCATATGCTAAAGAAAGAGGAAACTGTTTTCTACGAACATACAAGTCTTTTATAAGAAAAAAAACGAACAGCACAACGTCCAATCTGTTTTACCTCTTCAATCTGTTCAAATTAAGGGGCATATTAGCAAGACCGGCGATAAAATTATCGCTGTTTTAGCGGCAGGAAACTGCCGCCAAATCGGCGATAATGGGCTTGGTAATATGCGTTATAGAATTCCAATAGAAGCCCAGGTTACATGTGCAGGACATCTAACCTGGGCTTCTATTGGAATTCTATAACGCTTATTAGCAAGCCCATTATCGCCGTGTTAGCGGCAGTTTCCTGCCGCTAAAACGGCGATAATGTTATCGCCGGTCTAGCTAATATGCCCCTTAATCTTCAAAAATTCAATTCCATCTCTGTTCCGAAAATTTACAAAATCAACAACTTTACCCATTGCTCCATTTATTAAACCTTCTTCTACATTTAAATTACGCCTTAAAATTACCTGACAGTTTACACATACATATAAAGTCTTTTCTAAACCTGCAGTCTTAGACACCGACTTTTCCAAGGAATCTAATTTTGACTGTAATTTCTCTGAGCGAAGAATAGTAACTCCTTCGCGTTCCATTTTATAAATAGCTTTCATTTTCACTATTGGTGGTTTTTCCAATTTCAAATGTTCTTGATTGAATGTAGAACACTCTTGCAGTGTTGGCATTAGGCAAACTATAGACTTCTTTTCACCAATTTTCTAGAATATTATTTCAGGTGCTATGCTTTTGTTTCTAAACAACTTCGTTAAAAGATGACTTTGTAAAGCTTCTTTGCCATGTTTTGTCAAAACACCAATTCTTATATCTTGAAGAATTTTTCCATAATGTTCATCACTTGCTTGTCGCATTTTCTTAATAAGTTCTTTATATTCAAAATGACACCAAATGTTGACATTTACAATACTTCCCAAAGATTTCCTAGTGTCTTCATGGACAAGTGTTTTAAAAACAGGTTGCCCTTTCACAGGAGCAAGTTGTAGTAGGTCGTCAAATACAATTACATGTTTTCCTCCAAATAGAACATCATAATCTGTTTTTAAAATCTGTTGCATTCTTAAATGTACAAAGGCAAGCATTAAGTTTGAGACCATGCTCACTTCATCAATGATTAGAAGTTTCATTTTCTTCAGTACTCTTGACACTTCATAACAAGCTTCTCCAGATAGCTTGTGATATTCCAATTTATTTTCATGTTCAACTGGTAGCATGAGTAATCAATGTAAAGTAATCCCTTTAATATTGTGTGCCTCTAATCCAGTTGGAGCTGTTACAACACAAGATAAATGGCATCCAGTAGTTTTGTGTAGATAACTGGTGAAAACTTTAATTAAGAAACTTTTTCCTGTTCCAGCTTGACCACTGATGTACATTCAAATTGGTTTAAATGATGTGCATTGGCATTCTTTTTTTTCATGTAGCAAACCATGCTGTATCTGTAGTGTCACTTGCTCATATATTTCTTTTTGTTCAATATTTAGTTGTTCTTCCAACTTTCTCAAATCAATATATCCTGTTGTGCTTGTTGCATTGCCGTTTCTACTTCATTCATGGCTATTGCTGCTTCATTTTCAATAATTGGTTGTCCTAGTGGATCTTGACTTAGTGGAGCAGAACTCTGACTATCTTGAGAACTGTCTCTAGCTATTTTAGCTGGAATTTTAGTTTCTTGTTCAGTCTCTTCATTTAACATTTGTAGATAAGTAGGGAAAATTGTACATTGAATGTTATCTTTACATGCATTAAAAGAATCTTCATAGCAGTCGAAATCTCCAAGTAATTCTGCTTCACTATGCCAAGGCTTGAAGAGTTGCAGTAGTGCTAAATAGAAAAATTCCCTTTTTTTCTGGAGTTTCACAACTGAGTTTTCTGTGATTAATAATATTTCCTTTGGCATGTTTTACCAAACATCCATCACATCCAATTACCTCATATTTTTCTTCATTTATATTTTCAGGAACATTTCTCATAAAGCTGTAATGTTGCAGTACTTCATAGAAACATAGGTTTTCCAGATGTGGACTCTTTTTGGGATAGTACGTATCCAACATATTAATTTTAACAATGTCTGTACTTTCTGGTTCATTCAATGCTAAGAATTCAATTTCTTGTACAGATTTCAAAACTCTATTTCGGGTAGCTTCAAGACCTAGACTTACCCAAATGATTTCTCTTGACTTTGAATATAAACTCGCAGAGCTCAACCGATCCAAACATTCATAGGATCCAATCTCTCGATGTGAAAGCATTTTCAAACTAAAGCTGTACAATTTGTTACTAAGACTCCTCTTGTGAAATTTCTTCCCACATTTCCTTCAATTCTGTCTTTTCAGATTTCGTTATATAGGATGTAACGTAGCGAGCAGCAGCAACTGAATTATCTGCAACATACTGGATATCCATGTTTGCATTCCACATTGTCAAAATCACTGGATTGTAGTCATTCATATATTTTGAATCTTCAGTTCTTCTTATGTTGTATGTATACTTCGGAGATTTTTGTGTTATAGTATGTCTTACTGCTGACATAAAACTATTGACTCTTCCTTATGAAATTAGTGGACGTGGGAATCCAAAACGACATTTTGTATAAAATTTTCCCTTTGACTTGTATTTTCGTCGACAATATTTTCCACATCGATGACTTTGAAAATGTAAAACTTGTTCTCTTAAGCTCTCTTCTCCTCCTTTTTTGGAATGGCACAGGTAAAAAACTCTTCGATAAAAGACAAAACAGTTTCATTAGTATCAGTTCCAAATTTAGGTGCATCCTTGATCCATAATAACATGTGTATATGAGGAGCACCTCTGGCTTGGTACTCCTTTCTCCAAAAGAAATCAGTAACTTCTCTAAGAGGTGGATTATTTTTATTGCAGATAAAAGACATCGTAGCTTGAAACCTATGATTAAAATATCTGCACACATTCACAGGATCCAAAGAATACAATTCTCCAGCTGTCTTCAATTCAATATTCTTGACATTTGAATTTGCTTGTCGAAGAAATTCAAGTAAATCGTTCAAGCATATTCAGCACAGCTAAGTGTTAGAAACCACGTAGGAGTACCCACGTTTCTTAACGTACATTTAAGTACACCATGACGACGATACCAATACTCATTAGTACCACGTTGACACGCCATCAAATTAATTAACTGAGATTCCAAATGATCGTCTCTTTGTTGAACTTTGTCCATAAATTCCTTTGCAGAAACATGTGTAAGATGACCTCCTGTTTTCAATATGTGATTCACTGCATATAAAAGTCCAGACAAGTCACTTTCAAATAGAAGATGAAATATATATGGAATGCACTGTCGAAATTGTGGATCTTCTGAGTACAATCTTGTCGTCCGGTATTCTGAAGCTGGAATCTGTACTGCTCGTTCATCATATCGTCCACTTTCTCCAGTGGGGAACAGCTGTGGAAAACAACGAGCGTCTAAACTTTTTTCCCATACACTCATGGGAGTTCCCTTTGCTTTCTTCATTTGAAATAATTCAATAGTGTTTCCAATCACTTCTTTTGAATCTAAAGGATGTATACTGTAATGTTCATAAATCTCTTCACTCCTGCTCTTGTCCACTTTTTCTATTTGGCCAGTTGAAATTTCTGTATCTTCTTCTAAACATATTTCCTGGTCTTCCACATTTACACTTTTATAGCAAATATTGCTCTGTACAAGATAAAATATATTCTTTTGAAGTTTGCTGACATCTACTAACTCTTGCCATATTTTCCGACTCTTTGTTGGTACACCATTAACTAGAATAACTACAGGCTCACTTTCCTCTCTCTCTATACCAACAGTTTCAATATTTTTTTTAAATCTAAAGGTAAGTACACAACTCTTCCTTTCAGACCTCTTTGTAAATCTGTTGGAGGCAGCTTACCTGTTTTAGCCTCCATACGAATAATAGCCTGAAATGGGTGCACAGATTGAATAAGAATGGACTCATATGTATTTAAAACTGCCAGTTCCAGAGGAATAGCTACCAACTCTAAATGGTTATAAAGTGCTCTAGCTGCCATTTTGTTCTCTTCTAATTTGTTGTAACAATATTTACAAATACGTTGATCAGTACCCAACTCAAAAAAACCTTCCGCCAACAAATAAGCACCAAATTGCTCCCACTTATCATTATTTACCTTTTCCCCTAGTTTGACTTCTATAGGGAGTATGTCGACAACAAATGCAAACATAGTTTGGTTTTCCACATGAAAGTATCCTAAACTTTGTAATTTCTTCTTCAAACTTCTCAGTACTAATATCTTCCAATTGTTGTTCAACACCTACACTTATTAAATTCTCACTTTCTCTACACTCCTCTTGTGAATCAAAGAAACGAAAATGTATATCATCTCAAACTTTTTTTACATCTGATACTGAACCATGCAAAAGAGCTGTGTTCATTTCACTTAAAGATAATGCAAGACTTTTTACGTAGTACAATCTCCTTACTAACTTCCGCATTTCTGTATGATGTACTACTAACATTCTTAAATGATGAAAAGTACTTTTACACACTTTTCTAGAAAGACAAGCCAGAGAATGACCCTGCAAGTTACTATATTTTCTCACTTTACAAGGATCTAGTCCTTGCAACATCTTAATCTTCTGTTTAACACTTTTTTGCATATTGTCGCAATAAAACTCGTAATATATCAATAGATTCCTGTTGAATACTACAAATACTACTACAATCCCACTTATACACTGGCACATGTGCACGTCTCACTTGAACTTCTTCAGCTATTACTTCTTCCACATTTCTAGGAACCATCTTTTCTTTTTCAATTGGACAACCATCCTTTATCTCGTAACAACGACCACAGGTATCAACTGCCTGAACTAATGTATTTTGTTGAAAATAACTTTCTTCATTAAAAAAAGGTTCAGTACTAGAAGTATGCTTCCATTCACCAGAAAAAGCTTTGCAAAAGTTACTTCTATTAACCAGTCTTTTTGTTTTGCTTTTCTCCATCATAAAGTGCATTGTTTTATTCAATGTTTTCATTCTCTTCAATACCAATATAAATAATTTCTGTTTCGATTCAAAAGCAGTATCTACTACACTTTCAATCTGTTGCTTCTTCTTAAATGCTGCAGATCTTTTTTCATACTTTTTACAATCTTTTAATACATTTTGAATTACTCTATTATGAAACATACGTACACGTATGTCCTTAAATTGTTTCTGTCTTTTTGTCACATGTGCTTCTTTTCCACTGTGCTTCTTCATTTGCTTCTCCTTTCTTAGAAAAATGTCTTTCCTCATTTGATTAGTATTTTGATCGTTCAATCTCGCCACAACTTTTTTAATAAATTGTTTAGTTCTCTTACCAGAAGCCACTTTATCCTCAGCATCTTTTTGGTGTTTTTCTACTTCACTCGTTTTAGTTTTCATTAAGTACTTCTGTTTCCTTTGTTTTCTTCTCTTTTCATGTTTTCTTGCCATCTTTTATTTCTAACCCAAATAAAATATCTTCCTAAAAAACAAATAATACTATAATTATTTTAGTACATTATTTCAAATTTCAAAATTAATAACATTTTAATTTTGAAAATAACAACTAAGCGTGAAATTACAATTACATTTCTATTGCATTTATATCTCATAAGAAGAGACAAGTATAAAAATGAGCAAAACATCTGCAAAAACAGAAGAATAGGTGGTCACACAGCCAAAAGGAGAAAGGAAAAAAACCAAAAGGTTTACAAACAGCAAAATGAAATACTGAAACAACACAACTACTGAAAAATGTAAGAAATGCAGAAAGAAGGAACAGATGTACAAAAAGAAAAAAGACAGGTGTAGAAAGAGGAAAAAGAAGTGCAGAAAGAGGAAACAGTTGTAGAAAAATGCAAGTAAGGTACAAAAACAAATAAAAGGGGTGCAGAAAGAGGCAAAATGAGTTGAGAAAGAAATAAAACGCGTGCAGAAAGAAGAAAGAGAAGTGCAGAAAAAAGCAACAGAGGTGCAGAAAAGCACAAAAGAAGTGCCCAAAGCAGCTAGGAGATACAGAAAAAGACACCAGAGGTGCAGAAAGAGGCAAGAGAGGTGGGCAAAAAAAGAAGACTAGTGCCGAAAGAGGCAACACAGGTACAGAAAGAAGCAAGAGAGGAGCAGAATGAAGCAAGAGAAGTGCTGTAAGAAGCAACAGAGATACATAAAGAGACAACATAGTTACAGAAAGAAGCAAGAGAACTCCAGAAACAATCAATAAAAATGAAGAAACAGGCAAGAGAAGTGCAGAAAACGGCAAGAGAAGAGTACAAAGAAACAAGAAAAGTGCAGAAAGAAACAAAAGATGCACAGAAAAAGGCAAGACAAGTGCAGAAAGAGGCAAGAGAAGTGCAGAAAGAGGGAACAGGGATGTAGAAAGAGATAAGAGAGATTCAGAAACAGGAAACAGAGGTACAGAGACAAGATAGGTGTAAAAGAGACAAGAGGGGTACAGAAAAAAGCAAGTGAAGTGCAGAAAGAGGCAACAGAGGTGCAGAAAGACCAAGAGAGGTGCAAAACAACTGAGAGAACTGCACAAACAGGCTAGAGAGATGCTGAAAGAGGGAAGAGGAGTTGTATGTGTATAGGTAGTTTCTCCTTAACTGTATGACTGCATGGTAGTGCCTAAGTAAAAGGATGAATGTAACAGTAACGGTAGGATCATTGCATAAATTCATATGTAGTGCCTAACAAAATGTATCACTACATGGCTACTACCTAAGTCAATAGTTCAATGCTAGAGTAGAGCCTCAATAATAAGATGAGTGCACCAATACAGCCAGGGAGATTGCATCAATGCATCAAAAATACCTGACAGAAACTATGACTACAAGCCTAAAGCATGGTTTATTGCATAACTGTATGGGTAGAGCTTGAGATAATCCATGAATGTACGCATACTGCCTGTGTGATTCTATCACTGTAGAAGTAGTACCTGGATCAATTTATGAATGTATGGGAAATACCTCTGCGAAACTATGAGTATTAACGTAATGCTTGGACAATTACATAAGTGCATCAGTACTGTCTCTGTGAATACATCAGTGCATAGGTACTAGCTGAGTAAATGTTTGACTGGAATACTAATGTCTAGCTGACTATATTCCTAAAAACAAGCATGCATATGTATGTACCTTTTCCTAGTGCCATCATATGTAAAAGAAACATACAAATACATATATACCAGTGTTTTATAGCTCTACCATCTCTATAGAAATAACACATGTGAGAATATATGTGCAAGCTGACACATACTTGAGACATAACACTACAAGGTCCCTTAACCTTGACAGACACCTACAATTATACAGTATACTTGAAGCATGCATTTCCATACACCAATACGAACTAACCTAATCACTAATCCTTCTATGAACAAGTTTCAAACCTCACTTTTGAGCTGCAGCTTCACTATTCAGCAACTACTCAGAGTGTTGGGCCTAGTCAAATACAAAGCAGCAACTTTTTCAATGTGTCTATTAAAAATCTCATCATATTCCAGAGAGCATGCATGCATGTTTCTGTACCTTTTAAAAGCGGCATCATATATCAAAGAAACATGCAAATAGATGAGTAGTAGGTATTGCCTGAGAGAATGGATGACTGGATGGGTAGCGCCTGAGTAAATAGTTCAGTGCAAGAGTACTGCCTGGGTGATTGCATGAGAGCAGCAGTACTGAATGGGTGATTAGATCAATGCAGGAGTAACTGGGTGATTGTATGACTGTATGAGAAGTACATGAGAGAAAATATGAGTGTAAGGGTAATGCTTGGGCCATTCTATAAGTGCATCAGTAGTACCAGAGTGAATAGACAAGAGCATGGGTAGTGCCTGACGGAATCTTTGAATATGATAGTAGTGCCTGGGTGATTGCACAAATCTATGCTTAATGTCTGAGGGATTACATGGCATGCATGTGTCTGTGTCTTTTCCTAATGGCATCATTTATAAAAGAAACATACAGATACATGTATACCAAAGTTTCTATACCTCTCCCATCTGTTTAGACATAACACATGAGAGAATACATGTGCACGCAGAGACATACCTCACTCATAAGACTAAAAAGTCCCTTAAACTTGACAGACTACACTTCCCATTTCAAAGAGACACCTAAAATTATGCGGCATACTTGAAGTGCACATCTCCATAGACCAATATGAGCTAACCTAATCTCTAATCCCTCTGCCAACATGTCTTAAACTTCACTTTTCGGCTGCACCTTCACTATTCAGCAACTACTCAGAGTCTTGGCCCTACCAAATGCAAAGCAGCAACTTTTTCAATGTGTCTGTTAAAAGTCTCACCATATTCCAGAGAGCATGCATGCATCTGTCTGTAACTTTTAAAAGTGGCATCATATATCAAAGAAACATACAAATAGATGGGTAGTGAGTATTGCCTGAGAGAATGGATGACTGGATGGGTAGCGCCAGAGTGAATAGTTCAGTGCAAGAGTACTGCCTGGGTGATTGCATGATAGCAGCAGTACTGAATGGATGATTAGATCAGTGCAGGGAAAATACCTTAGACAAACCATGAGTGCAAGGCTAACGCATGGTTGAAGACAAGAGTGTATGAGTAGTGCTTGAAAGAATAAAAACGTACATGGGTACTGCCTCAGTGATTCTACGACTGCAGTGGTAGTAACTGCGTGATTGTATGACTGTATGAGAAGTACATGAGAGAAAATATGACTGTAAGGGTAATGCTCGGGCCATTCTATGAGTGCATCAGTAGTACCAGAGTGAATAGAAAAGAGCATGGGTAGTGCCTGACTGAATCCTTGAATGAGATAGTAGTGCCTGGGTGATTGCACAAATTAATGTCTGAGGGATTACATGGCATGCATGTGTCTGTGCCTTTTCCTGATGGCATCATATATAAAAGAAATACAGATACATGTATACCAAAGTTTTATACCTCTACCATCTGTTTAGACATAACACAGGAGAGAATACATGTGCACACAGACACAAACCTCACTCATTAGACTAAAAAGTCCCTTAAACTTGACAGACTACACTTCCCATTTTAAAGAGACACCTAAAATTATGCGGCACACTTGAAGTGTACATCTCCATAGACTAATACGAGCTAACCTAATCACTAATCCCTCTGCCAATATGTCCTAAACCTCACTTTGGGGCTGCACATTCTATCAGTGCATCAGTAGTACCTCAGTTTTGGACTGCACCTTCACTATTCAGTAACTACTCAAAGTGTTGGACCTAAGCAAATAGAAAGCAGCAACCTTTTGAATATATCTGTTAAAAGTCTCACAATATTCTAGAAAGTATGCATGCATGTGTCTGTATCTTTTAATAGAGCAATCATATATCAAAGAAACATACAAATATATGGGTAGTGATTAGTGCTTGAGAGAATGAATGACTGTATGAGTAGCACCACACTGAATTGTTCAGTACAACAGTCCTGCCTGGGTGACTACATGCGAGCAGCAGTACTAAATGGGTGATTAGAACAGTGCAGGGAAAATACATTAGACAAACCATGAGTGCAAAACTAATGCATGGTTGAAGGCAAGAGTGTATGAGTAGTGCTTGAAAGAATAAAGACATGCATAGGTACTGCCTGAGTGATTCTATGACTGCAGTGGTAGTAGCTGGATGATTGTATGAGTGTACAGGAAGTACCTGAGAGAAAATATTAGTGTAAGAGTAATGCTTGGACTATTCTATGACTGCATCAGTTGTATCAGAGTGAGTAGATGAAAGCATGGGTAGTGCCTGACTGAATGTTTGAGTGGGATATTAGTGCCTGCATGAATGCATAAATCTATGGTAAATGACTGAGGGATTACATAGTATGCATGTGTCTGTGCCTTTTCCTAGTGGCATCATATATAAAAGAAACATACAGATACATGTATACTAGAGTTTTATACCTCTATCATATATTAAGTCATAACACGTGAGAGACTAGATGTGCAAACAGACACATACTTCAGTCATAAGACTAAAAAGTACATTAAACTTGAAAGAGTGCACTTCCCATTTTAAAAAGACACCTAAATTATGCGGCATATTTCAAATATACATCTCCACAGACCAATACAAGCTAAGCTAATCACTAATCTCTCTGCTACCATGTCTTAAACCTCACTTTTGGACTGCACCTTCACTATTCAGCAACTACTCAGAGTGTTTGGCCTAAGCAAATACAAAGCAGCAACCTTTTCAATCTATCTGTTAAAAGTCTCACAATATTCCAAAAAGCACGAATGCATGTGCCTGTACCTTTTAAAAGTGGCATCATATATCAAAGAAACATCCACATTTGGATTTTTTTTTAAAGTAAAAATATCACTAGAAACAATAAAACAGTGCTGAATAATATATAATACACCTTACAAATTAGTTACTCACGTTTGAGGTAGTATTGCAGAATACCAAATATCAGAAACTCTTAAAAGATTTTCTTTTCCACACAAGAAATGTAATGCACCTCTCTTAGAAAGGTAAAACCAGAAATGGCAAACTTTCCCTCTCTTTTTGCACTCAAATAAATGTAAGTATCAAATCACATTGCTTCCATCATTATTTCAAATTGTAAAACACATTTCTATTGGTTAGACATATTAACCCTTTCTAACTGTTTTCAAATGGTGCCCAAACTGCTTCTGTAATTTTCTGAAGTCCACACAGGAGTTCAAAAACGTATTTTTAATAATACTAGTATAGTTTTTCAGCAACATACACCTTCTACACATACTAGTGTCTTAGAAAACCTTAATTTACTAACTTTTCACTTATATTTAAGTATCCATTTCACATTTTATGTCCACAGTTAAGTTTCAACCCTTCCCCCATTCTACTTAATGCCAGTTTCCATAGTAACAGTTCAAGGAACATTCAACTGTACTGGCAGGTCACAAGTTCACCGTAGTTTCAAGTTCAGCACACAAGCTTACTAATACATACAGCAGGTGTGGTTGACTTTTGCAAAATATTATCTTATGGTATCAACTGTACCTTTCAAACATTTTCTAACAATGAATCACAAACATGATACCTCAGCAAAGTAAGATGCATCCTATTTTTGAGTACACAATCTTGATGAACAGCCAATCACTTATCAACTTTTTAAAAAACATAATGTTCTCCACCTTTTTAGATACCTCTCATTCTACCAACTGACTACCTGAGCTACAGACATCTTTTTATTCCTTCCAGACATCCCTTCAAGATGCTCACAGTGTGGATTGTAGGGCACAGCTATGTTTTCTGGTGCAAAAGGTATGCTGAACACAGAGGTATTGCCAAAGACCTAGGTTTGGAAAAGGTGGACATTAAAGGGATTTCACAGAGAGAGTTAAAGTGGCACCAATTGTTGCCTTTGGTAAAACCTTTTTGCATCTCTAACCCCCTGACCTCATGATTGTGCACTGTGGTGGCAATGACCTAGGCACATTGACTGGGGTAGGTCTGGAAATAATAATGAAGGACACCTTTGCACAATTGATGTTGCTTTTGCCTCAAACTGTCTTTGTATACTCTAACATATGCCAAAGACAGAAATGGAACTGGTCAAATCAATTCTGTCCACAGTTTGAGAAAGCTAGGAAGGATGTCAATAAAGCTGTTTCTGCATACCTCAGAGATCATAGAATGGGGTCCATGTACAACAACAATCTACATTTTGATATGGACGACATCTACAGAAGTGATGGAGTGCACTTCACAGATCAAGGAAACAGAGTCTTCCTCAACAACCTTAAGCTGTGCGTCCGCACTTACATGTAGCTGCAACAAAGTCAGAATGAAAACAAGGGCTCTTTTAAGAGCCACCCTATAACCCAACAGTGAATCTTATTTTTTTTAAACATACTTACTTTTTTTAATTTTGCTTGGAGTCGCGAACCCATCGCGGTTACACAGGGAGGCCGTGCTGAGAGCCGTGATAGTCGCGACTCCAAGCATGCGAGAAACAAAAAGATGCCCCCATTCTTACAACTCAAATTCTTCCTCGGGACGCCATCCCGAGGCCCAGCCATTTCATAATATTCTTTTTTTTAAAATAACTACCCCCCCCACCCCTAAGGGCTTTTACTGCCCCGGGGACCCCATCCCCTGAGGCATTCCCTCGTTTAAAAAAAAAAAAATGTTCCCCTTAGCCATGTTGGGGACCGCAGAGGGAGCCCCAATGCCCCCGCGGTCCCAGCCACATCCCCACTTCTGGGGATCTGGCATTGCTTTTGCACAAGGGGAGCTGCTGACATGCAGCAGGTTTCCTGCTCTCGCTTCCATGAAGCACAGCAGAGTTTGCAATGACAGGGCGGGAGCTCCCGCCCTGTCATTGCAAACGGCAATGTCCCGGAGCCGGCCCTTGGGGGTGGCGGTCCCCAGGGCCTTTGAGGGCTCCAGGAGGGGGCTGCATGGCCCCCCTCCCAACTGATTGGAGCCCGGGGGAGGTGGTGGTCCCCGGGGCCTGGGGGTCTGCAATGGACCGTCGTATTTAAATAATTAGTGCCCCGGGGAGGTGGTGGTCCCTGGGGCAGTGTGGGGAGGAGCAGGAGCCCCCCACACTTCTTTATATCATTGGAGCCCCGGGGAGGTGGCGGTCCCCGGAGCTTGGTGGTCCCCGCGAGGCCCCCCACCCCTATTAAATGAAAGCCCGGGGAGGTGGTGGTCCCTGGGGCAGCATGGGGGGAAGGAGCCCCCCACGATTTTTTTTTATAAATAAGCCCCGGGGAGGTGGCGGGCCCCCGCTAATTTATTGCACATTGCCCCCGGGACCTGGCCCACCCGGGGGCTTATAGAAAACGAAGCACTTTGTTTTTTGTTTTATTTTCTCTGCCGGATTTGCGCACCCAGCGTGAATTTGGCCGATTTTTACAAAAAAAATCATTTTTTGGCCCTGGGGGTCCTTGTGGGACCCCCTGAGCAGGCCTAGGGGGTCAGGGTGTTTCTACCCTGCCCCCTTTTCTTGTTTTTGAATCTTTTTTTTAATTTGTTGTGTGACTCGGTTTCACAAAATGGCTGCCAACGCTTCCTGGTTTGGAGTGTTGTCAGCCATTCAGAATGAAGCTCGTGCTCTGGAGGGTTCGCGAATCCTCCTCGGTGCTCAGAAATCGATATGATTTATTTTCAAATGTCTCAGTAACTACTGAATGGATTTACACCATTTAAAGCAAAGAGTGCACTCTGGAACAACAGCTACCTCTCTGCCAAATTTGGTGCAATTCCATTCAGCAGTTCGGGCTGTAGCCGCGACAAAAGTTCCTATGGAAATTAACATGGAGAAAACGCGTTTTGGGACCCCCTTTTTAATCGACCCGCTTGACAAATCACCCCGAAACTTTCAAGACAGGAGCTGTCCGGAGCGGGCCATTAGTTTTAAAAAATTTGCTAACATTCGTCAAACGGCGCCAAAGATATTGGCAAATCAAAAAACGCTTTTCCTATGGAAACTAGATCCTAACTATAACTACCTACTGGCAACCGCCAGTAGGTAATATATATATATATATATATATATATATATATATATATATATATATATATATATATATATATATATATATATATATATATATGCAATCCAAGGTACTCCTTCTGGAGTTCGTAGCCCATCGAGGGGTGGCGCGATGCCGGCGGAGAAAGCCGGTAATTACTATCCACTTCAGAACGGAGTTCCATTCGCGCTCTCAGACCATCAAATCACAAGGAATCCACAAGAGTTTTGACAACAAAAAGGGGGTTTATTCAAGTCATAAACCCGCCGTGACGCGTTTCACCCTCAAAAGGGCTTGTTCACACAGCGATGTCACAAGTTACAAAGCAATTCATACTCTTCCTGGTATGGTAATAAACATGGTGAAAGGACTATGAATATCTGTTGACGCTGGGTATCGGTTACAATGGGCGCCATGTTGTCGTGATTCAATGTTGGTGATATCATTCTCATATCAGAGTACATTCATAGTATTTATGCGTACCTTATGGTGTAAAATTCAATATAATCATCAATTACATTTACGCAATTCATTAAGGCAATAAACATGATGAAAGGACTATGAATATCTGTTGCAGCTGAGTACCAGTTACAATGGGCGCCATGTTGTCGTGTTTCAATGTTAGTGATATTGTCACAGAGTACATTCATAGTATTTTTGCGTACCTTATAGTGAAGATTCAATATAATCATCAATTGTATTTACGCAATTCATTAAGGAAAATGACAAACGAACATATCAAGTTATTTTTGTTTTTTCTTGATATGTCTTGCGATAGTTATAGCAAGGTATTATGGGACTTGTGGTTTCGAGTCTGACCTGTCACTCAAAGTTAGTTCCTATGAGTACGTAGCATAAGTGAGGCGTGTAAGAATATCTTCCATATATAGTGGCTGAATAAATAGCCAACCCTGCCAGTGTAATACGTACAGAATACCCTGGTTAGTGGGAAGAAGGAAGTTGCAATGGGTGGAACAGATGCTCAATGACGACTTCTAGTATTACGGCAACATATGCCATCAAATAAAACTTATTAGTAGGGATATATCACATCTAGAATATGTCATGACGACTTCTAGTATTACGGCAACGTGTGCCACGATAAACACCTACTAGTGGGGATATATCACATCTAGAATATGTCATCATGTAAATAGTGTCTTGCCAGTTTAATGTAAATATAGGAAGTACACTACTTTTCTACGTGACTGTATAAAAACATGTTTAAACTCATGTTTTTCTAGTAAGTTTCTTTAAAAACTGTCTTCAAAATCAATTTTCTGTTTTCGTGCTGACACCGGGCGTCACAAATGTATCAGTAACTGCGACAATCGTGCCTTTTTCAGAAAGTGTAAAACACATATATGCACACATTTTACAGTGTTTTAGACACTAGGGTTTTATTACTATACTGTTTAAAGTCATATTTTTCCACTGACATTCTAGAAAAACCATCTTTAAATTCTATTTTCCATTTTCGCGGTGACACCGAGAGTCGCAATGACGTCGATGACCACGATGAACGCAACCTTTTCATAAAGTGTAAGAGACATGTATGCACACATATTACAGTGTTTTAAACACTATGGTTGTATTACTGTGCTGTTTAAACTCATATTTTTCTAGTGATGTTCTAGAAAACCTATCTCTAAAACCTATTTTCCATTTTAGCGATTATGGTGGTGACAGTGATCATTGATAATACGTCGCAAAATTAGGATTTTAATAGCCACCACCACATTCCAAATGTATAACTTTATAATTCATTCTAACCATCACACTAGATACATCATCTAAATAACTCTATAAAAACTTTTATCGGTCTAATAATGTCTCTGAAACAGTGTGTATAAATAATTGACTGTCTGACTAGATCTGTCAGTGGGTATATGAGTCTCTGAGTGGGTCACTGAATGGCACTATAAGTCTCTCAAAGGCTCTCTCTGTAGGCGGCTCTGTCTCTGTGTGGGTGTGTGACTGGGTGCATAAGTCTCTGAGTGGGCCTATCACTGGGTGCATCAGTGTCTTAGTGCCTCTGTCAGTAAGAGCCTCAGTCTCTAACAGGGTCTGTCAGTGAACACATAAGTCTGTTAGTGAGTGTATGAGTATCTGAGAGGGTGTGTGAGTGACTGCATGAGAATAACAATGGGTCTGTGTGATAGGGTATGTGAGTGGGTGCCTAACTCTGTGAGTGGGTATGTAAGTGGGTGCATAAGTTTCTTTGTGGGTATGCAAGTGGTTGCATGAGTCTTTGAGTGGGTATGTAACTGTGTGCATGAGTCTCAGCGGGTCTGTGACTAGGTGTATGAGTGTCTGAGTGAGTCTGTGAGTAGGTAAATGAGTCTCTTAGTGAGTCTGTGACTTGGTGCATAAGGGTCAGAGTGGGAATGTGAGTGTGTGCATGAGTATCTGAGTGGGTATTTGAGTGATGCATAAGTCTCTGTGTAAGTATGGTGTCTGAGTGGGTCTGTGAGTGGGTGTGTCACCATCTGAGTGACTCTGTAAGTAGGTGCATAAGTATGTGAGTGCATTTCCGAGTGGGTGTACACATATCAAGTTTTTTTGCAGCTGATAAGTACAATTTTACATGGCAAATTTCAATGGTACATTTCAAAGTTCATTAATGAGAATAGCAAGTTTTTAAATTCATGATTACGACAATAATCAAACCGGTAAAAAACTTTAGTAGGGTAACCCCGTACTTCGAGGCATCCTCCTGGTATGTCGCCTCTGCCAGAATATATCTATGCTCCTAGTTTGTGTCAGCAATAAACATGCCAATATTAATACCATAAATAGTGCCCAAAAGGGCAATTTAACCACACAACACTGTCAATATCTACTGGCCCACAGTTCATTAATCATTACATTGCTGTTTTGACACAAAGTGGTGCAACTGAACAAATGGTGACAACGAAAACAGAAGAAAGAAAAAAGGCAAGACAAGTCAGGCCCCAGTGGGCATTACTCCTGGTCGATTCCTTTATATCTTCCACCATTGGACTTAAACCAGATTGCATACAGCCAATGGTTATTCTCTTAGAACTTCATGAATCTTCTTCCTGACATTGATGTCTCTAACTTCTGCCCTTTTAATTACGATTCCTGCCTGTGTTTGTAAAGACAAAAGAAACAAAGACCAGAAATTATAAAAAATAATTTTTGTAAATGAATTCATGCCTACAAAATTACGTTAAAATACTCACAATACTCTACTAAAATACACTCTCTATTTACAACTGTCTCTCAGACAGGAAGTAACTAAACAACCTAGTGCTTCTGCTTCTTGCATCAATTGCTCTTTCCTACGAATGTATCACCAATTCTTCACTGGAATTTAGACCTACCGGAGTCAAAGTTTCGAAATCTATAATGAATCCTGATTCCCTTATCCTTAACTGACGCTCTCGATCTCCTCCTCTTTCCTGTAGTTTGACTGAATCTAATACTACAAAGGACAGATCCTTAACTTCCGGATTGTGGGGGTGAGCAAATATATATATATATATATAGATATATATATATTATCTACTGACGGTAGATAGTTATAGTTATAGTTATAGTTATAGTTATAGTTAGGACCTATGATCCATAGGAAATCCGCAACATTCTATTCCCAATAAGTTTGGCGTTGTTTGACGAATCATCGCGAAATTTTCAAAACTAGTGGGGCGCTCCGGTCCGCTCCTATCTTGAAAGTTTCGGGGTGATTCATCAAGCGGGGGCCGAGAAAAAAGGGGGGTCCCAAAACGTGTTTTGTCCATGTTAATTCCCATAGGAAATTTTAGACACGGCTACAGCCCGAACTGCTGAACAGAATTACACCAAATTTTGCAAAAAGGTAGCGCTTGGTTCAGAAAGCGACCTTTTTTTTAAATGGTGTAAATCCGTTCAGTAGTTGCGGAGAAATTCAAAAAATAAGAGTGAAAAAATCAATTTTCCATAGGAAACTTTATGCAAGGCTACAGCAAAAACTGCTGAACGGAATTACACCAAATTTGGCAAAAAGGTAGTGCTTGGTTCAGAAAGCTGCATGCTAATTGGCTGTCAACACTCCAAACCAGGAAGTGTTGGCAGCCATCTTGTTCCTCGGTAGAACCGAGGAACAAGAAAGCAGTAAAACAACTGCGCAAAATGCAAAAAGGGGGCAGGGTAGAAACACCCTGACCCCATAGGCCTGCTCAGGGGGTCCTACAAGGAAAATTGGCAAAAAGCGCGCTGGGTGTGCAAATCCTGCCAATAAAAAAAATAACGAAGCGCGGGCTCCCGCGCTTCGTGGTTAATTGGCCCCCGGGTGGGCCAAGTCCCGGGGGCATGCGGGGTTTATCAAATAATAACATGGGGGGGCCTCTAAGGCCCCTCAAGCCCCGGGGACCGCCACCCCCCGGGGCTTTATAAAAATAATGCTGGCGGGGGGCACACAGCCTCCCGCAGCCCCGGGGACCGCCACCCCCTGGGGCTTCTTTTTTTTATTTTTAAATAACCTGTGTGGGGGGGCTCACCCCCCACACGCCCCAGGGACCACCACCTCCCCGGGGCACTAAATAATAAAATGTGGGGGTCCGTTACGGACCACCGAGCCCCGGGGACCACCACCTCCCCGGGGCTGTGGACAGGATGGGAGGGGGGCCTCGCGGCCCCCCTCCTGGAGCCCTTGATGGCCCTGGGGACCGCCACCCCCCAGGGCCGGCTCCTGCAGTGTCCCGGGGTGCCCACCCCCGGGACACTGTAGTTTGCAATGACAGGACGGGAGCCTCGCGGCTCCCGCCCTGTCATTGCAAACTTGCTTTGCTTCATTGAAGCGAGAGCAGGAAACCTGCTCTGGCTTCAATGAAGCAAAGCAATTGCTTTTCCATAAGGGAGCTGCATGTCAGCAGCTCCCCTTATGGAAAAGCAATGCCGGCTCCCGCAGGACGCGGGGAGCCGGCGGGACCGTGGGGGCATTGGGGACCCCCCCACGGTCCCCAACGAGTGGCCAGGCCCTGGGGGATAGGGTCCCTGGGGCCATTAGTGGCCCGGGAGGGGGGCCACGCAGCCCCCCTCCCCAAAAAGAAAAAAAAAGATGCAAAGGCCGGCCTTGGGGGATGGGATCCCCGGGGCCTTAAATGACCTGAGAAGGGGGGCCACGCAGCCCCCCTCTGAATATTTTATTTAAAAAAAACAGTGGGCATGCCCCGGGGGATGGGGTCCCCGGGGCCAATAGAGGCCCAGGGAAGGGAGACCACGCGGCCCCCTTCCCGTTTTTTTTTATTTAAAAAAAAAAAAAAAATGCTCAGGCCCCGGGGGATGGGGTCCCCGGGGCCAACAGTGGCCGAGGGAAGGGGGGGCCACGCAGCCCCCCTGCCATACAAAAAAAATAAAAAAAAATAAAAAATAAGACCGGCATCGTGCCGGAGGCCCCGCCCCCTCGCTGCAGCAGTCTGCAAACGCGCCCCCTGGCGCGTTTGCAGATGGGGAACAAACTCCCCTTGAATACTGGGGGTGCCTGGGGACCAACTAGCCCACCAGGAACCTCCAGTATGCGCCAGGGAGCTGCGTTGATGAGAGGTGTACAGAGGCCATGCCCCTTTTTACACCTCTCTGCAACGCAGCTCTGTTGCGCTTTTTGGAGGTACATGGTGGGCTACTTGGGCTCCAGGGACCCTCAGTATTCAAGGGGAGTTAATCCCCCAATTTAAAACGCGCCACGGGGCGCGTTTGCACAGTGGTGAAGGGAGGGGGCGGGGCTTCAGGTGACATGTGTGCTAACAGGCCCCGTGGCGTGTTTTAAGTTCAGGAATTAATTCCTCTTCAATCCTGAGGGTCCCTGGGGGCCAACTAGCCCACCAGGTACCTCCAGTAAGCGCCACGGAGCTGTGTTGCAGAGTGTTGTAAAAAGGGGCGTGGCCTCTGAACACCTCTCTGCAACTCAGCTCTCTAGCGCATACTGGAGGTACCTGGTGGGCTAGTTGGCCCCTAGGGACCCTTGGGATTGAGGAGGAATTAATTCTCCAACTTAAAACGCGCCACAGGGCGTGTTTGCAGACATGTCACCTCAGGCCCCACCCCCTTCCTTCACCATTGTGCAAATATTCCTTTAAAATCAGCCGAAATACGAATTCCGATTTACTCACCTGTTATCAGGAGAGACCTCAGTTCTGCATCTTTGAGCCCAGTACTGATCCTGAAAAGTAATTCTAACCGTACTTACCAGTAACTTGAATTTCCTTCCATAGGCTAACATTGACTGGTTTCACTTGGAAATTCTTCTAAGTGTGGAGTCATCAGTGATGTCATCAGTGATGTCACTGACCATGTCATGAGTGATGTAATATGTGACGTCATCAGCAGTGCATTGCGGGGGCGCAAGTTATAGTTAGCTGAACTAACTATAACAGGGGAATTTCACGGGTTTTGTACGAGTGCAATGTCCAACTAACTATAACTGTCCCTAAAACCTATGGTTTTTTCAGTGAATATATATATATATACATATATATATATATATATGATCCAAAAGCATGCGATGCTAGGGATGCCCAGCCTCTCGGGTCGGGGCCTGCTCTGGTGCATCAGACTCCAAATATTTCCAAAAGAAAACACGCACTGATTCAGTGCAATGTAAACAGGCCCACCAGACGTGATTGAGTAAATTTCTTTATTCCATGGCAAGATTACTGGCATAACGCGTTTCGTTTTAAGTCTTAGTCATATGCAAACACTGATGGCGGACTCTCTTGATCTTTTAAGATATAGCTCAAACAGTGAAGAAGGACCAGGATGCTTGCACATTAGTCATGATATTTTAAAGTGACAGTGGGTCAGTTATTGAATAGTTCTTACACTGTATAATGTTTGAACACAGCAGTGTTTTCACTGTTCTTTTGCACAAATCGATCTTTCAATGGTATGCAATTGTGATTTTCATAGGTTACCCACGCTGTCTTCATTTTGCACACTTCACACAATTACAAGGACCACACTGCCCATAATGCATTGCTTTTGTTAGTTTCTCTTTTTTCTTTTCCTTTTCAATCCCTCAACATTTCCTGTTATTTCAAATCATCACCCTGTATTTACTGTGCCAATGTCTCTCATATAGCGCCTTTAAAGAAAACAATTCCATGCATTGCTTGAGCATTCGGCTTAGTGTTATATCAAGGAGATGCCGCTCTCACTCAAAGTCCAATTCCAGAAAGGTTTGTAACTTGCCTTGTTTCTGCATTACAAAAGCACGTAGTGTAAGGGTAAAATACCCTACAAAACCTGGCCGCTCCCGAAGGCTTTTAAAGTAAGAGGGGGCCTCTCAATGGTAGCCCTGCCACAGCATACTTCATCCATGTCCAGGATTCCAGCCGTTGGGCACCCCTTCAATCCATATGATCCCAAAGCATGCAATGCTAGGGACGCCCAGCCTCTCGGGTCGGGGCCTGCTCAGGTGCATCAGACTCCAAATATTTCCAAAAGAAAACACTCACTGATTCAGTGCAATGTAAGCAGGCCCACCAGATGTGCTTGAGTAAATTTCTTTACCATATATATATATAAATATATATATATAGATATATATATGAATGAAAAAACCGAAGGTTACAGAACCTTAGAGTTAGGCTCAGATTTCACTTGTACAAAACTAGTGAAATTCAACAGTTATAGTTACCTGAGCTAGCTATAACTTATGCCCCCGCAATGCACTATTTATGACCTCACATATTACATCACTCGTGACATGGCCAGTGACATTACTGATGTCACTGACCATGTCATGAGTGATGTAATATGTGAGGTCATAAGTAGTGCATTGCAGGGGTGTGAGTTATAGTTAACTCAGGTAACTATAACGGCTGAATTTCTTTGTACTGTGCTTTCTTTTGTACAAGGGCAACCTGAGCCTAACTATAACGTCCCTGTAACCTTTGGTTTATTTAGTGAATTTCTAAGGTTTTTTTAAAAATTCTATTTGCTAACTATGACGTCCTTGTAACCTTTGATTTTTTTCAGTGAATTTCTAAGGTTTTCAAACGCTAATACCTAACTATAATGTCCCTGTAACCTTTTATTAGCAAATTTCTAAGGTTTTTGTAATAACGATGATTAAATCCAAAATAAGACGAGGAGAACTTTATTAATCGACATCCATCACCCACAAAGTTTTTTAACTAGCAGTCACTTTTGCAGAGTGGTGGAGAAAGGGGGCTGGTCCTCTTACCAGCTCTCAGGGATTCTGCTGTGTAGGCTCCTTGGCCCCCAAGGTCCCACTGGAGCCAAAGGGACTTGATCCCCCAAGTAGTAGTGCGCCGGGAGGCACGTTTGCAGAGTTGTGGAGAAAGGGGGTGTGGCCTCTGACAACTTCTTAGCAATCCTGCTGTGTGGGACTTACTGGAGGTAACAAGAGGGGTAGTTGTCACCCAAGAACGTCCTTGGGGGCCAACTACCCCATCTATTACCTCTAATAAGTCCCATACAGCAGGATTGCTGAGATCTGATAGCAATCCACACACCCTTTCTCCACCACTCTGCAAAGGCACCTCCTGATGCACTATTACTTCGAAGTCCCTTTGGCTACTGAGGGGTCTTGAGGGCCAACTACCCCACCTGTTACCTTCAACAAGTCCCACACAATGGGTTTGCTGAGAGGTTTTTGGTGGCCACGCACTCTTTCTCCTCAACTCTGCAAACGCACCTCCTGGTGCACTCCTATTTGGGGTATGAAATCCCCTTGGGTTTTGAGGGTCCTTTGGGGCCAACTAGCCCTCCTGTTAACTCCAGTAAGCCCCACACAGCTGGATTGCTGAGAGGTGGTCAGAGGCCATGCCCCCTTTCTCCACCACTCTACAAACGTACCTCCTGGCACACTGCTGCTTGGGGGATGAAAACCACTTTAGTCCTGAGGCCCTCAGGAGGCAAGGGGACCTCATCCCCCACCAGTAGTGTGCTGAGAGGCACGTTTGCAGAGTGGTGGAGAAAGGGGTGTGGCCTGCGACCACCTGTCAGCAATCCCACTGTGTGGGGCTTACTGGAGGTAACAGGTGGGCTAGTTGGTTCCTATCGACCCTCAGCAGCGAAGGGGACTTCATCCCCCAACCAAGAGCGCACCAGGAGGCGCATTTGCAGAGTAGTGGAGAAAGGGGGCAGGGCCTTGGCAATTTGCCAGCTTTCCCCCTCTTTTTTTAGGAATGTGGGGCTGCATGGCCCCTCTTTCTAAACCATTTTGGGCCCCGGGGAACCCGTTCCTCAGGGCCTGACTCTTTTTATTGGGGGGAGAAAGGGGAGACGGCCATGCCCCCCTCCTGGGCCGATTTCGTCCCAGGGACCCCATCCCCAAGGCCGGGGGAAGGGGAGCCTGGGCCATTTTCAGACCCTGGGACCCCATCATTCTTAACAGGGAGGGGGGCTGAATCGGGCCATATTTGGCCTCAGGACCCCATCCCCCGGGGTGAGGCCATTCCTTTTTTTTAAGTTTCTTAAAAAGAGGGGGGACATTTTATACTCCAAGGACCCCATCCCCGGGCCATGGCCAGCTGGTTGGGGACCAGGGGGAGCTTGAAGGCCCCCATGGTCCCAGCCAGCTCCCACCTCCTGCGAGAGCCAGCATTGCTTTTTACACCCAGGGAGCTGCTAACATGCAGCTCCCTGCATGTAAAAAGCAAAGTGTGCTCTGCTTTGATCAAGCAATAGCATAATGCTCTCACTTGTTCATAGCGGAGCACACTCCTTACTATGGTATGGCAGGAGCAATGCCCCCACCATCCCATAGCAAACTGCAATGTCCCAGGGTGGGCACCCTGTGAAATTGCTGGACCTGGGGGGTGGCGGTCTTCATGGCTATTTACGGCTCCAGGAGGCGGAGCCGCGCGGCCCCCCTACCATCTTCTGCAGAGCTCAGGGGAGGTGGCGGTCCCCAGCGCTGTGTGGTGTGGCTGGAGCCCCCCTTGCATTATATTGTCATATAGCCCCGTGGAGGTGGTCGTCCCCGGGGCAGCAGGGGGCGCGTGGCCCCCACATTTGAAAATATTAGCCCCCGGGAGGTGGTGGTTCCTAGGGCTGCGTGTGGGGGCTGGAGATCCCCACGCTTCATATTTTAATATAGCCCCTGGAAGGTGGCAGTCCCTGGAGCAGCGGGGGGTGCGTGCCCCCCCTGCATTTTAATATATTAGCCGCGGGGAGGTGCTGGTCCCTGAGGCTGTGTGGGGGGGCTGGACCATCCCACACATTTTAATTTGCATTAGCCACAGGAGGTGGCGATCCCCTGTGCTGCAGGGGCCCACGTAGACCCCGCATTATTATTTCAAATTGCATCCGGTCCAGGTCTACCCGGTGGCCAAATTAAACAAAGCACGGGAGCCCGCGCTTCATTTAAAAAAAAAAATCGTCGGGATTCGCGGATCCACTGTGACTCCCGCTGGAAAAAAAATGCTTTATAGACCCTGCAATCCTATCTTTTTTTCTGTTTTTTCTTGTGACTCGGTTTAACCGAATCACAAGATGGCTGCCAACACTTCCTGGTGAATCGGGTTAACCGGTTTGAAGTGTTGACAGCCAATCAGATCTCAGGCACGAGATAGGGAGGGCTCGCGGATCCACTGCGGCCACAGTTGTATATCTGAGAAATCTTTAGATTTCTCTGGCCCTACTGAACGGATATACACCATTTAACAAACAGAGTGCTTTCTGGACCAAGAGATACCTTTCTTCGAAATTTGGTGTAATTCCGTTCAGCAGTTCAGGCTGTAGCCGTGTCTAAACTTTCCTATGGAAATTAACATGAAGAAAAAGCATTTTGGAACCCCCCGCTCGACGAATCACCCCAAAACTTTCAACACAGCAGCTAAAGTGAGTTCCCATTGGTTTTGAAAATTCAGTGAAGATTCGTCAAACGGGGTCAAAGGTATTACCAAATCAAAAAAAAGCTTTTCCTATGGAAACTAGGTCCTAACTATAACTACCTACTAGCAACCGCCAGTAGGTTATATATATATATATCCTCAACATGCCTGCCCGTATTTGTAACATGCACCAGGATGCTCGGGCTCACTTTCAAAAACACGGTTTATTTGCTACACAGATAACGCGTTTTGATCGCAGCCGCGATCTTCGTCAAACTGTTTTCTCTTTCATTGCCTCATTACTTTATACCTTTTCCTGACGTCATTACAATTGCCATTTTTTGAAACTTTTTTGAACTTTTAAAGTGACAGTGCCATATAAATACATCAAAGTGCAACGTGCATAATACAGATAGTTAACATCTTTCAGTTAACCTTGATTGGCAGAGCACGGAGCAGACCAGATAAAGTGACAAGTGCCAGTGCAATGAATAATCAATAACACTCCAATATTACTCATCATACGCTGCAAACAAATCATTTCATATATATGCACAATCATATATACAAAGAGAGGCATTTACGTATTTTGCTATAACCTATTCAGCTTTTTCATTTCAACCAATTGAATTTACAAGAAGCTGAAATGAGGAAACATTTTCAAAGGACATGAACGAAGATTACAGGCAAGTGCCTCATTCATCAAATTCATATTCTTATTGGTTCCATCCCCAAATGGCTCAGTATCCTTATTTAGCAGCATCTACAATGTAATGCATGTGCAAAATCGCATCAACAACAGTACTACTGAAAATGTGCAAATCCGCAATTTTTAACACCACATCCATCTCCTTTAAAGTGCATATACACAAATCAATACAATAAATAAAATAAAGGAGTCACATATAGAAATTATCGTATGGATCTGAAAGGGAGTGTACAAATTATGTATAAAATTAGGTGCATATTCTGTGTGGAGTCTGGCCTTCTAAGCTGCATTGTTATTACAGTTGTCATGCATCAGAAGGTGGAACATCATTCTACAGATGTATATGCATGTCTTCCTCGGTGTTCAGACCATTTGGAATTCTCGAATTGAACCGTATTATGTATCTGGATTCAAGTTGCCTCAGATATCTTTCTCTGTTGCCCCCTCAGAGCCTCACTGGCACTTGATCCAGTACAAAATATTCTAAATCATTAAGGTTACTGTTATGGATCAATTCGAAATGTCTCGCCACTGGGTAAGTTTGATCCTTGTTCCGAATGGCTCTAATGTGTTGCAACACTCGCTGATGTGCACGAAGAATGGTGCTTCCAATGTATAACTGTTGGCAACTACATCTTAACACGTATATTGAATATTCACTTCAACATGTAAGCGGCTTCGTGATCCTCCATTTTTTGTCCCCAAAGGGTAAAGATACCTCTGTAGTATTAATACCATAGGTGCACGCTTTGCATTTGTTGCACCATCTAAAGCCTTTCCCTCCACTCAGCCAAGTCTCCTGTTGTTTTATGCCAGACAATTAATCACCAGGTCTTGCCTCATCAATCTGGCCTTACGAAATGTAATGAGGGGTTTCTTATGTAGTTTGGGTCCTAAAATAGGATCACTGCATAATAAGTGCCAATGTTGTTTGAAAATTGCTCGTAATGTTTGATGTTGCACATTATAGCTGGTAATAAAGCGAAATTTCTGTTCAGATACATCTGATATTTTATCTTTCATTTGTTCAGAAAAAATTAGCTGTACCCTGGATTTTAAATTGGCCTTCCGCTTCGCCTTTTCTAGAGTGGCTATTTTGTAGCCCCTTGCTTTGAATCTCCGTGTTAGGGCTGACTGGGCTTCAGAGAGCTGTTTGGGATTACTGCAATTTCTTCTCAACCTGAGATTTTCCGCATATGGAATACTGTTTCTGAGTTTTGTGGGATGGAAGCTCTGTGCATGAAGCACAGTATTTTCTGCTGTACTCTTTCTAAATGTCTTAGTTTGTATCCTTCCATCTGCCACATATATAGATAAATCCAAAAACTGTACTTCCTGATCGCTGAGATGTGCAGTAAATTGTAAATGTAACTTATTGTTGTTTATATTTTCAACAAATATTTCTGCTGAGGATTTGCTGCCACGCCATAAGACAAATAAGTCGTCTATCTAGCGTGACCAAAGTATCACATTCTCAGACATTTCTCTTGCGTATTCATTGGCGAGCACCTGCTCCTCCCACCAGCCCATATGCAAATTCGCATAGCTAGGGGCAAAACAGGTGCCCATCGCGGTACCCCGCAATTGCCGATATAGTGCCGAACCGAACAGAAAGATATTATTGTGCAAGCACCATCCTAACATGCACATCAGCATTTCAGTGTGTTTGTACAGTGACAAAGGTCGTGAGCCTAAAAAGTATTGTATTGCATTCATACCATCTGTGTGGGAAATGCTTGTATATAGAGACAACACTTCTAATGTAATCATTAGGAGATCCTGTTCCCACTCTACATCATACATTTTTTTAAGGAAATCTCCTGTGTCTGTCGTGTAAGAGCTGAGGTTTTTCACATAGTCTTGGAGGAAATAGTCCAAATATTTTGAGGTGTTCTCAAATAAACCCCCTGTGGCTAAGATTATAGGATGGCCGGGTGATATGTTTATGTTCTTATGGATCTTAGGTATAAGATATAAAATGGGAGTGACCGGGGCACCTATTTTGAAGATCTTGTATTCTACTTGGGATAAGAGACCTTCTATTTGCCATTTCAGCAGATCTGCATGGTATTCAATTGTTACATTATCCAAACAGCCCTTGTCGATCTTCAAATAACATAGATTATCATTTAACTGATTGAGAGCCTCTTCCTGATACATGGTGAGCGGCCAAAGCACAATATTGCCTCCTTTGTCGGCCTGTCTCATCATTATATCAGGACATAGTCGTGACTTAGTCATCAGGCTTTTATATCCTATTGATGATCTATTGTCTTCTGAATTACATTCAACATTGCTGTACAACTCTTTTATATCATGTATTACCCGGTCTGAAAATGTATCTATGGAATCCCTTGGAACCATAGGAGAAAACGCTGACCTGGGTTTAAAAGGTGTACTAGGTTTTTCATGTATCCTCAGAGCATACTCTCTTACCGGTATATCATCAGTGATATCAGTTCAATCTCCTCTGGAGAGGCTGTCCAAATCCCTCAAAACATTCAAATCAGAGACCAACAAATCGTTATTATCTGCACCCATATTACTCTGTTGTATTCCAGATGCTGTATGGTTAACAAAATATTTCGCCAATCTCAATTTGCGAGTGAATTTGAAACAGTCTACCCTAGTCTGGACATAGACCGTGTCTTCAGAAATGCAAAATGATAGACCACGAGACAGTGTTTTAGTTTCTGCTGTATTTAATTCAAGATCCGTCAAATTCACTACGCTCATATCCATATCCAGCACATCCTCATTTATTTGGTTTTCTTCCGTGATCCTTTGTTGTATATATATCAGGAGCTAAAATTAGAATTAACTGAAGGTGTGGGGGAGGAATTGGGAGAAAATGAGAAGATAAGTGAGAGGTCTGTTGGCAGTGTGGTGCTACTAAGGGGCATATTTATGGGAGGCTTGCAGCGAGTTTGCACCATGCAAGGTAGTGCTTGTGTGATGCAGACCTCAGATTTATGAAGCCACGCAAAGCCAATTGGCGTGGTTCTGAGTGGCCTCATAAATCTTAAGTAGTGCAACGCAGTGCAAATTGATGCGTTGTGGTAGGGGTTTCATGGGCATAGCGGTGGGTGTTTCCACTCAACTCCCATGGATTTTGATGCATTCCCAGATTTACAAGGACTTGTAAACCTGGGAACGCATCAAAATCTTACTCCTTCCCAGGGGAGGCATAACGAGGAGAAATATCATTGTTTCTCCATGTTTGTTCCTTTTCCAATATGTGTTGCATTCTGCAGCACAAATAGAAATAAGATAAAGCCTTTCAGGATTGTTTTAGTGCAGGAAGGTGCTCCTTCTTGCACAAATGCAATCCTGCCTACAGCACAGGCACCCTTGCACCATGTGTTGGGACTAGGCTGCCAAAACGGTGCAAGGGTCAATGACAGGAAAGTGCCATATTGGATAAATACAGAGCATTCTTGTCCTTTGCCTGTGACACAGCGCAGCAAGGTGAGTTGCTGCGCCACAAAAGCAATAAATATGCACCTAGGAGGCTAAAAAGGAATTTAAAAAAGACCTGTAAAGCATGGGAAGGATGGGAAGGATGGTGGTTCTTATGAACAAAGAGGGGAGGGGTCTCTAAGCAGGAAAATAGTGGAAGAAGATACAGCAAGGTTTGCTATGCACTCTCACCGAGTGCTAACTGAGAAATTAAAAATAGTTCCCTTATCACAGCATTCACTGAATAGGATGATGAAGCAGAAATGCTCCAGGGACAGGACTACCACAACAAAAGGGAGAAAAGCTATCCATTCAAGATCCGTTAAGTGAGGTAAACTAGAAAACAATTCAGTGGGATGACCCAAAACCCACTCCATGAATTGTTTTTTTCACAGTATTTTCTACCATGCTGGGTGTAGGCGAGACCTAAAATTATAGGCTATTGTTCCATTTAACAACTACTAGCACGTACCTCACCAATTGCAAAGTATAGTTAATTACAAGATTTTTAATTTCTATTATTTCTAGACATCGAGTCATGGTGTGATATTATTTTGACCATGAGTTGCCAACACTATTTTCTAAGCATACACTGTGCATTCAGCAAGTTCAGTGCATAATGTAAGTGGCAATTTCCCTTCATGTGCAAAGTATAAGAGAAGAAAAAGTGTTTATTTACTCGTTAATATTTATAATGTTTATCCGCAGTATATAATACATTTCAATTGAAGGAGCTCGTTTAATATTTGAAACAGTCTCCTATATATTTAGTGAATGTGTTTTTTATAAATATGTCTGTGACTGGAGAAAACGATTGAGTGCAATGTTCCAATAGCTTGTTAAGCTAAAGGTTTAGAGGGTTCGAACATTACGTTGTTAAAGCCCGCAGGTCATGTGGGTGCACACAACACACACATCAAGCTCTAATAAATCCGAACTGGTATATATGTACGCTTGTTCAGTGCAGTCCTCCAGCACACCATGTACTAGATGCTGAGGAAGAAGTCATTGTACAGGACAGTGACATGTTTGGAGTCCTGCTGACACAGCAGCCGTGTAATGAATGACAGTGCCACAATACCAGCTCCTACCTTGTCACCATCACAGAGTTGCAATTAAATAGCCCCTTAAAAACTGACAAGTGACGAAAGGGGTGTCACCGAAGGTCAGGTATCTAGAGCGCCTATTCCCTTTGAGCACTGCTGTAATTTCTGATTTGTCATATAAAAATTACAAGACAAATATCATCCCAGATACAACAACACACACAGAAAGATTGTACCTTCAAGCGCCACTTCTATTTATTCTACAATATTGATCATTACTGCTTTACAGTTTTTAGAAACAAACCAATTTCTCCGCATACTTTGGACATTCGGTTGAAACAAATGTTCAGAATTCTATAAATAAATTCATTTTATGTTTGGGACATTTATTCAAATTTATATTCTCATTAAAAACAAAATAGAAATTCGCAATACTAACCCAATCCATTCACAGTTTGTTTAATTTAATCTGTATTATTTACATGATCAAACCAGGGTGCAAATCCTGCGTGATAACAACAGCTGTTTTTCTTTTGCTCTGTGAAAATTTAGAAATAACGCTTATTTTTTCTCAAGATCCAATACTAAACAACAAAGTAACTTAAATAAAGCATCTACAAATGCAATTATACCATAACAGTGCACCCAAACCCATTGACAGAACGAATACATTTCGTGGTCTAACTTTTTACTAGCTGAACATGAAAAAGATGTCAAAGAAAATTGAGAAAAAGGCACAAAGAAACATGGATAGTTAACTAAGCATTCATTTTCTTAATAGGAAATAATTTATGGCACTTATCTATCAGCTTAGAGCGAGTTTACTGCAGCATCTTTTCGTGGTCAGCTACATTAAAGATACCAATGTGTTCGATGCATCGTTCTTTGTAGTACTAATGGAGGAAATATTTATTCGTCAACGTGCAACATTGCTAGACAGCGCCTCCCAGCTTCTATAACATTACAAAACCGTACAATGAGAACATGCCAATATATAGTGATAAAACGTTCACCGAGCAGGTAAGTCCCGTGTTTCAAAATCACCGCTTTACTTGAAGGGTTGAAGGGAGAGCGCTTCAATGTTGGATGCAGGCCGCCTTAGACCACAAACTTTGCATATTTCCTATAGGAAAAAGTAAATTTTGGATCAGAAGTGGAACATAACATTCTTATAGGTTTGCAGTATTGCAGCTAATCTTTCAACATTAAGGAGTCAGCCTGTTGTTTTCTGGCTGATGCTAAGTGTTCAAATGAGAATAAAGGGCCCGATTACGATGGCGGTGAGACTGCCACCGACAGCCCGTCAGTGGCGGTCCCACCGCCATCGGTGACTGTATCTCCCTTGCCACATTACGATGGCGAGCAGTGTGTTCGCGGTCGGAAAGACTGACTGCCACGCATCCGACGGGCTCCTTGAGCCCGCCGGTGCATTGGAGGCAGCCATAATCTCTACAAAGGTGGCGGTGCCTGCCAGGCACCGCTGTTGGGATTATGATATCTCTCTCCACCAGCCGTTTCATGGCGGTTTACCCGCCATAAAAAGGCTGGCGGAATGGACATTGGGGGCCCGTAGCGGGCCACCCTTCCCCTCTGGCCCTCCGATATGGGCACTGGGGGGCACCTATGGTGCCTCCCTACATATCCCTGAATCATGTGTCAGGTACCGCATGGTGCCTGCCACCTAGTGCAGGGATATGTCAGGTGTCCCTCTTTTGCATTGCGGCGGGTGCTGCAGACAGCAGCACCCGCCACAATGCAAAGTATAGGCATTGCAACTGCTGTGGTGGCGGTCGCATCATAATGCCTATGTCGGGAATGCTGACAGCCTGATGGGCAGTCCCAATTCCCAATAGGTCCGCCCGCCCGCAATCCTAATCAGCCCCAAAGTTCTTGACAGTAGGCCAGCTCAGACTTACACAGTGGCTAGTTCAATGGACACACATCTCGAGCCGATACCTTATAGAGGCTGTCCACTTTTGAATTGCTTGGCGTTTGCCCATATTATAGTGAGCCATGCTCAGATACTCTGTTCTGACTTGAAAGGAGTATGACTTAAATTAAAGTGATACGTCTTTTAGCATTCCAAAGTGGAACCACTCTCTATATCTTGTACATATGGAAAAAAACAGATTTTACAATGATTGTAGTTTGAGTGCCGAAACATAATAAATCATTAAATAGGATACCCAAATCCCTGGTAGTCTTGGATGATGTTGAAACCTCACTAGTTCTGAAGACCATTCGAAGACACAAAAGGGAAGGGCCCCTCAACTCTTGAGATCAAAACCTCTGACTTGCCTCCATTAAGACATAAATGATTGTTCAACATCCGAATTCTAATTGTTTCTAGGTGTGTTGTTGATTATCTTTCAAAAGAGTTGCCATTTATGTCCTTCCCGATCTAGGCAACATTTGTTTACATCTGAAAACGTAGGCCATGGACAGTCTATTCAAACGATTCATATAGGAATTAAGTAGCAAGAAGTTGAAGGTAGAACACTGGGAACCCCGAAGAAGGATTTTCTAGTTTGATCCGAATTCCTTCAAATGAACACAGTCCATCAGTCAGATAAAATGGAGTAGATCCATTGTAAATATTTACCTCCCACCCCATGGTCTTGATCTAACCATTTCCAAATCAGGCGGTTGTTTATGGCATCTAGTGCTGCACACACATCTAATAAAATCATGGCTATTGCATGACCTTTATCCCACAGTTTTAGCACTTATTCACACATGTGGGATAGCAGTTTTTGGACTCTTTATTGTAAGTCTCATCTTCATTTTTCAGACCTAGTTTCCTCTGCTTCCCCTTTCCATTCTCCTCTTTACTTTCCCTCTATTTTATGCAAAAACAAATACTGGCTACAATCTTCACAATCGGATTTAGGAGTCTTTGCCCACAGTAAAGACATTTGCGTTTTAACCACTATTTTATTTTGAAGCTGAACATCATATACTGTCAGACGTATACAAAAACCTGATGGATAGAACACTTGAAATAATCTCAGCCACTGGTAATTACTTTGGGCTGCATCCCAGCCAATCATTATTTCTGCATGCCACCTCAGTTTGGAACCAGCTATATGCATATCATTCTTGACCCTGCTCCAATGGGAACAGTCTAGCCTGAACAGTAAGGCCAGGTCCACCCTGAGTAGGAACACAAGCAACCAAAGACAGGTTTCTCCTTATTAGAGCTCATCAGTTGGGTATAGCTTGGTTTTAGTGGCACAGTGTGCATGGGAGCAACCTCTGGGCATATCCACCCCATTTAAGGTTACACATTGAGTTATACAAAAAAGTGAAAGATGGAATGCTTGTATGAATCTCAGCCAATGATAATTTCTCATGGTCTGCATCCTAGTCCATCATTATTTTTGCACATAATACCATTTCAGTGTGGACCCAGTCACATGCAAATCGTTCTTGAACTTGCTCCAATACAGCAGTCCAGCCTGAACTACCAGGCCAGATATTTCCTGTACTGGAACACAGGCAATCCAAAACTGGTTTCACGCTTATTAAGGCTCATCAGTGGCATATAGCTATACCAGACTGAAGAGCTTTACCAACAATCTGTAATGACTGATGAGCAATAATAAAGGCAAAATCATTTTTGGGTTGCTTGTGCTACTCGCTAATAGAACTCCCTTCTTCAAATGATCACATCCTTACTAAGAATTGAGTAAAAAGAAAAGGGGGTGAGTGGCCTACATTTAACATGACTCACTCTCTTTATCGGAATTCTAAAGCCTTGTAGTGATTTCTTTCAATATTTACAATGCATCACCAGTCAGGCTTCCTTCTATAAATAAGAATATATCCGCATTCATTCCTAGCAACATTGTTTGTCACACTCAGCAGCTTCACAAATGACAATCTGGGGTTGTTAGGTAGTTATAGTTAGGTCTGCTTTTCCATGGATGGAACGAATTTATATGTGTATATATATATATATATATATATATATATATTCACTGAAAAAACCATAGGTTTCAGGGGCGTTATAGTTAGTTGGACATTTCACTAGTACAAAACCATAGAAATTCCCCCGTTATAGTTAGTTCAGCTAACTATAACTCGCGCGCCCGCAATGCACTGCTGATGACGTCACATATTACATCACTCATGACATGGTCAGTGACATTACTCATGACATCACTGATGACATCTCCAATGACATCACTGATGACATCATCCAGTGAATGTGTGTTTTTCTGAAAATTAAATATGTTTTATATATGTATATCTCAAGGTTGATGGAAGAATAAATGGGTATATAAGTGTCTAAATGGATGATTTGTTTTTGTAAAATTGATTGTATAACTGACTAAGTGTATCTTTGTGAATACATGGGTTAGTGAGTAATGTTTAAATATGAAAATATCTGTATCAGTCTCTCACTTTGTGTATAAGTGGCTGCATGGGTTGGTGAGTAGCTACATGAGTGTCTATATGGGTTATTAGTTGGTTTTTGAGTATCAGTATGAGTGTCTGAGTGTCTGTATGGTTCGGTGGGGGGTATTACTTAGTGCATAGATGCATGAATGAGTGACTCACTGTTTGTATGTGTTGAAGACAGCATGTGTGCAGGACTGTATAGGTGGATGAGTATGTGTATGGGAGTGTTAGTGAGTGAATGACTGTCTCAATAGTGTCTTTATGAGTAACTACATATGTTTTAAACTAGTATATGTGAGTATTGGTGTATATAAGTGAGTATATGTGAGAGTGAGAGATTGGAAGAGTTCCTGTACAAATAAGTAGGTGTTTCTATAAGTGATTGTTTAAGAGAGTAAGTATGTGTAAGTTTCTGTAGAAGTAAGTGTGGTAGCGTGTGTATAACTGTATATGCAAGTAAATGGATGTTTGATACTTTGTTTGCATGTGTGACTGTGTGTGAGTAACTCTATGGATGAGTGGCGGTGTGTAACAGGATGTATAGGTGTATGAGACATATGATGAGTGAGTACATGTATGAGTGACTGTATAGGGACTGTTGGTGAATGAGTGGATGTGTGTGTAGATCTTGGAATTACTGAATAGGTGTGTTGTAACTGGTATTGGTATGTCCATTGTTTTGAAAATTTTAGTTTGTATTTTTGAGTGTGTGTATCAAAGGTTATATTAGGGTGAGAGGAGGTCTGCCACTCTATCACAAGGATGATGTCATCAGTGATGTCATCAGTGATGTCATTTGAGATGTCATGAGTGATGTCATGAGTGATGTCACTGACCATGTCATGAGTGATGTAATATGTGACGTCATCAGCAGTGCATTGCGGGCGTGCGAGTTATAGTTAGCTGAACTACCTATAACGGGGGAATTTCTATGGTTTTGTACGAGTGAAATGTCCAACTAACTATAACGTCCCTGAAACCTATGGTTTTTTCAGTGAATTTCTAAGGTTTTTTAAATGCTAATTTCTAACTATAACGTGCCTGAAACCTATGGTTTTTTCAGTGAATATATATATATATATATATATGTATGTGTGTGTATATATATATATATATGTGTATATATATATCTATATATACACACACACACATCAAAGCAATACCCTTTCAGGCTTAGAGTGATGCATAAATTATGCAAAAAAGAAGCAGAGAACTGTGGGTAGTTCTCAAGTTTAGGTGGAAAGCAGCTCCTGTATAGAGCACTCCACCAGCGACACTCTAAATTTGCTCACCTCAAATGTCTGCTTTTCTATCAAAGTCTTTAAGCGTAGGATTAGCACAGTGCCATCCACGCTAGATAGATAGGGACAAAGTCTTGTTTCTGTTTACTGTCGCCCTGATAGCCATACTGCTCTGTCACTAATGAATACCATCTAAACAGCACACACCAAACTATCTGTTTCTGCTGTGCTTAACTCGATGTGGTCATTTACGCAACTTGAGAGAAAAAAAAGAACAGCTGAGTCGACCATCCAAGAATTAAAACCAATGACGCAAAGAGCACTCTGACATCTCTGCAGCAAGTTTATAAACCCAGTAGACTATCTTATCACCTTATCCCGCAATTACAGAAAATGTTGCAAATAATAAAGTAGACCACGTAAAGAGCAAACACTGAACTAATCCGTCTTTCATTGATGTCCTTACCCAATTCGATGTGCTTCTTTTAGCAACCCTTGAAGAAAGATGAGCTGAAAGAGCACAGCTAAAATTCAGATTAATGAGCAGCCTGTTGCACTCAAATCTCTGAAGAAATTATTTTAACCCACTGTGCTATGCTACCGGCTTATATCCCTGCTAGATCAATGCTGACTGAGTCTTTAATGCTGACTTACTACTGGTCTGAAAAAATGTGTGTCTGGCCTCCCATAGAGTGAAATCCTGCATGTGTGAAATAGAAACCACGAAATCCTCTGGTGTAATTTGAAAACATGTCTGCTGGTTGAATAAGGATAGGCCTGAATCATGAACCCTATTACTGCCTCTCGTTCTTAGCACCTGGAAATCCACTTGGGATAAAAGCTTGGATTCCTGATAGGCCTGCTCTATACATCTGAACTTTGAGGGGTGGTTTGGAACAATTGAAATTCTGTATCTCCGGCTGCAACGTTGATAAGCCCATGCAGCCGAACATGTGGCGTTGATGTAAATGGAAAGCTTTAGTTAGGTAACAACTCATGCTAATTACATATGCTGCTCACTTGATTTTTTTATGATGATAACAATAATGTGGATTGAGGCATCACTTTAAAATGTATCTTTAAAGCAATGTTATCAAACTGTATGGAGTTATGTAAACTTTGAAAGACTGACAGGCTGGGTGAAACCATGTGCAACTGAAGCTGTATTTATCAGCTGAGTATAAGACTTCTGCAGCAGGCGCTCTACCACACTGAGTTAGTGAACTTCCAGAGCACAATTTTTTGCTGTTTTTGCAAATCAAAGTTGGTCGTTTTCAAAGCCTGGCAGGCAGGGCAATGCCCAGTAAAACAATAAGGAATATAAAAGTACAGGTCAAGTGGTTGCTAATTCTCGACCTGGCCCTTTGTGAAAGCGAAATAAAAAGCTCCTGCCAGCAGTTGTGTATTGCTGATTATTAAGATGCTCTGTAGGCAAGACTCAAATCCTAAATCATGGGCCAAAGCACCGCAGCATCAAAAGGTCTATCCATATGTGCCACCCATCAGCGGAATATCACGCACACGAGCCTCAGGAATAAGTAATAAACCTTTCTCAAGGCCACGTGCAAGAAGAATAAAAGGAAGCAGCCTGGCCAGCGTACAGATTCACTCGGCCTACTCCCTTAACCAACATCATGGGAGATAACAGCGAACCTTGGGAGAACAAAATAGATTTCAGGAGGCCATGAGACAAATTAAAAATGGCAGAGTCCAGCCCACTTATTGAAAACATGTCTCTTCAAAACAGCACATGCGCTGTCTAGCCAAGACCTAAAAAGGGGGCCCTCAGACCCACTCTTCAGTACACTCCTGGACATGTCGATACTAAAGAAGAAGGACGCCCTGCTGCTGGAGGCCTACCCTGCTTGCTGAAAAGGAAGACTGGACCTGCACCCTTCATCCCAGGTTAAAGTGACTTCGCTGACTGACCTCCTCTTCTGACTACAGGGACAAAACAAGCTCCAGAGGCCTCTCTGCAACTGGGCCTGCCTGGACCTGCAATTGGATCTACTTGAGCCCTGCTGGCGTGAGTTCCTCATCCCTACCTAAGAGGTGCCTCTTAGGTCCTGGATTCTTGGTGTGGTATCAGTTGAGCTCCTTCTTGAAGGAAAGAAAAGAAGAAATTGTGAAGTTTTGGGCTCTTTCCGAATGGCCCAGTTCATGGCAAAACCTTGCAGCCCGCATGAACCCAACTCTTCTTGCTACAGTGACCGTCAGCAATGCAGGATCTACACTTAGTGCTATAGCATTGATAGCCTGCGGTGACTGCCAACGCAAATCTTCAGCAATGACCGTACACAACGCCTAACAGGATCTTCGTGCTACAGCGATGACCATCCGTGATGCCCGACCTCCTTTTCGCGCTACAGTGATGCCCGTCCGCGACGCTTTCCTCCACCGTGAACGGAACTCTTTGCGCTTGACTTTAGAAGGTAACTGTTGCAGCGGGACTAACCTGGTCCTTGCTCTATCGCAGTCTGCCTGAACTTATGAATTTTACCAAGCCTTGCACGACCATAATACCCGCAAGTGGTGCCTTGTGCTTTTTGAGGCTATGCGTACCTTAAATCTTTGAAATTGCATTTCTTCGTATCAACTGATTGAATTTTTGTCATTTTTGTGTCAAATGATTTATTAATTGTATTTTAGTTTTCTTAATTGGTGCGGGGTTTTTCTTATGTTAAGTTTTTACATTATTGCTGTTTGTGTGCTACATAAATTCTTTACATAATGCCTCTACGTTAAGCCTGACTGCTTTTGTTCCAAGTTACCAGAGGGTTAATCACAGGTTGATTTTCTAACTTTTTGTGGTTCTCCCTGATGAGGATTGTGGTTGTTGCTTGAGTAGAGTTTCACCCCCCTTCAACGAAAAAAACTATTTCTCTCTCTCTCTCGCTCTCTCTCTCTGTCTCTCCATCTCTCTCTCTCTATATATATATATATATATATATATATATATATATATATATCCACTGAAAAAACCATAGGTTTTAGGGACAGTTATAGTTAGTTGGACATTTCACTCGTACAAAACCATAGAAATTCCCCCGTTATAGTTAGTTCAGCTAACTATAACTCGCGCCCCCGCAATGCACTGCTGATGACGTCACATATTACATCACTCATGACATGGTCAGTGACATCACTGATGACATCACTGATGACATCATCCAGTGACTGTGTGTTTCTGTAAAGTTTAAATATGTTTAATATATATAGGGAAAGGCGTATTGAAGAATGAGTGGGTGTATAAGTGTCTGAATGGATGATTTAGTACGTGAGTGACTGACTCTACAAGTGAGTGATTAAATGTATCTTACTGAATGCATGGGTTAGTGACTAAACTGTGTGAATGTCTGTATCCGTCTGTCTGTTGGTTTGTAAGCGGCTGCATGGCTTTCTGAATAGCTACATGAGTGTCTATATGGGTTATTGATTGATTGTCTGAGTATCTGTATGGGTGCCTGAGTGTTTGTGTGGGTGTGGTGGGTGTGACTCTGTGCATAGATGTGTGAGTTGGTGATTCACTGGGTGCATGGTTTCAAGAGTGCATCTGTGATGGACTGTATGGGTGGGTGAGTGTGTGTATGGGTGTGTTAGTGATTGAATGTATATCTCAGTGGTACATGTGTGAGTAACTACATATGTGAAAGGCAGTATATATGTGTGTTGGAGTATATAAATGGCTATAAGTGAGAGTGTGTGATTGTGAGAGTGGCTGTATGGATGAGTGTGTACTTGTATCAGTGATTGTATAAGAGCGTAAGAATGTGCTAGTATTTGTATGAGTAAGTGAGCTGGTGTGTGTATAACTGTATAGGTGAGTAAATGGGTGTGTGATTACGTTTTTGCATGACTGACTAGGTGTGTGAGTACCTCTATGGATGAGTGGCGGTGTGTGAGTGTTTATATAGGTGTATGAGTGCATATGATAGTCCTGTACTGAGTGACTAAGTATGAGTGACTGTACGGGTGAGTGAGTGGATGTGTGTGTAGACCTAAGAATCAGTGAGTGGGTATGTAGTTTTTGGTGTTGGAGTGTCTATGGTTTTGAGAATGGCAGTCTGTAATTTAGAGTGGGTGTATCAAAAGTTATATTAGGGTGTGAGAAGATGCATGAAATTATCACATGGATGATGTCATCAGTGATGTCATTTGAGATGTCATCAGTGATGTCATGAGTGATGTCACTGACCATGTCATGAGTGATGTAATATGTGACGTCATCAGTAGTGCATTGCGGGGGCGCGAGTTATAGTTAGCTGAACTAACTATAACGGGGGAATTTCTATGGTTTTGTACGAGTGAAATGTCCAACTAACTATAACTGTCCCTAAAACCTATGGTTTTTTCAGTGAATTTCAAAGGTTTTTAAATGCTAATTTCTAACTATAACGTGTCTGAAACCTATGGTTTTTTCAGTGAATTTCAAAGGTTTTTTAAATGCTAATTTCTAACTATAACGTGCCTGAAACCTATGATTTTTTAAGTGAATTTCAAAGGTTTTTTTAAATGCTAGTTTCTAACTATGCCTACAGAGGTAGGACATGTGAAGAAAGAAGAAAAAACGCACAGAAAGAAGCAAAAGATGTGCAGAAAGAACCAACAGAGGAGCAGAAAGAGGCCTTGTTGCAAAATCATCCTGTGCCCACAACTTTTTCAGACGGGTACTGGTGGTAACTGACTCTGACTAACCAGAGCCAGTGCTATGCTAAAAGACACTTAGAATACAGTGAAAACACCTACATACACTACGGAACACTATGCGTTGGGGTACCCCTGTGATTAGCATGACCTCCTCTGCAAGTCCCTAGTACATAATAGGGCATGGGGATTAAAACTACCTCTTAAAACGCGCTACAGGGCGCGTTTGCACAGTGGTGAAGGGAGGGGGCCTGAGGTGACATGTGTGCAAACGCACCCTGTGGCACGTTTTAAGTTGCGAGATTAAGTCCCCTTGAATTCTGAGGGTCCCTGGGGCCCAACTAGCCCCCAGGTACCTACAGTTAGGACCACAGAGCTGAGTTGCAGAGAGGCGTTCCGAGGCCACGCACCTTTTTTCACCTCTCTGCAATGCAACTCTGTTGTGCTTACTGAAGGTACCTGGTGGGCTAGTTGGCCCCAGGGTCCCTCAGGATTCAAGGGAATTAATTCCCCAACTTAAAATGCACCACAGGGCGTGTTTGCGCACATGTCACCTGAGGCCCCGCCCCTCCCTTCACCACTGCAAACGCGCCCCGTGGTGCGTTTTAAGTTGGGGGATTAGGTCACCTTGAATCCTGAGGGTCCCTGGGGCCCAACTAGCCCACTAGGTACTTCCAGTAAGCACCACAGGCCTGCGTTGCAACGCCTGTAACAAATTGTGCAGTTGTGTTTAGGTAGTGAAGAGGGTCGTGCTGGGGGTAGTGTTTTAGGGTTTAGGGTAGTGCAGTGGTGTTTCTGTAGTGTAGGGGGTCATGCTGGGGGTAGATTTAGGGTTTAGGGTAGTGCAGTGGTGTTTGGGTAGTGTAGGGAGTCATGCTGGGGGGTGTTTTAGGGTTTAGGGTAGTGCAGTGGTGTTTGGGTAGTGTAGGGGTCGTGCTGGGGGTAGTGATTTAGGGTAGTGCAGTGGTGTTTGGGTAGTGTAGGGGGTACTGCTGGGGGTAGTGTTTTAGGGTTTAGGGTAGTGCAGTGGTGTTTGGGTAGTGTAGGGGTACTATTGGGGGTCGTTTTTTAGGGTTTAGGGTAGTGCAGTGGTGTTTGGGTAGTGTAGTGGTTCGTGCTGGGGGTAGTTTTTAGGGTTTAGGGTAGTGCAGTGGTGTTTGTGTAGTGTAGGGGGTAGTGTTTTAGGGTTTAGGGTAGTGTAGTGGTGTTTGTGTAGTGTAGGAGGTCGTGTTTTAGGGTTTAGGGTAGTGCAGTGGTCTTTGGGTAATGTAGGGAGTCGTGCGGGGTAGTGTTTTAGGGTTTAGGGTAGTGTAGGGGGTCATGCGGGGTAGTGTTTTAGGGATTAGGGTAGTGCATTGGTGTTTGGGTAGTGTAGGGGGTCATGCGGGGTGTAGTGTTTTAGGGTTTAGGGCAGTGCAGTGGTGTTTGGGTAGTGTAGGGGGTCGTGCTGGGGGGAGTGTTTTAGGGTTTAGGGCAGTGCAGTGGTGTTTGGGTAGTGTAGGGGGTCGTGCTGGGGGAAGTGTTTTAGGGTTTAGGGCAGTGGTGTTCGGGTAGTGTAGGGGGTCGTGCTGGGGGAGTGTTTGAGGGTTTAGGGCAGTGCAGTCGTGTTCGGGTAGTGTAGGGGGTTGTGCTGGGGGTAGTATTTTAGGGTTTAGGGTAGTGCAGTGGTGTTCGGGTAGTGTAGGGGTTCGTGCTGGGGGTAGTGTTCTAGGGTTTAGGGCAGTGCAGTGGTGTTTGGGCAGTGTAGGGGGTAATGCTGGGGGTGGTGTTTTAGGGTTTAGGGCAGTGCAGTGGTGTTCGGGCAGTGTAGGGGGTCGTGCTGGGGGTGGTATTTCAGGGTTTAGGGCAGTGCAGTGGTGTTCGGGCAGTGTAGGGGGTGGTGTTTCAGGGTTTAGGGCAGTGCAGTGGTGTTCGGGCAGTGTAGGGGGTCGTGCAGGGGGTGGTGTTTCAGGGTTTAGGGCAGTGGTGTTCGGGCAGTGTAGGGGGTCGTGCTGGGGTGGTGTTTCAGGTTTGGGGCAGTGCAGTGGTGTTCGAGCAGTAAAGGGGGTCGTGCTGGGGGTGGTGTTTCAGGGTTTAGGGCAGTGCAGTGGTGTTCAGGCGGTGCAGGGGGTGGTGTTTCAGGGTTTAGGGCAGTGTAGTGGTGTTCGGGCAGTGTAGGGGGTGGTGCAGGGGGTGGTGTTTCAGGGTTTAGGGCAGTACAGTGGTGTTCGTGCAGTGTAGGGGGTCATGCTGGGGCTGGTGTTTCAGGGTTTAGGGCAGTGCAGTGGTGTTCGGGCAGTGTAGGGGGTTGTGCTGGGGCTGGTGTTTCAGGGTTTAGGGCAGTGCAGTGGTGTTCGGGCAGCGTAGGTGGTCGTGCTGGGGCTGGTGTTTCAGGGTTTAGGGCAGTGCAGTGGTGTTCGGGCAGTGTAGGGGGTCATGCTGGGGCTGGTGTTTCAGGGTTTAGGGCAGTGCAGTGGTGTTCGGGCATTGTAGGGGTCTTGCTGGGGCTGGTGTTTCAGAGTCTAGGGCAGTGCAGTGGTGTTCGGGCAGTGTAGGGGGTCTTGCTGGGCTGGTGTTTCAGGGTTTAGGGCAGTGCAGTGGTGTTCGGGCAGTGTAGGGGGTCGTGCTGGGGGTGGTGTTTCAGGGTTTAGGGCAGTGCAGTGGTGTTCGGGCAGTGTAGGGGGTCATGCTGGGGCTAGTGTTTCAGGATTTAGGGCAGAGCAATGGTGTTCAGGCAGTGTTGGGGGTTTTGCTGGAGGTGGTGTTTCAGGCTTTAGGGCAGTGCAGTGGTGTTCGTGCAGTGTAGGGGGTGGTGTTTCAGGGCTTAGGGCAGTGGTGTTCAGGCAGTGTAGGGGGTCTTGCTGGGGTTGATGTTTCAGGGTTTAGGGCAGTGCAGTGGTGTTCGGGCAGTGTAGGGGGTCATGCTGGGGGTGCTGTTTCAGGGTTTAGGGCAGTGCAGTGGTGTTCCGGCAGTGTAGGAGGTCGTGCAGGGGGTGGTGTTTCAGGGTTTAGGGCAGTGCAGTGGTGTTCGGGCAGTGTAGGGGGTCGTGCTGGGGGTGGTGTTTCAGGGTTTAGGGCAGTGCAGTGGTGTTCGGGCAGTGTAGGGGGTCGTGCTGGGGGTGGTGTTTCAGGGTTTAGGGCAGTGCAGTGGTGTTCGGGCAGTGTAGGGTGTCGTGCTGAGGGGTGGTGTTTCAGGGTTTAGGGCAGTGCAGTGTGTTTGGGCAGTGTAGGGGGTCGTGCAGGGGGTGGTGTTTCAGGGTTTAGGGCAGTGCAGTGGTGTTCGGCCAGTGTAGGTGGTCTTGCCGGGGGTGGTGTTTCAGGCTTTAGTGCAGTGGTGTTCGGGCAGTGTAGGGGGTCTTGCTGGGGCTGGTGTTTCAGGGTTAGGGCAGTGCAGTGGTGTTCGGGCAGTGTAGGGGGTCGTGCTGGGGCTGGTGTTTGAGGGTTTAGGGTAGTGCAGTGGTGTTTGGGCAGTGTAGGGGGTCGTGCTGGGGCTGGTGTTTGAGGGTTTAGGGCAGTGCAGTGGTTTTCGGGCAGTGTAGGCGGTCGTGCTGGGGCTGGTGTTTCAGGGTTTAGGGCAGTGCAGTGGTGTTCGGGCAGTGTACAGGGTTGTGCTGGGGCTGGTGTTTCAGGGTTTAGGGCAGTGCAGTGGTGTTCGGGCAGTGTAGGGGTCGAGCAGGGGGTGGTGTTTCAGGGTGTAGGGCAGTGCAGTGGTGTTCGGGCAGTGTAGGGGGTCAGGCTGGGGCTGGTGTTTCAGGGTTTAGGGCAGTGCAGTGGTGTTCGGGCAGTGTAGGGGGTCGTGCTGGGGGTGGTGTTTCAGGGTTTAGGGCAGTGCAGTGGTGTTCGGGCAGTGTAGGGGGTCATGCTGGGGGTGGTGTTTCAGGGTTTAGGGCAGTGCAGTGGTGTTCGGGCAGTGTAGGGGGTCTTGCTGGGGGTGGTGTTTCAGGGTTTAGGGCAGTGGTGTTCGGGCAGTGTAGGGGGTCGTGCTGGGGGTGGTGTTTCATGGTTTAGGGCAGTGAGGTGGTGTTCGGGGAGTGTAGGGGGTCGTGCTGGGGGTGGTGTTTCAGGGTTTAGGGCAGTGCAGTGGTGTTCGAGCCGTGTAGGGGGTCATGCTGGGGGTGGTGTTTCAGGGTTTAGGGCAGTGCAGTGGTGTTCGGGCAGTGTAGGGGGTCTTGCTGGGGGTAGTGTTTCGGGGTTTAGGGCAGTGCAGTGGTGTTCATGCAGTGTAGGGGGTCGTGCTGGGGGTGGTGTTTCAGGGTTTAGGGCAGTGCAGTAGTGTTCGGGCAGTGTAGGGGATCGTGCAGGGGGTGGTGTTTTAGGGTTTAGGGCAGTTCAGTGGTGTTCGGGCAGTGTAGGGGGTCATGCTGGGGGTGGTGTTTCAGGGTTTAGGGCAGTGCAGTGGTGTTCGGGCAGTGTAAGGGGTCGTGCAGGGGGTGGTGTTTCAGGGTTTAGGGCAGTGCAGTGGTGTTCGGGCAGTGTAGGGGTCGTGCTGGGGCTGGTGTTTCAGGGTTTAGGGCAGTGGTGTTCGGGCAGTATAGGGGTCTTGCTGGGGGTGGTGTTTCAGGGTTTAGGGCAGTGGTGTTCGGGCAGTGTAGGGGGTCTTGCTGGGGTGATGTTTCAGGGTTTAGGGCAGTGCAGTGGTGTTCGGGCAGTGTAGGGGGTCTTGCTGGGGGTAGTGTTTCAGGGTTTAGGGCAGTGCAGTGGTGTTTGTGCAGTGTAGGCGGTCGTGCTGGGGATGGTGTTTCAGGGTTTAGGGCAGTGCAGTAGTGTTCGGGCAGTGTAGGGGTCGTGCAGGGGGTGGTGTTTCAGGGTTTAGGGCAGTGCAGTGGTGTTCGGGTGGTGTAGGGGGTTGTGCTGGGGGTGGTGTTTCAGGGTTTAGGGCAGTGCAGTGGTGTTCGGGCAGTGTAGGGGGTCGTGCTGGGGGTGGTGTTTCAGGGTTTAGGGCAGTGGTGTTTGGGAAGTGTAGGGGGTCTTGCTGGGGGTGATGTTTCAGGGTTTAGGGCAGTGCAGTGGTGTTCGGGCAGTGTAGGAGGTCTTGTTGGGGGTAGTGTTTCAGGGTTTAGGGCAGTGCAGTGGTGTTCAGGCAGTGTAGGGGGCGTGCTGGAGGTGGTGTTTCAGGGTTTAGGGCAGTGCAGTGGTGTTCGGGCAGTGTAGGGGGTCGTGCAGGGGCTGGTGTTTCAGGGTTTAGGGCAGTGCAGTGGTGTTCAGGCAGTGTAGGGGGTCGTGCTGGGGTAGTGTTTTAGGGTTTAGGGTAGTGCAGTGGTGCTTGTGTAGTGTAGGGGGTCGTGTTGGGAGTAGTGTTTTAGGGTTTAGGGTAGGGCAGTGGTGTTTGTGTAGTGTAGGGGGTCATGTTTTAGGGTAGTGCAGTGGTGTTTGGGTAGTGTAGGGGTCGTGCTGGGGGTAGTGTTTTAGGATTTAGGTTAGTTCAGTGGTGTTTAGGTAGTGTAGGGGGTCGTGCTGGGGGTAGTGTTTTAGGGTTTAAGGTAGTGCAGTGGTGTTTGTGTAGTGTAGGGGGTCGTGCTGGGGGTAGTGTTTTAGGGTTTAGGGTAGTGCAGTGGTGCCTGTGTAGTGTAGGGGGTCGTGCTGGGGGTAGTGTTTTAGGGTTTAGGGTAGTGCAGTGGTGTTTGTGTAGTGTAGGGGGTCATGTTTTAGGGTAGTGCAGTGGTGTTTGGGTAGTGTAGGGGGTCGTGCTGGGGGTAGTGTTTTAGGATTTAGGTTAGTGCAGTGGTGTTTGTGTAGTGTAGGAGGTCATGATGGGGGTAGTGTTTTAGGGTTTAGGATAGTGCAGTGGTGCTTGTGTAGTGTAGGGGGTCATGCTGGGGGTAGTGTTTTAGGGTTTAGGGTAGTGCAGTGGTGTTTTTATAGTGTAGGGGGGTCATGTTTTAAGATGCAATGCTCCAATACCTGACCAGTCTGCACTACATAAAACTGCAAAAAAACTAAAAATAAAAAGTGTTTTGCACACTTTTGTCATTGGGCTATATGTGGGCTACATCTGGGTAATATTTGTGCTACATTTGGGCTCTTTTTTCACTGGTGGCCATCTTGGAAGACTTCTTTGTTATGAAGTTTCCTAATTTCCTCATTTACTGCAGCCTCCTCAGTAGGAAATACTTTCAGTTTTTTACTTTGATTCCATCAAGAAGGCATTCAGATGTGTCACACATTTGCCATAAATTCAGAATGTTAGCACTCTAGTTGTTCATTAGATCACTGTAGTAAAGCTACTGCTCACCAAGGAGTTAACTGGAAGTCTACTGCTGGTATTGAAAGTGATTGTTTCAGTCTGCATGTCAGAATTTTCTAATGAAATAGAAGAGGATTTGAGATCTCACTTAAAACATGCACTAAATTTTCTTTTTGCAGCACTAACCATAATTTCTATGGCAAAATGAACCCCCTCATTTTGTTCCTTTTTAAATTAAATGTTGTAAGTGTTACCAGTTTATTCCAATCAAGATGGCTTCAGGTGTGCCATACCTTTGTCATAAGTAAGGCTGTTAGCACTCTAGTTGTTCTTTAGAACACTCTGGGAAGCTGCAGTAGAACACAAAGGCATCAACTGACAGGCTGCTCCTGTTGAAATATAACAGGAAGATATTTGAGATCTCACTTAAAACATGTCCAAATTTTTCTTTCTACAGCACTAACCATAATTTCTATGGCAAAATGAACCCCCTCATTTTGTTCCTTTTTAAATTAAATGTTTTAAGTGTTACCAGTTTATTCCAATCAAGATGGCTTCAGGTGTGCCATACTTTTGTCATAAGTAAGACTGTTAGCGCTCTAGTTGTTCTTTAGAACACTCTGGGAAGCTGCAGTAGAACACAAAGGCATCAACTGACAGGCTGCTCCTGTTGAAATATAACAGGAAGATATTTGAGATCACACTTGAAACATGTCCTAATTTTTCTTTCTACAGCACTAACCATAATTTTTATGACAAAATGAACCCCATCATTTTGTTCCTTTTTAAATTAAAAGTTTTAAGTGTTACCAGTTTATTCCAATCAAGATGGCTTCAGGTGTGCCATACTTTTGTCATAAGTAAGACTGTTAGCGCTCTAGTTGTTCTTTAGAACACTCTGGGAAGCTGCAGTAGAACACAAAGGCATCAACTGACAGGCTGCTCCTGTTGAAATATAACAGGAAGATATTTGAGATCACACTTGAAACATGTCCTAATTTTTCTTTCCAGAGCACTAACCATAATTTCTATGACAAGATGAACCCCATCATTTTGTTCCTTTTTAAATTAAATGTTTTAAGTGTTACCAGTTTATTCCAATCAAGATGGCTTCAGGTGTGCCATACTTTTGTCATAAGTAAGGCTGTTAGCGCTCTAGTTGTTCTTTAGAACACTCTGGGAAGCTGCAGTAGAACACAAAGGAATCAACTGACAGTCTCTGCCCTTGTTGGATGTACATGTTTTACTGAGAATGTCAGACTTCATTCTCACATGACTGAGAAAGATAATGTGAATTTACAGAAAATATGCTCTCATTTTAGCTTCTGGAGCACCTTCCAAAACTGTATGGGACAAGCATGTGAAAATAGTTTTCTCTCAAACATGATTCATGATATCCCAGCAGAAGGTTTTTCACAGGGTAAAATCACCTTAGAACACACCACAATTCCTGAAATTAGTATGGTACCATCAACAAATGAATTCTAATGTAACTAAAGTCTGTTATCACCCTTTATAGTTCTCCTTTTGGTAACCCTCAAAATCTTCGATTCACTACAATGCATTTCAATGGGGTACTATCATTTATATTGGTCCCAAGATGGCTGCCAGCAATTCCAGGATGATGTGCTGACAGCCAATCAGATCTCACGATGACATGTGTGGTTAGGCTCCGCCCAGATATATATGTGTTTTTACTTTTGATTTTCTCAGCAACTACTGAACGGATTTACACCATTTAACAAAAAGGGTTCTTTCTGAACCAAGAACTACCTCTTTGCCAAATTTGGTGTAATTCCGTTCAGCAGTTCGGGCTGTAGCCTTGCATAAAGTTTCCTATGGGAAATTGATTTTTGACTCTTATTTTTTTAATTTCTCCACAACTACTGAACGGATTTACACCATTTAACAAAAAGGGTTCTTTCTGAACCAAGAACTACCTCTTTGCCAAATTTGGTGTAATTCCGTTCACCAGTTCGGGCTGTAGCCGTGTCTAAAGTTTCCTATGGGAAAATGAATGGGGAAAACACGTTTTGGGACCCCCCTTTTTTCTCGGCCCCCGCTAGATGAATCACCCCGAAACTTTCAGGGTAGGAGCGGACCGGAGCGGGCCATAAAGTTTGAAAATTTCGCGAAGATTCGTCAACCGGCAAGAGAGTTATTTCAAATAGAATGTCTTCGGATTTCCTATGGAAAATAGGTCCTAACTATAACTATCTACTGGCGACCGCCAGTAGATAATATATATATATATATATATATATATATATATATATATATATATACATTCCACAAAACAGTCATTCATTACAAAGAACAACAATATCACAGCCCAAAACTTCTTGATAGCGTGCTTTTAATTCAGCAACAACACCCTACGCGTTTCGGTGCATCCGCTCCTTGCTCATGAGTAAAGGGTGTGCACACCAACAATACATTTAAATCAATCATGTGACATCTTTCACAATGGATACAAACAACAGGCTTCATCATTGCTTTGGCGAAACAACCAAAATATACATCGTAACATCTCCCAAACATATATATATATATATATATATATATATATATATATATATATATATATATATATATATATACATATATATATTCACTGAAAAAACCATAGGTTTTAGGGACAGTTATAGTTAGTTGGACATTTCACTCGTACAAAACCCGTGAAATTCCCCTGTTATAGTTAGTTCAGCTAACTATAACTCGCGCCCCCGCAATGCACTGCTGATGACGTCACATATTACATCACTCATGACATGGTCAGTGACATCACTGATGACATCACTGATGACATCTCATGTTAGCCTATGGAAGGAAATTCAAGTTACTGGTAAGTACGGTTAAAATTATTTTTCAGGACCAGTACTGGGCTGAAAGATACAGCACTGAGGTCTCTCCTGATAACAGGTGAGTAAATCGGAATTCGTATTTCGGCTGATTTTAGAGGAATATTTTAAAGTTCCAAAACTCCACACTTAGAAGAATTTCCAAGTGAAACCAGTCAATGTTAGCCTATGGAAGGAAATTCAAGTTACTGGTAAGTACGGTTAAAATTACTTTTCAGGACCAGTACTGGGCTGAAAGATACAGCACTGAGGTCTCTCCTTATAACAGGTGAGTAAATCGGAATTCGTATTTCGGCTGATTTTAGAGGAATATTTGCATGTTTCATAAATCAACACTTAGAAACTTTTTCAGCAAAAAGCAGGCAATGATATCCTATGGAAGGAAATTCAAGTTACTGGTAAGTACGGTTAAAATTACTTTTGAGGATCAGTACTGGGCTGAAAGATGCAGCACTGAGGTCTCTCCTGATAACAGGTGAGTAAATCGGAATTCGTATTTCGGCTGATTTTAGAGGAATATTTTAAAGTTCCAAAACTCCACACTTAGAAGAATTTCCAAGTGAAACCAGTCAATGTTAGCCTATGGAAGGAAATTCAAGTTACTGGTAAGTACGGTTAAAATTATTTTTCAGGACCAGTACTGGGCTGAAAGATACAGCACTGAGGTCTCTCCTGATAACAGGTGAGTAAATCGGAATTCGTATTTCGGCTGATTTTAGAGGAATATTTTAAAGTTCCAAAACTCCACACTTAGAAGAATTTCCAAGTGAAACCAGTCAATGTTAGCCTATGGAAGGAAATTCAAGTTACTGGTAAGTACGGTTAAAATAATTTTTTGTCTGCGAGCTGTGGGGCCCGCAGCTCTACCTCTGTGAGCCACCTCGTTAGCTCGTAGCTGTGTCTGTGCTAGCAGGCCCGTCGGCCCGTTACTCTCCCTCTGCGAGTTAGCCCGTCGGGTTGCAGCGTGGAGGGATCGCAGCTGTATCTCTGCGAGCCAGCCCGTTAACTGATAGCTGTGTGTATGCTAGCAGGCCTGTTGGCCCGTTGGTCTCCCTCTGCAAGTCAGGCCACAGCTCTCCCTCTGCGAGCCGGTACGGTGCTGTGCTTTTGTGAGCCAACAGCTCATAGGTTTCCCTCTGCGAGCTGAGCCCACGGGCCACAGCTCTCCCTCTGCGAGCCTGCCCGACGGCCCGCAGGTGTCCCTCTGCTAGCCGAATCGCAGCTGACACTCTGCGAGCCGAAATTGGAAATATAAGGCAGCTCTAAAAAAAGCCCTTCTGTTTATTAGTTGGAGCTACATGTAAGTGCGAATGCACAGCTTCAGGTTAATCAGGAAAATTCGGTTTCCCTCATCTGTGAAGTGTACTCCATCACTTCTGTAGATATCAGCGATATCAAAACGTATGTTGTTGTTGTAAATCGACCCTATTCTATGGTCTCTGAGGTATGCAGACACAGCTTTGTTGACATTCTTCCTAGATTTTTCAATCTTATGACAAAATTGGTTTGACCATTTCCACTTCTGTCTTTGACATATATTGGAATATACAAAGACAGTTTGAGGCAAAAGTAACATCAATTGTCCAAAGGTGTCCTTCATAAGCATTTCCAAACCTATCCAGTCAATGTGCCTTGGTCGTTACCACCACAGTGCACAATCATGAGATCAGGGTGTTGGAGATGCAAACAGGTTTTAACCAAAGGGAGCAATTGGTGCCACTTCAATCCTCTCTGTGCAAACTATTTAATGTGCACATTTTGTAAACCTTGGTCTAAGTCAATACGTCTCTGTTCTGCATACCTCTTGCACCAGAAAAGATAGCTATGTCCTACAATCCACACTAGCATTTTGAAGGTTTGGCTAGAAGATATGGATAAATGTCTGTAGCTCATGCAGTCCGTTCGTAGAATAAGAGATATGTTTAAACATGGGGAACTACTTTTTTTACATACAAAACGTTAATGGATTGGGAGATGAAATGTATTGTGTCCTAAAAAGTAGGGTGTATATTAGTTTTGATGAAAAGCATCTTTGTGATTGGTTAATAAAAAAGCAGTTTATACGTGGAGTACATATTATAGGATGAAATTTGATCAGCTCAACCACACCTGGTAATTGTATTTGGAAGGTGCAGTTCAAACTTGAAAGAATGGTGAACTTTTGACCTCCACGTGCCGTTAAATGTTGGAGAAAATGTTGCAAAAAAAAATATCGGTAGGTTTAAAAAAATGATGAACTTTTAACCTGCACGTGTCGTGGAATGTTCTAGAAAGTGTTGATACAATACCTTGAACTTTTCACCTGTATGTGTCCTTAACAAAACAGTTTATATGGAAAGTTCAAAAATAAGCAATAAAGAGAGGTTTTGCAATCTAAAAAAATAAGGAACTATTCTGATTTGTTCTTTACATGGATTTATGTGTGGAGCAACAGGGAAATTGTGCCATTACTGGTTCCATTCTTGATGAAAGCGGTGCATTACATGTACTGTGTGACAAGAAAAGAATTGCATGCGTTTGTGGCATTTGAAATCTGCATACCAACTAGGAAGGTAAATTAGAATTAAGAAGGTGTGTTATGTGTTTTGTAGTAGTGGTTAAGTATTTGAGACAAAATTTTTAACTTTGAAAGTATTTTTTATTTCTAAATAACATAGTGTTAGTAAAGTCTGGTGTTTTATTGGTTCTAAAATATGCACAATGTGTAACTAGTTGTTAAACAAGTACTTTATATATGTTTAGGAGTTTTTCACAAAGAAAAAGTGTAAATTGTCATCTGTAAAAGACTGTGGGCCATATTCTCAAGACCAGCGATAACATTATCGCCGCTTTAGCGGCAGTTTCCTGCCGCTAAAGCGGCGATAATGTTATCGCCATTCTTGTGAATATGGCCCTGTATGGTTTTGAAAATTCGATGTAGCGTTAATTTCTATTTGTATATCTATTCCGGCGAGATAAACAAAATGTGGCACGTTTGGAAATTATGCTCAATCTGGAAATAGTGGAGAAGGGGTGACAGTAAAAAATTCATGTGTTATTAACTTAACAGAGATGGAATGTGGATCAGTTACAGGCTCAGCTTCCACATTGCCCAAGTCACCTGTGTCCAGCCCTGGTTCCACTGCCGAACATGCACATTGGAGTGTCCCATGGATGTCTGACTATCCAACACAACTGTTGATGAATTGGACTATGACTTGTGTTTGCGCCCCCTGTTTGATAACGAAGAGGAGTGTAACCGAGACAGCTGTGCATCGGATGCGTTGACATACTGCTTATGTATTGGTAGTTGTGCATGGGAGATGGGAGATGTCACAATTTCTCGTGTGCAGTGACCACATCGAGGCGCTCCCCTATTGGGCTGTGTTGCGTATCGGTGAGACTGCGTGGGCTGAGCACACCTGCCCGGACCACCTAATGGATTGGCTCACCCAGGTGTTCCTTGAACACGACAACGACGTACTATTGGAACACATTGCACATGAAGCTGCACGGGCATTCATGGACGAGTAACTACGTACCTTCAGCCACATCCTATTGCCACCCACAGCACATGGTCCAACAACTTGTTGCACAGTGGGGATTGCCCACATATCCCACCAAAACAGAGGACACGTCTGCCTTCGGTCAAGCTCTGGATGCATGTGCATGGAATAACGCGTGTGCACACACACCTGTCCAAGGCGACGCAGGTCCATGGTCCGAGCAACAAAGCGTCGTTTGGGAACTTTGCCAATTCGGACACACTGCTCGGTGAGAGCACACACATGGCCATGTAGCACGACATGTGAACCTGTCGGACCCTCACACCTGATCACTGTCGGCAGAGCAGACAATTGCTGCACCCCGGAGGCAGAGCACCATGCAGACCCCACGTACAGTGAGTCGTGCCCCCTCACACGGGGCACTGTGCAGACGCCAAATAAACCATCAGACTTATCCACAGCCCACACATAGAAGCCCCTGCCTGTGGTACCCCCGCATGGGATGGCGTTGACACCCACGAAAACAGCAACCCATGTCCCACAACGTTGTACACACATTCAAATCATTGCTCAGAGCTGTGGCATATCCTCCACACAAAAAAGAAGAAATGTTATGTGCACACTTTGTGGTCTCATTTTTTACACTGAGAGGTAGATTTCAATGTCAGTCAAGGCTGGTGTGGTACTGCGAGGCTTTGCATTTGGGTGTTCTTAGGAAATCTAAGTTGTTGGGGAGCAAGGCAAGGTGGGCTGTGAGCGTTGCCATATGTGATAAATCTCCATTTCAGGCCCAACATCATCTGCCCCTCGACATGTACCCATGCTGCTTGTAAGTGTCTTAAGCATGTCCGTGCCTGTTGTGGCCGTTGCCTCGTCCGTACTCACACGCACATGCCAATAAAGGCTATGCCCCTCCACTGGTGTCTAACTGGGAGGTGTGTTGTAAAGATTGTCCACTCGTGTGCCACAATGAGCCTCGTCCCAACACAGGGTAGAACTGACTGTTGCATGTGCAACGGGGTGTAACCCTTTGGGAAGCTCCGCCTCTGTGAGCCAGACATTGTTTTTGCATAGGTGCTGGACGACATCTGATGCAGCCCCATCACCTACACAGTCTGATGTGTCAGGGGCACACGGCCATGCAGCCATCACCCCGCCACACACACCGGACACAGAACCCGTATGAGGGGAGTTTTGTACCACATTGCCTTCATTGCTGATGTTCTGTGATTGATATGTGTGTGGGCTGCATTGTGGGGGAATTGCGTGTGCACGGATGGCGATGCACACACACATGTTGGTATGTGGAGCCAGGTGCCCGTGCGGCCTTCCGCTGCTTGTGCTATCTCACTCCATCTCTCTCCCTCGCTCTCTCCCGCCCTGTCATAGCAAACTTGTGAAAGCGATGGGTGCGCGGCTCTCAGCGCGGCACTCGAGTACTTCTTAAGTCTTTCAAACACCGAGGGGTATATTCTCAAGGACATATCGCCGAGTTAACGGCACTTTATCGCAACCAAAATGGTGATAAATTTAACGCACCATTCACAAGCTGGAGCAAACAGCCCATATCACCAGTTTACCAGCGATAGCAGCCTCAAAAAGCTTTGTCACGGATGAGTCCGGCAAATATTGCTAATGAGATGTAGAGTAGGCGTTCTTGTGCAAAAAGCAGCGAACACATCACTTCGCAAGTGTCTCAACCACCAGCAAGATTGTCGAAGAGAGTACAAAACAGGCGATAAGGTGCGTTAGTAGCAGAAAGTTTACACCTGCTCTGAGCTGGTGTAAAGTCGGACTACAACCTGCAATATGAAAGGGAGCCCACCCAGAGCCATACGTGAATGACAACACATGCAATGGAGCCAACGATCATGCAGCTCGGACACCCAACACTGCTCCGACACCCCCCGCCACCAGCCCCTTGTCCGCCATCCCCCTTCACCTCCCCCCCACACAAACAAATGTGACAGCAACATTAGGAAATCTGGAACATAACAAATTGGTTGATGTCGCACAATTATAGTAAAGAAGATGCATGTGAGGTTGGACAAATAAGAATCTCAGTCATCTATGGATTTACATATAAAACATTTTATTTAAACAAAACAACAAAATAAAAGTAGGTACAGGTATGGCGTGTCATACCTCGACAATTTGTGAATCACAGCCTGCAAGACAAAAAGAAAGATAAGATTGTGCGTCATGCGTCCATGAAAGGAGAGAGAGAGACAGAAAGAGTGAGAGAGAGGAAGAGACAGAGAAATAAAGAGTGAGACAGAGAGGAAGACATAGAAAGAGAGAAAGAGTGAGAGAGAGAGGAAGAGATAGAGAAAGAGAGAAAGAGTGAGATACAAGGAAGTGAGAGAGAAAGAGAGAAACAGTGTGAGAGAGAGGTAGAGAGAGAGAGAAAGGGTGAGACAGAGAGGAAGAGAGAGAGAAAGAAAGAATGAGAGAGAGAGGAAGATACATAGAAAGAGAGAAAGAGTGTGAGAGAGAGAAAGGAAGAGATACAGAGTGAGAGAGAGAGAAAGAGTGTGAGTGACAGAAAGGAAGAGATGGAGAGGGAGAGTGAGTGTTGACACTGTGGAGAAAATCCTTACAGCTCACCTTTCTGCCACCGGTGTGTCTCCAACCACGTGCCGGGACATAGTGGAGTCTTCAAGTTTAGTCATCTGGAACATAGTATAGAATCAGTAATGGCAGAGTACATACAACTGCACATGCCTAATTCTCTGTTTCGCCCCTGCGCACCCAGGCTGCTGCACCCCATCGACTCCCGCCGCCCAGAGGTGTCTGCCCGCCTCTGCGCACTTAGGCTGCTGTATCCCATCCACTCCCACTGCCCAGAGGTGTCGGCCCGCCTCTCCGCACCTAGGCTGCTGCATCCCATCCACTCCCACTGCCTAGAGGTGTCTGCCTGCTCCTGTGCACCCAGGCTGCTGCACCCCATCCACTTCCACTGCTCGGAGGTGTCTGCCCGCTTTTGCGCACCCAGGGTGCTGCACACTATCCACTCCCACTGCCCAGAGGTGACTGCTCGCTGCTGCGGAAACAAGGCTCTCTGCTCACCTTCCGCCACCGGCGTGTGTCTAAGAGGGTCCACCACGTGCTGAAGCAACCTCCTCAGGCGTTGAGTACACGCGGTCAAGCCAAGCTCACAATTCAGAGCGGGTGTTGATTGCAGGATGGCCACACATCATCGCAGGCTGCACACGTGCTCAGCTCTGGTGGTACTAACTCATTGGAACTGAAGTCATCGCCTCGTGGCGGGAGGTCAGTGTCGGGGGGGATCGTCAATCTGTGAATCACAGCCTGCTAGACAAAAAGCAAGATAACATTGTGCGTCATGCGTCCATCAAAGGAGAGAGAGAGAAGAAGAGAGAGAGAAAGAAAGAAAGAGTGAGAGGTAGACAGAGAGAAAGAGAGAAAGAGTGAGAGAGAGGAAGAGAGAGAGAGAAACAGTGAGAGAGAAAGAGAGAAACAGTGTGAGAAAGAGGAAGAGAGAAACAGAGGAAGAGTGAGAGAGAGAGAGAAAGAGAGAGAGAGGTAGAGGTAGAGAGAGAGAAAGAAAAAAACAGTGTGAGAGAGAGGAAGAGATAGAGTGAGAGAGAGAGGAAGGGAGAGAGAAAGAAAGAGTGTGAGGCAGAGAAAGGAAGAGATGGAGAGGGACAGTGAGCACCGACACTGTGGACAAAACCCTCACAGCTCACCTTTCCGTCACCGGTGTGTCTCCAACCACGTGCCAGTACATAGTGGAGCCCTCAACCTTACTCATCTGAAACGTAGTATGGAATCAGTAATGGCAGAGTACATACAACTGCACACGCCTAAGTCTCTGTCCCGCCTTTGTGCATCCAGGCTGCTGCACCCCATCCACTTCCACTGCCCAGAGGTGTCTGCTCGCTGCTGCGCACCCAGGCTGCTGCAACCCATCCACTTCCACTACCCAGAGGTGTCTGCCCGCTGCTGCGCACCCAGGCTGCTGCACCCCATCCACTCCACTGCCCGGAGGTGACTGTCTGCCGCTGCGCACCCAGGCTGCTGCACCCCATCCACTCCCACTGCCCGGAGGTGACTGCCCGCCGCTGCGCTAATAAGCCTCTCTGCTCACCTTTCGCAACCTGCGTGTAGAAAAGAGGGCCTACCACGTGCCGCTGCAAGCCCCAAGCCCTGGGCCCGCGGACACCGCACCCTGCATGTCATGCAGTCCCGCTCCGCAGGCCACCAGGTCTCACATTTGGTGCTGGGTCTTGCTTTCGCCATGGCAGAGGACATACCAGTGCACCGGGATTTTCATCGCAGGCTGCACACCCGGTCAGCCCTTGTGGTGCTACTAACTCTGTGACCAGCGAGGCGACGCCACGTGGCGGTAGGCCTGCGCTGTCTGATGGCTCAGGCCTACACTGCGGTCCAGCAGGGCACACAAAACCTGAGCTGTCCAGACCGCCGGGACGGGCCATCACCGCAGGCTGCACACCCGCTCAGCAGTTACGGTACCTGTACCTCAGTGGACCGAAAGTCACCGTCCCGTGCCGGTGTGCTTGTGCCAGCCGCAGTGTATCCGGTGCGAGCAACTCTGAAATGGCGTCGAGCACGTGCGCCCGGTCTTTTTTATTGGCAGGGTCACCTGTCCTGTGACGCGTGTGCTGGATGGGTGTGGTGTGGGTGTATACTAGCCATGAGGGAGTGGCTGTGGCGTACTGACAACTAGGTTGTGACCAGCAGATCACTGCAATGAAAATCTGGGCCATGTAGCGTTGTTGTCCTTCCCTGTAAGCGTAAGCGGAGTGGGCTGGCCTGGCGTATGCCATTCCTGCGTGAGGCTGTGAAGAATGACTCTGGAGCTATGGGCGTGGCTCTGTCCTGGGCTGTATGAGGAATCAACTGATGCGGGTGTCCCTGTTGTAGTGCTGACGTCACCTGGGTCGCAAGCGCCAATGTGTCACTCTGTGAGCCAAGTCCCACAACATGGCCAACATGGAAGGTACGGGGAATCACTGACCCTACATTCATCCATAGTTCCACACATGAAAGATGGTGGACATGACACATCTGTGTGGATATGAATGTTTATTGCACATTCAGTGGAGTGTTGCAGCTGTAGCAATACAGGGCCATGGAAAGTTTAAGTTTCAGTTTTTGGCACATGGAGGGCAGCCAATCAGAGCCAAGCTTGTGTTCGGGGTTAGGCTGCGCCAACATATGTACTTATAGAATTACTCCGCCAATCCCCAAGCACTTATAAATTCACTATACACTCTCCTTGCAGTACTCTAATGATCCAGTCTCTATGTACGTACTTGTACAATGACCGAGAGAAAGTTACATAACCAAAGTTTTCCCCACTGCCAGAGGTAACATGGTTGCATACGCTGTCAACAGCACAATGTAATGTGGTAGGGCCCAGGGGCGGCATCTTGCTTACATAATGAACACACGGACACAGATAGATAGTGGAACTGGGTACGGGCACGTGCGCTCGACTCATTTTTATTTCCAGGGTCACATGTCCAGTGACGTCTGTGCTGGATGCGTGTGGGGTGAGTGTAAGCCAGCCCTCCGGGAATGGTTGGTACTGGCAACAAGTACAACAGTAATCATTGGATCAGACACATAGATTCAATCATAAAGGGTCAATGATTTGTGCTGCACTAAGGTAGGGGCAACAGATGTGAAATAATACACACAAGATTGTATCGTAAAGGGTCCATGACTTGTGGTACACTGAGGTAGGGGCAGCAGATGTGAAATTATACACAAAACATTGTATCATAAAGGGTCCATGAGTTGTGCTACACTGAGATAGGGCATCAGAATTAACCCTGGGCGGTGAACTACGCTACGCTCGCGGAATTTGCGAAGTTACGGTAACTTCGCGATTCGCGTAGAACGCGAAGTTACCGTGCACTACGCAATTTGCGGCGTAGCGTAGCTGTTTTTCTTCTTCGCGCGCTCAATATACGTTCTCGCGCGCGCGGTAACGACCTACCGTGATTCTGCGTTCGCCGACGCGACTTCCTATCCGTTCGCGGGCGCCACAAGATTTGGAATCCGGCCGCACAATCCCGCGAGAGTGTGCGAACGCGAACACGTCATTCGGACGCGCGATCTGACTTCCGGCGGCAGTGTTGGTGTTTGTCACTTCCTCTTGACAAAATTCGAGGACATAGAGTACAATTCTGTCTGCAATTAATAAATCAATACTCAATTTGAATTGTGAGCTCTGCTTTCCGCAATGTAGACTGCCATTCAGTGTTCCTTTGGACTTGCAAGATGAATTTGGTCATTGTACTAAAGCTATAACTGATATAAAACAAGTTCTTGAAGCAAGGATACTAAAAGAATATTATGTAGGTTTTAGGGACGTGATACTTAGTTGCCTACTGGACTCTGCAATTAATGAATCAAGAGTCAATTTGAAATGTGAGCCTTGATGACTGCAGTGTTGGCCGGAGGCAGTGGTCAGCAAGGGCCCACAGCCACGTGGCGTTGAGTTGAGCTGTACAGTTAGTGTCACCTGAAGCAACCAGCGTGTGTGGAGCCTGCGATGATGCGTGGTCCGGGCGGGCCGCACTGGTAGCAATGTCTTTTGTCTAATGAATTCTGTCTTAATAACTCCACTTGGCGTTGACTTGTGGTGCACTGAGTTAGTGGCACCAGAAGCACTCAGCGTGTGCGCAGCCTGTGATGATGCGTGGTCTGACCGGGCACACTGGTAGCAATGTCTTTTGTCTAATGAATTCTGCCTTAATAAGGCTATGTGGCGATGACTTGTGGTGCACTGAGTCAGTGGCACCTGAAGCACTCAGCGTGTGCGCAGCCTGCGATGGTGCGTGGTCCATGCGGGCCGCACTGGGAGCAATGTCTCTTGCCTACTGGACTGCGTCATCTGCAATCGGGACTCGATCTGAATTGTGAGCCCTGCTGTCCGCAGTGTAGATCGAAGGCAGTAGTCTGTAGAGTTATAAGTCTGTGGTTCTCTGCTGCTGGGTTCGCAGGGGGCCTGTGTCAAGGAGGCCGGTGGTCACGGCGGAGGCCTCTTGGCAGGGTGAGGGCTGCCGCCCTGGCAGACGCTTTGGCCTTCCCACAAGTGAACCATGCCCAGAGCCCCAGCCTATTTATTCATACTCCTACGCTGGAGTGGGGTACGTTGGACCAGCCCACTCCGCTTCCGCTTCCAGGGGGGGACAACACAGGTACATGACCGAGATCTTCCCCACTGCCTGAGGTAACATGGTTGCGTCTATTGTCCACAACACTACAAGCACCAGCAGTATATGTCCACATGGAGAGGTTTGTGCTCTGCTTAGTGAGGTCTGTCCACCACATCACCGCTACACTTGGTATTGTGTGCATTTTTATTGATGGGTGACTTGCGTCCTTCACACATACTTGGTTGCCACATCTCCCAAGATTCAGCTATTGTGTGGCTGAGGGACCATGCCATTTTTGGAGGGTCTGCTGTCCTGTTCTGCGCTGCCTCTGTGGTAGTAGGGAGGGGGGTGGTCTGGGGGGAGGTCCTGAGGGTGATGGCAGTGGGTGTTGTGGCCTTCTTGGGTGTCGGCGCTGCATGGTCAGTAGCTCTATGACATGTGTTGGTCTTTAGATATGGTTATGGGCTGGGCTCCCTTTGACACTGTAGGTAGTCGTCCTGCTTTACACCAGTAAAAGGCAGTTGTTAAATTCTTACTGCTAACGCAGCTTATCGTCTGTTTTTGGATCGCACCCCAGATTTGGCTGCTTGTTGAAAATATCGGGAAGTGGTGTTTTCGTGTTGTTTTTGCACGGGAACGCAAACTCTGCATATTATTAGCGTTAGTTGTCGCTCTCATTTGTGGCAACTTTTTTTGCGGAAGCTATTGTTGGAAAACTGGCGATATCGTCTGTTTTCATTAGGTTGAGAATGGAATGATAATTTAAAATCACTGAAAAAATCACTGAAAAAACCATAGGTTTAATGAACATTATAATTAGAAATTAGCATTTAAAAAACGTTTGAAATTCACTGAAAAAAACATAGGTTTCAGGCACGTTATAGTTTGAAATTAGCATTTAAAAAACCTTAGAAATTCACTGAAAAAACCATAGGTTTCAGGGACTTGTAGTGTTGTGGACAATAGACGCAACCATGTTACCTCAGGCAGTGGGGAAGATCTCGGTCATGTAGCTGTGTTGTCCCCCCCTGGAAGCGGAAGTGGATTGGGCTGGTCCAACGTACGCCACTCCAGCATAGGAGTATGAATAAATAGGCTGGGGCTCTGGGCGTGGTTCACTTGTGGGAAGGCCGAAGTGTCTGCCAGGGTGGCAGCCCTCACCCTGCCATGAGGCCTCCGCCGAGACCGCCGGCCTCCTCGACACAGGCCCCCTGCGAACCCAGCAGCAGAGCACCACAGACTTATGTCTGTACAGACTACTGCCTTCGATCTACACTGTGGACATCAGGGCTCACAATTCAGATCAAGTCACGATTGCAGATGACGCACTCCAGTAGGGAAGAGACATTGATCCCAGTGCGGCCCGCCCGGACCACGCATCATCGCAGACTGCGCACACACTGAGTGCTTCAGGTGCCACTAACTCAGTGCATCACAACTCAATGCCACGTGGACTTATTAAGACAGAATTCATTAGGCAAAAGACATTGCTACCAGTGCGGCCCGCCCGGACCATGCATCATCGCAGGCTCCACACACGCTGGTTGCTTCAGGTGACACTAACTGTACAGCTCAACTCAACATCACGTGGCTGTGGGCTCTTGCTGACCGCTGCCTCCGGCCTACACTGCGGTCGTCAGGGCTCACATTTAAAATTGACTCTTAATTCATTATTTGCAGAGACCAGTAGGCAACTAAGTATTACGTCCCTAAAACCTACATAATATCCTTTTAGTATCCTTGCTTCAAGAACTTGTTTTATATCAGTTATAGCTTTAGTACAATGACCAACTTCATCTTGCAAGTCCAAAGGAACACTGAATGGCAGTCTACACTGCGGACAGCAGAGCTCACAATTCAAAATGAGTCTTGATTTATTAATTGCAGACAGGATTGTACTCTATGTCCTCGAATTTTGTCAAGAGGAAGTGACAAAACGCATTCCTTGATGTCTGTGCTGACTACTGCCTTCGATCTACACTGCGGTCAGCAGGGCTCACAATTCAGATCGAGTCGCTATTGCAGATGACGCAGTCCAGTAGGCAAGACACATTGCATCATCGCTGGCTGCGCACATGCTGAGTGCCACACCTACCACTAACTCTATGCATCTCAAGTGAACGCCACGTGGCTGTGGACTCTTCCTGACCACTGCCTCCGGCCTACACTGCGGTCAGCAGGGCTCACAATTCAGATCGAGTCGCAATTGCAGATGACGCAGTTCAGTAGGCAAGAGACATTCCATCATCGCTGGCTGCGCACACGCTGAGCGCCACACCTACCACTAACTGTATGCAGCTCAAGTCAACGCCACGTGGATGTAGACCGTTCCTGACCGCTGCCTCTGGCCTACACTGTGCTCAGCAGGGCTCACAATTCAAATTCAGTCTTCATTCATTAATTTCAGAGTCCAGTAGGCAACTAACTATAACGTCCCTGAAACCTACATATTTCGACAGTGTATTCCATAAATGTTTCATCTTTTGTTCCATACATCTACACTGCGGTTAGCAGAGCTCACAATTTAAATTGAGGCATGATTTATTTATTGCAGACAGAATTGTACTCTATGTCCTCAAATTTTGTAAACAGGAAGTGACTAAAAGCATTCTTTGATGTCTGTGCTGACTACTGCCTTTGATCTACACTGAGGATAGCAGGGCTCACAATTCACATCGAGTCGCGATTGCAGATGACTCAGTCCAGTAGGCAACAGACATTGCTCCCAGTGCGGCTCGCCCGCACCACGCATCATCGCTGGCTGCGCACACGCTGTCACGATTCACTCCCTGTGCTCTCGTTCCCACCACCAGGGGGCCACATTGTGGGGATTTCCAGTATTCTAATATGCTTCCAGACACTCCCCTGTATGCATATCCTGACTTCCAGGCATTTGGACATCATTTAGGAATTGACATCCATTCCCAATCCATGCCGGGTTTTGTGGAAGCCAGTCTGCTCATGCTGGAAACTCCATTACCTATAATCCCCTGCTCACTGCTTTGTCTCCACCCCTGCAGGCCAAGGATGGGTGGAGGAATTCAATTCACCTGTGGCTGGCTGCTGCTAGCCTGCTCACACCTGATGCACATGAGTACTGTGAGCTCTTTTAAGCCCCAGCTCCCTTCAGCCCAGTGTTGGTCATTGTAGCTGTTTTCTGGTGAGACCGATCCTTGTTTCCAGTGTTTCCTGAACCTTTGATATTCCTTGATTCCTGAGCTATAGTTAATCCTTGTTCCTTGATTCCTGAGCTATAGCTATTCCTTGTGCCTGAATTAGCACTGCCTGCAGTGCTACCTTGTTTCCTGAGTTCCTGAGCTATAGCTATTCCTTGTGCCCGAATTAGCACTGCCTGCAGTGCTACCTTGTTTCGTGAGTTCCTGAGCTATAGCTATTCCTTGTGCCCGAATTAGCACTGCCTGCAGTGCTACCTTGTTTCCTGAGTTCCTGAGCTATAGTTATTCTTTGTTCCTGTTCCTGGGCTTCAGCTATTTCTTGTTCCTGATTTGCACTGCTTGCAGTGCTCTCTTGACTCCTTGTTTCCTTAGCTTTAGCTATTTCCGGTTTCCTTGAACTAGCACTGCCTGCAGTGCTACCTTGACTCCTGAGCCTTAGCATTCCTTGTTCCTGACCTGCAGCAGTTTCCCTTCTCCTGAACTAGCAATGCCTGCAGTGCTACCTTGACTCCTGAGCCTTAGCATTCCTTGTTACTGACCTGCAGCAGTTTCCCTTCTCCTGAACTAGCACTACCTGCAGTGCTACTTTGACTCCTGAGCTTTTGCTCAATTCTTGTTCCTGCCCCACCATTGCCTTCCATGCTACCTTGTTTTCTTGATTCCTGAACCTGCACTATTCTAGTATACCCTTGTAGTCTCCCCTTCTGTATATCCTTTTCCAGTCCCTGCCTTTCTTCCCATTTCCCTGGTTCCAGTTCTAGTTTGCTGTCTTTCTATTTCTGCTGTCTTGCTTCTGTTACCTTGTATGTTTGTTACCTGGTTTCTGCCAAGTGTGCCCTGTGATTTCCTTCCTTTCCTGTTAAGCATTCCTCCTTGCTAGCTCCTTGTATGTTGTGCTTGTGTTTAGTTCTACCCCTTTGCTGTTACTGCCTTGCGTGTTCCTGTTTGATCGCCAGGATCCATGGGCACAGCTGACTATCTAGGTGGTGTTTCTTGTTCACTGTGAGTATTGTCTTTGAGTTACTGTTATAACATCACCATAGGTATAAGCTCCACAGACCCTGCCTTTGCATACATATCCTATATGTGGGTATTTTCAGTCAGTATCTGTAACAGCAATTGTGGGTGAGGAACTTACTGAGCTTCAGTCTTACCGTGTGGAGCGCCTGAGTGCTTTACCCCACATTCCCTTTATTGTTAATGTTGTATTATATATATGTCTTGCACGTCCGTCCTGGGTGTAGTTAGTCTGAATGCTAAATTGCCTTGTGAGTGCCCTTCCTTTCTGACTCTTAGCCATCTTGTTCCATTGTACAGGCTTCCCCTTTGGATCCCTTTTCTCCTCTGACTTCCTGTGTGATCCTGGGCAGCGCTGTACTCCTCTCTGTGTACATTTTCTACCCCGTTCCCAGTCCTTGCCCAAGTCCCTGACTGTGTTCCCGACATAGTCCCGGACAGCCCCTGACAGAATGACCAACCCACATTTCCAGGGTCACTTGTGAGGTTTCTTTGCATTCAGTTAGCTACGACTTTTTTTTTCTCAAAGCTCTCCCAGTCAGTTCTTGCCAAGATGTTTAGCATCAGAACCAGAAAGTCTGCGTATGATGGCAGACCTCCATTGCCAAGGCAGCGCAGTTCCGTAAAACCTATTAGAAAGTCCTCAGACTCTAGAGATCGATTCATGGAACAAAACAGACTCTTACGTGCTGAATATTATTCCCTGTGGTTGGCTGATCCTTCTATGTTAGATTTTCATTACATCTGTAACCCTGATCCTCACCTGATGTCAGCCTGTGACCTACAGGATGAAAACGAATTTCTGCAAACCTTGTTAGAAGCAGAAAGACAAAATAATAATTTAGAGGGTTGTACTATTAGGGAAATTTTTCTGAAGTTTGTAACTCAGAGACAATGTTTTCTTTGAAGACCATTTCCAGACACAGTATTTATCAGCATCTTACCAAACTGGTAGTTCAATGACCCCAGTTAAAGCATGTTTAACCACACAGCAGCCAAAGAATGAGCCAAGGAACTGTGTAGATTTCACTATTGACAACAGGGAATCTACTGTTCACGGGCTATCGCCATTCCAAGAATTTAAAGTCTGTCATCCTCGTGCCTCTCTGCCATCAGCTTGTCTGCTTTCAGAGTCTCCAAAGTCCTCAGCCGGCCTGCTGCCTCCTGAGCCCAAGCCTGCAGCCTTCCTGCCATCTGAGCCCGAGCCTGCAGCCTTCCTGCCATCTGAGCCTCAGCATACAGTCTGCCTGCCATGTGAGCCCGAGCCTGCAGCCTGCCTGCCATGTGAGCCCCAGCCTGCAGCCTGCCTGCCATGTGAGCCCCAGCCTGCAGCCTGCCTGCCATTAGTACCGGAGCCTCCAGACTGCCTGCATTCAGAGCACAAGCCCTCAGCTCACCTGCCTACTAAGTCAGAGTCTCCAGCCTGTCTGACTTCAGAGCCAGAACTTCCAGCCTATCTGACTTCAGAGCCAGAACTTTCAGCCTGTCTGACTTCTGAGCCAGAGCTTCCAGCCTGTCTAACTTCAGAGCCAGAACTTCCAGCCTGTCTGCCTTCAGAACCAGAGCTTCCAGGCTCCCTGCCTCCAGCACCAGAGCTTCCAGGCTCCCTGCCTCCAGCACCAGAGCTTCCAGGCTCCCTGCGTCTAGCACCAGAGCTTCCAGGCTCCCTGCCTCCAGCACCAGAGCTTCCAGGCTCCCTGCCTCCAGCACCAGAGCTTCCAGGCTCCCTGCCTTCAGCACCAGAGCTTCCAGGCTCCCTGCCTTCAGCACCAGAGCTTCTAGGCTCCCTCCCTTCAGCACCAGAGCTTCCAGGCTCCCTGCCTTCAGCACCAGAGCTTCCAGGCTCCCTGCCTTCAGCACCAGAGCTTCCAGGCTCCCTGCCTTCTGGCCTTGAGCCTCTATCTTGCCTACTTTTTGACCCTGTGTTTCCAGTGTGCCAGCCTTCAGAGGTCTCAGTACGTATACATTCAGAGACTGAATCTCCAGCATCAGAAACAAAACTCTCAACATGTAAGCCTCAAGAGCCTGGGTCTCCTGCATATCTGCTTCCAGAGTCTCCTGCATGTGTCTCTTCTGTATGTTTTCATCCAGGGCCAGAGCCTCAGGTCTGCTTTTCGTTGTCTCCTTTGTCTTCAGCCAGTTTGCCGTTGACCTCTGTGCCTCCTGCCAATCTGTTATATGCTTTTTACCCTACAGTAAATCTTCCTTTGTTTTCAGAGTGCTACTCTAGCCTGCCATCATCAGGACTTCAAACACCTTTAATTCAGGCTTCTAAGCCCCCGTTACTGGATTTGGACTCTTCAGGTTCTGCCTTCAATACTGCTGTTAATTTACAGCCTATTATCCTACCCTCCAGAACATCACATTATTCCTGTAGTCCTCTGGTATCTTGCACTACATCTCTGATGGGAATGGACTTATTTCATAGCAGCAAAGGCTTTAAATCGAGTCCCAGATTCCGGGAGCCGGTCGTTGGAAGGGGTGTACTGTCACGATTCACTCCCTGTGCTCTCGTTCCCACCACCTGGGGGCCAAATTGTGGGGCTTTCCAGTATTCTAATATGCTTCCAGACACTCCCCTGTATGCATATCCTGACTTCCAGGCACTTGGACATCATTTAGGAATTGACATCCATTCCCAATCCATGCCGGGTTTTGTGGAAGCCAGTCTGCTCATGCTGGAAACTCCATTACCTATAATCCCCTGCTCACTGCTTTGTCTCCACCCCTGCAGGCCAAGGATGGGTGGAGGAATTCAATTCACCTGTGGCTGGCTGCTGCTAGCCTGCTCACACCTGATGCACATGAGTACTGTGAGCTCTTTTAAGCCCCAGCTCCCTTCAGCCCAGTGTTGGTCATTGTAGCTGTTTTCTGGTGAGACCGATCCTTGTTTCCAGTGTTTCCTGAACCTTTGATATTCCTTGATTCCTGAGCTATAGTTAATCCTTGTTCCTTGATTCCTGAGCTATAGCTATTCCTTGTGCCTGAATTAGCACTGCCTGCAGTGCTACCTTGTTTCCTGAGTTCCTGAGCTATAGCTATTCCTTGTGCCCGAATTAGCACTGCCTGCAGTGCTACCTTGTTTTGTGAGTTCCTGAGCTATAGCTATTCCTTGTGCCCGAATTAGCACTGCCTGCAGTGCTACCTTGTTTCCTGAGTTCCTGAGCTATAGTTATTCTTTGTTCCTGTTCCTGGGCTTCAGCTATTTCTTGTTCCTGATTTGCACTGCTTGCAGTGCTCTCTTGACTCCTTGTTTCCTGAGCTTTAGCTATTTCCGGTTTCCTTGAACTAGCACTGCCTGCAGTGCTACCTTGACTCCTGAGCCTTAGCATTCCTTGTTCCTGACCTGCAGCAGTTTCCCTTCTCCTGAACTAGCACTGCCTGCAGTGCTACCTTGACTCCTGAGCCTTAGCATTCCTTGTTCCTGACCTGCAGCAGTTTCCCTTCTCCTGAACTAGCACTACCTGCAGTGCTACTTTGACTCCTGAGCTTTTGCTCAATTCTTGTTCCTGCCCCAGCATTGCCTTCTATGCTACCTTGTTTTCTTGATTCCTGAACCTGCACTATTCTAGTATACCCTTGTAGTCTCCCCTTCTGTATATCCTTTTCCAGTCCCTGCCTTTCTTCCCATTTCCTTGGTTCCAGTTCTAGTTTGCTGTCTTTCTATTTCTGCTGTCTTGCTTCTGTTACCTTGTATGTTTGTTACCTGCTTTCTGCCAAGTGTGCCCTGTGATTTCCTTCCTTTCCTGTTAAGCACTCCTCCTTGCTAGCTCCTTGTCTATTGTGCTTGTGTTTAGTTCTACCCCTTTGCTGTTACTGCCTTGCGTGTTCCTGTTTGATTGCCAGGATCCGTGGGCACAGCTGACTACCTAGGTGGTGTTTCTTGTTCACTGTGAGTATTGTCTTTGAGTTACTGTTATAACATCACCATAGGTATAAGCTCCACAGACCCTGCCTTTGCATACATATCCTATATGTGGGTATTTTCAGTCAGTATCTGTAACAGCAATTGTGGGTGAGGAACTTACTGAGCTTCAGTCTTACCGTGTGGAGCGCCTGAGTGCTTTACCCCACATTCCCTTTATTGTTAATGTTGTATTATATATATGTCTTGCACGTCCGTCCTGGGTGTAGTTAGTCTGAATGCTAAATTGCCTTGTGAGTGCCCTTCCTTTCTGACTCTTAGCCATCTTGTTCCATTGTACAGGCTTCCCCTTTGGATCCCTTTTCTCCTCTGACTTCCTGTGTGATCCTGGGCAGCGCTGTACTCCTCTCTGTGTACGTTTTCTACCCCGTTCCCAGTCCTTGCCCAAGTCCCTGACTGTGTTCCCGACATAGTCCGGGACAGCCCCTGACAGAATGACCAACCCACATTTCCAGGGTCACTTGTGAGGTTTCTTTGCATTCAGTTAGCTACGACTTTTTTTTTTCTCAAAGCTCTCCCAGTCAGTTCTTGCCAAGATGTTTAGCATCAGAACCAGAAAGTCTGCGTATGATGGCAGACCTCCATTGCCAAGGCAGCGCAGTTCCGTAAAACCTATTAGAAAGTCCTCAGACTCTAGAGATCGATTCATGGAACAAAACAGACTCTTACGTGCTGAATTTTATTCACTGTGGTTGCCTGATCCTTCTATGTTAGATTTTCATTCCATCTGTAACCCTGATCCTCACCTGATGTCAGCCTGTGACCTACAGGATGAAAACGAATTTCTGCAAACCTTGTTAGAAGCAGAAAGACAAAATAATAATTTAGAGGGTTGTACTATTAGGGGAAATTTTTCTGAAGTTTGTAACTCAGAGACAATGTTTTCTTTGAAGACCATTTCCAGACACAGTATTTATCAGCATCTTACCAAACTGGTAGTTCAATGACCCCAGTTAAAGCATGTTTAACCACACAGCAGCCAAAGAATGAGCCAAGGAACTGTGTAGATTTCACTATTGACAACAGGGAATCTACTGTTCACGGGCTATCGCCATTCCAAGAATTTAAAGTCTGTCATCCTCGTGCCTCTCTGCCATCAGCTTGTCTGCTTTCAGAGTCTCCAGAGTCCTCAGCCGGCCTGCTGCCTCCTGAGCCCAAGCCTGCAGCCTTCCTGCCATCTGACCCGAGCCTGCAGCCTTCCTGCCATCTGAGCCTCAGCATACAGTCTGCCTGCCATGTGAGCCCGAGCCTGCAGCCTGCCTGCCATGTGAGCCCGAGCCTGCAGCCTGCCTGCCATTAGTACCGGAGCCTCCAGACTGCCTGCATTCAGAGCACAAGCCCTCAGCTCACCTGCTTACTAAGTCAGAGTCTCCAGCCTGTCTGACTTCAGAGCCAGAACTTCCAGCCTATCTGACTTCAGAGCCAGAACTTTCAGCCTGTCTGACTTCTGAGCCAGAGCTTCCAGCCTGTCTAACTTCAGATCCAGAACTTCCAGCCTGTCTGCCTTCAGAACCAGAGCTTCCAGGCTCCCTGCCTCCAGCACCAGAGCTTCCAGGCTCCCTGCGTCCAGCACCAGAGCTTCCAGGCTCCCTGCCTCCAGCACCAGAGCTTCCAGGCTCCCTGCCTCCAGCACCAGAGCTTCCAGGCTCCCTGCCTCCAGCACCAGAGCTTCCAGGCTCCCTGCCTCCAGCACCAGAGCTTCCAGGCTCCCTGCCTTCAACACCAGAGCTTCCAGGCTCCCTGCCTTCAGCACCAGAGCTTCCAGGCTCCCTGCCTTCTGGCCTTGAGCCTCTATCTTGCCTACTTTTTGACCCTGTGTTTCCAGTTTGCCAGCCTTCAGAGGTCTCAGTACGTATACATTCAGAGACTGAATCTCCAGCATCAGAAACAAAACTCTCAACATGTAATCCTCAAGAGCCTGGGTCTCCTGCATACCTGCTTCCAGAGTCTCCTGCATGTGTCTCTTCTGTATGTTTTCATCCAGGGCCAGAGCCTCAGGTCTGCTTTTCGTTGTCTCCTTTGTCTTCAGCCAGTTTGCCATTGACCTCTGTGCCTCCTGCCAATCCGTTATATGCTTTTGACCCTACAGTAAATCTTCCTTTGTTTTCAGAGTGCTACTCTAGCCTGCCATCATCAGGACTTCAAACACCTTTAATTCAGGCTTCTAAGCCCCCGTTACTGGATTTGGACTCTTCAGGTTCTGCCTTCAATACTGCTGTTAATTTACAGCCTATTATCCTACCCTCCAGAACATCACATTATTCCTGTAGTCCTCTGGTATCTTGCACTACATCTCTGATGGGAATGGACTTATTTCATAGCAGCAAAGGCTTTAAATCGAGTCCCAGATTCCGGGAGCCGGTCGTTGGAAGGGGTGTACTGTCACGATTCACTCCCTGTGCTCTCGTTCCCACCACCTGGGGGCCAAATTGTGGGGCTTTCCAGTATTCTAATATGCTTCCAGACACTCCCCTGTATGCATATCCTGACTTCCAGGCATTTGGACATCATTTAGGAAATGACATTCATTCCCAATCCATGCCGGGTTTTGTGGAAGCCAGTCTGCTCATGCTGGAAACTCCATTACCTATAATCCCCTGCTCACTGCTTTGTCTCCAACCCTGCAGGCCAAGGATGGGTGGAGGAATTCAATTCACCTGTGGCTGGCTGCTGCTAGCCTGCTCACACCTGATGCACATGAGTACTGTGAGCTCTTTTAAGCCCCAGCTCCCTTCAGCCCAGTGTTGGTCATTGTAGCTGTTTTCTGGTGAGACCGATCCTTGTTTCCAGTGTTTCCTGAACCTTTGATATTCCTTGATTCCTGAGCTATAGTTAATCCTTGTTCCTTGATTCCTGAGCTATAGCTATTCCTTGTGCCTGAATTAGCACTGCCTGCAGTGCTACCTTGTTTCCTGAGTTCCTGAGCTATAGCTATTCCTTGTGCCCGAATTAGCACTGCCTGCAGTGCTACCTTGTTTTGTGAGTTCCTGAGCTATAGCTATTCCTTGTGCCCGAATTAGCACTGCCTGCAGTGCTACCTTGTTTCCTGAGTTCCTGAGCTATAGTTATTCTTTGTTCCTGTTCCTGGGCTTCAGCTATTTCTTGTTCCTGATTTGCACTGCTTGTAGTGCTCTCTTGACTCCTTGTTTCCTGAGCTTTAGCTATTTCCGGTTTCCTTGAACTAGCACTGCCTGCAGTGCTACCTTGACTCCTGAGCCTTAGCATTCCTTGTTCCTGACCTGCAGCAGTTTCCCTTCTCCTGAACTAGCACTGCCTGCAGTGCTACCTTGACTCCTGAGCCTTAGCATTCCTTGTTCCTGACCTGCAGCAGTTTCCCTTCTCCTGAACTAGCACTACCTGCAGTGCTACTTTGACTCCTGAGCTTTTGCTCAATTCTTGTTCCTGCCCCAGCATTGCCTTCTATGCTACCTTGTTTTCTTGATTCCTGAACCTGCACTATTCTAGTATACCCTTGTAGTCTCCCCTTCTGTATACCTTTTTCCAGTCCCTGCCTTTCTTCCCATTTCCTTGGTTCCAGTTCTAGTTTGCTGTCTTTCTATTTCTGCTGTCTTGCTTCTGTTACCTTGTATGTTTGTTACCTGCTTTCTGCCAAGTGTGCCCTGTGATTTCCTTCCTTTCCTTTTAAGCACTCCTCCTTGCTAGCTCCTTGTCTATTGTGCTTGTGTTTAGTTCTACCCTTTGCTGTTACTGCCTTGCGTGTTCCTGTTTGATCGCCAGGATCCGTGGGCACAGCTGACTACCTAGGTGGTGTTTCTTGTTCACTGTGAGTATTGTCTTTGAGTTACTGTTATAACATCACCATAGGTATAAGCTCCACAGACCCTGCCTTTGCATACATATCCTATATGTGGGTATTTTCAGTCAGTATCTGTAACAGCAATTGTGGGTGAGGAACTTACTGAGCTTCAGTCTTACCGTGTGGAGCGCCTGAGTGCTTTACCCCACATTCCCTTTATTGTTAATGTTGTATTATATATATGTCTTGCACGTCCGTCCTGGGTGTAGTTAGTCTGAATGCTAAATTGCCTTGTGAGTGCCCTTCCTTTCTGACTCTTAGCCATCTTGTTCCATTGTACAGGCTTCCCCTTTGGATCCCTTTTCTCCTCTGACTTCCTGTGTGATCCTGGGCAGCGCTGTACTCCTCTCTGTGTACGTTTTCTACCCCGTTCCCAGTCCTTGCCCAAGTCCCTGACTGTGTTCCCGACATAGTCCCGGACAGCCCCTGACACACGCTGAATGATTCTGATTAAGCCTGGGCGTAGTTCGCGTAGTCGCGCTACGCGAAGCTACGTGAAGACGTCGGAGCGCTACGCGAGCTACGTGTAGCTTCGCGAGCGCGCGTAGCTGCTTGCCGCGCCCGTTCGCGATGCGTTTTTCTTGCTCGGGAACGCATTGTGGTTGCTCGGGACGCTGTTTGCGTGCTCGGGGGCGCGAACTTACCCATGCGGTCGCCTATGGGCGCGGCCATTTTGTTTTTCACTTGTCCCGCCCGTTCGCGATCCCTTATTTCCTGTTCCGGGTCGCGTATAGCGTGCTCGCGCTGCGCATTCCTTGTTCAGGAACGCGTTGTACGTGTTCGCGACGTTTTTGCGTGCTCAGGGACAAATATCGCGCGAACTTACCCACGCGGTCGCGATGGGCGCGGCCATCTTGTTTTACCACTCTATGCTATGGTTCTGGGCCTGCTTTTCTATCCTCCCTCAATCTTTGCAATCCTTAGTTTTTTACACTGTTTTTCAATTTTTCTTTATTTCTTATCTATCTCACTCTCTGCTTAAGTCTATATTTTGCATTTTTTTATACTTTTTACTGTGTTTTTTTTACTTTTCGACTGTTTTATATAACTTTCTTCTTTAAGCTCCTACTTCTTCCCCTAACTTTATTTTTCCCTTCTAACTTTTCTTTTTCACCTCCTCCCACCCCAGAACCATGGCGAAGGGTAGCAGCAGCGGCTCAAAGGGCAAGGCGCGTGCGCCCAATCGCCGCCTGCCTTGCGGCAGACTGCGCCCTGCAGGGGTGCAAGCCCGCCAGCTGTTTAATGAGGCGGAGGTGGCCGCCCTTGTTTTTTTTATTCAGCGCCACCTCCCCTTGACCTTGGCAGCAGGCCAGGCTCCGGGTACCCGACCCAGGAGCGTCACCGCCGGTGGGCGAAGGTGCGTCGGGCAGTGTTTCGCTGCTCCGAGGTCCGGCGCACCCATAACCAGCTGGCCCACCGGTGGTCAGACATCCTTGACCGGGAGCAGGACCTGTTGGACCTGCTAGGTGTCGAGGTCGTGGGGCTTGGTGAGTAGCCAATATATATATAGTAGTATAAGTATTGTGATTTGTGTATATATTTTTTACAAATAACAAGAATACTGCTGCTTACATTGCAGGTAAATTCCGTTTCAAAATCCTCTGTGATTGTAGGACACAGGTGCTGGGCGGTAGTTTTACTTTTTTGCAACTTTGCGCTCGCTTGTCATTATGTAAGAGTTTACTTTAGAGAACTTCACTTAGGTAATGTGTTGGGATCTGAGGAACGCTGTCTCAGGCTCGTGAGGAGCTTGTGTCGCTGGGGGGATTCTATTCTGGAATGTGGAGTTCTAAGGCAGGCAGTTGCTGCCGGGACCCGGAGGACGTCAGATGGATTAAACTAGACACCTACCTTATTCCCGTGTAGTGTCTTCATTTCAGTGGCGACGAGGATGCAGAAATTCCTCAAGGACATAGGTGTTAGTCACATTCTTACTTCTCTTTATCACCCCCGCAGCAATGGCCTGGTTGAGCGCTTCAACCGCGTAATCAAGGAACATCTGCAATTGGCTTTGGTGAATGGGTTGCATTGGCGGCAAGCGGTCAGCAACATGCTTTGGGCTGTGAGGACCACTCCCCATGTTAGTACCGGCATTGCCCCGTTTACCTTACTTAGGGGAAGGGTTGCTGGTTCTAAATTAAACAAGGAATGGATGTCCAGGAGGGAGGTGGACACTAAGAAATTGTCTGTTGTAACTGACATCAGGGCTGCTGTTCAGGCTAAGTACGACACCAGGCCTGGAGTTCGTTATCCTTTGTCTGTTAAGGTGGGGGATTGGGTGAGGGTCAAGAGACCGGGTTTTCTTCGCAAGGGGAGTCTCGGTTCTCCGCTCCCAAAAGAGTGTCAGCTGTAAGAAATCACGTGGTGGTGTTGGAGAGTGGGAAAGTTTGGAAAAAGTCTGCTATTTCCATTGTGCCTGAGTCAATGCTGGTCTATGTCAACAAGAGACTTGGTGTTGTTTCTTCCCCAACATTGGTGCCCACCAATACCCACGGGAGGGAACCTGTGCATTCCGATCATGTTTCTTCCAGAGCTGTTTCCACCAGATTGAAATTTGTTCCTGCAAGATTTCAAGATTACAAAATGTAGTGATGTTGTTCTTCTGTATACCCTGTTTCCTGTTATCTTCTTCATTGTTTTTTTATCTTTGTCAAACCTTACTTTTCTGTTTTCATTGTGAAGGAAGGGGGTGTGTTGGGATCTGAGGAATGCTGTCTCAGGCTCGTGAGGAGCTTGTGTCGCTGGGGGATTCTATTCTGGAATGTGGAGTTCTAAGGCAGGCAGTTGCTGCCGGGACCCGGAGGACGTCAGATGGATTAAACTAGACACCTACCTTATTCCCGTGTAGTGTCTTCATTTCATAATGCTATTGCTAGAGAGACTGTAGTCCTTCCTTTGTCCTCCTGTCAAATAGTGGTGGATGCATTTGATACTAGGTTTAGTTACTATTAGTTGATAATTTTTGAGCGGTCTGCGTGACGCATCCTCTGTCACTGAGTGCTGCTTACCCCAGTCCTTAGAACCTTTTGTAGTTTGTTTAGTGAGTGGTACTGGTAAGCTTAGCTTAGCAGTGTCAGTCAGCTGCAGAACATCAGACGCAACCAACCAACAATTTGGTGTATGCATTATGCACTTTATGCATGTGTCCTCCTTCTCATCTATGCATTTTTGATGTCAATAAAAATGGAAATGCAGGCTTAATGCACAATTGGCCCGCCTGGAATAGGTGGGCTAGGTCAGGTGGTACTTAGGCTTAGTTAGTGTTCTGGATTTTATTTGAATCAATCAGAATGGAACACTGAATTAGTGTTCCCAAATAAGTAGACTGTCCGTGAATCCCGCAAGGCAGTAGTCGATCGGATTAGATAGGTCAATTTTATTGCAATTTTTGTTTCCTAAAACGTTTTTTGAGCGTTTTTTTAGATAATTTATTTGTTTCACAGCAATCATTAATGTTTGTGTCTTTCTTTTTCTTTATTATATCTTACATGATCACTGATGTGCAGCACCCAGGGGCAAGAAGACTGGGTCAGATTCGGCGGGACAACCACCAGAGGACCGCTCCTCTACCGAGGGCCCTGCTGCTGGTCCCAGTAAGTCCTCCAGTGGTTAATATTAACAATTATATTGCCCTAACTTTTACTGCACCTTATTTTTTCAGAACTATTAATTCTGGCTCCACTCCCTAATTCTATTTTTTACAAAAGATTCTTTGATCTTGACTTGACTATGTTTCTAAATTCTGGTTATCCCTGCCTCTAAGTTCTAACTGCCTCTGCTATGAATGTCTGTACTCTGTACTACTAATATTAGTCTGTCGCTAAGCTTGCCCAGTTTGCATTGCCACTCTTTATTGTACGGTTTTGTATAAAACTCAGATTGACCAATACTAATAGCTCTAGCCACTGAGTCCAGTCCTTTCGGTTGTCCTCTTCTAGGCTTCTTAATCTTGAGGCTTTGACAATTACCACAAACAAAATGCCCAACCAGATATTTGACTATTTTTGATAGGATATAGTACATACTACTTGGATTATGCACAGCCCCATGCAGAACTATGCACAATGAAATAGGATGTTGGTGATGCGAGTTTGGAACTTGGACGTTCCTCACACCTCAGTCAGAAGTGAACCCACAATCCCCTGAACGACTAGCTATAGTGTCTCATTAGGTCCCCGAACCCCCACCCGAAGATACCCAATGATTATGATTACACAACCCAGAACATAACACCCTTTCGCTCACTCACTCGTGTAAGTCCACCACCACCACACAAAATACCACAGAGTCTATGTGTAAGTTCAAAAGGTTTATTTTTCAACTAACAAGCTCTGTATGTATGTTCTATAAAATTCAGTGTACTCCAGCCAGCTCCAACAGCAAAATGCATAAGATTAAAACAATAAACAGTGTTGCACTTGCAACAAGTGCATGATCATTGATGATATATAAGACAAAAGATCTGTGCGAATTCTGAGCGACTCCTCACCGTAGAACGTAGAATTACTGGTTACATGCATCATTCATAAGCTCTGCAAATCTCTGGTTCGTAGAAGGGAATCCTCTGCCTGAGAAAAATGGTGCGTGTTATTATAGTATAATGCAAGCATTTCTCAGTCCTGCCCAAAAAGTGTAACATGTTACCTATGGCTAAGCAATACGGACTAACCGAACTCCATAACAAAGTGGCTTGTTTTTCGACCTCTTGTACGCAACGCTCAGACAGTAGCTGTATGTGCTCATGTGGGCTCAAAAGGCGTCTTACTGTTACTGCGCAACAAGCTGCGAGGTAACATGCGCAAAAGACATGAAGCGGAAAATGGTTGCATGGCTCAGGCTAACTTTGCAAAGAGTAGAGTATAGTATAATAATGACCCTAGGGACCATAACACTACTAGTGTCTACTGACTGTACTCTAGTACCCGATTTGGACTATTGAATGTGATTTATAATAATATGTATGTATGAACTTTTTTTCAATCTTGCTAATGAAAAAGAATAAATAGGGGGAGGTGTACAGGCATCTAAAAATGTGTCATGTTTTTATCTAGGCGGACTAGCAACCACCAGTGGCGGCGGGGCCACCGGCGATTCGAGCCTTCCGGAGGGGGCAGGAGAAGATGCGGCACCTGCAGGAGCTACAGGGGGGAGCCAGCAGCGGTGGCGGGCGGTGGTAAGTTATATTCATGACTTATTGACATTGCACTAGCTGGAAGGGTGTGTGGACTTCACTCACTGTACTGTTGTTGAGACTTATTATTAGGTATGAAGTTGTAGTGAACATTATACAACGGTTGAAGAAGAGAAGACACCCTTTACTTAGCATTAGCAATGCAGTAGCAATAGCATTACCAGTGTGACTTGATTAACCAATGGCCTCTTCTATCTGACTCCAACTCAGCTGTGAAAGTTTTATGGAGGAGACTAAAAGTCAGATCAGATGACCTTGATGGATGTGTTGAATAAAAAGGGAAAGAAGGGTGGAAGGAGGAAGGACGGGCCAGATTTAATATGATTGATGACTGGCAGAGAAGGATACGTTGGAAGCATGGATATAGGTGGCTGATAGGAATCAGATGCATGTGTTGTTGAAGGATGGGTGGAAGGTGAAAGAAGAATGGATGCCTGCCTGGGTGGGCGACACAGTATGGGTGGATACTGTGGATAGCAAGAATCATCAGCGGTGTTTGGGTGAAACTCTAAGCCAAGGCAAGCAACGGAGTGAGTGGACGCTTGGGTTGTTGTTGGCGAAACAAAGTAAGGTTTGTGGAGAGATTAAGAACAATGATTGACATTTACTTAGAATGGATGGATGCCTGTATGTATTCATCATAGACAGCATAGGTGGAGACTGTCACGGGATGCACAGTTTTAGTTTTAAGGGAATGTAAAAGAAACCGCGCCACAGTAGCAAAGCCGATGTGGGTAGGGGCAGGGTGGGGGTAGCAGTAAACAATGTATTACACGGCCAAATACAGGTAAGTTTACTGTAAACATAAAAATAAATAAAGCGAATTTCATTGTGCGCACTGCACCGCCAAAAGCGATGCAGTGGGCGCAACAAAATTACTTTTATTTCTTTATATGTTTACTTACCTGTAATTGGCCGTAATCCATAGTTTACTACCCCCCACCCTGCCCCTCCCTACGTCACCACCCGGCAGCACTCCCCGAGTCCCACCACCGACCGCTACTGACCTTATGTCGTCGTCCCATAAAAGCAATGATCATTGGATCTGATATATAATCTGCCTTTTTGTAGTAGCCAGGGCACTGTTAAAGTGAAATTGACCAATTGCCCTGCTTCATGTAACAGAGAGAGTATGGCCAGTGCCACCCGTAATAGAAAAATAAATACGAGCTTCCCCACCTGCATACAGTAGTGAATCAAACTAACGTGAGTCTGCGTCATGATGACTCGTATGTTTGTCTTGGGTGCAAGCATAGATGACCGAGCTGGCATGCCGGCTACAACAAGGTTATGTCATTTCGCTAAACTAGTAGAGATAAGAAGAAGACTGGTGTACTGGAGTCCATAGTGCTAGTATAATGCCTGAAACTCCCACAAATGTTACAGGCCGAGGAAGTGGGAGGATAGATAGATTATTATACCAGAAATGTTATGTACTGTGCTTCTTGCTAGTGCTACTGTGCCATTATGTGTTGAATTAATTTTGTGTTACTGTTTTGCTAAGAGTACTGGTTACAACAATATTATTTTTCTTTCTTGATATAGATAGTACTCCTTCCCAAGGCAAACCATCCCGGAAGGAGTTGGCAGCCAGGGTCCGGCACCGGAAACTGGAGGCCATCCGTGCCGAGTACCGGCGGCTGGTGGCTCAGGCGGAGGAGGAGGAGGCGGCAGCAGCCTCGTCCGATGCCCCAGGCCCCAGCCAGGCCAGACCTCCAGTGGTACGGCGCCGCAGTCTGGCAGCCGCCCGCCGCAAATCGATTGCAACCAGCACTGCTGTCCCCCACCCTGGATGCCACTGCAGGGCATTTCGACGCAAGATTCTCCTCCGGGTGGCACGGCTAGAGGAGCAACTCGAGGAGCGGGTTAAAATTCTGGTGGACAAACACTTTAAAGCCCGCCGAATATAATAGGACCCTGTTGCATTGCCCCTTTTTTATTCCTTTTGTTGGTGGGTGGGAATTGGGCGTTGGGGTTTGGACATTCTTTGGACTTTTTTTCGTTTTGGACATTGGTTGGGGTTAGGGAGAGGGGTGGGTCAGGTGTGGGATAGTTTATTTTTGTTAGGGTAATAAATTATATTTATACTTCAACATACAATGTTAATGTTTTGTGGGGGGTTACTGTTTTACAAATTAACGTCACATGGTTTCGTTCATTGCTGCTGCAGGGCAGCAGCCAGTGTTTGATTTAAATAATCTGCCGATGATGTAACACAAACAGATAGATGCGGTACCCCTCACTGAGTGATTTGTCCTACTAGTACTGTCAGTCTCTCCTCCTAGTCCATTATAACTCCCACCAAACTTATCTTACCTGTGATTGATGATGATTACGTTCGGCACAGCGATGGCTGCATGGTTTCCCAAGAGAATGGAGAAGATGTCATGGTTGTGGTGGTAGTAGTAGAGTAGACACTGCCAGCAGCATTTGCTAAAAAAATAAAAAGAGACAGTCACTTGCCTGAAAGCGACTGTGGGAGGAGTAGTAGAACGAAGTCAAATACAGTACAGAAGAAGACTGCCAAACAAACAATATTGCATTTGCAACTGCTAAAGTCAAATAAAACATAATGTTGGCGGGGACAGCCTAGTACAAGAAGTTACAAACTGTAGTTGTGTCGAGTGAGTCACTTAACTTAACACAATCGTAATTCGTAACCTTTACTGCTGTGTGGTAGGAGTTTGATGATGAATCCAATCAATGCTGGCAATTAATTATGATGTACTATTAGCCGGTGACGGCATGCACATAGACTGAGCATGGGTGGGCAAGCAGAAGAAGCTCCTCGCCCTGCCTTGAAATTTAATTAGTGTTGCTTTTACCACATCTGCCCCAGCAAGCGTGTGATCAATTGGTGTACATTTTATGTAGTCACATCACACCTCAATATAAATCACAGCCCGGGGGAAGAGGGTTAGGGTTTGATGAATGGATGGGAAGGGAGTTTGGGGAAAGGTTTGAGAAAGAAAAACAGTACGCATGGACAACAAAAGCAAAGCGCAATCTTGGCAGACGACCATGATCTTATCCCAAAAATCTATAAAGGGAGAAAAAGGCAATGCATGCATGATGAAGATAACTTGATGGTTAATGAGTAGTACTTACTAACTCCTACTAGACAAGACAGTACAGGGCAGCAGTATATTCTATGCAATTTGCCTTGCCTGTAATATATGCCCTCAGACAGAGACCCAAATTCCATGTTGTACTGGGCTTACTTTTAAAGATAGCAAAGAAAAGTAAAAAATAGTTGTAGGGATCAATTAGCAAACAAACAACAACACACAACACACAGTCGTAATGATTGAAGAGAAAAAAGGATTCCAATTAATTAAAAGATGAATGATACTAAAGTTACTGTATTATCCTGGTCAAATTGTGGAGTTGAATCTCGTCCTTCCTCTTGGTCCTATCTTCCATGGACGCTCCGCACATCAATCTTGGTTGCCTTCCTGATGCGGATTGGTAAGGTAAATGTGAGTTGAGTCTCCCAGTATAGCACAGGGTAAAGGCCGGCCTGTAACGTCTAGATGGAAAAACAAAAGGGGTATTGAAAAATCAATGAATATAAAAAAGCATCAATTACGGTGGAGTCCAAGAAGAGAAGAGAGAACACTTTCAGACTGAGGCGGCTTGGATATATTGTGTATATTCCGTTTACAGCATTAAGCTACAACAACAACAGGACAGAACAGGCCCACCACAGCACCAGCCTGTGACCCAACCTCCATTTACCTTAATTTTTGACAGAGCCAGACAAAAGGCATATATACAGCAACTTAGCATTTTCAAAATTAAGTGACAAAATCATTGCGCCACTGTCAGTCATAACTACACTGACTCGACTCCACCACTACATGGACATGTAGGTCTGCTGTGTTTACTTTCTTGTTGAATTGTTGTGTTTATGTTTACCTTATGCCACTTCATGAAACGCAGTTATTCCTTGAATCATCTCCGATCCAACTGACTGACTGCGTGCAAAGATAGTATGGTCATCATCATGTTGTGGTACGTGTTGTCCAACTCCAACTCAGTCTGTAGTGACTCCGATTAAGTCCATATTCCATATTAAAAAATTGCAACAGATATTGGCCGGCACCTGCAGTAGTAGGAGTACAATTTGGTTATTAAACAACAAGAAGGGAAACATTGACTGTCACTGACTTGAGTCACTTTGTAGATTAACTAGTAGAGTAGAGTTCGACTTCATGCACAACATCAACAACAAACAACAGCAATCGCTCAGACTCTGCAAGCATCCAATGCATTCCATCATTACCTGTCTTGCTCTTCTCTTTGGCTGTCAGATCATCAGATGCCTAGTTCTGACAGTTGTTATTTTTTTTTACGGGGCAGTGGCCTCATCATTACTCCAGTCCACATTCATTTTGAGTGTTAGTCGCTGTTTTGGTTTTCGTCTTATTCTTCTGTGGCACTTTGTCACAGTTTAAGTTGCTTCCCATGGTCAGCACTGTGATGATGGGCCGCGGCCTGGGTAGCGCTCATTGATGGTCATTTGAGTTTGCACAAATGTCAGCAAGTTTCTTTGAAGAGTCTCTTGTCTTTCTCTGCCAAGTACCTTCTGTCCTGACAGTGAGGACCTTTGGATGCCTGCTGAGGCTGTAGCCTTCGGACACTGATGAGTTTCGGCTCCAAAACAAAACGGAGGATAGCTATAGTCACGTTTCACTTCTTATGGAGGCGGGACTGGTAAAGGCAACATTTCTTGTACTAATGTCTGGCTTGATGGAAATGTACTTGTGCGAGACAGGAAGATGAAGCAGGACTTTGAAGAGTGGACAGTTAAATGCACAGACATCCAACTCCAATAGGGAAATAAAAAGAGAAGACGGTGGTGATGGATTTGTTGTGATTTGAACCAGAAAGACAGATACACAGACACATAAAGGAAGGAAGAAAGTAACAATTTGAAAGCCTAGTTGTCAGGGAAGAGGAGCTCGTCCTCAAACTCTGGTGGTTCGGACAGAAGTAGGTCCTGTAACGCACTATTTACGTCATCCAAGTTGCTCTCCTCTTCCTGCTGTGATTCACGTATTTTGTAATCCGGTGGTATAAAGTGCTGATTCATTTTGATCATGGTTAACCTCTCCACGCTTTGGGCCGAGAGACTGGTCCTTTTCGAAGTTACAATGGCACCAGCAGCACTGAAAACACGCTCAGAAGAGACACTTGCGACAGGGGAAGCCAGATACTTTATCGCCAGCCTGCTGAGCACTGTCCATTGGCTTCTTTTCCCATACCAATACACCAATGGGTTTCGATCCATGAAGACCTCTGTTGGGTCATCCAGATAGGCCTGGACCATCCGCTCAATGTTCAGGGGTGCTCCGATGTGCTCGGCCTGTTTTGCCTTTGCATCAGCACTGGACTTACCATACCCCTGCTGTAGAAACCAATCAGTTGCACATTGTGCGGTGGATGATCCTGTTCTTGATGTTATTGTTGGTGTAGGTGACTGCTGGGAGGCAAATGCACTGCCCTCAGGCTCCGAAGTAGAACTTGACTCTGGATGCCCTGTAGTACTGGTTATGGTGGCCTGGGGTGGGGGGCCTGTAATTAACAGCCGTTCTCTTTCGAAAATAGTGGCTTCCTTAGCTATCAAAGTTTTGTAGTTGGCAACATCCACTTCCGAAAAAGGAATTACTGCCTTGCTGTTCAGAAATACTTTGTACCGTGGATCCAAAATTGTGGCACTAATGTAATGTGGTTGTGACAAAATTTTATTTTTAATCCTTGTATTTTCCGATAAACGAGCGGCTAAGGTCTCCGCCAAATGATATGCGTCTTGTTTGTCATCCACACCTGCGTACGTTTCAGACACATCCTTCAGCTGTTGCTCTAGCATGTGCAACAATGGGATAGCTTGGCCCATAGTACAGTCCTCCCTGCTGACTTCACGTGTGAAGATCTCAAAAGGAAGTAGCATCTCAGTCAGGCATTTAATGAGGTCCCATTGAGCCATCTCAATGGTCATGCCTTTCACAGTAGGTTCCCCTAATCTTTGCATGACATAAGCATTGAGTGGTATGTACAGTTCAAACAGACGATCAAGCATGTAATAAGTTGAGTTCCAACGTGTTGGCACCTCCTGGATGAGCGCTTTGACTGGCATTTTATGCTCACGTTGAATGACCCTCAGCTGCTTCCGGGCTTTAAAAGAATGGTTGAAATGTGTGCATATTCTTCTGCAGGTGACCAGTAAGTTGCTGACTTTGGATTAATTTTTCAAAAAGTCTTGAACAACAATGTTAATGCAGTGTGCCAAACACGGGACCCTGAAATAGCCACCATTGCGCATGGCCAAAACTACATTACTGCCGTTGTCCGTGGCAACAAAACCAATCGTAAGCCCTCTTGGGCGCAGCCACTCAAAGACCTTGGTGTTAAACTCTTCCAAAATGTTTGCAGCAGTATGAGATTTCTCCATGGCAAACATGGCTACAGTTGCATGTTTGCGAGTGGCATGAAAAATCTCTGCAGTATCAACACCAGCAGATACCTGTTCTCTAACCCCCGCAAATCTGATCCAGTGTGCAGTGATGCACATGTAATCTGTGGCTTGGCAACTGGTCCACATGTCTGTAGTCAGGTGGATACTGTGAACAGCACTCTGCTTCAAGGCCTTTCCTAGCAATTCCAGCACGTCGTGATGTAGTGCTGGAACTGCAACTCTGGCAAAATAGTAGCGGCTGGGAACATGCCATTTTGGGCAGATGGTTGACACAAATTCCACAAAACCCAACCCTTCAACAAAAGAAAAAGGGAGAAGGTCCAGTGCTAACATTTTAGCCAGCTTCGCATTGTACAAACGTGCTATTGGGTGGTTGCGTTCGTACTGCCCCTCACCCCCAAACATGCTGATAATGGTAGGCTGCATGGTTTTCCTTTCTCTTAGGCTCAACGCACTTTTTGGTAGTGCGGATCTGGTACTTCTTGGTGTCTCCGGCTGACTCTTACTCTTGTGCCACTGAGATGTTGCTGAATATGTGTGCAACGTTAAGACTGCACTGCTGGGGTCAGGGACACCTTGTGTACCACTACCAGAGAGAATGTCTCCCTGTCCTTCTTCTTCCACCGTGATCGGATCTTCTTCTTCTACTCCTTTATCCCCACCAACACCAATGGTTGCAGTTTTTTTCTGGCGCGAAGGTGGTCCTCCCAGCTGATCAAGTGGTGTTTTTTCAGATGGGTCATTTGGCCTCCGGTACCATAGTTTGTACCAAGCTTACCACGACTAACAGAGGTATTACAAATGGAGCATATAGCAATGTTCTCCTCCTTTTCGCTAACCGTAAAGAAGTCCCAAACTGGGGAGCTTAACTTTGGCCTCCTGCTGGAGGTGCCACTTCCAATGCCGGATGATCTGTAGGGTGTGTGTTGAATTTGACTCTGTGCTGCTGTACCACTACCTACTCCTACAGAGGTGGTGGTTGTGCTGGATGTAGGTCGCTGCCGGGCCTTTGCTAATGCAAATATGGAAGCTGTAGGTCGTGTTGGTGTTACCTGTGGAGGTATGCGTGCTACATCCCTCGCAGCGATTTTGGATAGGGTAAGAATGTTGGTCTCCATCTCCTCGGGGCCGGGAGTGATGTTCGTGATGACTGGCTCGTCGTCATCATCATCATCATCTTGCTGTTCTACATCGACCTCCATAAGTGTAAGGCTTTCCGGAACCTTCCTTTTCCCTAGCTTGGTCTTGGAACGTGGCTCCCTCTCAGACTCAGTTTGTGGCTTCCAAGTGGCATCTAGATCATCAGAAGGGGGCTTGGCGAAGAACTTGATGGACTACCCCTCCTTTTCCTTGCTGGGGATTTGGAAGACAATGGATCTTCTGAATGAGTGGCTTCTTCTTCTACCTCTGCATGAGGCTCAATTTCCTGAACTGCCCCTACTTCAGGAGGAACAACAACTACTATTGCTGGCGGTGGTTGCGGCTGTTGTTGTTGTTGTTGACCACTTATCTGCTGTGTTTCCTCCTGCGTTGATTGGGTACTACTTTGAGATAGCGATAAGTTTATCTCCGGCTCAGCATCACTGCTTTCCACCATTAGGCTGGCTACCTCTTCCACACTCATGTGCTTGGGCCTGGGTTGGTGGGTTGGGTCCACTGATGCGGAGGTGCTGCCCCCAGCTTGCCCCCGGACACCGCTGCTGCAGGCGCAATTTTTTTCTCCCAAAAAGGTATTGGCCGGCACACCAGACTTCAGTGTCACTTGCTTCTTCTGTTCCTTCTTCTTCTCAATAGCAACTTTCTTGGTACTGGAGGACCTGGTACCTGCTTTCTTTGGGCCCATCTTCTTCAGATGTCAGCAGCACTCAGTTGCAGAGATGTCTGGTCAGGTCACACGTCACGTTGTGTTGTGTGTACAGCAGCAGGATGTCTGTCTGGAAGTGCAACAGGCAATGATGAGAGACACACCTCCTCCTCAGTCTTTGTGCACCTAAAAGCAAAAAAGCCAGAACATCAGTCAAACATAGCACAAATCAAACAAATAGAATATAGAACTTAGTGTGTGGTGGCCTCAATTATTAAATTTCAGAAACTCTGTGAACAACAACACACAGTGTAGCCATTTATGAGACGTTGACAACAAGGCCAGGGCTTTCCTGGCTACTGTGTAGTGCTAGTGAACACTCTGGAAGAATAAGAATAGTAAAGAACAAAAACTAAAATGTACTGGAGCATGTTTGGCCTAAATTTGTGCATCACGTGGGATGTATTATATAGCAGCATCAGGGAGCTGCAGCTGGCAATGGGGATGGATTTGGAAGCAGTAAGACAAGAGGAACAATGGAAAGACACGCAGGCCTATGTGGCAAAAACAGCACACTAATAACTACCACAACAAAATGGCCCCCAGAAACATGGTGACTCACAGGCACAAGGCACGGCAAACAATGAACTCAAGCAGGCCTATATATGGGCAGACAAAGGATGCCTTATAAAACACACACAGCTTTAATGCAAAAACTAAAATCCACATGGCTAAAAACAATGAACTCAAGCAGGCCTATATATGGGCAGACAAAGGATGCCTTATAAAACACACACAGCTTTAATGCAAAAACTAAAATCCACATGGCTAAAAACACTTTGGAAAGTTAGACAACCACTACAACAACACAATTATAATTACACAGTACACACGCAAAAAAGGCATTTATTTAACACACCCAAAAAGTGAAATAGTCAGACTCTCCAAAAAAAACCACATTTCGCAATTCAATTGAATCAATTCAATGCCATCCATGGCCTAAATGATGTCAAAATTCCACAGACTACACAGAAACAGTTTTATGCACCCATGGTGACTACCTCTGGGCCTACTGGCATACTGGGCCGCAAGCTTGGAGGCCTATGGCAAAAGCACAGTGGCTGGTTTAACAAAATGGCCGCCGCCCACATGGCCAGGCCACCCAAAATAACAAAAAAGTTAAGACAAAGGACAGGACCAGGCAGTTGGAGACTCTGGGCAACTTACTACCTCTTGGAAAAAATTGTAAAACAAAAAAAAATGACTCCTTGCTCACCAAACTACATCTAAATGACAACCTGAGGAGTTTTTTGTGCAAAATGAACTAAATCAACATTTTCGAGAAGGTTTAATGATGCTCGAGAGATATTGTTCGCCAGATTGTAAATTCTGCGTGTTCGGCATCGCGATCGTCACAAAAAGTCATTATCGCGCGCGCGAAAACGTACATTGAGCGCGCGAAGAAGATAAAAAGTGTAAGTCCGCGTTGTCGCACAGTGCGGACTTGCCCAAAGTCCGCGAGCTGAACGCCCAGGGTTACCTACTGGCTGAAAAGGCCTATTTATTTAACAAACACCCAAAAAATAAAATACCACCCCAAAACCCACATTTTGCAAATCAATCCAATGCCATCCATGGCCTAAATTATGTTACAATTCAACAGACTACACAGAAACAGTTTTTATGCACCCATGAGGATGACTACCTCCGGGCCTAATGGCACACTAGGCCGCAAGCTTGGAGGCCTATGGCAAAAGCACAGTGGCTGTTCACACAAAATGGCTGCCAACACATGGCCAGGCCACCCAGAACAACAAGGAAAGGAACACAAGACAGACAATGCAGGCCTATGGCAAAAGCACAATGCCTGGCTTTACAAAATGGCCGCCACCCACATGGCCAGGCCACCCAAAATAACAAAAAAGTGAAGACAAAGGACAGGACCAGGCAGTTGGAAACTCTGGGCAACTTGCTACCTCTTGGAAAAAATTGTAAAACAAAAAAAAATGACTCCTTGCTCACCAAACTACATCTAAATGACAACCTGAGGAGTTTTTTGTGCAAAATGAACTAAATCAACATTTTCGAGAAGGTTTAATGATGCTCGAGAGATATTGTTCGCCAGATTGTAAATTCTGCGTGTTCGGCATCGCGATCGTCACAAAATGTCGTTATCGCGCGCGCAAAACGTACATTGAGCGCGCGAAGAAGATAAAAAGTGTAAGTCCGCGTTAGTCGCGCAGTGCGGACTTGCCCAAAGTCCGCGAGCTGAACGCCCAGGGTTACCTACTGGCTGAAAAGGCCTATTTATTTAACAAACACCCAAAAATATAAAATACCACCCCAAAACCCACATTTTGCAAATCAATCCAATGCCATCCATGGATGCCCGGCCTACATGATGTTTAAACTTTAAATTCAACAGACACCACAGAAACATGCACCCATGGGTACCTCTGGCTCTAGTCCGGGCCTACTGGCTGAAATTCCAATCAAAGAAAAACAACTAGGCCCCTGCCGAAACTACAGGCCACAACAATACATTTTAAAAACTATGGAAATCCCACAAAAAAATGTAGGTACAAACAAGCCCCAATCAAACAAACAAGTACACCAATTCTCCAACTTACTTGTAAAATCTCAAATCCAAGAGTCCTCAAATCCAATCCAATGATATGATGCAGCAGACAGACACAAAAAGTGATCCTTCCAGCTCCACAATCCAAATGAAAGTGAACAGCACATGGACAAAACACTGGGAGGAGCCTGCTGGACAGGAACAGGAAGTTTGAGAATCAGGGGCACTTCCTTCCTCTTGGAAAAAAAGAAAAAGGACTCCTTGCTCACCAAACTACATCTCTAAATGACAACCTGAAGAGTTTTTTGTGCAAAATGAACTAATTCATCATTTTCGAGAAGGTTTTATGATGCTCGAGATATATTCTTCGCCAGATTGTAGTTTCTTCGTGTTCGGGATCGCGATCTTACCAACACTGCCGCCGGAAGTCAGATCGCGCGTCCGAATGACGTGTTCGCGTTCGCACACTCTCGCGGGATTGTGCGGCCGGATTCCAAATCTCGTGGCGCCCGCGAACGTATAGGAAGTCGCGTCGGCGAACGCAGAATCACGGTAGGTCGTTACCGCACGCGCGAGAACGTATATTGAGCGCGCGAAGAAGAAAAACAGCTACGCTACGCCGCAAATTGCGTAGTGCACGGTAACTTCGCGTTCTACGCGAATCGCGAAGTTACCGTAACTTCGCAAATTCCGCGAGCGTAACGTAGTTCACCGCCCAGGGTTAATTCTGATGCCCTATCTCAGTGCAGCACAACTCATGGACCCTTTATGATACAATGTTTTGTGTATAATTTCACATCTGCTGCCCCTACCTCAGTGTACCACAAGTCATGGACCCTTTACGATACAATCTTCTGTGTATTATTTCACATCTGTTGCCCCTACCTTAGTGCAGCACAAATCATTGACCCTTTATGATTGAATCTATGTGTCTGATCCAATGATTACTGTTGTACTTGTTGCCAGCACCAACCATTCCCGGAGGGCTGGCTTACACTCACCCCACATGCATCCAGCACAGACGTCACTGGACATGTGACCCTGGTAATAAAAATGAGTCGAGCGCACGTGCCCGTACCCAGTTCCACTATCTATCTGTGTCCGTGTGTTCATTATGTATGCAAGATGCTGCCCCTGGGCCCTACCACAATACATTGTGCTGTGGACAGCGTATGCAACCATGTTACCTCTGGCAGTGGGGAAAACTTCGGTTATGTAACTTTCTCTCAGTCATTGTACAAGTACGTACGTAGAGACTGGATCATTACAGTACTGCAAGGAGAGTGTATAGTGAATTTATAAGTGCTTGGGGATTGGCGGAGTAATTCTATAAGTACATATGTTGCCGCAGCCTAACCCGAACACAAGCTTGGCTCTAATTGGCTGCCCTCCATGTGCCAAAGACTGAAACTTAAACTTTCCATGCCCCTGTATTGCTACAGCTGCAACACGCCACTGAATGTGCAATAAACATTCATATCCACACAGATGTGTCATGTCCACCATCTTTCATGTGTGGAACTATGGATGAATGTAGGGTCAGTGATTCCCCGTACCTTCCATGTTGGCCATGTTGTGGGACTTGGCTCACAGAGTGACACATTGGCGCTTGTGACCTGGGTGACGTCAGCACTACAACAGGGACACCCGCATCAGTTGATTCTCATACAGCCCAGGACGGAGCCACGCCCATAGCTCCAGAGTCATTCTTCACAGCCTCACGCAGGACTGGCATACGCCAGGCCAGTCCACTCCGCTTACGCTTACAGGGAAGGACAAAAATGCTACATGGCCCAGATTTTCATTACAGTGATCTGCTGGTCACACCCTAGTTGTCAGTACGCCACAGCCACTCCCTCACGGCTAGTATACACCCACACCACACCCATCCAGCACACGCATCACAAGACACGTGACCCTGCCAATAAAAAAGACCGGGCGCACGTGCTCAATGCCATTTCAGAGTTGCTTGCACCGGATACACTGCGGCCGGCACAGGCACACCGGCATGGGACGGTGACTTTCGGTCCACTGAGGTACGGGTATCGTAACTGCTGAGTGGGTGTGCAGCCTGCGGTGATGGCCCGTCCCGGTGGTCTGGACAGCTCAGGTTTTGTGTGCCCTTCTGGACCGCAGTGTAGGCCTGAGCCATCAGACAGCGCAGGCCTACCGCCACATGGCGTCGCCTCGCTGGTCACAGAGTTAGTGGCACCGCAAGGGCTGAGCGGGTATGCAGCCTGCGATGAAAAGCCCGGTGCACTGGTATGTCCTCTGCCATGGTGAAATCAAGACCCAGCACCAAATGTAAGACCTGGTGGCCTGCGGAGTGGGGCTGCATGACCTGCAGGGTACGGTGTCCATGGGCCCAGGCCTTGGGGGTTGCAACGGCATGTGGTAGGCCCTCTTTTCTACACGCAGCTGCGAAAGGCGAGCAGAGAGGCTTGTTAGCACAGCGGCGGGCAGTCACCTCCGGGCAGTGGGAGTGGATGGGGTGCAGCAGCCTGGGTGCGCAGCGGCGGACAGTCACCTCTGGGCAGTGGGAGTGGATGGGGTGCAGCAGCCTAGGTGCGCAACAGCGGGCAGACACCTCTGGGCAGTGGAAGTGGATGGGGTGTAGCAGCCTGGGTGCACAGCGGCGAGCAGACTCCTCTGGGCAGTGGAAGTGGATGGGGTGCATCAGCCTGGATGCACAAAGGCGGGACAGAGAATTAGGCGTGTGCAGTTGTATGTACTCTGCCATTACTGATTCCATACTACGTTTCAGATGAGTAAGATTGAGGGCTCCACTATGTCCCGGCACGTGGTTGGAGACACACCGGTGACGGAAAGGTGAGCTGTGAGGGTTTTGTCCACAGTGTCAGCACTCACTGTCCCTCTCCATCTCTTCCTTTCTCTCCCTCACACTCTTTCTCTCTCCCTTCCTCTCTCTCTCACTCTATCTCTTCCTCTCTCTCACACTGTTTTTTTCTTTCTCTCTCTCTACCTCTATCTCTCTTTCTCTCTCTCTCACTCTTCCTCGGTTTCTCTCTTCCTCTTTCTCACACTGTTTCTCTCTTTCTCTCTCTCTTCCTCTCTCTCACTGTTTCTCTCTCTCTTCCTCTCTCTCTCACTCTTTTTCTCTTTCTCTCTGTCTACCTCTCACTCTTTCTTTCTTTCTCTCTCTCTTCCTCTCTTTCTCTCCTTTGATGGACGCATGACGCACAATCTTATCTTGCTTTTTCTCTAGCAGGCTGTGATTCACAGATTGACGACCCCCCCCGACACAGACCTCTGGACCTCCCGCCATGAGGCGATGACTTCAGTTCCACTGAGTTAGTGCCACCAGAGCTGAGCGTGTGTGCAGCCTGCGATGATGCGTGGCCATCCTGCAATCAACACCCGCTCTGAATTGTGAGCTCGGCTTGACCGCGTGTACGCAACTTGCACCTGAGGAGGTTGCTTCAGCACGTGGTGGACCCTCCTAGACACACGCCGGTGGTGGAAGGTGAGCAGAGAGCCTGGTTTCCGCAGCATCGAGCAGTCACCTCTGGGCGGTGGGAGTGGATAGTGTGCAGCACCCTGGGTGCACATGAGCGGGCAGACACCTCCGAGCAGTGGAAGTGGATGGGGTGCAGCAGCCTGGGTGCACAGGAGCGGGCAGACACCTCTAGGCAGTGGGAGTGGATGGGATGCAGCACTCTGGGTGCGCAGGAACGGGCAGTCACCTCCGAGCAGTGGGACTGGATGGGGTGCACCAGCCTGGGTGCACAGCAGCGGGCAGACACCTCTGGGCAGTGGGAGTGGATGGGATGCAGCAGCCTAGGTGCACAGAGGCAGGCAGGCACCTCTGGGTGGCGGGAGTCGATGGGGTGCAGCAGCCTGGGTGCGCAGGGGCGAAACAGAGAATTAGGCGTGTGCAGTTGTACTCTGCCATTACTGATTCTATACTATGTTTCAGATTATTAAACTTCAATATTCCACTCTGTTCCGGCACGTGGTTGGAGACACACCGGTGGCAGAAAGGTGAGCTGTAAGGATTTACTCCACAGTGTCAACACTCACTCTCCCTCTCCATCTCTTCCTTTCTGTCACTCACACTCTTTCTCTCTCTCTCACTCTGTATCTCTTCCTTTCTCTCTCTCACACTCTTTCTCTCTTTCTATGTCTCTTCCTCTCTCTCATTCTTTCTTTCTCTCTCTCTTCCTCTCTGTCTCACTCTTTCTATCTCTCTCTACCTCTCTCTCACACTGTTTCTCTCTTTCTCTCTCACTTCCTTGTATCTCACTCTTTCTCTCTTTCTCTATCTCTCTCTCTCTCTCTCACTCTTTCTCTCTTTCTCTGTCTTCCTCTCTGTCTCACTCTTTCTTTCTCTGTCTCTTCCTCTCTCTCACTCTTTCTCTCTCTTCTCTCTCTCTCTCCTTTCATGGACGCATGACACACAATCTTATCTTTCTTTTTGTCTTGCAGGCTGTGATTCACAAATTGTTGAGGGATGACATGCCATACCTGTACCTACTTTTATTTTGTTGTTTTGTTTAAATAAAATGTTTTATATGTAAATCCATAGATGACTGAGATTCTTATTTGTCCAACCTCACATGCATCATCTTTACTATAATTGTGCGACATCAGCCAATTTGTTACGTTCCAGATTTCCTAACGTTGCTGTCACATTATTTGTGTGGGGGGGGTGAGGGAGGATGGCGGACAAGGGGCTGGTGGCGGGGGGTGTCAGAGCAGTGTTGGGTGTCCGAGCTGCATGATCGTTGGCTCCATTGCATCTGTTGCCATTCACGTATGGCTCTGGGTGGGCTCCCTTTCATATTGCAGGTTGTAGTCCGACTTTACACCAGCTCAGAGGAGGTGTAAACTTTCTGCTACTAACACACCTTATCGCCTGTTTTGTACTCTCTTCGACGATCTTGCTGGTGGTTGAGATACTTGCGAAGTCATGTGTTCGCTGCTTTTTGCACGAGAACGCCTACTCTACATCTCATTAGCAATATTTGCCGGACTCATCAGTGACAATGCTTTTTGAGGCTGCTATCACTGGTAATCTGGTGATGTTGGCTGTTTGCTCCAGCTTGTGAACGGTGCGTTAAATTTATCACCATTTTGGTTGCGATAAAGTGCCGTTAACTCAGCAATATGTCCTTGAGAATATACCCCTCGGTGTTTGAAAGACTTAAGAAGTACTCGAGTGCCATGCTGAGAGCCCCATCGCTTTCACAAGTTTGCTATGACAGGGCGGGAGAGAGCGAGGGAGAGAGACGGAGTGAGATAGCACAAGCAGCGCAAGGCCGCACGGGCACCTGGCTCCACATACCAACATGTGTGTGTGCATCGCCATCCGTGCACAGGCAATTCCCCCACAATGCAGCCCACACACATATCAATCACAGAACATCAGCAATGAAGGCAATGTGGTACAAAACTCCCCTCATTTGGGTTCTGTGTCCGGTGTGTGTGGCGGGGTGATGTCTGCATGGCTGTGTGCCCCTGACACATCAGACTGTGTAGGTGATGGGGCTGCATCAGATGTCGTCCAGCACCTATGCAAAAACAATGTCTGGCTCACAGAGGCGGAGCTTGCCAAAGGGATACACCCCCGCACATAACTCACCTTCTTAATTTCTAATTTACCTTCCCAGTTGGTATGCAGATTTCAAATGTCACAAACGCATGCAATTCTTTTCTTGTCACACAGTACATGTAATGCACCGCTTTCATCAAGAATGGAACCAGTAATGGCACAATTTCCCTGTTGCTCCACATATAAATCCATGTAAAGAACAAATCACAATAGTTCCTTATTTTTTTTAGATTGAAAAACCTCTCTTTATTGCTTATTTTTGAACTTTCCATATAAACTGTTTTGTTAAGGACACATACAGGTGAAAAGTTCAAGGTATTGTATCAACACTTTCTAGAACATTCTACGACACGTGCAGGTTAAAAGTTCATCATTTTTTTAAACCTACCGATATTTTTTTTTGCAACATTTTTTCCAACATTTAACGGCACGTGGAGGTCAAAAGTTCACCATTCTTTCAAGTTTGAACTGCACCTTCCAAATACAATTAGCAGGTGTGGTTGAGCTGAGCAAATGTCATCCTATAATATGTACTCCACGTATACACTGCTTTTTTATTAACAAATCACAAAGATGCTTTTCATCAAAAGTAATATACACCCTACTTTTTAGGACACAATACATTTCATCTCCCAATCCGTTAACGTTTTGTATGTAAAAAAAAAAGTAGTTCCCCATGTTTAAACATATTTCTTATTCTACGAATGGACTGCATGAGCTACAGACATTTATCCATATCTTCTAGCCATACCTTCAAAATGCTAGTGTGGATTGTAGGACATAGCTATGTTTTCTGGTGCAAGAGGTATGCAGAACAGAGACGTATTGACTTAGACCTAGGTTTACAAAATGTGTACATTAATTGGTTTGCACAGAGAGGATTGAAGTGGAACCAATTGCTCCCTTTGGTTAAAACGTGTTTGCATCTCCAACACCCTGATCTCATGATTCTGCACTGTGGTGGTAACGACCTAGGCACATTGACTGGGTAGGTTTGGAAATGCTTATGAAGGACACCTTTGGACAATTGATGTTACTTTTGCCTCAAACTGTCTTTGTATATTTCAATATATGTCAAAGACAGAAGTGGAAATGGTCAAACCAATTTTGTCATAAGATTGAAAAATCTAGGAAGAATGTCAACAAAGCTGTGTCTGCATACCTCAGACCCCATAGAATGGGGTCGATTTACAACAACAACATACGTTTTGATATCGCTGATATCTACAGAAGTGATGGAGTACACTTCAAAGATGAGGGAAACCGAATTTTCCTGATTAACCTGAAGCTGTGCATTCGCACTTACATGTAGCTCCAACTAATAAACAGAAGGGCTTTTTTTAGAGCTGCCTTATATTCCCAATTTCGGCTCGCAGAGTATCAGCTGCAATTCAGCTAGCAGAGGGACACCTGGGGGCCGTCGGGCAGGCTCGCAGAGGAAGAGCTGTGGCCCGTGGGCTCAGCTCACAGAGGGAGACCTTCAAGCCATTGGCTCGCAAAAGCACAGCACCATACCGGCTCGCAGAGGGAGAGCTGTGGCCTGACTCACAGAGGGAGACCAACGGGCCAACAGGCCTGCTAGCAGACACACAGCTATCAGTTAACGGGCTGGCTCGCAGAGATACAGCTGTGAGCCCTCCGCGCTGCAACCTGACGGGCTAACTCGCAGAGGGAGAGTAACGGGCCGACGGGCCTGCTAGCACAGACACAGCTACGAGCTAACGAGGTGGCTCACAGAGGTACAGCTGCGGGCCCCATAGCTCGCAGACACAGAGCTGCGAGCCGAGGTACTGGCTTCTAAAGGCATAACCGCGAGCTGATGATGTGGGGAGAGGAAGCGTAAAAGGAGTATCTCGCACAGACAGACCTGCGGGATATTTTCAGTATTGCCTCGCAGAGGTAGAATTACGGATCCAATGCCTTTTAGAGGGAGAGATGCGAGCTGATGGACTGAGTCACAAAATGGCTCACAGCTCGCAGTTGCAGAGCTGCGAGCCGACGGACTCGCTTCTAAAGGCATAGCCGCGAGCTGGGGATGTGGGGAGAGGGACTGTGAAAGGGGTATCTCGCACAGACGGAGCTGCGGTATATTTTTAGTGTTGACTCGCAGAGGTAGAACTAAGGACCTGATGCCTTGTAGAGGGAGAGTTGTGAGCTGACGGACTGAATCACAAAATGGCTGCCAACACTTCCTAGTTTCAACAGTTCGCAGCCAATCAGCCGCAAGCTCGTGCTCGTAACGCTTCAGCCAATCAGATGTCAGAATTCTTAAATATCGATATCTGGAAAATGTAATATTTCTCTAAAACTACTGAGCGGATTTACCCGATTTAAACAAAAGCGTGCTTTCTGGACCAAGACCTTTCTCTGTGCCAAATTTGGCGTAATTCCGTTCAGCAGTTTGACCTGTAGCTTTGTCTAAAGTTTCCTATGGAAATTGCATGGAGAAAACATGTTTTGGGACCCCCCTTTTTTCTTAGCCCCCCCTTGACGAATACCCCCCAAACTTTTAGGATAGCAGCTGACCTGAAAAGAGGAACTTTTTGGAAAATTTCGTAAAGATTCGTCAAACGACGCCAAAGTTATAAGCACATTAAAAAATGCTTTTCCTATGGAATTGTGGTCCTAACTATAACTACCTACTGGCAACCGCCATATATATATATATATATATATATATATATATATATATATATATATATATATATATATATATATATTCACTGAAAAAACCATAGGTTTCAGGGATGTAATAGTTAGTTGGACATTTCTCTTGTAAAAAACCATAGAAATTCCCCCGTTATAGTTAGTTCAGCTAACTATAACTCGCGCACCCGCAATGCACTGCTGATGATGTCACATATTACATCAATCATGACATGGTCAGTGACATCACTGATGACATCACTGATGACATCTCAAATGACATCACTGATGACATCATCCACGTGAAAATCTGATGCACCTCCTCACACTCTAATATAACCTTTGATACACCCACTGTAAAATACAGACTACCATTTTCGAAACCATAGACACACCAATACCAGTTACTACATACGCACTCACTGATTCCTAGGTGTACACACACATCCACTCATTCACCCATACAGTCACTCATACATGAAGTCACTTATCGTTACAACACTATCATATGCACTCATACACCTATGCAGACACTCACACACCACCACTCATCCAGAGTTACTCATACACGTAGTCAGTCATGCAAGGAATCAATCACACTCCCATTTACTCACCTATACAGTTATACACACACCACATCACTTATTCAAACAGAAACAAACGCATACTTACTCTCTTATAGAATCACTGATACAAGTACACACTCATCCATACTGCCACTGTCACAATAACTGACTCTCATGTATAGTCATTTATATACTTCAACTCTCACATGCACTGCCTTTTACATATGTAGTTACTTGGACATGTACCATTGAGACATCCATTCACTCACCAACACACCCATACACACACTCATCCACCCATACAGCTGTTTCCACATGCACTCTTGAACCCATACACACAGTGAATCAACCACTCAAACATCTATACACAGAGTCACACACCTCCCACCCACCCACACACACACTCAGGCACCCATACAAATACTCAGGCAACCAATTGATAACCCATATAGACACTCATGTAGCTACTGACCAACCCATGCAGCAGCTTATACAACAACAGACAGACTGATACAGACATTCACACAGTTTAGTCACTAACCCATGCATTCAGTAAGACACATGTAATCACTCACTTAAATAGTCAGGGACGCACATACTAAATCCTCCATCCAGACACTTATACACCCACTCATTCTTCAATACACCTTGGCATATATATAATACATATTTAAACTTTAAAGAAAAACACAGTCACTGGATGATGTCATCAGTGATGTCATTTGAGATGTCATCAGTGATGTCATCAGTGATGTCACTGACCATGTCATGATTGATGTAATATGTGACGTCATCAGAAGTGCATTGCGGGTGCGCAAGTTATAGTTAGCTGAACTAACTATAACAGGGGAATTTCTATGGTCCGAACCCCGCCCACTCATTAAAACGCCCACACAGCGCAAAAATTTGCGCAGCGCGGAAGGGGTTAAGACAGGTTATAGCAAAGACTGGTGAACGGAATTACACAAAATTCGTCAGGAAGCTAGCTCTTGGTCAACAGATTGTGCTTTTTGTGATTTGGTTTAAATCCATTCAGTAGTTTTTGAGATAATAAGGGTAAAATAAGGGAAAAAAATTATGGTATATTTTGGCAGTTGTGCGCCCCGCGAGAGCGCAGATTAAAAAATGGAGGCCTGTGATTGGTGGAAAGGCCCATTTTTCCTGTGAGCCTTCACGCTCTTGCGGAGTGAGAGGTTCCTGCACGTCCCATGAATGCAAGCGATCTGATTGGCTGGCTGTTGGAATTTTCGAAATGAAATGGCCACCATTACTGTTTACTGTGAACGAATGGAGGTGTTGCGGAAATGAAGTAAAAAAATGACATAAGGGGCAGCAGAAATGTATGCTGTCTCCCTAGATTTAGAGAGGAGGTTTATAATGGATAACTTCTATGAAGAAAATAGATGTATATAATTTTTACTATCTTGCGGCAGAAGCGTAGCTAGGCCTTAGGCTGCCCGTGGCGACCCCTGCGCTTGCCGCCCTCGGCAAAATGATAGAAGAGCGGGGGGGTGTTAGCGGCCGCAGGTAAGAGCGGGGTAAGGGGGGCTGGCTGCCGCCCCAAAACTTGTGCCGCCTGGGGCGGTCCGCCCCCATCGCCCCCCCTGGCTACGCCACTGTCTTGCGGTACTCTCTTGGGATCGTGAATAGTAAAAATGAGTAGATGAGTTCTCAATACACTATACTGGTAGGAATGCAGAATGTGGTCCTTGTGTTTGAGAGTAAGTGTGTAAGAGATAAGTACTCTGATGAGTAGAGGGTTATTTCTTATCTAAAAATATTGTACTCTTGCAGGATCATGAAAAAATAGGAAGGAATAGGTGATCTTTGCATACACTTGTTTCTGTAGGAAGGATTCTTAGTGGAGATGGTGTTTACCAGAGTCTAATATTTATGTCCATTGGTTTGGAAAGAGCTGTGAGTAGAGTTAAGGCACTTCCCACACAGCCTACTACTCACACCTGTCATCTGAGATAGAGTTCTGACAGGAGAGGTCAGTCACTCCGCAAACACCCTACTACGCATACCTGTCATTTGAGAGAGAGAGGCCAGAAAAGAGAATTCAGTCTATTCACGCAACCTACCATGCACACCCGTCATCTGAGCGGGAGGTCTGAAAGGAGAGGACAGTCCATTATCACACAATACTAGACACAACTGTCATCTGAGACAGAGGTCTGAAAGGAAAGGACAGTCCATTCCCAACTCTACTATGCACACCCGGCATCTGAGAGAGAGGTATGAAGGGAGAAGACAGTCCATCTTCACACATTACAATGCACATCCATCATCCGATGGAGAGGTCTGAAAGGAGACACCAGTCCATCCAGACGCCGTACTACACACACCCGTCATCTAAAAGAGAAATCTGAAAGGAGAGGCCAGTCTAACCACACAAACTACCAGATACACCCGTCATCTGAGAGAGAGGTCTGAAAGGAGATGCCAGTCCATCCACACACCCTTCAGCACACACCTGTCATATGAGGGAGAGGTCTGACAGAAGAGGCCTGTTAGCACCCACTCACTACTATGCACACCCATCATCTGAGCGAGAAGTCTGATAGGAGAGGGCAGTCCCTCCCCACCCACTACTACACACATCCATCATCTGAGAGAGAGGAATAAAATGAGAGGCCTGTTATTACTCACATCCTATTATGCACATTCATAATTTGAGAGAGAGGTCTGAAAGGAGAAAGCAGTTGCGCCCATACACCCTTCTTACACCCCAGTGTGGATGTGCATTATCCAAGAGTGGGTTGTCAGTAGAGAGACTTGTCCCTTCCATATAATATGTACTACTATTTCCCTAGAATTGTGTTGTGATTCCGCAAGAGTCTAGCGAGAGTAGAGTGGAAGCTTCAGGGAGTGATGCTTGCAGCAAGAGGCTCGTACAATCCAGCAAGCATCTTGCAAGACCCGGATGTAAAAAGCCTTGGCCTGCCATGAGGTGTTTTATGTTCTTGCGAGAGTCTCACAAGATCGTATTGGGAGAAGTAGAAAAAAAGGGGCAAGATTCAACCAATAGTTAACATTCTTATTACATGTTTGAAGAAATCCTGTGATGTGTTTGGGTGCAGAACCAGAGATAGCTCAGATTGTCCTTGGTGCTTTGGAGGAGAAGGAAGTCTCTTTGATGTGTGCTCAGCAGAAGTGACTTCATTTGGAACTCAAAGAGACTGGTGTCTTCAGCTGCATTTAAGGAAGAGCTCAAGTTCAGGTATTTAATAGTATACTTTATGAGGTTTGTTGAGAAGTATCAGTAAGTGCATTATTGTTGGTAAACTTATTCTACATAAGGTTTACTGAGTGAAAAGCTGTTTGTAGAGGTGTAGATTTCTCAATATAGTTTTGGGGAGGTAGGCTTTAAAATGTATAGAGATATCAGCAAGTATTAAAGGTTGTATTAAACAAGTATTTGCAATGTAATAGGTCTCGCATTTGCAAGAGTTTGAGCTAATGGCATTGTAAATGACAATGCGTTATATTTATGTTTTGAATACCTGCAAGCGGTGGGTAAAGAGGTTCAGTTACTGTCAGCCTTGCTTCTCGTAAGCAACAACTAGGCACTAATTGTTATTGGTATGTTCCGTTGCTATAGTTTGTCTTTATGTATAGCGTCTTGGCTATATGTATGCAGCTGACTCCATAATACAGCCAATGCTCGTGCACTCTTGGGAGTGCACTAATGTTACAAAGCAGACACGCGTGAGCAAATGTCACTTTCTGCCTTTCACCTCTAGTATATAGTGCAGAGTACACAAGCAAAACTTTGAAAAAATGTCCCAGTATTCAGTGACTTCAGCATCCAACTACGTTTTTCCAAACACACAGCCTGTTTGGCGCAGTTATTTTTAAAATTATTTTAGTGAGTTGCTAGCACGTTCAAATAAGCGAGACAATAAAAGCTATGTGCTTATTATTGTTTAGGGCACTGTCTATTTGTTGCTCTCTATTCACTCAACTGGAGGCGTTTGGCATGAATGAAAGAGGGGTGTTGTCTTGTGGCGATTGGTGTCGGACCCCCATTTGAAGTAGTGTTACTGCTAATATTGAGCCCAGGCCTTTAAACAATATGTTAAAATACCATATGTACTTCCTTTTCTAGAACACTATTTAAAAGTCTGTTACAAAAAAAGAAAAGCGTCCGGCACTTGCCCCTTGAAAGGCATTATTTAAACAGGATGTGAATCACAGATGCCATATGGTGATTAGGTAAAACACGCAACATAAGGCAGGCGATTTCTAGGTGCCCCTAATTCACAGTCGAGATAGAGAAAAGGGAGAATAGATATGAGGCCAAAAAGCACATGCACCAGTAAGCAGAAACAGGCCTTTGACTTATGAACACAAATTTCAAACTAGATGTTTCAATGCTAGGCTTTACACACTGCCCAATCTACACACATGTAGCTATGCTGGTTAACGTAAACCCATTTCATTTATATTATTTATTCATGTTTTTTTCTATAGCGCCAACCTGGTTGCCCAATAGCTAAATGAATGGTGCCAGTTGAAAGGCTGCGTGTCTCTCTTCTAATTGTTTTTTTGGGAATGTGTTTTAGGGGCATTTGAAAAGCTGCGTGTCTTTTTGTTCTTATTTACATTTTCAAATGGCAAACCTTGCGCATGTAGCTAAACATATTCTTTAAACATTATCCCTACATACGTAAGGTTTGTAATTTAAAAATGTAAATAAGGATGAAAAGAAACGCTGCTTTTCAGATGCGCTGTAAAGCACATTCCCAAAAAAACAATTCGAAGAGATACACGCAGCCTTTCAATGCGCACAAACGCACCCATAAACGTAAAACTTTAAAGAAACAAGCAAGTACTTTTTCATTAGGAATAAACTTGACATAGAATGCAAAGATGGTAAAGGTTTAGCAAACAACACCAAGACACCCTGCCTTTTAACTTGCACAAAGTCACGATAACACGTCTCTCTTTCGTTTGCTAAACTCTTACATTCTAGATTGTTTTTTATACCTAATGCAAAAGTATCCCTGCCTTTCAGTTTGCACAAATGATCTGCAAAATGTGAGTTTAAAAATACAAGCAGATACACTCTTTTCAATGTCGTGTTTGTGCCTTTGCTAAAAGTATCTGCTTCTTTATTTAAACTTGTACATTAAACATGCATCACATTTTCATTTTTTTCTATTACACAGTAACTTTTGATGTCAGAGAGACTAAAATGTACACCAAAAACACCAGATGTGGGTTTGTAAATTCCAAACTTATTTGCAGCTTGTAAAGTAGGGCCATGTCTCGATAGGAAGCTTCCCATCCAGTGATTTATGGACATTCACTGAATGTTGATGTTCCCAAATGTAGCTCAGGAGGGTGATAGCAATCTTTACAGCTATGCCTCTCATTTCACAACAAGAAACTATTCCGCCCTCTTCTGCAACCCCTCCCGCCTGCTGGTAGCGGTCTCTCCTCCCTGATGAGAAACAAATTAACCAATGTGTCCACACACCCCCTTTCCCACCCTCTAAACCGTTTTCCAATACAAGCATTTACAATGCTTTTGCTCTGGTGCTGGTCGACTTCTGTGAAGGCGGAGAGAGAAGGCTGGGGGGAGGGCAGCATCTCAGTCTCGCAGCATCTCAGTCTGGGGAGCATTTCTAGGCGAGACCTATAAAAAGCTTCGTGAAGTGTGTTCATTCTTTTCCCCAAAAAACTAAAATTCTTGCAAAGCAAACAGACACGTTTTGAGATGCATGATTAAATTGGTTTGGTTTTAATTAATTTAAGTAGTTATAACAAGTTACAATGCACAGTAAAACAAGAACGGGACAGCGTGCCTGCCTGCTGTATTGAAAGTGGCCCGTGTTTGCTAGTTTGCCCTCCTGTGTAGAGAGGAGAGAGACAAAGAGATTCTCTCTACAAATTACTCCCTTAAAAATAAGGATGTCTGGAGAAGCCATGTTTTGGAGAAGACGGCTGTTCCTTAGAGATGAGAAATTAAAATACTCAGTAGTGGTTTGTGGAGGAAAGAGACTCACTTAAAGTGGAAGTGGCGCCATTCACAAACAATTAAAGTTGTGCTTCAAGTAAAAGCAGCGCTGCTGACAAACAATTAAAGGTACGCTTAAGTGAAAGCGTCACCCTTCACAAACCAGTGTGTTTCTCCCGAAAAAATAAACGTGTATGCCGAGTGTGATAAAAAAAATATTTGCGGAGATCTTTGATTCCCATCCAAGCCAATTAAAGTAAACACAATACAAGCAAGGGGGGCAGGTAAGCAACCACTGTCACAGGCAGGAGAAAAGTAGCTGACAGGAAAAACAAGCATTGGTACGGGACAAGGAAAACATTCAGTGGCATAGTGTCTGTGGTAGAGGCAGCGGGGAAACTCCAGTTGGCACGGTGAGCACAAACGCAGTGCCACGGGCACCAGGAAAAAAACAGATACACGGAGCTGCGGAACAAACACTGTCTGGTCTTGTGACAAAAACAACCATATGTAGAGGCAGCAGGGAAACTGGCACGGAGAGAGGAAAGAAACCAAGTGCACAAGAACCAAATAAACAGGGTCTACAAATACACACTGGCACCAAAACAAAACGTGCATTGGCACGGGAATTATGAAAGCAAGTCTCCGCATCGCCTCGACATACTGTGATGAAAAATGAATGAGAACTTGTGTACTGAAGAAGAATTAAATGCTAAACAAAGGATCAAATCTGACTCATGTGCTCACTTACCTTCACCTCATACGCGAGATCGCTGTGCAGGTCACGAAGCGTCTGTTTGTCTGCTTTTCAGAAAGGCGGGATAGGCGCAACGACGGGAGATGGTGGTGGATTCAGGTCCTCCCCTAAGATAAGGAGTTACTTTGAAATGTTTTCATTTGGGCTTAACGTGGGCTCGGCTAGAACCCTCGAGATAAGAGTCTCTGTTGGAGTGCATTACAAAACAGTCATGAATGATCAAATGACAGAAGTGAAAATTCAAAGGCAGTGGGCGGCTTCGCCCGCCTGTGCCCGCTGAAGCTTTCAGAACCGGATTAGCGCTCCCAAAGGCATCGCCAGGCGCTTTGCCCATGGGGTGACACATTTTGTCTAAGAGCAGCAGTACAAAACATGGAAGTAGTCCCTAAATAAAAAAATAAGCCCAGCAGCGGAACTAAACTGTAGTTGGTCGGTGCTGCTTCCTGCAAAACGGAAGCAAACCGTAAGTGACATATCGGACCACCAACCAATCGATGAGGGAGATAAAAAGAGCAATGCCACATTTAACCAATGGCAAGCCACAAAACAAATAGAAACGCCATGGGTGGAGTTTCACCACTAATACTGATTACTTGATGCCTCGGAGAGGCAGCGCATGCGCTGCCTATGCGAGACCTAAAAACGAAGTGTTCAAACTGTATGTAGTTGCAAGTAAACAAGGCAGTGTTTCTCAAACTTTAAAACAAAGAATGTGGAATTTGTTAATACAAGTCCTAGTGATTTTTGTAACCTTGCTGTACAAATACTTTAGTCCTGTGAGCTGTTTGAGTGGTGATATTTCTATTTCTAGAGTGAAGCCGTTGTCAGTGCTAGCAAAGGTGTCTCAAGAGGAATGTGAGACTTTCTAAACTTGTATGAAATCAGGTTTGATGACATGTTCCACTTTATTTATGAAAAATGCCCTGGGTGAGGGTATGGAATTTTTAGGAGAAAGGAATCACAAGTTAGTGGAACACTAGATATATAAATGTGATTGTGGGTAAAAGATGTAGAAAAGTTTAAAGTATATAGAGAAAAAATTACTTTTATCATTTATTGACTGCTATGTAATGTTTACTTTTTTTGGTTATTTTCTCTTTTTGTAAGCAGAAAATGGAAAACAGAAGTTGTGAAGAAGAAAACTACCATTTGAGAACATGTACGGAGGATAAAAAAAACCTTGTTCACTTTTGAAAAAAACAGGAAGCAATAACTGAAAAATGAGGGAAAAAATATTAATTGTAGAAATGGCAATGTTTGTATTGCATATGGTCATATTTGATCACTTTTGCTGTGGAGGTCTACTTGAATCTAAGGAAATAATTATCTGTTTGTATGAGCAGCAGAAAAGAGCCTGGATAAGATAAGCAGGATTTTTTTCTTGTTCAACAGTGAGCACCTGAGCAGGCACAGTGTATCCAGGTTGAAATGATGTGGGAGCACTCGAAGAGCTCTGCAGTTCAGCAGCATGAGATAACTCTGACTGAGCTAGCCCTTGTGAACTCCTTTTAAAAAAACTGTACACATGAGAATATTTGCTGAGCCTTTTTTTTGCTAGCTGGCCTCAAAACAAAGACTTTTTGCCAGGCTGAGGAGGCTGAGGTTGTGCAACTACACCAGGGTGCTCATCATAATTTGATGAAGAAATTATAAATTAGTAAAGATGGTTATTTTCTTTGTTTTATAGTGGTTGATATAGTTTGTTAATGTAGTTGTTATTGCGATTGTAGTTTTGGTAAATTATTTTTTGTAATAAAAAAGTTTACATTTTCTACTGATTCGTTTGCTCAATAGTTGTTATAGATTTGAATATTATTACAGTATTGTAATCGTAAGAAGCTGACTCTTTATATGGTATATCAAAAAGAGATACACTGTTCAAAGAGTCCAGGTATTTCCTTACTAGTAGACAGGGATTTGCTCTAACAATCCCAAGGTGCTTTTCTAGATGGTAGTGTGGTCGAGCAGCCTTAGGATTATCAAACAGGAGTGATAGACATCTGCGAATACACACAACAGTCAATAAATTATGCATACGACTCAATAAGGAGATCCATACCAATTTGTAAAAATAACACATATCTTTCTATATGTTTAGGCACCAGAATCAATACGATCAGGTAAGTCGGTTTTTCAAAAGACATACGTTTGCGTTTAAATGGTCGACACTTAGTGCATTTTTCAGAAGCTGCAATGTTATCCTATTGGAAGTAAAACAAGTATGGCATTCAGCTGCAGTACAGCAACTTACGAGACCAATCTCTAGGACTTAAGGTGAGTATTCGGCAAGATCCAAGGCAGCACCATCAGGTCACCTCCAGTGGCACTAGGGCAGCTGTGTGATGTGGTGCGATACAGGGTCGGGCACCCAATGTTAGTCTATGGGGATCGGTCTTGGTGAAAAAAGGCTGCAGGTTATGACTGGGAGGCCAGTCGGGCTGAACCAACAGGAGGGTTCAAGTCTTGTGAGGCTTGGGGATGTTGGGACACCTATTGTCCTCTCCTTCTCAGGCCGGGGCAGGCGGTTGCAGAGGATCTTCTAGGTGTTGGGTTTGTTCGTCCAGGAGCACTCGTGGTTGAGGGGGCCTGAAAACAGAGACTGCAGTCTATGTCAGAAAGTTCACAAGGGGTGAAGCCAAGAAAATTGTCTCTTGAGAGCTTGGGGACCATGCTCACACCATTGGACCACTTTGACACGGGCTGGGGCTTGGCTGCTGTGGTGCTTGGCAGCATTGGGTTTTGGTGGGTCTGAAGTCCTCATAGTGCTTTTTGGGATGCCTGCAGAATGCAGGGGAGCAGATCCACAGCTCCACAGGAGTTTTTGAGTCTTTATTGAAGACAGGCCATCCTTCCAGTCTTTCGAGGCACGACAGCTGCAGGACTAGATGTCTTTAGTGCAAGTTCAACAGGGAACAGCAGACAGGCTGGCAGCGCTGGTGCCAAGTCAGTTGCTTTTCTTCAGTCTTCTGCTTTCGCTGCTCTTTAATGTCCTTCTTCTTCGAAGTTCGTCAGGATCTGGGGACCATGTTGGCACCATTGGCCTACTTCAGCTTGGGCTAGGTGGCTCGGGTGTAGAGTTGCTTTCTGGTGTCGGGTTTTCACGGTCTTGGAGCCTCACAACTCAGCCTTTAGTACCTTCAAGACGCAGGGGAATAGCTCTGCTGTTCCACTGGAGTTCCTAGATTTGGAGAAGTGCTCACAATCCTCCTAGGCTTTGTAGGATTAGCAGCTTGCAGAATGAGATTACTTTAGTGAAATTGTCAAGAATAGGAGAACAGGCCGGCAGGGATGCTGACATGTCAGTTGCTTCTTCTGCAGTTCTTCCTCTCGTTGCTCTTCAACACTTCTTCTTCTTTTGGTCAGCAGAATCTGATTTCCTGGTGCCACGGTCCCCCTAAATACTGAATTTAGGTGTGTTAAGGGAGTATAGGGTAGTAGCCAATGGGCTATGAACCCCTGGGGTCACTACGAACCCTATATGACCACTTCCTGGGGGAAGTGAGCATAACCCTGTCCCAGAGATCCTAAATTTACCATCACCATGATCACTTCTGCAAAGTCGCATTCACTTCAGATAGTCTGGTTCAGGGGTAATACTCACATGAGGGGTACAGGCCTGTCTTACCTAGCTAATTTTCCCACCTGTTCAGGTGCCAAGGGACTCTGGACAAAGGAGGTCAGTTTCCACTCTGTTGAGAGAAGCCAGATTCACATACCAAAGGTGGTGGTTGTCTTTGAAGCTCCCCAGCTTTGGAATGCTAATCCACAGGTCATCCTGTGGGCAGGCAGGCTGAGTTGATGGCCCCCTGAGAGCAAAGGCCCTCACCCTTGGGGGTCAGAAACCAGTCTCTGGTGGCAGTCTGGTGAAAACCAGTCAGTCAGTACACCAGTAACTGGGAGGTTTTCAGGGGGCACCTCTAAGGTGCCCTCTAGGTGCATTTATTACTAAATCCAACACTGGCATCAGTGTAGATTTATTAATACAAGATGTTAGCTACCAAACATCCCCATTTTAAGTGAAGCCATCATGTAGCTGGGAAACCCGTTTTCATCAGTGTCCAGCACATGCTTTTAAAATGCCTTCCCTGATCACTTGTACTGGCAGTAATAGAACTGACCAGTACGAAGCATATCTGCTCATGCAGTTAAGCCCTCACATGTAATATAGGACACCCTGACTTAGACTGCCGGTTATAGTTAGCTCAGGTAACTATATCTGCTGAATTTCTCTCATTTTGTATGAGTGAAATGTGAGCCTATCTATAACGTCCCTGTAACCTTTGGTTTTTTCAGTGAATTTCTAAGGTTTTTTTAATTCTATTTCCCAACTATAACATCCCTGTATCCTTTGCTTTTTTCAATGAATTTCTATGTTTTTTTTAATTGTATTTCCCAACTATAAGGTCCCTGTATCCTTTGTTTTTATAATTGAATTTCGACTGTGTTTTTATTTTTATTTCCCAACTGTAAGAGAGTGGGTGTGTGAGTGGCTGTATAGGTAGGTTAATGGGTGTGTGAGTCACTGAGTGATTGAGTGAGTGGGTGCGGTAAACTCTGCTCTGCCGGTGGAGTTTGTAGAGATTTGCCACTCTGCGCTCCGCTTGAAATGAGGAGTTTGACGTGCTCACCCCTAGTCTCAGCAATCTCACTGTGGGGTACTTACTTGTGGAAACAATAGGCGTTATTGGCCCCCAACAGCCCTCAGCGGCCAAGGGGACTTCATCCCCAACCAGTAGTGAGCCAGGAGGCCACTTTGCAGATTAGTTGAGAAAGGAGCCGGGCCTCTGACGAGGTACCAGATTTTCGCATCAAGCTCACTTCTGAGCTTTATTTTGCTTCTTTCTGCTAGTTTCTGAACTTTATTCTGCCTCTTTCTGCTCATTTCTAACCTTTATTTTGCCTCTTTCTGCTCATTTCTCACCTTTATTTTGCCTCTTTCTACCAGTTTCTTACCTTTATTCACCCTCCTTCTGCTCATTTCTCTATTTTTTTGCTTCTTTCTGCTCATTGCTATCCTATATTTTGCCTACTTCTGCATCTTAATTAGTATACCCCAGCACACGTAAGTCATTAAAATTGATAGTTTTCAGTCGTTAATCACACATGAGAAGTAAAAGCATTTTGTTGATTTCCTCCTTCTTTAATCAGTCTTCAAGTTTTTTTCAATACGTAAAACGTTCCCAAGCCAACACGTGTTTCGTCGCCTCAGTAAGTTTGTACATGCGACTTGTTCACGGCTAGGTAAAGAATAATATGAAACTCACATTACTTTTAATTAGCATCCATTTGTTTCAACACAAACAAATGTGCTCCCAGGGGGGAAAAACCCCAATCAAAATCATGCTTGTGCATACATGTAATGATTTTAGTGACATTATACTTTAAGTGTGAAACAGTACACGAAAGGTTCTGCAGTTGCATCATTTATTACCTTAAAGCAAAACAAAGCAGTGCACGTGACATAGGTAGGTTATGTGCTGCAATGTAATACTATATGTATCCTTGTCAAAAACCAAATCATTACTGTGTCACCCAGTGACAAGACTTGACTAAACACCACCATAGAGTCCCAATTAATAGGACTACTGCGTCTCAAAATTAAATTAAATTAAAAAAGTTATATCTCCAAATGAGATAAACCAACCTGAACGGTTTCTCTGTATCTTAGTCTGTGAACAAAACACAAATAAAACATGCCTATATCATTACCTAATTTTAAAAGTCCACATGACCACACAAAATGCTATACCTCGTACACGTCCTTTAAAAACAGCCTATTCATACATACTTCCAATGTGGCGATAATTCCGGGCCACATAAACCTATGGCGTGGGGTGAACTCCAAAATATCAATAAAAACTGCTGGGCAGTAATGTGTAGCTTCGGTTGCCCCGTAAATACGTTCCCGAGTCTAAAAGGGGAAAACAAAACACAATCGACCTGGCTTATCAGCGGGGTGTCTTACTTGGAATGCCCCCTATTCTGTAGAAAGCACCACAAACATATGCCCCAAAGCGGCATGACCAAAGCTACAATCTATTAACCTTACTTGAGAGAAAGAGCCGCCGTTCCGCGTACTCGTGCCCCACACCGGTCTCCTCGAGTGCGAGTGCCGGCATTGCTAATGGAACGTCCTAATATGATGATCCTATTGGATCACATGATCACGTCCAAGACGCGTAGTCACGTGGGTGATACAGCGAAAGTAAACTCCATATTTGAAGGGGCTAAAAGCTTGTATCAGATATGAGAACTCACAATGCATGCCCCTGTAATCTCACATAAAACCGCGTTTTCCATTCGTAATTCTAAAACAACTATTACGAAAACGAAACAGTGTGTTTACGCAATTCTCACAAAACCAAAAATTATATAGCAAATATAAGCGGTTGGCGTATTCTCTTTCTTAAAGCGAATGAAAACCCCCGTGTGTAAGGTGAACTGCTTAAAAGCCTGGCCCCGTATTTAGGATTATACATTAAAAATGTGATACTGTTTCTAGTGCGATTTCAGACTCTCTATGTGAACACCCACGTGACATCAGGCATTGCTTAAAACCGGTGAAAGTGAAATTACATCTCATTCTCCTCGTTGATGGAGCGATCCTATTGGTCAGGGTATAAGTCCTTACTTTCGCATCGATTTAAAAAATTAACGTTATAGGCTGTTACGTGCACGGTTTGTAAATTAGTTATTATGTTATCAAAACATTAATCGTGGAACTAAACTTATCTATATCTTGTAAGTGGACCCAAAGTGTCAGAGAGCTCCATTTAGCTAATAAACATGTACCTCAAAACTAAAATACAGCATAAATGTTCCAGTCCAAATAAGAATAACACTAGACAATCCTAATGTCATCATTATGTGTATCTTCTTACTCATTATTTTAAACGTTACTGTCAGTGATTATTGTGTATAGGTGACATTTCTGCATCTCAGACAAAGCATTAAATACTGTCATGTGTATTTCTACTCCGTATGTAACAGTACATTCCATAGTATTCACACATCAGATCACATCAGAATTGTACAGATCGTTACAGCCCAATTCTGTGAACTTTGTTCCTGTCTAGGGTTTCTATCTACCTAGAAAATAGTGCATCTCATGGTCAACATTCATCCCAATGTCAGTTGTCCGTAATTTGAGAATCCAGGATGCCTCATTTCTGCGTAATTGTAGTTCTCTATTCCCTCCCCTCGGATGTTTCAGGGTCTGTTCTATCTCGTAGAAAGAGAAATCTTTGTGCTGTCCTTGTACATGGCAGTCTGTGATATGTGTCGCAATAGGGTATCTGAGGTCGCCCTGTTTGACCGCCCTCATATGTTCCCCAATCCTCTCACGCAGCGGTCTTATAGTACTCCCCACATATCTTCTATGGCATCTGCATTCAATTATGTATACAACAAAATTAGAGCTGCAATTTATGTTAGTGGTGATCTTGTAGCATCTGCCATCAGGGCCCTTAAAATCCAGTTTTCTATTGTCCGCCCATTTGCATACTGTGCAGTGTCCACACCCATAAAAACCCACTGAACGTGCTGTCAGCCAGTTGGTATTAGTTCTTGTTGTAGGGTAACTAGGGCTCAATAAATTCCTGAGACACATTCCTCTCCTGTACGTTATTTCTGGTCTGCTCTTAATAGCTCCAGTCAATGTTGTATCCTCTTTCAGAATGTGCCAATGCCTGTTTATACTCTTATTCAGGACACTTGAAAGGTTATTGAAATTAGTGATGAATCTGACTATAGCGTCTTTGCTCTTCTTCTTTGTATTATCCCTCAAAGTATCCTCTCTACCTGTCTTCTCAATCCTTTCCTTCGCCTTTTCCAGTATACGTCTGTCATACCCCCGTTGTTTGAAGCGTTGTGTCATTGCTTCTGTACATGCTTTGAACTCAGGTTCTGAGCTGCAATTGCGTCTTGCTCGCACAAATTCTCCATAGGGGATAGCACTAATCTGGTGAGAGGGGTGCGCGCTTGATGCATGTAGGATTGCATTGCTTGCTGTGCTCTTGCGATAAAGTCTACTGTGAATATGATCATCCCTGACATATAGTTCTGTGTCAAGAAATGCTATTTTCTCTCTGCTATATTCATATGTAAATCTGATGTTCATGGTGTTGCTATTAAGATGTTCTATGAATTCTACCAGTTCATCAGTGTCTCCTGTCCAGACCATCAGGCAGTCGTCAATATATCTACCCCAGAATAAGATGTAGTCAGTCCATTTTGTGCCATCATGGCCCCAGATCCACCTCTCCTCGAGCCAGCCCATGAAAAGGTTGGCATACGAGGGAGAGAACCTGGAACCCATGGCCACTCCTTGTTTTTGTCGATACCATCTTTCTTTGAATAGAAAGACATTGTTATCCAGGATCAATTCTATCATTGTGATCAGCATTTCTGTGTGTTCCCATGTGCTTGCTGATCGTGTATTTAGGATCTTTCTGATGGCTTTCAGTCCACACTCTCTTTTAATGCTCGTATAGAGAGCAGTTACATCTAGCGTAACTAGTATCATATCCTTATCCCATGTTATATCTGAAAGGAGCCCCAAGACATGTTTTGTGTCCCGTATGAACGATGGTTTGAGGAAAATGTCCACGTACTCTGATATTTTCTCCGTGGGGCCCTCAATCCCTGATATTATGGGCCTCCCAGGAGGAAAGGGTAGGTTTTTGTGTACCTTAGGGAGTGTATATATACACGGGTATCTAGGTCTATCAACCCGGAGATAGCTGTATTCATCTTGATCCAAAATGCCCATCCCATGCCACTGTTTAAGATGTCGGTTTATGTGGTCTGTTAGTTTCCAGATGGGGTTAATAGTCAGGGGTTCATAGCACTCCATATCTCCCAACTGAGATAGGATCTGGTTCTCATAATCTGTGCTGGTCATGATAACAATATTGCCCCCTTGTCTGCCTCCTTAATAGTTATACTTTCATCCTTTCTTATTTCTCTGAGTGATAACCTCTCCCCTTGTGCCAGGTTGTCATTCACTATATGTGGTCGATGTTTTTTAGAGTCAAATCTGTCCAGGTCGTTCAGTACCAGTTTGTGGAAGATGTCGATATTGTTGCCTGTGTGCAGTGTAGGTGTCCATTTTGATTTCACTTTCAAACCACTTGCAATCTGTCCATCACTGATTACATTCAGGTCTCTCATAATAATATCAGTGGTAATTACTTCATCCTCACAATCTGTAAGCGACAGCAGCAATCTAGTATCTATTATTTCTTGGATAGTGATTTCACTCAAAGGGTGCAGTTGCTGCTCAACATGCGTTCTTTTATTAGCTTCATTATACATCATGAAATGCTTTTTAATTTTCATTTTCCTAACAAATTTGTACAGATCAATTTTTAGATCAACCACTTTGCCATTACTTTTGGGACAAAAACTTAAACCTTTCTTCAGGAGAGACACATCATCGTTTGAAAGGGTTTTTGTGGACAAGTTGATTATACTAACATCATCTATTTCCTCTTGATCCAAGATCTAGTTCTCATTCCTTGTTTCTCTTCTCCTACTACCCCCTCTCCTTGTTTTGGGCTTGTCATAGGGCGTCGGTTTTGCTCCCTGTTGCCTCTCTTTATTCTTAAAACGTCTTTCAAAAAACGGTTCTCATTGCCAGTTGTGTCTGAGAAACCGTCTCCCTGCTCTGATTCACTGGTAACTGGTGTGTCAAGTGATGTGGTACTGGAACTTATAGAGGCTACTGTTTTGGGTATGGTGACATCATCTTTGGTTATTAGATAATCATATTTTTTCGCAAAAGTGAAGATTCTACCATTAAGGTAGTCCACTTCATCTCTTTTCAGTTTCTTAGTCTTGCGCATCTTGATTTCCGATAGGTGGCGTTTCATAACGTCATTCAAGATTTTATAGTTTTTCTCAGTGTGTTCCGGTAGATTAAGTGATATTATTTCTAATTCCAAAATCTCTGTTTCTGACTGTAATTTTGCTGTTTTTCTGTCACAGTTCTCTATTAATATTGTCATAAGTTTATTGGAATTGACTGTAAGTTCCTGTTCCCAGGCTACCAACAGATCTGTATCCAAGTCATCATAGGTGGGTATGATCTGAGAACGGAGCCCCCTAGGTATTCGATGAACTTTGATATATTGCCGTAGAGTTGCTCCGTCCCACCATTTCGATGTTTCATCCCTGCGCAACCTTTCTAAGCGTGTAAATTTATCTTTAAGGCCCTCATTTTTTCTAGTGGTTGCCCCTGGGGTCATTGATGTAGAAGGCATATTATCAGCCCTATTGTTAAAGAGGTCATCTGCTTCTTTATCCCTGTTATTCCTCATATCTTCAAATGTAGTCATTGTGTACCTAGGCTGCCCTCTATCCTGACAAGCGTATTCTAAAGAGAGATCCGGTGGTATAAGTGATAGGGTACAGGCGCCAATAGGTGGTTTCACTCGATATTTATATGGTAAGGCTCCAAGTGGTGACGGTGCTGAAGAGTTAGGGTGAACCACCCGCCTCCCAGGTTCTTTGTAGCCACAAAGCAGCAAGACACAATAATTAGTATACCCCAGCATCACGTAAGTCATTAAAATTGATAGTTTTCAGTCGTTAATCACACATGAGAAGTAAAAGCATTTTGTTGATTTCCTCCTTCTTTAATCAGTCTTCAAGTTTTTTCAATACGTAAAACGTTCCCAAGCCAACACGTGTTTCGTCGCCTCAGTAAGTTTGTACATGCGACTTGTTCACGGCTAGGTAAAGAATAATATGAAACTCACATTACTTTTAATTAGCATCCATTTGTTTCAACACAAACAAATGTGCTCCCAGAGGGGAAAAACCCCAATCAAAATCATTCTTGTGCATACATGTAATGATTTTAGTGACATTATACTTTAAGTGTGAAACAGTACACGAAAGGTTCTGCAGTTGCGTCATTTATTACCTTAAAGCAAAACAAAGCAGTGCACGTGACATAGGTAGGTTATGTGCTGCAATGTAATACTATATGTATCCTTGTCAAAAACCAAATCATTACTGTGTCACCCAGTGACAAGACGTGACTAAACACCACCATAGAGTCCCAATTAATAGGACTACTGCGTCTCAAAATTAAATTAAATTTAAAAAGTTATATCTCCAAATGAGATAAACCAACCTGAACGGTTTCTCTGTATCTTAGTCTGTGAACAAATCACAAAGAAAACATGCCTATATCATTACCTAATTTTAAAAGTTCACATGACCACACAAAATGCTATACCTCGTACACGTCCTTTAAAAACAGCCTATTCATACATACTTCCAATGTGGCGATAATTCCGGGCCACATAAACCTATGGCGTGGGGTGAACTCCAAAATATCAATAAAAACTGCTGGGCAGTAATGTGTAGCTTCGGTTGCCCCGTAAATACGTTCCCTTTTCCCCTTTTAGACTCGGGAACGTATTTGCGAGGCAACCGAAGCACATTACTGCCCAGCAGTTTTATTGATATTTTGGAGTTCACTCCACGCCATAGGTTTATGTGGCCCGGAATTATCGCCACATTGGAAGTACGTATGAATAGGCTGTTTTTAAAGGACATGTGTACGAGGTATAGCATTTTGTGTGGTCATGTGGACTTTTAAAATTAGGTAATGATATAGGCATGTTTTCTTTGTGTTTTGTTCACAGACTAAGATACAGAGAAACCGTTCAGGTTGGTTTATCTCATTTGGAGATATAACTTATTAAATTTAATTTAATTTTGAGACGCAGTAGTCCTATTAATTGGGACTCTATGGTGGTGTTTAGTCACGTCTTGTCACTGGGTGACACAGTAATGATTTGGTTTTTGACAAGGATACATATAGTATTACATTGCAGCACATAACCTACCTATGTCACGTGCACTGCTTTGTTTTGCTTTAAGGTAATAAATGATGCAACTGCAGAACCTTTCGTGTACTGTTTCACACTTAAAGTATAATGTCACTAAAATCATTACATGTATGCACAAGCATGATTTTGATTGAGGTTTTTCCCCTGGGAGCACATTTGTTTGTGTTGAAACAAATGGATGCTAATTAAAAGTAATGTGAGTTTCATATTATTCTTTACCTAGCCGTGAACAAGTCGCATGTACAAACTTACTGAGGCGACGAAACACGTGTTGGCTTGGGAACGTTTACGTATTGAAAAAAACTTGAAGACTGATTAAAGAAGGAGGAAATCAACAAAATGCTTTTACTTCTCATGTGTGATTAACGACTGAAAACTATCAATTTTAATGACTTACGTGTGCTGGGGTATACTAATTATTGTGTCTTGTTGCTTTGTGGCCACAAAAGAACCTGGAGAGGTGGGTGGTTCTCCCTAACCCTTCAGCACCTTCACCACTTGGAGCCTTACCATATAAATATCGAGTGAAACCACCTATTGGCGCCTGTACCCTATCACTTATACCACCGGATCTCTCTTTAGAATACTTCTGCTTCTTTCTCACCTTTGTCATCCCTCTTTCTGCTAGTTTCTCACCAATATCTTGCCTCTTTCTGCTCATTTCTGACCTTCATTCTGCCTGTTTCTGCTCGATTCTGACCTCTATTCTGCCGCTTTCTGCTCGTTTCAGTCCTCTTTTCTCTACACAAACACAGACACGCACACCCACACGCACACCCACACGCACACACACACACACATATATACAGTACTATGCACATGTTTTATACTACAGAGACTTGTTAATGGAGCACCAAATAATTTGAATACTCAACTATGCTGAGTTTTCATACCACAGTGAGATCTCACTAGAGATTTCAGTCCTTGTCCACACTGTAGCATACATACCTCTCATACAAGAGAGGTTTTGGTACAGAGGCCAGTTCATCCTCATACTCTACTATGCAGTGCTATCAGCTATTCTCTGCATTTAGATTTTTGAATTTGCTTAATTTTAGAATATTTTATATTTAATAAAGTGTAATAATTTGCGAATTTTTATTGTGTGAATGTTTTTTTTAGAGTTGAAATTTTCTTTTAGTAGTGGGTTAATAGGGGATAAGGGTGGGGAGATTTTAAAATAATGTATAATATTATTTTGAATTAATGATTTTGTAGATATGCAAATGTTTCTATCAATTTTCTAAATGAATGTGAAATTAGATACATAAAAAAAATGTATCATGAAATATTAAATATTTAAAAATATTTCAATTATGTTTGAAAATGTTTAAATAATTTTCGATTTGGATTAGATGTACGTTTAAATTAAAATTATAAATGTTTTTAATGTAATTGCTGTAATTACATTAAATAATTACAAAATAATATTTAGAAAGGAAAACAAATAATATTTTTATAATGTCAAACCTTTTAATAATTTTGTGATTTATTTTTGAAAATGTGGTTTTTGAATTAAATCTAGTAGTACTTTTCCAAATCTTTTTAATGGTAGAAAATAACAATTACATTTATTTAAATTCCATTATTAAATTCTAAAAAAAATCATTTAAATTAGTGTGTTATAATATAACATTTTCGAAACATATATAATTTTCTGAAGAGTAATAATTTGTAGTATTATTCATGTATTTTTCGTTTGTAAAATATTATATTGTAGGTAAAAAGTTTTATTTTGAATCGGATTTAATTAATTTGCATTTTTTACACCTTCAATAAGTTTGTTTAGATTTGACTGGAATAGTGAATTTTACCCCTTTAGTGTCCAACACCTTCCCCAAATTGGTTTAGATTGGAGTAGGAATAGTGAATGTCATCCCTTTAGTGTCTAGCACCTTCTTCAAGTTGGTTTAGACTGGATCGGGAATAGTAAATGTCACCCTTTTAGGGTCCAAAACCTTCCCCATATTGGTTTTGATTGGAGTGGGAAAAGTAAATGTCACCCCTTTAGTGTCAAACACCTTCCCCAAATTGGTTTTAATTGGCATGGGAACAGTAAAAGTCACCACTTTAGTGTCCAACACCTTTCCTAAATTGGTTTAGATTGGAGTGGGAATAGCAAATATCACCCCTTTAGTGTTCAACACCTTCCCTGAGTTGGTTTATATTGGAGTGGGAATTGTAAATGTCACCCCTTAAGTGTTTGATGGCCTAATTATGAGTATAGTGCTCCTAGGACCGCCGTACCCATGGATAGCCTCCCGCCCGATTACGAGGGTAGCTGTGTGACCGCCGCCACTGCCAGGATCCAGGATCATGTGGCGATGGGGAAAACAGGCAGGAATCATGGCGGTGCAGAGCACATTGCAACCTGCCTTTTCACCAAGCATTTCATGGCGGGGACCCTGCCATCTAATGCTTAGCAAAAAGGCAAGTGAGGGGGCCCCCAACAGGGGCCCCGGGAAATCTGCCCATGGAGTGCAGGTAGGGGGCACAATGCCCCCCAAAAGTGCACAGTCGTGCGTGCACTGTGTGGCATGCATGACATGGTGCATGCCACACCGCGCACAGAAGTGCTGAAGGCACTGTCAAAGCTTTTTAGGCTCTCCTATGAGCCAAACATGCCAGCCACCATGACACTGCCAGCCCTGGATTACTATCATAATCCGACGGGTGGCTTTACCGTGGGCTTGGTGGTCTTCTTGGGACCACCGCGGCAGTGGTCCTACAGGAAGACAGCCAAACTCGTATTAGGGCCCTGAGATTTTCCCCATATCTAGTATCATATGAAGATGTCACACATATTTTTTAAATATTATTTTTTGACAAGTTCCAAATATTTTATACAACATTGTTTGACATGTTTAACATGTTTATTTATTTTATTATTGTTTTTTAAAATGTATTAAACATTTTTATAATATTTCTCATTGATTTCCATGGGGGATAGTCTTTTATCTAAGTTTCATTTGACGCCATTTTATTTTACAGCTGGCTTCTATTTTGCAGACTATTGGTGTTAGTATAATATAAAGATGTCACACATATTTTTTAATTTTTATTTTTTGACAATTTTAATTTATAGTATAATAATACATTTTGTCAAATATATATTTAAACTAAAAGTAATCGATATTTAAAGTGAATAAAATAAAATAATTTATTTTTTAATTGTAAAAAAGAAATAAATCAGATGTTATACATATTTGTATAATGCACATTTTTAAATGTAATTTTACAGTCAATATCTTTTTCAATATTGTTTAAATCATTTATCATTAGCATATCCTAATAATAATTGTATATATTTTATACTATTATTTAATTTACACTTCACAATTATTGTAATATGTTCGAGCACATTGTTTGACATGTTTAACATTTTTATTAATTTGGTTGTTGTTTTTATATTTATTAACCATTTTATAATATTTCCCCTTGATTCCTATAGGGAGATAGTTTTTATTTAAGTTTCATTTGACAGCCATTTTATTTTACAGCTAGCTTCTATTTTTCAGACTATTGGTGCTAGTATAATATAAAGATGTCACATATATTTTTAGAATTTTATTTTTTGACAATTGTAATTTATAGTATAATACATTTTGTTAAATATATTTTTAAAATCAAAGTAATAGATATTTAAAGTGAAGTAAATAAAACAATTAATTTTTAATTGTAAAAAAGACATACGTCTGATTTTATACATATTTGTATAATGCACATTTTTCCATGTTATTATAAGGCAATATCTTTTTAAATTATTGTTTAACTCATTTATCCTTAGTATATATTAAATAATTGTATATATTTTATACTATGATCTAATTTATGCTTCACAATTATTGTAATATTTTGCACAGAATTTCTTTGACATGTTTAACATTTTGAATAATTTTTGTTTTTGTCTTTTAACATTTATTAAAAATTTCCATAACATTTCTCATTGATTTCTATGGGGAGATAGTCTTTTTTTTTACGTTTCATTTGACTACCATTTGTTTTACTGCTAGCTTCTATTTTGAAGACTATTGGTGTTATTTCGGGTAATTTTTACAGGAGGCAAGTCGCGGTTAGGTGCTGCTGTTCATTGGAACAGGTAGAGCCCTTTTTAGGACATTTTTAAGGGTTTTGAGGGTAGGGGGGATGAAGGATGTAGGTGTAAAAGTTAAGTATGTTTAGATGGATTTTTGTTACTGTTTTGCACTGTTTTGCTGTGTTGCATTTTTTAAAATGTATTATTAATGTACAATTATGTTATTGCTAAAATATGTGATTTAACTTATGTTTTGATGATCAAGGGCCTGATTACGATGTTGGTGGTCCTACAGCGAATGGTGCAATGCGCCATCCGCTGTAGGACCGCACCTCGGGATTCTAGATGCCAGCAGAGGCGGCAGTTCTGTGGCGGTCCGACGCCACACTCATAATCCGGAGCATGGTGCCGCAGTGTGGCAGTGGTCGGAATGCTACAGCGAGCACGGCAGTCCTGGATTGCCGTACTTGTGATAAGGCCCTAAGGGCCCGATTTCGATGTCAGACGGACCTGAGTCAGTCCGATATTGATTCGGTATTGGGACCGACCGACCTCCCGTCGGCGGTCCCAACCCAGCAATTAGGAAACAGAGTTCGGTCGCACACCTATCCTTTACAATGGGAGCAGGCATTCTCTCATTGTAAAGCGAAGAGGTGCAGTTCATCCCTGCACACTGTGGCGAGCACCTCAAGGTGCCTGCCACGCGGTGCAAGGATCAACGGCCTCCAACTGGAGGCCATGCACCCATGAGGGCCCTGTTGGGGGCCCCCAAAGTTGACTTCTGACAGCCTTTCTGTGTCAGAAAGGCCGGCACAGAAAGGCTGTCGGAATCAGACATTGTAATCCCTCGGGCGGAAAGAGCCGCCCTTGGGATTACTGGAGGCTTTCCGAAGGGCAGACAGGCTCTCAGAGCCCATCGGAAGCCATTCGGAAATCTAGTTTGGATTCCTTTCCAACCGACTCCATCCAAATGGGTCAGTTGGAAATGAATCCGAACAGCTGATTACGATGCCGTAGGAACGGCTCCGACCTAGGGGTCGATTCTGATCTCGGTCGGTAGGGCTCCGAATCGGATTCGGCTTTACCGGATCCGAGTCGGAGGCTTTGTTTCTGACCGATTCGTACCGTCGTCCGAGCGAGCAAGTACGATGCGAGTGAACGCGAAATCGCCGACCGACTCGTTTCCGGGTCCGAACCGCTCCGTCCGACTCATTCGCACTCGATCCGTGGCGCGCAATGGAGACGTTTTACGACCGAGCCAGTACGATGCACGATCCGGACAGCCGGATCGAGTCGGAGCCTCCGACACGAAAAAGCTCCCGGACGCGGACTTCGGGGTCCGTGCCGGACCCCCTTCACCCGTAGCCATACGAGTCGGACACAGGGGGACCCATGGGTCTCCCCTATACATGCGTGTACGGTGCGGATGGCACCAACGCGCACCCACTACAGGGGCCCCCTTGTGCGCAACGTACCCATTGAGTCAATGGGAGCCCATGCTACACGTCGTACGACCGGCTCCCATTGACTTCAATGGGAGTCCGACCGAACCGAGTCCGGCAGCATACGGCCGCATCGTACTCGTTCGGTCGGACTGCAGGGGTCCGGCTCGGGCGGAAAACAATCCGGATCCGGATCGGTCGGAGAGCTTTTCGACCCAGATCGGAATCGGCCCCCAAGTGTCAGAGCTGTTTACTACGGCATCGCAATCGGCCCCTAAGGGGCCGATTCCAATTTGGGCCGGAAAACATACCGACCGACTTGGTACGGGAATTTAGTCCGACCGACTCGGACCGGCGCCGCATGACCCGGGTAGTACGGTGAAATCCGACAGACTCGGACGGAATACAAAACAACCGACCGAGCCGGACGGAAACAAGCCATCCGGCCGGGAAATCACGCGAATAGAACCGACCGACACGCACTCGGATTGAACCCGAACGAAACGTACCCGCGAACTCCGACCCGCGTAGTACGATGCTGTGCATGCAAAACACAACCGACTCGCCCGGAGCACAAGCCGTACGACCGACACGCATACAAAACCGAGCCGAAGCAACCCAATACTACGCGACCGACTCGTACGCCGCATATGAAACCTAGCTGACACACAGCGGGAACGAGTCGGACAAGATCGCACCAGACAACTGCAGCGTCCTACTCAGACACAAGAACGACTCCTACATGCACCAAAAACACCAAGGAATTTTTTTTTAAAAAAGGGCCAAACAAGCAACCACTAAGCCAATAAATACAGGGAGGAAAAAATAATGGAACAAGTTCACACCTCCAACTCCACCTACATAAAGGCCACAAATCCCTACCATGATCCCTTGCAAATTCCACTGACCTGCCAGACAGAACACCATCACACAGCAACCACAGACACACTCACAGCTCATATATCACACAAGCCACACACAATTACCACACCCACAAATAGCACCCTCACACACACCCAGCTAAACCTACACTCACACCCCCACTTGCACACACACACACATCAATCACCACCACCACCCATCACCATGCCCCCAAAGAAGAACCATAAGTTCCTAGATTGTGAATTGGAAGTCCTGGTAGACGAGATCCTCAGGGTAGAGCCACAGTTGTTTGGTACATTGGTACAACAGACCCCCATGTCGCAGAAAACCAAGATGTGGGCGAGGATTGTCGACAGGGTCAACGCACAATCACCATGTTTGCGCACAAAGGAAGACATCCAGAACAGGAGGTATGATGTGCGCAGGAGGGTCAGGGACCTACTCAAAAAGGACTACCTCCTCAGCCAGCACACCGGCAGTGGCCCTCCTGCAAAACCAGTATACCTCAGGCCCTGGGAGGAGAAGGTGCGGGCCATCCTACCACCAGTGAGCGTATACGGACTAACAGACATCCCAGAGCCTGGTGAGTACCCAACTAATATACACAATATGGTGTGACAACACACACACATCACAGTCAAGGGGATAGGCAAACCATGCACACTTAGCAAATACACAGCAACCAAAAGATATCCATCCCAAGATGTGAATGCTAGTCAGACAAACACAATACCTGCCATCTCATAGTGTTATGTAACTGTGTCATGACATCTACAAACCTAACAACAAATACAGCAAGGCAGTGGCACAAATAGAACCAACAAATACTCCCAGATATTTACCCACCACTAGAACACCACCTCACAGGGAAGCTCACTGAAAGGAAGGAATTCTGTGTATGCTGGTCAAGTCAGTGTAGCCAATAGCATGATGGGAGTGGTAGTCACAGATATTGGTCACACCCACAATTGGCCCATCAACACCACTCTGAACCATACTCACATCACAGGGAGTGGAAAACAACTGACAAGATGGCTGACACTGGCTACTGCTGTGGGGAGCACAAGACCCTGCTGGGAACTGGGCACCAACAAACAACAAGACCACACTGTCAGCCATCTTGCCATTGCTGTCACACTCACACACACTGAAGTCCACTCAAAACGAAGGATGGATGGGCATGCTGGGAAGGGGGGTGTAGGCAATAGCATGATGGGAGTGGTAGTCACAGATCAACATCTCACACCCACATGGCCCAGCAAGTTAGCACTGAAGCATGCACACCTCACAGGGAGTCAAAAGCCACTTCAAAGATGTCTGACACTGGCCACAGCTGTGGGGAGCACTAGGCCCTGCTGGGAACTGGGCACCAACAAACAACGGGACCACACTGTCAGCCATCTTGCCATTGCTGTCACACTCACACACACTGAAGTCCACTCAAAAGGAAGGAAGGATGGGCATGCTGGGAAGGTGGGTGTAGTCAATAGCAGGATGGGAGTTGTAGGCACAGATATTGGTCACACCCACAATTGGCCCATCAACACCACTCTGAACCATGCTCACATCACAGGGAGTGGAAAACAACTGACAAGATGGCTGACACTGGGTACTGCTGTGGGGAGCACAAGGCCCTGCTGGGAACTGTGCAACAACCAACAGCAGGACAGCACTGACTGACATCCTGAAAGACAACTTGCACTCCCTGCAATGGAAGCACGTCCCATGGTGGGATATCTGGCTGGGTGGGAAGGAGGACTCACAGCACTGACCATAATTACAAGCACCTCCACTCACACACCCCCTCAACACTAACTCCACATAACCCACCTGGGAGAATGCATGCCCTAACATCCTAACTGGAGATCCCACAAAGAACCACCACCCTGGGTTATGCTGTGTGAAGCACAGGGACACTCTTGGGACTTGTAGCCAAACAACTGCCAGGACAACACTCCCAGCCATCCTGTCAGCACAGGCACCCCACCCCACAGGGAAGCAGAGTCAAAAGGAAGGAAGGATGGGCATGCTGGGAAGGGGGTGGAGGCAATAGCATGATGGGAGTTGTAGGCACAGACATTGCTCACCCTCACAATTGGCCCATCAACACCACTCTCAACCATGCTCACATCACAGGGAGTGGAAAAGGACTCACAAGATGGCTGACACTGGGTACTGCTGGGGGAGCACAAGGCCCTGCTGGGAACTGTGCAACAACCAACAGCAGGACACCACTGACTGACATCCTGAAAGACAACTTGCACTCCCTGCAATGGAAGCACGTCCCATGGTGGGATATCTGGCTGGGTGGGAAGGAGGACTCACAGCACTGACCATAGTTACAAGCACCTCCACTCACACACCCCTCAACACTAACTCCACATAACCCACCTGGGAGAATGCAATGCCTCACATCCTAACTGAAGATCCCACAAAGAACCACCACCCTGGGTTATGCTGTGTGAAGCACAGGGACACTCTTGGGACTTGTAGCCAAACAACTGCCAGGACAACACTCCCAGCCATCCTGTCAGCACAGGCACCCCACCCCACAGGGAAGCAGAGTCAAAAGGAAGGAAGGATGGGCATGCTGGGAAGGGGGTGGAGGCAATAGCATGATGGGAGTTGTAGGCACAGACATTGCTCACCCTCACAATTGGCCCATCAACACCACTCTCAACCATGCTCACATCACAGTGAGTGGAAAAGGACTCACAAGATGGCTGACACTGGGTACTGCTGGGGGAGCACAAGGCCCTGCTGGGAACTGTGCAACAACCAACAGCAGGACACCACTGACTGACATCCTGAAAGACAACTTGCACTCCCTGCAATGGAAGCACGTCCCATGGTGGGATATCTGGCTGGGTGGGAAGGAGGACTCACAGCACTGACCATAGTTACAAGCACCTCCACTCACACACCCCCTCAACACTAACTCCACATAACCCACCTGGGAGAATGCAATGCCTCACATCCTAACTGAAGATCCCACAAAGAACCACCACCCTGGGTTATGCTGTGTGAAGCACAGGGACACTCTTGGGACTTGTAGCCAAACAACTGCCAGGACAACACTCCCAGCCATCCTGTCAGCACAGGCACCCCACCCCACAGGGAAGCAGAGTCAAAAGGAAGGAAGGATGGGCATGCTGGGAAGGGGGTGGAGGCAATAGCATGATGGGAGTTGTAGGCACAGACATTGCTCACCCTCACAATTGGCCCATCAACACCACTCTCAACCATGCTCACATCACAGGGAGTGGAAAAGGACTCACAAGATGGCTGACACTGGGTACTGCTGGGGAGCACAAGGCCCTGCTGGGAACTGTGCAACAACCAACAGCAGGACACCACTGACTGACATCCTGAAAGACAACTTGCACTCCCTGCAATGGAAGCACGTCCCATGGTGGGATATCTGGCTGGGTGGGAAGGAGGACTCACAGCACTGACCATAGTTACAAGCACCTCCACTCACACACCCCCTCAACACTAACTCCACATAACCCACCTGGGAGAATGCAATGCCTCACATCCTAACTGAAGATCCCACAAAGAACCACCACCCTGGGTTATGCTGTGTGAAGCACAGGGACACTCTTGGGACTTGTAGTCAAACAACTGCCAGGACAACACTCCCAGCCATCCTGTCAGCACAGGCACCCCACCCCACAGGGAAGCAGAGTCAAAAGGAAGGAAGGATGGGCATGCTGGGAAGGGGGTGGAGGCAATAGCATGATGGGAGTTGTAGGCACAGATATTGCTCACCCTCACAATTGGCCCATCAACACCACTCTCAACCATGCTCACATCACAGGGAGTGGAAAAGGACTCACAAGATGGCTGACACTGGGTACTGCTGGGGGGAGCACAAGGCCCTGCTGGGAACTGTGCAACAACCAACAGCAGGATTCCACTGACTGACATCCTGAAAGACAACTTGCACTCCCTGCAATGGAAGCACGCTTCATGGTGGGATAACTGGGCTGGGGGGAGAAGGAGGCCTGGATGGCAACCAAATACCACCAATGTTGGTCATGCACACACCTCAACATACACATTGACATGCCACAGGTTGGCAGGACAATGTGCTACACTAATATCACTCTCTGACTGTCACAATTTAGGAGAATGCAATGTCCTGGCCCACATCCAGAGGTACAGTCACAACTGTCAGGTGTTTGAACAATTGATGCCAGTAGAAACATAACATACAATCTGTGTCTCTCCCCAAAACAGGTGATGATGGGGACACAGCAGCAGACGAGGAGGAGTCCCTGTCCCAGGCTCCGGGGAACACTGAGCTCACTGGTGTGGATCAGCCACTGCACTCCTCGGATGGCGAAGAACCAGCTGGACCCTCCGGTGTGAGTCATCATGCAGCACCAGCAGGACCAACATCTGCACCCCCTGCACCCACCTCTCCAACAACTGCCAACACACAGGCCACCCCTGCCAACACGGACAGACCAAGGACCACAGATGACAACAGCGCAGGGACCCAGGCCCAAACTGGAGCTGGTGACAACGAGCCCAGGAACAACACGCAAGTGGGCCCACGGTCACCTGTGCGTGCCACCGCAGGTCCTGCACGTGTCGCATGGGGTGGTGGGAGGGGTGGTAGACATAGGTCGCTCTTTGCAGAGGGGTCTGGACTGCATGATGACCCACAACTGGCACGCATCGCGGATGCGTACCAGACTAGCACCGGAGAGGTCAGCCAGGTAGTGGGGATCCTCAAGGACATACAACAGCAGCAGGCTGCCCATCATGCCCGCTTGGACTCCCACATGTCCCGTGTTGACACACACATGTCACATGTCGAGACACACATGTCACGTGTCGAGACACACATGTCTGGCATGGAGTCCAAGTGGGACACATTGGAACAACTGACAGTGGTGCATAGGGACATACTGACATGCCTCCGCCAGATCAGCACCAACATGGCCTCACCTCCCTGTGTGCCCACAACAACTGCTGCTGAAACAACTGCAAATGCCACAGGGAGGGAGGAGGACTCTGGCAGAGAGTCCCCTTCACTGCTGCAGCCTGCACCTGAGGGTCCCCCCCAAGAAGAGGGGCCGTTCGAGGAGGCCAAACTGAGAGGCCGATGGCCATCTACATCCCCCAGGAAGCCAACACCTGTTCTGGAACTTTTCCTCTGTGTGCAAACTGCACGCCCTGTCGAAGCCAACCCAACTCTCCCACATGACATGGGGCGCCCTAGTTGGCCAAATTTATCAGATGACTGTGGACTTTACTCTGGACATTTCAGCTACCAAGACTTCCAATACACATGGGAACTTTGGATTCCAATTTCTATGTACAGCACCCACCATCCTGTGCACCATCCTCACACCTGTATGTAAATAAACTTACCAATACACCATATCTGCCTCTGTTGTGATTCCAACGTGGTTTTTGTCATGTAGATGGTGATCTGCTAAATGACACTGTGCATGCTAACTGCTACAGCAAGTCCAACACCGTCATGTCAGTCATGGCGACGTGACACATATGAGGTAGACACACCACTAGGGCCACACAACACATACACACCAGGGCCATCAGACTCATCACCTATACTGATGTTGCAACTAAACACAGTGGAATGCACAGACACGCCACCTATTCACAGTCACTGTCAACTACACTACAGGTGCAGTAAGCAAATGTCAGTCAGATGTGTGACTACAGACAACGCACATCCCAAAGTGAAGCACAGGTTTATTACACATTTGCAACATGTTGTTTCCACTACAAATGCAAGCTAATCCAACCTGGCTGTGGCCACAAAGTCAAAAAGTGCAGAAGATAGAAAGTCCAGGGGTGTGTGGCACATCACCTGTAGGAAAACGACTGATTCCACCTTGGAAGTTGAATCATGGATTCAGGGGATCCAAGTTGATCAGACAACTCCGGCAGCACCCTGTGAAGGACAGACATGACACACAGTCAAAACCACTGAAGAACAGCACAGAACGGCAATACTCATGTCTAATACATGTCACGAGATAACTACACAAAACCAAGTTAGCATGTCAACACTGTTGGGCAGTACAGACCACCTGCAAGGACACATCGCTGCACGCATCCAGTCAAGTAGCACATGGCCACACTCAAACAGCACCAGAGCACCACACACACATATCATGCAAACTCAAATCATTGACATTACAACCCTCTGGAGACTCACATTCAGCTGAAGAAGTTGGTGATGAGCTGTGTGCGGACATCACCATCATCATCATCATCATCTTCACTGGCATCGTGACCCAGGCCAGGATCTTCCACAGGTGGCGGACGTTGGTCATCGTCATCCAGGATGAGAGGCAACTCCTTCCGCACTGCCAGGTTGTGTAGCATGCAGCAGACGATGACAATCTTGCACACCTTTGCTGGGGCATATGGGAGGGCCCCTCCTGTCTTGTCCAGGCAGCGGAAGCGGCTCTTCAGGAGAAAAAAGGTCCGCTCAATCACCCTCCTCATCCGACCATGTGCCTCATTGTAGCGCATCTGGGCTGGTGTCACAGGGTTCCTGAGGGGTGTCAGCAACCACGGCATGTTGGGGTATCCCGAGTCACCTACAGACAGACAATTGCACATTAGCCGATTTGAAAATGTGTGCGGAAAATAACATGGCAGAACACACACAATGGTACAAAGTCAGTACACACCAACAAGCCAGGCACGCTGGTTCGGCAACTGTGACATCATCCTCGGGATGCGACTACTCCTCATCACGTAGGCATCGTGTGCCGAACCGGGGAAATGGGCACACACATGTGAGATGGTCATATCTGCAAGACATACCACCAGAGCATTGATCGAATGGTAATGTTTACGGTTCCGGTATGCCTGCTCATGTGCCTGTGGTGGTATCAAAGCCACATGTGTCCCATCAATGGAGCCAATTACATGTGACATCCTCCCCAGGGCATGGAAGTCACTCTTGACGTCAGTGAGTCGTTGACGTGTTGGGAAATAGATGTACTGGTTGAGGTATCTCAACATTGCCCCCAAAACATCGCGTAGCACATGGCTGAACATAGTCTGTGAGATCCCACCAGTAGTTGCCACAGTGTGTTGAAAGGTACCGGTGGCAAAGAAGTGTAGGGCTGCCATCACCTTCACCTTGGGGGTCAGCGCTGTAGGTTACGGCCGGCCAGGCTGCAAATGTGGGTCCAACCGCACTGCCAAATCCTCAATCAGCTGCCTGGTGAAGCGGTACCGTCGGATGCTGTCACGTTCCACCATCGTTGCCAGGTCTGGGAATGGTCGATGGACAGCAGGAGCCCTGCAGTGCATAGGTGAAGAAAGCAAGATTGTCAGTCACCCCACCTATGTGCCGTTCACCATACTCAATTTCACATGATACATCATTAACAAACACAAGTACTTGATGTGTGTGTCGTTCCATTTGGACATATATGGCACCTACATGGACATCATCTAACATCTCTGTTCAACAAGTGTTGACAACAGGTTCCAGGGTGTGCTATGGGACACCATTAGGCTGTGTCACAGTACCCATTAACTGCTCTCACGTTCCACACACATACCACAGTGACATGTCTGGACAGATGCTCCACAGGCATCACAGCTCATTGACAGGTAGATTCCCAGGGACCCTGTCTTGCCACATGGACACTGGCATGACATGGCGTATCATGTACACGTCAGAAAAACAAACATGACACCCACAGGTAGTGGCCCCTGTAGCCTCTGCAGGACAGACATGGACATCTGTGACACACACACACACACCATCAAAGTTCATGCACAAACCACGTGGATGTGGAGACTGTCTCCCATTGTGCACATGGAGTCAGAGACATGTGATACACAACATGCACACAGACTGTGGAGGGACATCACTATTGTTGGAATGGGCCACCCTGTGACGTACATGCCTTCCCACATGTGAGCCTGGGGGTATGTGACATGTCATACACATACACAACCTGGAAATGTGACCATGACACATGCTCAGAAATGAAAAGTTGCACACCACAGTGGTCAGGTGCACAACACACAAAGGACCCTGTCCCCATGAACACGTGCACAGCCTGGGTGTGTCTGCCCCCAAGTGCCACCCCAAAATCCACATGTTCACCCCCATACACAGATAAGGTTATGCTGCCACACATGCCTTATATACAGTGTGGACTGGGTGTGGTGTTGTAGGTGTGCCCCTGAGTCCCTGGAAAGTAAATGTGGCTGGCATAGGTTCACCAGTGACCAGCATGGTGACATATGCGTGTGACCTGTCCAGGGACGCGTTGTACAGCAATGGACCGATCGGTGTGCCCGGCCGGCCCATTGCATTGTATGTGAGCGGGTACGCGTTGTATGCCTGGTACGCGTTGTACAGCAATTGACCGATCGGTGTGCCCGGTCGGCCCATTGCATTGTATGTGAGCGGGTATGCGTTGTATGCCTGGTACGCGTTGTAGAGCAATGGACCGATCGGTGTGCCCGGCCGGCCCATTGCATTGGATGTGAGCGGGTACGCGTTGTAGAGCAATGGACCGATCGGTGTGCCCGGTCGGCCCATTGCATTGTATGTGAGCGGGTACGCGTTGTAGAGCAATGGACCGATCGGTGTGCCCGGCCGGCCCATTGTATTGTATGTGTGCGGGTACGCGTTGTATGCCTGGTACACGTTGTACAGCAATGGACCGATCGGTGTGCCCAGCCGGCCCATTGCATTGTATGTGAGCGGGTACGCGTTGTATGCCTGGTACGCGTTGTACAGCAATGGACCGATCGGTGTGCCCGGTCGGCCCATTGCATTGTATGTGAGCGGGTACGCGTTGTATGCCTGGTACGCGTTGTACAGCAATGGACCGATCGGTGTGCCCGGTCGGCCCATTGCATTGTATGTGAGTGGGTACGCGTTGTATGCCTGGTACGCGTTGTACAGCAATGGACAGAACGGTGCGCACACCTTGGCTGGGGCCTGGCATGGCAACGGACGCGTTTTCGAAGCTCCAACGAGTCTGATGCAGTGAATTCAGTTGGCCAGCCACAACAATGTTGCAAAATCATGGGTGTCATGAAGTTGAAGATTTGAAGGATGCTGTGGGCATGTATTAGTGCTGCTATTCCATGGATTGGTCAAATTCAGAAGATGCAAACGACTTGGACCTATCACTTTGGACACATGGGACAGTATCTGCCTCTGCAGCACACATATAATGCTGGCTGCTCACTTGCCTGCACTACATGCTCCAGGACGACATCTGCCACCAACACTGCTGCTGTTTATGCATCCTCTGGCTCCTGCAATGGCACGTACTGTGGAGAGAGCCCCAGCCTTCAGCCTTCAGCCTTGAGGAGAACCAGGCCCTGCTGGACAGCCTCCTTCCACAGTACAGCAAGATGTATGGGAAACCAGGGGAGCAGGTGAGTGTGCTGTCCACTGCCTCACTAATTGTGCATGTTGTCTGACTAGCAGGGCTTTCAGTGTGCACACCACTGGCTAGCATGCCCACTGAGTAGTTGTCACACCCCAAAGTGTGTAGTTACATGCACTGAACTGGTACAGTGCAGTAACAGTGCATTCCAACTAGGTTTACTTCCCATGCAATGATACCATGTAGTGAATGCTGGCAAACTGTTCATAGCCATTGTTGCACTGCCTGTGTACATCATATGCCCCTGTGATTGAGACATGTATATCCAACTGTGTGATGCACGTATATGTTGCATGTGTAGTAATGGCCTTTTCACTTTGTCATCCTCACAGGTTGATGCCCACCAGAAGCAGGAAATTTGGCTGACCATCGCCCGGAAAGTAAGATCCGTGGGGGTCTACAGGCGCAGGATCCGCAAATGCCAGAAGAGGTGACAGGACCTTCGTGGCTGGACCCGGAGGATCCCAAGGGTCCAGCTGAAGCTGTCGCCTCCTCGCAGGAGGGGCGGACACCGGACCCTTACCCCCCACATGCTCCGGATCCTGGCGGTGGTCTTCCCTGACCTGGATGGGCAGCTGAAGGACAGACAGCAGCAAGGATGGGGTGAGTCCATGACTGCACTGTGCACTTTGTCTGACATCCTATGTGCCCTCCTCTGGCCTGGTTAAACTTCCACAGTACATCAGTCATGTGGTCCAGGACCCATGTCCCTCATTTGTGACATGCCCACTTCTCCTCTGATACGCATATGTGTGGCCCTTATAGTCGGGAAATTGTGTCATTTGGGGACTGTGTCATTGCATTTTGCTTTGCTCAAGGTGGGGGACAGCATTTGTTCCCGTGACTATGTTGTGCGATTAATGGGTGGCTCAATTGCTTACACAATGCCTAAGTTCTGACATGTGATCTGGGTGTAACTTTGATATGTGGTCCGCTTGCTGCTCTGACTCACCACATGTCCCTGGGCAATTTGCCACACACCCATGCTGCTGGTGGGAACAATATTTGGACCTCAGGAGTATGTGTATCCAGTGTGTCACACATGCTTAGCAACCTGCCTACTGTCCAGGACTCATCCCTCTTACAGGTGGAGCTGGACAGTCATGCCTACTCCAGGGCATGCAATACACTCTGTACTCCCACTCCTGTGTATCATCTGGCATGTTGTGATCAGTGAAATGTACCCTCAGGTGTCTGCCTCTGTCTCATTGTGCTGTGTCTTCGTTGTCAGGACTACTGGTATGTTTATGGGTTAGGGCTCAGCATGCCATCTGAGATGTCACCATGATAGACGATACTTCTGTGACTTATAGGTGTCTGATCACTTGACTGTGCACACAGGTGTTTGCGACTGTGACTTTCAGGCAGCTGTGTTGTGATTCACAGCACACTGTGAGGTGCTCATGTTCAGAGAGTTGTGTTTCATGTCCCCCATATGTCCAGTTGGTATGACGTGGACAAATAGTAGTACAGATGATGTGGTATTTGGGGGATGGACATGTGCACTTGTCAGTCACATAACTTGCATTCCCCATGCCCTCGGATTGTGACACAGTGCAGACTGTTGTTGGCAGGCTGCCATGGCCATGTGACTTGAGACAGTAATGTATGACTTTGCACGCATTCCTGTGTCATGGCATTAAACTTCCTGAGACTGATCCTGCAGGGGAGTGACATGTGCAACATGCACCCCATTGTGGCATTGACTATCTGGACATGGGTGCATCAAGGTGTCTGGTGCTGGTATGCATCACATGCATTTCTATTTAGACTCTGGCCATCCCTTTATCCAGACACCTGCACTGACTCAGTGGCAAGAGATGTGATGTGTGCATGTTCACATACTTCACCGTGTTCCCTGCAATGTCCAACAACTGTGTAGGTGGTGCATGTGTCTGCACTGGGGTCTTCCCATTAGACAGGCACCAGACAGATGGGTGCAAGGGCAGGAGGGGTGTGAGTCCCATGGTTGACCATCAGACTGACAATTGGCTTCCCCGAATCTGTGTGGGGACTTTAGGCAATGTTCAACTAAGGATGCCAGGGCTTGCTCTGTAATGTGCTGTACTTACTGTGGTGTGTGCGGTCAGTGCAGGTGACTGATGTTTGTCTGTTTCCCTAATTGTTTGCAGATACATCCACGGCCACAGGAGGGGACAGCTCCACGGACCAGGAGGAGCAGCAGAGCCAGACTGGGTCAGCATCAGACGAGTGGTCAGAGGGACCCAGTGGCACGGAGGGCGAGGGGAGCCACACCGAGGAGTCCTCAGCACCATCCACCTCAGCTGAGGACCACAGCAGCTCGGAGGATGACTCCCTTGTGGAGGCGGGTGTCAGCAGCCACCAAAGGCCAGCTAGTCTGTGTGGCCCCGCCACCACCACCACCACCACCACCGCCCTCCCATTGGCTCCCATTCCTGAGGTCCGTGGAGGCTCACGTACTTGGGAGCGTGTCTCCTTCGTGCCAGGCACCGCACCCCCTCCCCCTGTGTCCCCTGCTGCCCTGAGTGAGTCTGTGTACCTCCTTCGGCAGCTCCATGTAGGGCAGACAGCAATGCTGAGTGTCCTCCATGCACACACCACTCTGTTGACACAGCAGGTGTCGTTCATGGAGGGCATCTCGACGGGTATGTCTGCCCTACAGAGGAGCAATAAGTCCATGGACTCCTCCCTGACGGCAGCAGTGTCCCTCCTCCAACAGTCCCTCACCCCTCCCACCTCTGCCCCATCCACACTTCCTGCCCCCTACCTGTCCAAAGCACATGCACACCTGCACAGTCACCCAAACACACAGACACGAGCAGCACAGACACACCCAAGAGAAAGGCAAGACGTGCACACAAGCATCCTCAGGGGACTGATACCACAGACACAGGGGATGGGGAACACACACACACACAGGCAACCACAGTCACTCCGCAATCCTCAAGATCCTCTCCCTCCAAGACCCCTTCCCTTGCCTCACCTGCAACCCCACCTGATCAGCAGCTCTTCCTCAGTGACCTCGGCCTCTTCCCCTCCAATCCCGCTGATCCAGCATACCGGGGGAAGAGGAAGTCCACCCACACAGAGGGAGTGCCCCTCGCCCCGGACACCCTCCTCCAGGCGCAGGCAGAGTGAGCCCCCACCCGCAAGTCCCCCGGTCCCGGAAGAGCAAGACCCCGCCACCGCCCTGCAAGTCAACCACCCAGTCTCTCACCTCCATCCCCCAGGCCACCACTCCACAGGTTCCACCGCCACACCCTGCCCCAGGTTCCCCCACACACCGATACCGCATCCCCAAACTGCTTAGGCCCTCCCCCTGCCACTTGCTCTTCCACCCCCAAACCAGACGCTCTGCGTGTTTGTGCCACTGGTGTGGAGACCGTGTCCCCCCGCCTGTCCTGCCCAGCTCTTCTGCCCCCCCTTCCACTACCTTGGAGTCATGCACTGTGGTGGAGTCCACAACCACCCCGTCTGACTCGGGCACTGCATTGGGGACCCAGTCCACTCCATCTGACCAGCCCACTGCAGTGGTTGCAGCACCAACACCATCTGACTTGAGCCCTGCGGTGGTGCCAGCCCCCTGAGTCAGACACCTCCACTGCAGTTGCCGGTGACACTCCTGCACCCACCTCCCCTTCACTGCCTCCTTCTGGCATCCCCTGATCCTGTCCCTGCGGTGCCTGGCCTGCCCCTCGTATGCCCCTCCAAGGGGGACGTCCCCTGTCCGTACCTGTGCAGGCAAGCAATTGTTGACAAGTTGTCACACATCACCCTGTTGGGACTGTATATTTGGACTGGCCATTGGCCTTAGTTTATTTTGGACTTTTGATTTGAGTTGCACACTTGCTGAATAAAGCCTCTTTTTGTTTACTTGTGGTTAATCTTTGGAGGTACATGATGTAGATGTGTGGAATCATGCATTTGCTGTTGTAATAGTGTTCAGATCAGGTAAATGAAGTTTTGCTGTGATGGGCTCCATGTGGTCCATGGGATATGTGTCCTAATCTAGTCTGGATCTATAGCATCCTTTGCTGCAGTCTGAGGGTGTAATGTTCAGCATTTGACACAGGGATGTACGTTTAGCATTTGTAGATTACCATCTTTGTCCTACACTGATGCACATCTGGTGGGCTTACCACTGTCCAATGTTCCTAGTACCCTGACTGTGTGCCCGTCTCCAATGGACATGCAGCCCGTCTCCAATGGACATGCAGTCTGGCAGTCAGGACTCATCTGTGTACACAGTGCAAGTTGCTTGACACGTGTCTTGGGTGTATGCAGATGACTGACGTGACACTCCCGTGCCCAGGCTGATATGAGCAGAGCCTTCAGTGTGTTGTAGTTGTTGACTCACTGACCGAGTGTTCTGCTGACAGGTTTGAGTCGTGCACAGACAAGGTTTGGCACAGCTGACCTTCCACAGGAGTGGAGTGCCCTCATGGCAGTGCGTGATTCCGTGATATAGGCTGTGCCCGTGTTGTGTGTTGTGTAGGCATGTCTGTGCGTGTACCCTTCTCCTTTTCCTACACAGGCTGTGTCCCTACGGATGTTCCTGTTTGTGATGCTTGCTGAGTTGTTCTGTGTTCATCCAGCATCTTGGACCTGGTTTCTCCGGGATGTGGGTGCATGGCAAACTAATGTTAATGAGGTTGTCATCCCTAGTTGTCTTTGTTGTCAGGGCTGGGGATGTGGGCAAACGCAGATGGGACACAGTCAAGATTCCTCTTGGCACTTGTTGGTTACACGAGTAATGTGATTTTCTGTATGTGTATGCTTTCAGTGATTGTGACACGTTGTGTGTGTGACTGCTGCCACTCCTCAGGGTCAGAGATGCAATGTTGGAAGTTGTCTATGTGTGTCCTTTGTGGGTCAGCTTGGCTTCTTCATTGGTGTGTGACTATGGCCAGGATCCCATTGTTTGGGGTGGATTTGACGTCATGCCCATCTACGGCATACTGTGCAGTGTGTCAGACATTCACAAGTATTGTTGACTGGCCATGTGTGATGGGTTTCTGCACCTTATTTCCCCCACCACCACTGGGATTTTCATGGGTGCATGTGCAATGTCAGCAGTCCATGTGAGCTTCACTGCTGCACATTGGTGGAGTTCAAGGTGTGTGTCGTTGAGTGTGTGCAAATGTGAGTTGTTGCACGGCTGGGGCACTACCTCCATGTTGTCCTTGGCTGGCAGGCCATACTGAGTGCTTTGTGCTTGTATAGGTGTGATGGTAGTTTTTTGCTCAGGACACATGGCTGTGGTTCACAGTGTGGATGACATCTACCTTTGCCATCACAGTGTGATTGTCATGCAGGCTAGTGTCACCACAATGTGGGGTCCCTGGGGGAGTGCTGTGGTGGTTCTGTCTCTTGCTGTGTTTGTTGCTGTTCCTACAAGCTTGTGTGACATGTGTAATTTGGGCTCCCTCTCATCTCACAACGCCTGTTTGCCCACATAGGGGAATCCAATCCCTGAGTTAGTTTTGTATGTGACTGTGTTGACATCTGTGTATTAGTGAATCTGGCCTCCTCATGTGTTGTGTGTTTGCGTGGGGACACTGGCACACAACCCACCTCACCTGTTGTGTATGATATGCAGTGTGAGTCTGCCTGTTTGTGTTTGTGCATTTGCACCACTGCATTGGCATATCTTTAGTTTGCCATTGGCTGTATGTTGTTTGTTGGCTTTCCCCTGCTGGCCCTGGGACTGCTAGGTCATCAGTCAGCACATTGATCATGGTTAGTATGTCCCATTGCTGCCATGGTATGGTATTTGTTCACATGACATCTACAGTCTCCACAGTATATCTACATTTGTGTGTCCATTGCTGCAGATATGTGGGTCTGCATTATGATGCTCACTTCTGTCATTGTGTTATTTGTGAATGTAGACAATGTGGGCCCCCATGGCTGATGTTTGTGTGCACATGGCTAGAACGATGTGTCATTGGCACTGCACTGCTTGCCTCACACAATCTATGTTGCTATGGGACACAAGCACTACAATGCCACTGTAGTGTTTGGTGTTGTGTGGCCAGGAATAATCCCTGCATTTTTGGTTTAGCAGCTTTTACCAGGACTACACTTACCTTTTGGGCACTGTGGTGATGGGGCTTTGGGCCCCATTGCCACACTGTTCAAAATGTGCTTCAGCTATGGAGCACACACTTACCTTTGGCCACTGTGGTGATGGGGCTTAGGGCCCCATTGCCACACTGTTGAAAATGTGCTTCAGCTATGGAGCACACACTTACCTTTGGGCACTGTGATGATGGGGCTTTGGGCCCCATTGCCACACTGTTCAAAATGTGCTTCAGCTATGGTGCACACACTTACCTTTTGGGCACTGTGGTGACGGGGCTTTGGGCCACATTGCCACAGTGGTCATGGTCTGCTTGCATTGTGTAGGCCACACACACACAATTATGTGTGACACATGTGTTAGGGGGTCACATTGTATGTTCATTGTCATGTTCAGTGTTGTATGCATTTGACACTTACCACACACGCTTGTCATAGTGTTGGGGGTGGGATGTAATTTACAGACAGTCCTTATGTGGGAGTATGCTAGTTGTGTCATGCATTACCCGTCCTATGAGTAGGGGTGGTTGTAGTGACAGGCATCCTGCCCCCATGAGTGGGGATGGTAGTAGTGGTAGGCATCCAGCCCCCATGAGTGGGGATGGTAGTAGTGGTAGGCATCCAGCCCACCCTGAGTGGGGGTGGTGTTAGTGGCAGCCATCCATCCCCCATGAGTGGGGATGGCAGTAGTGACAGGCATCCAGCCCCCCATGAGGGGGGTGGTGGCAGGCATCTAGCCACCCATGAGTGGGGATGGTAGTAGTGGTAGGCATCCAGCCCCTATGGGTGGGGATGGTGGTAGTGGCAGCCATCCAGCCCCCATGAGTAGGGATGGTAGTAGTGGTAGGCATCCAGCCCACCCTGAGTGGGGGTGGTGTTAGTGGTAGGCATCCATCCCCCTATGGGTGGGGATGGTAGTAGTGGTAGGCATCCAGCCCCCCATGAGTGGGGATGGTAGTAGTGGCAGCCATCCAGCCCCCCATGAGTGGGGATGGTAGTAGTGGTAGGCATCCAGCCCACCCTGAGTGGGGGTGGTGTTAGTGGTAGGCATCCATCCCCCTATGGGTGGGGATGGTACTAGTGGTAGGCATCCAGCCCCCATGAGTGGGGATGGTAGTAGTGGCAGCCATCCAGCCCCCATGAGTGGGGATGGTAGTAGTGGTAGGCATCCAGCCCACCCTGAGTGGGGTGCTGTTAGTGGTAGGCATCCATCCCCCTATGGGTGGGGATGGTAGTAGTGGTAGGCATCCAGCCCCCATGAGTGGGGATGGTAGTAGTGGCAGCCATCCAGCCCCCATGTGTGGGGATGGTAGTAGTGGTAGGCATCCAGCCCACCCTGAGTGGGGGTGGTGTTAGTGGTAGGCATCCATCCCCCTATGGGTGGGGATGGTAGTAGTGGTAGGCATCCAGCCCACCCTGAGTGGGGGTGGTGTTAGTGGCAGCCATCCATCCCCCATGAGTGGGGATGGCAGTAGTGACAGGCATCCAGCCCCCCATGAGTGGGGGGTGGTGGCAGGCATCTAGCCACCCATGAGTGGGGATGGTAGTAGTGGTAGGCATCCAGCCCCCTATGGGTGGGGATGGTAGTAGTGGCAGCCATCCAGCCCCCCATGAGTGGGGATGGTAGTAGTGGTAGGCATCCAGCCCCCCATGAGTGGGGGGGTGGTGGCAGGCATCTAGCCACCCATGAGTAGGGGTAGTTGTAGGGTGGTGTTGGTGGTAGGCATCCATCCCCCTATGGGTGTGTATGGCATTGGTGTTGGCCATCCCACCCCTATGGTTCTGCTGTTGCTTGTGTATGTCATTTGTGCATCCCTATGTGTGTGTGACATATTTCGGGTACGTGTTGTTTGTTTGTGTTGTGGGTGTTTGACTTACCGTTTGCGCCGCACGCGCCCGTGCCGGTCCCGCTAATAGATGTAGAGTATTGGTAGGACCTGCGCGATGGGATTCATGGTTGGTTCGTCTCGTTCGGCTTTCTCGTGTCTTCGACTCGTACTCGTCGCTGGCTTGTTCGTCTCGTCGCCGTGGATCGTCTTGTGGCGCGAATCGGAGCTTATGTGCAGCTCTCCCGGATGCTCAAACGTGCCGCACGTAGCGACGAGTTCGGCACGTATGGGAGACGCATCATACTAGTCCGGCCGGAAGGTGCTGTGTATTTGGTTCCGTGCGACTCCATTCGGCGTTTACGGATCCGGCTCGGGCGGGGAACAGGAGCTGGAATGGGTAAGTACGGCTCGCTCGGAATCTGGACTGTTATGCGCATCGTACTTGTTCGTTCGGTAGAGTGTTCGAGTCGGTCGGAAAACACACGTTCGGCTCGTATTTTTTCCGGACGAATACTGTTAGGTGCGCTTCCGGCCGACATCGGAATCGACCCCTAAGTGTTATGTATGTATTTATTTGGGACTGTAATGTATTGTACGAGTACGTGTTTAACGTTTGTTTTACAGGTTGGTGTTTGCAAGCAATTTCAATGGGAAGTTGGAGTTTAGGATTTTTTTTAAGGAAATCTGTTTTTGTTTATTATAAACCAATTGTTTTTACTTAGATTTCCTTATTTTTGGAGTTTCCTGGAGTGGTTCTTTTACAAAAATATTTTTGGGGATTTTTTTATGGAACCTACAGACTTTGGGTTGCTTCGAGGGATTCAATTGGAATGTTAATATTTTTGCATTTTTTGGGCCCTTTTTGTATTAATGTCTTGGTTAATTACAATTTTTTGTTCTGTGGATTTGGCGAGAGATCTGCAGCTACAGAACAGTAAGTTTTATATCAGTTCTTTTGTTGTGGGTGGGAAAAGTTATATTGCATTGTTTGTTATTAATATGTGGTATTGTTTGCACTATGTGTTGTATTTATTTGATGTTATGAACTGAATTTGTTTTTAAGTTGGTTAGTTGGTCAGTATTATATATATTTTTAATATTAATATTTTTTATTATATCAGTTATTAATAAATTTTCAATTTTATATAGTTTTTCACTGATGTCATAAAATATTTATAGTATTTTGAAAAATAGATTTTAGGTTTGTTGTGTAGAGTATGTTGCAGTTTTTTGAAGTTTTTGGTGGTTAATATTTATTGTAGAGGCTAGATTTGGCTATTACTTCTAAGGGGTCGATTCCAATGTCGGTCGGAAGGGCTCCGAATCAGATTCAGGTTTGCCAAATCCATTCCGGAGCCCTTGTTTCCGACTGATTCGGACACACTTCCGAACGCCCAAGTACGATGCCTGGAAACCGTTAGGGCTGACCGAATCGGTTCCGAAAGGCATTCGGACAGGACAAGCCTTTTCCAGAGTTGATTCGTACAGCTCTATGGACTTGGTTTCCGAGTGAGCAAGTACGATGACCAATTCGGACAGCCTTTCCGATTCGGTTTGGCCGGAACAAAACGGCTGCCAGAATCGGTCTTTGGGGGCCCATAGCAGGCCCCCCTTCACCCGGGGCCCTCCGAATCGGACCCGTGGGGGTACCCATGGGTCCCCTCTTCCCAACCATGCACAGTGTGGCAGGCACCATGGGGTGCCCGCTGCAGGGTGCACGATTTCTCCAACCACCTCTTTCTTCAATGTGTCTTTCTCGTTCGGAACACAGGCTCCCATTGAAGTCAATGGGAGTCCGACCAAATTGGATACGGATGCATACGGATGCATCATGCTTGGTCGGGCGGACTCCCCTGATCCGAGTCGTACGGAAAGTATTCCGGAACCAAGTCGGTTAGTATGCTTTCTGAAAGGGATCAGAAAACGGCCCTAAGTTGTCTAGTCCATTGTTATTTATGAAAATTTTGACTGTACATTGTTGCATGTTGTACATTACATTTGTTTGTTAAGTTTAGGGTCAATTTTGGTAATAGAATGTTCTATTCTCAGTTCTTGGTAGCTTTGTTCTTTTTATAATTCTTCAATAAATTTGTATCATGGAGGTTGAGTTCTGCCTAGTGTGGATTGGAAAGCATTATGTCATCCTTCCACTGCGTTGTTTGTTTTGGCTTCCTGTGCCAGGGTGCTGTCATAGACATTCCACCATAGTATCTGGAATTTTGCTTGCCATCTGTGTCTTAACCAATGCAGTCTGCCAATCCATGTATCTTACAAATAGTCCATTAGGGGACTAAGGGGGTGATTAAGATGGTGAGGACTTATGTCCGCCCGTCACCCTATCGGACAACAGGACCTCCCAACTTGCTGTCGGCGGTCCCGTCAGTGTGATTACAATGCATGCTGCAGCACACGCCGTAGTACAAAAAATAGACAGGAAACATATCCCTGCACTCCGTGGCAGGCACCATGTGGTGCCTGCCACATGGTGCAGGGATATGTAGGGGGGCACCATAGGTGCCCCCTAACACCCACATCCAAGGGCCAGGGGGAAAGGGGGGCCCGCTACAGGCCCCCAATGTCCCTTTCTACCAGCCTGTTCATGGCGGGCTAACCGCCATGAACAGGCGGTCGAAAGGGACATCGTAATCCCTATGGTGGTGCCTGGTAGGCACAGCCACCCTTGTAGGGAATGCGAGGCCCTCCACCGCACAGGTGGGCTCAAGGAGCCTGTCAGATGCATAGCGGTTGCGCATTCTGACCGCCATCCTTCCACCCGCAGGCAGAAAACATGCAAACGATGGCGGTGAGACCACCACCACAGGTTGTTGGTGGCGGTCTCACCATCATCGTAATCAGCCCCTAAGTTTGTCTTAATTTTGTTGGTAGAAAGGGCTTTTTATTAGTAAGTTACAGTGTTTGATTTCCTCTGAGACAGGGATGTAGGCAAGTGCGATCATTTTTTTGACTTCACAGGTGAATTGGCTGTTAGTGGCATGTTCTACACTTAGGGTTAATTTATGGCATTTTGGAGTAGGGCAGTGCAGCAAGACACCTTGCTGCGATGCCCTACGCAAAAGTGAAAGGGCAGGAATGCACGTATTTAAGCAATATGGTGGATTCCTGTCCTTTCTGCCTGCGCTTGCCCTGTTTTGGCAGCCTAGCACTAACGTAGGCACCCCTGCACCACGTTTTGCAGGCAGGATTGTTTTTGTTCAGGAAGAGGCACCTTCCTGCACAAAAAGAATCCTAAGAGGCATTTTCCTCCTTCTACATGTGCTGCAGAAAATGAACATATTTCTCCTAGTTACTCCTCACCTCAGATTGCGTACAAATTGACACTTCCCCAGGTTCACATCACTTTGTAAATCTGGGCCAGCATCAAATTCCATGGATGTGTCATGGGAAAACCCACTGCAACACCCATGGAATGCCTCCTGGGTGCAGAGGAAGGCGATGCAGAGATTTGCGCTGTGTTGCTTTACTCATGATTTGCAGGGCCACTCAAAATCACGCAGGTTGGCTTTGCGTGGCTTCATAAATCTTTATTAGAGCCCTGCATCATGCATGTACCACTTTACGTGGTGCAAAAGTGATGCAGGGCTCTCTAATTAAGTCAGTTGGTGTAGATTTTTGGAGGTGCCGCCATATACTTTGATTAAGGTGATAGTTACAGCCTTGTGTGGCTGTTTGGGGGTATATTTTTAGTATTCTTTAAATCATAGCTTTTCAAAGTCTATGACTATTTTCTGGGGGCTGTAGTTATTTGTTTGTTGTTTTATATAGTTTAGGATTTCATAGTAGCTACTGCTTTGTTTATTAGGGAATAAAGCATATATGAAAGGGATATTGGCGTTTTGATATTCACCATGTATGGTGTATATCTGAGTGAATGGTTTGGGACACATTTTGAAGGTCCCATCCATCGTCCAGGTTTGGGATTTGGTAAGTTTTATTGAGTTGTTTGCTGTAGAGAAGATTAGCATTCATTTGCCATTATTTTCATTGTCATGCAAAAGGAATGGTTCCTCTTTTTCTGCAATTGATAACTGACCTGGTATGTCTATGTTCTGGTATCGTCTAGGAGCAGTTGGAATGTCACTGGTGGCTTTTTTAGTGCATGTAATTATACATTTTAAAGTGTGGATAGATGGTAGTTGGCCAGTTATTTGTTCAGGGACTTTGGGTAGTATGTCTGTAACGATTTTGGTTGTTGGTCTTTTAGCACTAGCTTGACTTTCTCATGTCTTGTAAAAATTCTCTCACTTCATGTGGGGGGTGGTTGTGCTTTTTTACATCAATTACAACATTTTCTTTTGTAGTTGCCCTGCCATAACATGCATAAGAATAATATTTAATACATTTCCAGTTTATAGTTTCTGTCGATGCACTTTTTGGCAGTAGGTGTGGCTCATATGATTTAATAATTGCTTTCTTTTTTGTGAAGTGATAAATCTGGAGCCTACTGTCATTATATCTGTGAGTAGTTTAATCATACAAATATATGTTATTGTTAAATTGTGCATGTTAGTTATTAATATATTTAAAAATGCATTTACTTTTATTTTATTTACTTACTTGTATGTTTTGCTGAGATGTTTTGCAGCTTTCCCGTACAGCTTATTTAAATGTGGAGCAGATGTTTGTTTTCTGTTGAAAGAGGAAAAAAAGTAAGTTAAATTGTTATTTTTTTGCTGGTTTGTCGAGGTTTAGGGAGTGAGGTTTGTTTTTGGGTGCTGTTTGGGTTAGTTTCAAATTTATGATTTATGTATACTTACTATATTTTAAAATGTTGGTGCATTGTCAAAGTTGAGATTCAAAATCAAAATCAGCTTGTTGGTTTGGAAGTTGTTTTATTTTCTTTCAGGTAGTCTGTGTAAAACGCTTAAAGTTACAGAATGTGTTATTATTTACATGTTAATTAACAATTTTTTAGTTTAGTAATATTCAATGTTTAGTTTACATATAGATATTACTTACTTGGCTATGGAGAGATGTATATTTGCTTCTATAATTGCTTGTAGTACGAATCCTGCAGAATTTCCTCCTCTTGCAGTGCTTGTCAATTTTGGAGTAATTACTTGCTTTAATTAGTGTGTCTTTTATGTTGTTTATTCAATTGGTTGAGTTGTTTGATTGGTTAAAGTTGCTTAGAGTGTTATTTTATTGGTTGGTTGAGTACAATTAGATATTTTTTTATCAGTTAAATATTTGTTTGGTAAACACTAATTTATGTTTTCTTTAAGCAGTATTTTATATATAATTGTATTTATTTAAAAGTGAATTTACCAGTTTTGATATATTTTATATTGTTATTTGTATTTAAACGTGTATAGTCAATAATAATGTTTTAGGTGTATTTATTCTATATATTATATTGGTATACTATTTGTATGGGAATAATGTTTAATTTTTGCGTGATGTGGCTTATTTTAATTTAATTTTAGATTTTTTTATAAGTTGAGATTTTTTTAAAGCAATTGGTTTATGCAAAAACAGGGTTTGTGGTGTTTTAACCCTTTCCATGCTCATGACGGAGCGGTTCCGTCATGAGCAACGGTGGGCGTGTGCTCATGACGGAACCGCTCCGTCATGGCAGCCACCCATGGGGGAAGCGCTGGCACTCCCGCCTGGGCAGCCCATCTACCTCACAAAGGGGGATGGCAGCGGAAGAGTTTCCGTTGCCACCCCCGACCCTCCCCAGACAATCCCATGACGTCAGCGCGCACAGCGCGCGCCGACGTCATCAAGAAGCCCTGGACGCGCTGGAAGCCATTTGCTTCCAGGCGTCCAGGAGGAGTGAGGTACGTTTCCTTGCTCTGGTGGGGGGGGGGGAATTTGGGATGTATTGAGGCATCGGGGAAGAGGAAAAGTTTTTCTCTCTCCCTGATGTCTCAATGCAGGGCATTCTTGCTGCACGATCGCGCACAGAGTCGCGATCGTGCAGCAGGAATGCCCCACTAGACACCAGGGATTATTTATTTATTTAAAGGAAGCGACCCCTTGGGCAAGGGTCGCTTCCTTATGGGGCTAAATATTTTTAAGACTTTTCTGCCCTTCCTGGGGACAGATCGCCTGCATTTTTTGGCGTTTCTGGCACCAGGGAGGCAATACATTCCTAGTAAGAGGGCACGCTATGGAACTAAGATGTATATGCTGTGTGACAGTAGGACTGGATATGTCTCTAATTTCAGGGTGTACACCGGTAAGGAATCCAGGATTAACCCCCTGGTTGTCCATCCACTTTTGGAGTGACTGATAAAATTGTGTGGGAACTTGGTAGAGGACTTTTTAACAAAGGTCACCATTTATATGTAGATAACTGGTGACACCCACACAAATGATACCTCACTTGTGTGGGTGTCCAATGCAGAATTGGCTAAAAACGTCTTTTTTTTTAAAATGTAGCGCTTAGAATTCTCGGTGCTATACCCTTAATCCCTATGTTTTGGGCTCTTCCTAGTCACAGGCCTTTGCCCCACCCAGACAAGTGAGGTATCATTTTGCTCGGGAGACTGAAGGGAATGCTGTGGGGTAGGACATTTGTGCCGGCACGGTGATTCCACACAAAAATATGTGGAAAATTTGGTTTTTTCAGCTAAATTTGAGGTTTGCAGGGCATTCTGGGTAGGAAAACATTGAGGAATCCACACAAGCCATACCTCATTGGACCCCCCGGGTGTCTAGTTTTCAGAAATGTTTGGGTTTGGTAGTTTCCCTAGATGGCCACCAATCCCGGGGCCAACACCCCAGGTGCCCCCCCAAACCAGGTAGTTCCCCTCAGTCTCCCGAGTGAAATGATACCGCACTTGTGTGGGTGGGGCAAGGGCCTGTGACTGGGAAGAGCCCAAAACTTAGGGAATAAGGGTATAGCACCGGGAATTCTAAGCGCTAAATTTTTTTTAAAATACGTTTTTAGCCAATTCTGCATTGGACACCCACACAAGTGAGGTATCATTTTACTCGGGACACTAAGGAGAACGCGGTTGGGTAGGACATTTGTGCCGCCACTGTGATTCCACACTAAAATATGGGGAAAATGTGCTTTTTTCAGCTAAATTTGAGGTTTGCAGGGGATTCTGGAAAGGGAATCTTTGGGGGATCCACGCAAGCCATACCTCATTGGACTCCCCAGGGTGTCTAGTTTTCAGAAATGTGTGGGTTTGGTAGGTTTCCCTAGATGGCAGCAAGCCCCTGGCCAAAACCCCAGGTGCCCCCCCCTAAAAACCAGGTTGTTTTGTTATAGGTAATTTTGAAGTCTCCACAGTACGATTTGGGCCATTTCCTGTTACAGCCACTATGCCTACCCACACAAGTGAGGTACCATTTTTATCGGGAGACCTGGGGGAACGCTGGGTGGGAGGAAATTTGTGGATCCACGCAGATTCCAGAACTTCCCCACAAAGAAATTTGAAGAAAAAGTGATTTTTTCAGATAAATTTGAGGTTTGCAGGGGATTCTGGGTAGGAGAATGTTGGGGGACCCATGCAAGCCATACCTCGCTGGACTCCCCCGGTTGTCTAGTTTTCAGATATGTGCGGGTTTGGTAGGTTTCCCTAGATGGCCGCTGAGCCCGGGGCCAAAAACTCATGGGACCCCCCTTGCAAAGCAAACACAAGGAGATGATGGATGGACTGCTGACATTTTTCAAACACTCACCCCCAGTCACAGATCTGGGTTGAATCCATCATCATTCTTTAGCTCACTTTGCCACCCCAGTTCAGACACAGCTATATGCAAATCAGTCTTGACCCTGTGCCTCATGGGAACAGTCCAGACCAAACTGCCAAGCCATGTCTTCCCTGGACCAGAATCAAGCATCCTGGGACCGGTTTCAGGCTAACAGCCCTCATCAGCCAGGCTGGCTTGAATCCAGTGGCAAAGTGAGCAAGGGACCCACGTCTGGGCATACCCTGCCAACTTAGGGCGAACAAAGCAAACACAAGGAGATGATGGACGGAGTGCTGAAACTTTTCAAACACTCACCCCCAGTCACAGATCTGGGTTGAATCCATCATCATTCTTTAGCTCACTTTGCCACCCCAGTTCAGACATAGCTATATGAAAATCAGTCTTGACCCTGTGCCTCATGGGAACAGTCCAGACCCCTTGCAAAACCAGGTTGGTTTGTGATAGGTAATTTTGATGTCGCCTCAATAGGTTTTGGGCCCTTGCCTGTCACGGGTCCTTGACCCACCCACATGAGTGAGGTACCATTTTTATTGGGAGACCTGGGGGAACGCTGGGTGGGAGGAAATTTGTGGATCCACACAGATTCCAGAACTTTCCCACACAGAAATTTGAGAAAAAAGTGATTTTTTTCAGCTAAATTTGAGGTTTGCAGGGAATTCTGAGTAGGAGAATGTTGGGGGACCCACACAAGTCATACCTTGCTGGACTCCCCCGGGTGTCTAGTTTTCAGAAATGTGTGGGTTTGGTAGGTTTCCCTAGATGGCCGCCGAGCCCAGGGCCAAAAACTCATGGGACCCCCCTTGCAAAACCAGTTTGGTTTGTGATAGGTAATTTTGATGTTGCCTCAATAGGTTTTGGGCCCTTGCCTGTCGCGGGTCCTTGACCCACGCATGCGAGTGAGGTACCATTTTTATCGGGAGACCTGGGGGAACGCTGGGTGGGAGGACATTTGTGGATCCACGCAGATTCCAGAACTTTCCACCACAGAAATGTGAGGAAAATGTGTTTTTTTTTACACATTTTGAAGTTTGCAAGGGATTCTGGGTAACAGAACCTGGTGAGAGCCAGTCAAGTCACCCCATCCTGGATTCCCCTGGGTGTCTAGTTTTTAAAAATGTATAGGTTTGCTAGGTTTCCCTAGGTGTCGGCAGAGCTAGGGTTCAAAATAAGGGTGGGCGGAATTTGCGTAGTCGCGTTACGCAAAATTCCGCGAAACGGTAAAAAATCTCTGCGACCATGCAGAATTCCGCGAGCACGCGGAATTGCTTGTTCCGCCCGTTCGTGATGCGTTTTTCCTGTTCGGGGACGCTGTTTGCGTGCTCGGGGGGAAATATCTCGCAAACTTGCCCATGCGGTCGCCAATTGGCGCGTCCATCTTGTTTCACTTGTCCCGCCCACTCGCGATGCGTGTTTCCTGTTCGCGAATGCAGATGTCCGATGGCGCGTCCAAATAACGTGTTCGCGATCGCACACTCTCGCGGGATCGCGCGAACGGATAGGAAAACTCGTCGGCGAACGCAGGGATCCCGGTAAGTCGCTACCGCGCGCGCGAACACCCATTTTGAAAGCGCGAACAAGGAAAAAATTCCGCTACGCCGCGGATCGCGGAATTTTCGGCAATTCCGCGTTCTTCACGGAGCACGGAATTGCCAGAGTTTCGCAAATTCCGCGAGCGGAACGGAATTTAACGCCCAGGCCTAGTTCAAAATCTACAGCTAGGCACTTTGCAAAAAAAGGGTCAGTTTTTACTGTGAAAAGGTGGTGTGTCCAAGTCGCGTTTTGGGCCATTTCCTGTTGCGGGCACTAGGCCTACCCACACAAGTGAGGTACCATTTTTCTCGAAAGACTTTGGGGAACGCGGGATGGGTGGAATTTTGTGGCTCCACGCAGATTCCAGAACTTTTCACCACAGAAATGTGAGGAAAATGTGATTTTTTTGGGACAAATTTTGAGGTTTGCCAGGGATTCTGGGTAACAGAACCTTGTAAGAGCCAGTCAAGTCACCCCATCCTGGATTTCCCTGGGTGTCTAGTTTTCAAAAATGTATAGGTTTGCTAGGTTTCCCTAGGTGCCGGCAGAGCTAGGGTTCAAAATCTACAGCTAGGCACTTTGCAAAAAAGGGTCAGTTTTCACTGTGAAAATGTGGTGTGTCGACGTTGTGTTTTGGGCCGTTTCCTGTCGCGGGCACTAGGCCTACCCACACAAGTGAGGTATCATTTTTCTTGGAAGACTTTGGGGAACGCGGGGTGGGTGGAATTTTGTGGCTCCAAGGAGATTACAGAACTTTCCACCACAGAAATGTGAGGAAAATTTGTTTGTTTTTACAAATTTTGAGGTTTGCAAGGGATTCTGCGTAACAGAACCTGGTGAGAGCCAGTCAAGTCACCCCATCCTGGATTTCCCTGGGTGTCTAGTTTTCAAACATGTATAGGTTTGCTAGGTTTCCCAAGGTGCCGGCAGAGCTAGGGTTCAAAATCTACGGCTAGGCACTTTTGGAAAAAAAGGGTCAGTTTTCACTGTGAAAATGTGGTGTGTCCACATTGCGTTTTGGGCCATTTCCTGTTGTGGGCACTAGGCCTACCCACACAAGTGAGGTACCATTTTTCTTGGAAGAGTTTGGGGAACGTAGTGTGTGTGGAATTTCGTGGATCCACGCAGATTCTAGTACTTTCCACCACAGAAATGTGAGGAAAATGTGGTTTTTTTGACACATTTTTAGGTTTACAATGGATTCTGGGTAACAGAACCTGGTGAGAGCCAGTCAAGTCACCCCATCCTGGATTTCCCTGGGTGTCTAGTTTTCAACAATGTATAGGTTTGCTAGGTTTCTCTAGGTGCCGGCAGAGCTAGGCTTCAAAATCTGCAGCTAGGCACTTTGCAAAAAAAGGGTCAGTTTTCACAGTGAAAATGTGGTGTGTCCACGTTGCGTTTTGGGCTGGTTCCTGTCGCGGGCACTAGCCCTACCCACACAAGTGAGGTACCATTTTACTTGGAAGGCTTTGGGGAACACGGGGTGGGTAGAAGTTTGTGGATCCACGCAGATTCCAGGACTTTTTCACCACAGAAATGTGAGGAAAATGTGTTTTTTTGGACACATTTTTAAGTTTGCAAGGGATTCTGGGTAACAGAACCTGGTGACAGCCAGTCAAGTCACCCCATCCTGGATTCCCCTGGGTGTCTAGTTTGCAAAAATGTATAGGTTTGCTAGGTTTCTCTAGGTGCTGGCAGAGTTAGGGTTCAAAATCTACAGCTAGGCACTTTGCAAAAAAAGTGTCCGTTTTCACTGTGAAAATGTGGTGTGTCCACGTTGCGTTTTGGGCCATTTCCTGTCGCAGGCACTAGGCCTACCCACACAAGTGAGGTACCATTTTTCTCGGAAGACTTTGGGGAATGCGGGGTGGGTAGAATTTTGTGGATCCACACAGATTCCAGAACTTTTCACCACAGAAATGTGATGAAAATGTGGGTTTTTTTGGACAAATTTGTAGGTTTGCAAGGGATTCTGGGTAACAGAACCTGGTGAGAGCCAGTCAAGTCACCCCATCCTGGATTCCCCTGCATGTCTAGTTTTCAAAAATGTATAGGTTTGCTAGGTTTCCCTAGGTGCCGGCAGAGCTAGGGTTCAAAAATCTACAGCTAGGCACTCTGCAAAAAAAGGGTCCGTTTTCACTGTGAAAATGTGGTGTGTCCACGGTGCGTTTTGAGCCGATTCCTGTCGCGGGCATTAGGCCTACCCACACAAGTGAGGTACCATTTTTATCGGGAGACTTAGGGTAACACAGAATTGTAGAGCAACTGTTATTACCTATTGACTTTTGATGCATTTCTGCCTTCCAAATGACAGACAATGTGTAAAAACGAAGTCATTTTGAAAAATGACCTATACTTCTCATGCTAGTATGGGTACTCACAATTTCGGAAATGCGCAAATATCTACTGTTTCTAAAGTGTATATTTTGTTCCAATTTCAGAAATACATAGGTGTCTTTCATACCGATTTTTCCATGTATATATTTTCCCAAATTAATTGCTATATACCCGGTACATAACAAAAAACCATTGCAAGACGCTGCTCAGTTATTGGCTCTGGGTTCGTCGGGTTCTTGGTGAACCTACAATTCCTATATATCCCCACAACCAGAACGGTCCAGCGGATGTAACAGTATTTTGCTTTCAAACAGCTGTCATGATTTGAAGAAGTTACAGGTGAAAAAGTTGACACAAATGGCTGTTTTTTTCAACTAACTTTCAATGTTTCCTATATTCAACTGTTAGTTTCTATAAAGAAACCTTGAAGGATCAACACAAATGACTCCTTGCTGAATTCAGAATGTTGTCTACTTTTCAAAAATGTATAGCTTTCCAGGATCCATTATTGTTTTCATACCCATTTCTACCATTAACTGTAAGGAGGTTGAAAGCTCAAAAAATAGCAAAAATAGGCTATGTCCCAGAAAAATGCCAAAACTGTGTAAAAAAAGTTGGTTTTCTGACAAAAGTCTGCTTGTTCCTGAAAGCTGGGAAGATGGTGATTTCAGCACCACAACCCCTTTGTTGATTCCATTTTCAGGGAAAAAACCAGACGCTTTCATCTGTTGCCCTTTTCCCATTTTTACAAACAAAAAATAAATTTCTGGGTCCCCTCCAGGGGAATCCACAAACCCTGTGTACCTTTAGAATCCCCATGATGTTGGAAGAAAAGGACGCAAATTTGGTGTGGATACCTTATGTGGTCAAAAATTTACAGGGGCCTAAGCGCAAACTACCCCAAATAGCCCAAAAAGGCTTAACACAGTGGGGGGAAGGCCTAGCAGCGAAGGGGTTAATTGAATTTAATTATTATTTTGACAATAACGTTTGTAGTCGAAATAGTGGTAATCAATATTTTTGACATGGTATATGTTTATTTATAGGTAACAATATTTGTGTTTCCAATATTTTTGTTATCAATATATTTTAAAATCAATATTTTTTAAACAATATTTGTGTGCTTCGATATTAGGGATTTTTATAGTTACAGAGTTGATTTTTTTGTTCTCAATATTTAATTTCCGATATTTGTGGTTCTCAATATTTGTTGGATCAATAGTATGTCACTGATCAATAGATGTGATAGTGGAGAGGGCAGTTTTTTGCATATGTTATTATATATGTTTGTTACTGTAGAGCGAAGTTTCAGTGGAGAGGTCAGTCCATGTGCACACCCTAGTACACATGCCTGTCTCCGTGGGGAAAAGTCTGAGGGAGAAGTGAGTGTGTCCCCACATTCAACCATCCACACCAATCAACCAAGACACAGATTTCAGCAGAGAGCATACTCAATTTGTTTACCGTACTATGCACAGTGATCAACAAAAAGAGAGGTAGGAGCAGAGAGAGCAGTCTCTCCACAGTCTACTGCACACACATGTTACTCTGGGGAGATCTGAGCGAACAGTGCAGTCTCTCTCCATACCCTATTCTCCATGCTTGTCATTCAAGGCAGACTTCTTAGCATAGAGGTATTTCTTCATCACATCCTAGTTGTACATCTATCATCCTGGGGAGAGGTGTAAGTAGGCAGGTAAGCCCCTGCCCCTCCTCACACCCTATTATGCACACCCATCATCCTAGAGAGAGGTTTCAGCATAGGGGCCAGTTCCTCCACTCAACCTATGATGCATACTCGTCATCCAAGACAGGGCTGTCAGCAGAGAGGCCAGTTCATCCCCACACCATACTATGCTTACCCATCACTGTGGGGGAGAGGTATGAGCACAGATGTCAGTGTAGAGGCTAGTCACTCCCCACACTCTAATGTAAACATCAGTCATTCAAAAGAGGGGTCATAGTAGAGAGGCCAGGCCCTCCATAAACTGTATTATGCTCACCCGTCATCTGAGACAAAGGTCTCACATGAGAGGCCAATCTCTCCACACACTCTACTATGCACACCCATCATCCAAGAGAGAGGTTTCAACATAGGGGCCAGCTCCTCCACACACCCTACTATGCATGCTCGTCATCCAAGACAGGGATGTTAGCAGAGATTCCAGTTCATCCCACACCCTACTATGCATACCCATCACTGTTGGGAGAGGTATGAGCACAGATATCAGTGTAGAGGCCAGTCACTCCCTACAATCTACTATAAATATCCGTTCTTTAAGAGAGGGGTCACATCAGAGAGGCCAGTCCCTCCATAAACTGTACTATGCTCACCCATCATCCAAGACAGAGGTCTCAGAGGAGAGGCCAGTCTCTCCATACACTCTACTATGCACGCCCATCACTAAAGAGAGATGTCTCAGCATAGGAGCCAGTTCCTTCATACATGCTTCGATGTGTACTCATCATCCAAGACAGGAGTGTCAGCAGAGATGCCAGTCTATTCCCACACCCTACTATGCATACCCGTAACTGTGGGGAGAGGTATGAGCACTAATGTCAGTGTAGAGGCCAGTCCCACCCCAAACTCTACTGTAAACATCATTCATTGAAGAGTGGGGTGAAAGAAGAGAGGCCATCGCCTCCATAAACTGTACTATGCTCACCTGTCATCCCAGTGAGAGGTCTCCGCAGGGAGACTAGTCCATCTCCACACCCTATTACGCACTCCTGTCAGCCTAGAGAGAGGTCTCAGCAGAGAGGGTAGTCTCTCTCCTCACCCTATTATGCACACCCATCATTACAGAGAGAGGTCTTAACAGAAAACCAATCCCTTCACCTGCCCTAATATGCACAGTTGTCATATGACAGAGAGGTCTTAATGGAGAGGCCAGCCTCTCCCCACATGCTACTGTACAGACTTGTCTCAGCAGAGAAGACAGTCCCTTCACACACCCTACTATGGTCACTGATCATCTGAGAGAGAAGTCTCAAAACAGAGGTCAGTCCTCCCACACCCTATTATGCACACTGATCATCCTGAGGAGAGACGTCAGCGGAGAGGTCAGTCTCTCCTTACACCCTACTCTGTACATTATTCTCCTTTGGCAGAGGTCTCAATGGAGAGGGCAGTTACTCTCCACACCCTACTATACAAACATTTTGCTCTGTGAGAAGTGTCAGTGAAGAGCCCAGTCTCTCCTCACTCTTTACAATGGACTCCTGTCATACAGTGTAAAGGTGTCAGTGGAGAGGCTACTTTCTCCCGACACCCTACAAGTGGGGACAATACTGTGTATGTACTGCAATGAAGAAGTGTAAAATCCACACTCAAACCATTTTATGATCTCGCAAGATTCTCGCAGGATTGTAAACTAAAAATTAAAAACAAGTAGGGGTTACAGAAAATCTTTCTCAAGTAAGAGGTTTCAGTGCAAAGGCTTGTGTGTCTGCTCAATCTAATACATACACCCTACGATACAGAGCAATTATTTGTGAAATATAGGTTTAATGTTTGAGCTCGCAAGCATCCCTCGAAAGTCAGACATATACACAGGCAGAGGCAGGCATTTGGGCGCTCCTGCTCTCGTGAGTTTTTCGCAGGAGTCAAGACAAAAAAAATAGAGAGTTATAACATGAAACAATCACATGATGTTGCAATATGGCGGGTCTGACAAGAACCTTTGTGTTTATAGTTTATAATATTCAGTTACACATAGAACTGGATGCATTCCTTGCAAGAAAGACCCTCTTCCCTTCTGCAGTGAAGTGCACTACATCTCACCTATAGACACCTGGCATATCAAACCGGATGTTTTTATGATATATAGAGCCCATGCCATGGCCACAAAGAAATGCATAAATTGTTTTATTAACATGCTTCTGTAACTAATCAATCTTAGTACAAAAGTCTTCGAACCAATTGTGAAAATGTCTCCTTCATTTGGATTGCAACCACAACCCCAGTGATTGTGCCTAGGTCATTGTCACCACAGTGCACTTTCATCAGGTTTGGGTGCTAACAATCCAAAATGCTCTTAACCTTTTGCAACAATTGATACCACTATGGCCAAGTTTGGAAATCCAAGATTCTTGTCAATAGCACAATTAATGAAATATTGTCTAGCCCAGCAGATGAAGCTGTGTTCTAAAGTCCAGAGCCGAACCATGGTGCAGTTTGGAGATGTCAGTCACAAGAGGAGTGCTCAGGAGAATGAACAAGCTTTGGAAGGAATATGGACTTACAAGAGAAGAGAAACAATGAGAGGGAGGCAAAAACATAAATGTAATTGGTACATTTGTGCAGTTAGAAAAGTAGGTTAGATTGTGACCAAATGCTATTTGTACGGTGACATTTGTTTGTTAAACAGGAAGAGGTTTTCTGTTGGGTGATTTCCAATTGTGCTTCAATCTTGTGATAGTCATTAACAAGCTTCGGTATGCTCAGGAGAGCAGCAATTATAGTGAGCTTTTCTCGCTAGAGTCTCAGAAGAGATTTTGAAACAAGAAAAAAATGGAAACAGTACAAACAACATAGATCATGAGACTAAACGGTAGCTATGAAAAGAGCAGTTTTTGTTGACAGTTTTCAACAACTAAATATTTTTTGGTGTTTTCTAACATTTTAAATATTTTTTGTATTTTAAAACTTTTTTAATAGGGTAGGAGAAAAGCATACAACCTGCAACATCTCATTAAAAACAAAAAGGAGAAAAAAATTGAAAACAACTGTTTAAAAAATAAACTGCTGCCTAGGGGGGCATTGGTGATCTTCGACAAGTCTTTCCTGGGCAGACCTGTTTGTCTCTGATGAAAAAATTATCTGCTTACACAAGCAGCAAAATAGTGCTTTATTCGGGTAAGTAGGTTTATTGTCTGCTACTACACTTACTACCTGCCCAGGCACAGTATATCCTGGAGCAAATGACCTGGAGTGCCTCCACATGCCTGTGGTACTCATACTATACTGTTTATTTCTGGTCCCCCGGTTGAACTCCTTCTTAAGTTTACAGATGATGTACTTTGCAGAAACATTCTTATCAACTTCCTACATTTCAGAGATCTGCCACACCAAGGATTTCTTGGGAGGCTGAGGTGGCTGAGCTGGCGCAGTTGCCCCTGGCTGCTCATCAGAATCTAATAAAGACATCTTTGGGTCCGATTACAATGCGGGCTGGAATGGCTCCGACCATCGGTTGGAGCCCTCCAGCCTGCATAATAATTGACTGGTCGGATTCCTTTCCAATCGACCCATTTTGATATGGTCGGTCAGAAGGGAATACGAATCGGATTTCTGAATGGCCTCTGACTGGCTCGGAGAGCCCGACCGCCTTTCGGAAAGCCTGCAGTAATGCCGCGGCCGGCTCTTTCCGGCCAAGGGATTACGATGGCTTTCTGTGCCGGCCTTTCCGACTCAGAAAGGCATTGGGAAACTGTCTTTGGGGGCCCCCAGCAGAGCCCCTATGGGTGCGAGGGTGTCGAATGGTGGCCCCCCTGTTGATCCCTGAACCAAGTGGCAGGCACCTTGAGGTGCCTTTCCAAAGGGTGCAGGGATGAACTGCACCTCTGCTCTTTGCAATGAGAGCATGCATTCCATTTGGAATGCATGCTCCCATTGTAAAGTATGGGATTGCGACGGAACCCTACGTCCTGGGGTGGAACCGACAGCAGGTCGTTCGGTTCAGTTCCAAACCAATATCGGACGGACTCCGGTCCATCTGACATCGGAATCGGGCCCTTTCTGTTGGTAGGGAAACAAGAAAGGAGAGCAAACCAGAAATGTCTACCCTCACCAAAATCCAGTAGAGAAATAAAGCAAAAAGGATGGAATCTTCTTTTTCTAAATAAAGACATCCATATGAACCAATCACAATCCCTCCTTAGGTTGTAGTTCCTCTCCCGGACCTCTCGCGAGACCCCCATGAGCGTTTCGCGAGATAGTAAAAATATTATTGCTTTATATATTTCATGGAAGAATTCACAATCAATTTTTCCAAGCTAATCAACATCTTTAATTTTAATGTCTTAACTTGTTCAGAATTACAAGAAACCAAATGTAACCTAATTAACTTAATTCCAAATGCACGATCTCGCCGGTAGATCGCAAGAGCCAAACAGGAATTACAGCCCACTCAGAGTCCACAAAGGAGATTGTGTGTTCAACTCCTGCGATCCTCTCGAAAGATCGTAAAAATATTATTGCTTTATATATTCAATGGAACATATTATAATCAATTTTACTGATATAATCAACACCTCTAATCTGTTACTTTGTTCACAATCACAGGAAAACACTTAATCCCAAAAGTACAATCTCGCAAGAGGGTTGCAAGAGTCGACCAGGAAGTACATCCCCCGCGGGAACCACGCAGGAGATTGTGTGTTTGACTCAACCGAGCATCTCGCGAGAGTCACAACTTTTTTTTTTAAATAAAAAACATTCAACCCATATTTTTATGATTCTCTTATTAAAAAATATGATTAAATAATAACTAAACACATGAAAGAGACTCTAAACAATAGATTAAAACAAAATACAGAATGCATGAGAGTAATAATGCACTGAAAAAATAGATTTATATAATGAAGGTTAATGCTGTACAATATTAATAAAAATGATCATTCTATTTCTGAATTATAGCTATGACTTTAATGTAAAAACACATGCAAAGGCTATGAAAAGTATGCTATTACAATATTAATGAACTTGCTCGGAAAATATCTCAATATGAGAGTCAGAAGAACTGAGGAGATAGACAATCTCAACACAAATATTATGATATTACTCTGTTTTATATGTAAACATCATTTTTTAGCAACATTTTGCAGAGAGTGCACCCTTTGCTGTCAAGTTACAATAAGAAAGCAATTCCCTTTCAGAATAATGTTCGCACACAGGATATATTATTCAGTTATTCTACCATACATGCACTTTTAATTTACCTAAAAAACCCTAGAAATTCACTGAAAAAAACAAAGGTTAAAGCAACATTATAGTTAGGTGTGATAAAAAGATCTGTTTTTGTTTTAAGAAAAACCTTAGAAATTCACTATAGTAAACAAAGGTTAAAGTAGCGTTATAGTTAGGTGAATTTCTCAGTGACAACATTCACATTTTTAACTAAAAAAAGCAGAAATTCAGAAGTTAAAGTTAGCAGCGCTAACTATAACTTGTGCCCTGCCACACACTGCTTATGACGTCACATTTTACATCACTCATGACATGTTCTATGGCATCAGTTATGACATCACTCATGACATTTCAAATTACATCATTGATGACATCACTGAATACATACTATACATTGATCTGAAACTTTTCCTTCCTGACTACCAACCCCTTCCATAGTCTGACCACACTTTATTCAGTTTTTTTGATAGTGAGCAGAAGTCTAAAACTATGTTACCATTCAAAAGTGTCCAGTTGCCATGAGAAGAAATTTGTCTAATATGTACCGGGTCCCTTTCAAAATGCACACGCTACAAGATTCTCTATCATCTTCCCCAAATTTAATCTTGGCTCCCCTCAGAGCTTTGGCAACAAAGACCCAAGAACTGTTTCCAGACAACCTAATGCAAACAATATAGCCTGGGGATCTTGCTGATTCACAGACTGTCTTTGTTCATTAAAGTGACAGGGTAGAGCCTCAGGGTGGAAAACTGTTAATGTGCAAGTGCATCACGTATTGCCACCATTTTGTTCCCACTACAGATACATATCTCTTAGACTGTAAATGTCTAGAATTGCAGACGTGGCTCACTCTAGCTAACTCTAGCTCAGAAAATATACATAATATCAAGACAGTACCATTTCAGGCTTTGTCACTTCTAGGTTGGTGTGGATGGCACTGTGCTAATCCTATGCTTAAAAACTGTGCTAGAAAAAAAGGAGGTGTGAGGTATGCCCACGTGAGACTACCATTGTTAGCAGCCCGGTGGCTGTGCAAAGGTAACCTGAAGCAGTAGGGACTCTCCAAGGTTAGATGTTGCCCTGGGATAGGCTTTATAATATTAGAGGACACTCATAGGTAAGTACAGTAGTATTTACTGGTTTATCTGCAGTGTCACTGTATTATACACATGGGGGGTAATCTGCCTTAAAGTGCAGTTTCACTTCCCGTAGGCCTACAAAGTCCCATAAGGTGACAAACTAGGGTGAAGCATGTGCAGAAAATGTGAATACTCGTGTTCCAAGAATTTACATGTGCACCTTATGGGTCATCCAGAATTGTCATATTTCTCTGGCTCAGCTCAGGATCAGATTACTGGCTTTTTGTCACCCACCTTCCCTCCAGCAGAGGGAACAAAGGCCTTCCGGCACAAAAGGAATAATTAACAGTGCTCTGCTCAGCTCCTGAGGCGGAAGGGGTGGGGAAGGAAATTTGCATCTGTAAATTAGCAGTCACACTATACCAGGTTTGGGGAAGCCCAGGCCCACTGAACAAACAAGGAAGCCCAGAACTCTGGAGCCACTTCAGGGGGGGTTCCCCTTTGAGGTTTTGGTGGGAAAGGCCCTAGCAGTGATGACAGCGAAGGGTGGAGCTGAGACCCCCAGAGGAGATGTGAAGAATGACCACTTGACAGAGTCATCTTGAATTGTCCTAGCATGTGCTGCAAGAAGGTTGGGACAGGGGTGTAGGGGAGACGTGGCACTCTAGGATCGACACTCTAAGATTGGCCAGGGGTGCCTAGCATCTAGAACGTTCTACCCAAACTTAAAAGCTCTTGCACAAGGGAGAGACAGAGAGTTGAAAACTGGAATTGGACAGAAGCAACATCATGGAAAGCTGGAAGGACAAGCTCCTTGATGCCCTGATGGACTAATGACCTTGCCCACAGCTGATCCCAGGACCAGTGGGACTCTCCAGAACTAGTGAGACTAGTTCAAATACTCCTCTCTAAGGATCAGCTATGGGAAACTACTGGTGTCTAGAGCTCACCATGAGGATAGAAATGTGCCAAAGATCTTTTAAATTGGCCCATTGTGGTTATGCTCATTTAAAGGATTTGACCTTTGATCTCAGTCAAGAAAAGAGTCAAGTGCTACAATGGGGTGCTAATAGTAATAACCTAATTTCTTCCACGTAATATAAAATAAAGCACTGTAAAAATAACATTAAAACACAAGAACACGCATATAAAACACAACTAAACATTATAAATCACAATAAGGCCTATTCAAAGTCAAATATAACTTTATTTCAGCATCAGCCATAAAAGTATACAATAAATAAATAAAACATGCCAGATATAAAGCATCTCCATGGTGCAACAAAAGTCACATTTAGCAGCATGCATATATTTACAATTACCCAGGAGGTTACTAAAAATGTTCATATGAACAACAAGCAGAATTACCAAGTAATGAAAAAAGGGATCAGATTCTAATACGCTACAATATATGATCACAAAACAGCACTAGCAGCCCTTCTTTTTGCCCACATCAATACTAAAATATAGTAACTGCACAAGCATACAAAGTGGAAGGAACGGCTCTTAAAATCCTTAATGCTGCATGGTGACTTGAGGTACCCAGCTGCCTACAGACTGGTGCGATCCAAGAAGACTGAAGCTTAGCATATGCAGGGCAAACAAGAAATACGTGTGGTACGGACTTAGGTTGGCCTTCACAAAAAGTGATATGACTTCCTGTCTAGAGGAACTGTAACCAGGTCCCAATACTGCTCCAGACCATATGATGACTTAAAGTTCAAGAACTCCCCTTTCAAGGTGGAGCCCCTTACTTTATATTCCTCCCTCTGAAAGGTGAAGGCATAGTAAAGTTTTTTCAATGCATCCTTGGAGGGTATTTTATCTATAGTAGGATGAGGCTAGAGTCCGCCCAACCCTAGGGAGATCAACAACTCTCTGATTGAAGACAGCCATGGGATTTTATTAGACCTATCAGCCTTGATTGTCTCTTGTAGGGTGTCTGCAAAAACCACCAGCTCTGGGGTAACCCAGATTCGCCTCCACTATAGGAGACAACTCAATGGAGCCTTAAGGGCTACCTTTATTAAGCCTGCATACAGAAAAAGAGGGTACAGCGGAGTGCTGGTTAAAGATCTTAAGAATTTATTTTCAGATTTTTCCAAATCGGCAATGTCACTGGGGCCCCCTAGCTGGGCACCATATAAAGCTGCTCCTAGCGCTTTGGCTTGCTAAACTTTCAGTGGTGGAGCTATAGGCTCTGTGTGGGAAGTGTGATGTTCTTTTAAAATTGCACCCGCTATCTGTCTGTATTTTATGGTTGCCACATTGATATGTGGGCACCATGATAAATTGGATGAGAGTTTGATTCCAAGATACGTAAAGGAATCTGTTTTCTCTAGTACATCATCCCCCAATGCTAAGCTTCTCTTATATTTTGTATGATGGTTAAATGCCATGAATTTGGTCTTGGCTACATTAATCTTAAAACGTTGTGCTGCGCAAAAGACACTAAAGCTCTGTAATAGTTTTTGCAGGCAACTCTGTGTTTTCGAAATCAATAAAGTGTTGTCTGTGAACAACAATATTGGTGTCTTGGCATTAGCTATAGAAGGGGCATCAGCTGCAACCTCAGAAAGATGATGTACCAAGCCATTTAAATATAAAGTGACCGGGTGGGGGCCAGTACACATCCTTGGCAGACACCCTTCATCATAAGTATCTTATGGGCCAAATGGCCTTGTGAGTACCACCGCACCCAGGCAAAGTTCTTGGCATGCAACCTAATCAACAAGGACAATATTTCAAGGCCTATTGAAATACCTGAAATTAACACATACTACACAAAAAACACACTAAACACACTAAAACAACATCCAATTACAAAGGCTAGCATAAGTTTAAACACCTCCTCCCTATTGCTAAGTCCTTATAAAGAAAGATTTAAATAGAAAACAACTTCTTCAAAATCAGCAAACAGTCCAAAATTACAAAGAAAGACTACAAAATCAAAATCACTTCCTTCCTACATAAATCAATGTTTAAAAGAACATTTTATTTACTAATGTGTCTAAAATAGTAACCAACATGTTTAAAATGTGTCTGGGTTTAAATAAATGTACAAAAATGTTTTATGATTAAATAATACAAATATCGATCCATCTTTTCCAGTACTTTTTAATATATATATAAAAAATGTGGGTAATATAAAGATTTGCATGGTTTCTATTGATACTGTATAACACAGTTAAAAATTGTATAGCTATAAATAAAAGGTATGCTCACTACACCTATATCACGTGTAATTACAACAATTTTGTAGTAAAAATTATTGTTTTCTTGGAAATAAAAATCATTTGAAAGAATTAGTTGTAAATATTGAAAAAATGCACTATAAAAAAGGTAAAAGAGATGTTTAGAAATTGCATAATAAAATAACATGTTAAATGCTACTTTATAAAAACTACAATAATAATAGTCATGCAATATATACTATAAATACCTTTTCAATGAACAAAATAAAAATTACAAACATATGCTAACAATTTATAGATATCATATATATTATTCCCAATAACAAATTTGAGAATAAAATGTTATTAGACAACAGGATGTGGGAGCACACCGCTGATCTCTCAGACAAGGTTCGCCCCTAGCAATCTGGTAAATGCAGTCTCTTGTAGCTCGCTCCGATATTTTTGAGTGTTTCGCCAGCCTACTCAGCAAACCCCAAAATACAAGACTGTATTCTCTACTGATGACGGTTAATAAACCAGAAACACGTGTCTAGAGATCAGCACTATCTGCGCCAACCTTGGCGAAACACTCGAAAATATCAGAGCGAGCTACAAGAGACTGCATTTACCAGAATGCCAGGGGCGAACCTTGTCTGAGAGGTCAGCGGTGTGCTCCCACATCCTGTTGTCTATTTAAAGTACTCCCGTGAGTCATTGAGCTGACGAGCTCGTGAATGAAGCACCTGCGCGCCAGTGAGAGGTACCGGACCTGATATAATGTTTGACAGCCTACTCAGCAAACCCCAAAATACAAGACTTTATTCTCTACTGATGACGGTTAATAAACCAGAAACACGTGTCTAGAGATCAGCACTATCTGCGCCAACCTTGGAGAAACACTCGAAAATATCGGAGCGAGCTACAAGAGACTGCATTTACCAGAATGCCAGGGGCGAACCTTGTCTGAGAGGTCAGCGGTGTGCTCCCACATCCTGTTGTCTATTTAAAGTACTCCCGTGAGTCATTGAGCTGACGAGCTCGTGGATGAAGCACCTGCGCGCCAGTGAGAGGTACCGGACCTGATATAATGTTTGGCAGCCTACTCAGCAAACCCCAAAATACAAGACTGTATTCTCTACTGATGATGGTTAATAAACCAGAAACATGTGTCTAGAGATCAGCACTATCTGCGCCAACATTGGCGACACACTCGACAATATCGGAGCGAGCTACAAGAGACTGCATTTACCAGAATGCCAGCGGCGAACCTTGTCTGAGAGGTCAGCGGTGTGCTCCCACATCCTGTTGTCTATTTAAAGTACTCCCGTGAGTCATTGAGCTGACGAGCTCGTGGATGAAGCACCTGCGCGCCAGTGAGAGGTACCGGACCTGATATAATGTTTGGCAGCCTACTCAGCAAACCCCAAAATACAAGACTGTATTCTCTACTGATGACGGTTAATAAACCAGAAACACGTGTCTAGAGATCAGCACTATCTGCGCCAACCTTGGCGAAACACTCGAAAATATCGGGGCGAGCTACAAGAGACTGCATTTACCAGAATGCCAGGGGCGAACCTTGTCTGAGAGGTCAGCGGTGTGCTCCCACATCCTGTTGTCTATTTAAAGTACTCCCATGAGTCATTGAGCTGACGAGCTCGTGGATGAAGCACCTGCGCGCCAGTGAGAGGTACCGGACCTGATATAATGTTTGGCAGCCTACTCAGCAAACCCCAAAATACAAGACTGTATTCTCTACTGATGACGGTTAATAAACCAGAAACACGTGTCTAGAGATCAGCACTATCTGCGCCAACCTTGGCGAAACACTCGAAAATATCGGAGCGAGCTACAAGAGACTGCATTTACCAGAATGCCAGGGGCGAACCTTGTCTGAGAGGTCAGCGGTGTGCTCCCACATCCTGTTATCTATTTAAAGTACTCCCGTGAGTCATTGAGCTGACGAGCTCGTGGATGAAGCATCTGCGCCCTAGTGAGAGGTACCGGACCTGATATAATGTTTGGCAGCCTACTCAGCAAACCCCAAAATACAAGACTGTATTCTCTACTGATGATGGTTAATAAACCAGAAACACATGTCTAGAGATCAGCACTATCTGCGCCAACCTTGGCAAAACACTCGAAAATATCGGAGCGAGCTACAAGAGACTGCATTTACCAGAATGCCAGGGGCGAACCTTGTCTGAGAGGTCAGCGGTGTGCTCCCACATCCTGTTGTCTATTTAAAGTACTCCCGTGAGTCATTGAGCTGACGAGCTCGTGGATGAAGCACCTGAGCGCCAGTGAGAGGTACCGGACCTGATATAATGTTTGGCAGCCTACTCAGCAAACCCCAAAATACAAGACTGTATTCTCTACTGATGACGGTTAATAAACCAGAAACACATGTCTAGAGATCAGCACTATCTGCGCCAACCTTGGCGAAACACTCGAAAATTACGGGGCGAGCTACAAGAGACTGCATTTACCAGAATGCCAGGGGCGAACCTTGTCTGAGAGGTCAGCGGTGTGCTCCCACATCCTGTTGTCTATTTAAAGTACTCCCGTGAGTCATTGAGCTGACGAGCTCGTGGATGAAGCACCTGCGTGCCAGTGAGAGGTACCGGACCTGATATAATGTTTGGCAGCCTACTCAGCAAACCCCAAAATACAAGACTGTATTCTCTACTGATGACGGTTAATAAACCAGAAACACGTGTCTAGAGATCAGCACTATCTGCGCCAACCTTGGAGAAACACTCGAAAATATCGGAGCGAGCTACAAGAGACTGCATTTACCAGAATGCCAGGGGCGAACCTTGTCTGAGAGTTCAGCGGTGTGCTCCCACATCCTGTTGTCTATTTAAAGTACTCCCGTTAGTCATTGAGCTGACGAGCTCGTGGATGAAGCACCTGCGCGCCAGTGAGAGGTACCGGACCTGTTATAATGTTTGGCAGCCTACTCAGCAAACCCCAAAATACAAGACTGTATTCTCTACTGATGACGGTTAATAAACCAGAAACACGTGTCTAGAGATCAGCACTATCTGCGCCAACCTTGGCGAAACACTCGAAAATATCGGAGCGAGCTACAAGAGACTTCATTTACCAGAATGCCAGGGGCGAACCTTGCCTGAGAGGTCAGCGGTGTGCTCCCACATCCTGTTGTCTATTTAAAGTACTCCCGTGAGTCATTGAGCTGACGACTAACCCTGGGCAAAGCACTACGCTACGCTCGCGTAGTTTGCGAAGTTTGCGCTACTTCGCACAACGCGAATTGCACGTAGCACAGTGCAAACACGCGTAGCGTAGTGCAGCGGTCATTTTCTGCTTGCTCGCGGTCCTCAACGTCAAGTTGGCGACCGCGAGCAAGCAAAATGACATCCCGGTGAGACTTTTTCTCGTTCGCGATCAGCAACATCAAGTTGCCGATCGCGAGCGTGGAAAATAAACCTCCGGCGAGATTCTCAACGCAGGAGGTCAGGTTTCTCATTGCGAGTGGTCGCGTATGCTCGCGACCGTTCGCGATGAGAAACTACCAGTCCGCGTTGAGAAAGCTGCCGCTCGAGTAAAAATCTACTCGAGCGGCAGTAAAGACAGCTTCGCACTGTGCAAGATGCCGTTTTCAATGATTGCACAGTGCGGACAAGCATCCGGCACTGTGCAATCATTGCGAACAGTGCACTACGCAGTTCGCGTAGTGCTACGCGTAGCTCGCGTAGTGCGAACTGCACTTTGCGTAGCTTCGCGTAGCGCTATCTCGCGAACTACGCCCAGGCTTACTGACGACCTCGTGGATGAAGCACCTGCGCGCCAGTGAGAGGTACCGGACCTGATATAATGTTTGTCAGCCTACTCAGCAAACCACAAAATACAAGACTGTATTCTCTACTGATGACGGTTAATAAACCAGAAACACGTGTCTAGAGATCAGCACTATCTGAGCCAACCTTGGCGAAACACTCGAAAATATCGGAGCGAGCTACAAGAGACTGCATTTACCAGGATGCCAGGGGCGGACCTTGTCTGAGAGGTCAGCGGTGTGCTCCCACATCCTGTTGTCAATAAAATGTTATTATTTGGGAAAAATCTTATTTCCTACTGCCACTACAAAGTTAACCCCATTGGAGAAACTGGTGGATTTTAGAAAAGAAGCGTTCAGATTTATTATTTCCACTGCAAACCAAACCACATTGAGGAAAATGTTGGCATTTTGGGGTTCCGATTTATTATTCCCACTTCAAAACATAACCACTGTTAAAAAAAGATTGAACTTTGGGGGGTCAGATTTAATATTCCTACTCCAAATTTAGGGCCCGATTCCGATGGCGGTGGGCCCGTCACCGACAGCCCAACGGTGGCGGTCCCACCGCCATCACAAACATTTTTTTTTTTAAACAAGTTTTCCCAATGCCACAGTTGGACAGCGGCCCCCACTTACCCCCTGGCCCTCAGACACATGACCTGGCATATCCCTGCACCATGTGGCAGGCGCCGCATGGTGCCTGCCACATAGTTCAGGGATATGTGCAGTGTCCCTTATTTGCATTGCGGCAGAAGCTGCAGCCAGCAGCACATGCCGCAATGCAAAATATAGGCATTGCGACCGCCATGGTGGTGGTCGCATCAAAATGCCTAATGCGGGACGCCAGCAGCAGGTTGGGTGGTCCCAATCCTCGATAGGGTGGTGGGCATCGTAATCAGGCCCTTAGGGCCTGATTATGATGTTGTATGGACCGCCCCCGACAGGCCATTGGTGGCGATCCACCTGACATCCAGGGCCGCTGTCTGACTGCCGGAATTCAATGCCAGCTGTCGGAGCGCTGTGGGTGGGGGGAAGAGCGTTGCCTCCGGCAGGATTGGAGAACTCGTCGGGCATCGGTCAGACAGGTAATCCCTGAATGGCGGTGGTACCTGCGCAGGAACACCTGTCGAGATTACAATGTCCGATTCCCTCTGCCTTTTCATGGTGGTTCAACCGCCCTGAAAAGCTGGGCCCCTGTCCCCGCCTGGACCTCTGCATGTTGCCTGGCACACAGTGCAGGGATGTTTTTAAACATGCCTTTTTGCATTGAGGCTTGAGCTGCAGCAGTTTTCTGGGCCGCACCACAAGCATCACTGCAAAAAGGCATGTTTCCGACTGCCTACACGGTGGTCGCATCACATGTTGGGTGGTCCCGATTCTAAAACGATGGTGGTTGGACACCTGTCCGACCGCCATCGTAATGAGCCCCTTAATCACATTGGTGAAAGTGTTGGAGTTTGAAGGGTTCAGATTTACTATTCCCACTCCATACTTAAGCTCATAGGGGGACGTGTTGTACTATGGAGGAGTCTCATTTGCTATTCCACCTTCAAACTTTACCACATTGAGGAAAATGTTGGACTTTGGGGGTTCAAATTTGCTTTTGCAAGCCCAACCATATCACATTGTTGAAGAGGGGGACTTATTTTTCCCTATCCCCACTTAAAAACAAAACAATGCTATACTTTTAGATGTCAAAATTAAAACTATTAGCTACTATGAGGAATTTACACTAGACATTATGCTAAAAAGAATATGCTACAGAAATCCAGTTTAGTTAGTCCAAAACGTAAACAACCAAACATAAAAAAAAGTTGAGAGTAAAAAAAACAAATATTTATAATAACATTCAAATTGATCAATATAATTATTTTTTAAAGTCATGTTTAAAAGATATATTATAAAAAATGACAAATATACAATTAAATAACTTACATTTAAAACTTCTAATGTAAGAAAAAACCTACATTATGAACTCCTTAGTTATAAACCAATAAATATATTAAAAATAATTAAATTCAATTATTTGAATTAATCAAAATATCTCAGTCAATTAATTATTTAGCTATCAATTAATCAAAACCTGTCTATCAAATTATACAACAAAAAAGTATTAGAAATTGTAATAAATGTAATAATATTTTTTTATAAATGTAAACCAGTTCTAAAATCATTAGCTATAAACATTTGAATTTTCCATAATTAAGAAAATAAATACTGATGTAATTTGATGCATATTTTTTATAGCAAAACTGTTTTGAATTCAATAAGAAAAATGAACACACATTTCAAATTAAAACTTAACCTTAACAAAATTAATTTTAATTTAATCCACTCCCTATTTTAAAAGCAAACACAATATATTAAAACAAAAAATGTCCAAAATACACATAAATTGCAACAATATATTGTACAATATTTTTCCACAATATTTTGTGGAAATACCCTATCCTTGTGTATCAATGGTTTAGGGCCAAAATAGCAGTTGCAAACCATTAAAAAGTTGCCAACCACACAGATGGTGTGGCAACTCATTCGCGAGAGGAGCCTCTAGGGTGCCTTTCCCTTTGTGAATGTTAAAAATTGTTTGTGTGGGAGTGGGCAGTGGTCCACGGGACCACTGCAAAATCTAAAAAATAAAGTTTTATTTTTAAATGTAGCCCAGCTTCTTTTATATAAAATTAGCTGCATTTAAAAAAAAAAAAATTTACCATATTGAAAGACAGTCACAGACATGGTGACCTGCTGACCCCAGCAGACTACCATCCCTGTGATAGCCTCTAATCATAGTGAGTAGCAATTTGTAGTCTACCTCAATATTCTTTAGATGTGTCAGATTGTGACCCACTAGGATTCTGAATTTTAAGAACCAATCTATTAGTAAATAGGTCAGTTCTTAAAATTCTTTATTCGTAAAACAATGCTAGTTCCAAATTGCGATGAGCATTATGAGACTAGTAAGTAGTACATCTGGACCCCAATTACTGCTGCTATATTGTTGTTAAATTAAAATTTTCTGGCGGCAGCCTAAAAGATGTTTCAGAATTACTTAAAGATTCACTTCATCTATTCTAAGTTTGGTTAGGAATAGTCCCCATTCTTTTTTCTGTCATCTGGGAACAACATCCAGCTAACGTTATCTTCCATCAAATAGTCAAGTGACTAAAATTATTCTTGTCCCACATCAAAATTGAAATATTTCAGAGTCTATTCGTTACAATCAGTTCTATTTCTGTGACTTGAACATCATCATTGTACTTGAAAGTGGCAAGTAGTAACATTAAGTAAATCTGTGACACATACCATCTCTTTAATTTTAGGACAGTGAAGATTCAGTACTTGTGTTTGTGCAGTGCCATACAGTGATTATGTGTAACACTGAAATCCCACCACTGCTACCAATGTAGGAAATTGGGTTAAAGGTTGATGGGGGTAAAGCCCTACTCAAGCAGCAACCCACATTACCACTGCTAACCAGTTCTGAAGAGCTTGTACTCTTTCCCCTAAACATGGTAAAATTGGCTCATACCCAGTTGGCATATTTAATTTACTTGTAAGTCCCTAGAAGAGGGCACTACATGTGCCCAGGACCTTTAAATTAAATGCTACTAGTGGGCCTGCAGCACTGCTTGTGCCACCCACCGAAGTAGCCCTCTAACCACGCCTCAGGCCTGCCACTGCAGGGCCTGGGTGTGCCGTTTACTGCCACTTCGAATTGCCATTTAAAGCTACTTACAAAGACTTAACCTCTGCTTTTATTGCATATAGGTTTCCAATAAGGTAAGCTCTAGGTAACCATTAGGGCAGGGTGCTCAGTAAGTAAAAGGTAGGACATGTACTTTTGTGTTTTACATGTCCTGGTAGTGGCAAACAGCGAAATTCGTTTTTCACTGCTGCGAGGCCTATTCTACTCCTAGGCTAATATTGGGAATTCCGTAAACTACATTTAAGCTGTAATTCCTGATCAGAAAGGAGTAGCTTTTTCATGTTTCATATCTTTGGAATGGTAATGATAAATCCTCTTTATTGGTAAAGTTGACATTTCTCTGCTCTTCCTGCTTTGTGTGCCTTGCATCATGTCTCCAATACACGTCTGAGCAGAGTGACAGTTCTCCTTGTGCATTTCTCCCAGACAGCCATGAACACAGGAAGGCTAGGTGTGGCTTAGTACCGATCTACATACATCTGCATTCTGATGGCCATTCCTGGACAGACGCGATGAAGGGGCTCAAACTTACACTTCAAAGGGTAGTGACCTGACCCACACAAGGGACTGATTACCCCCCACAGATCTCCTGACAGACAGGACTGGGCTGAACGGAATACTGGTGAACTTCAAAACCACTCTTTGAAGTTTCCTTTGGTTCAAAGGCACATTTGGGTATAAGTACTAGGTCTCTGACCCTGTCAAATCAGAAACTTCTGGATCTTGACCTGAACCTCTGTCAGATGAATTGCTGTGCTGCTCAAGACTCCCCTTGACTGCTTTTCTGGAAGGACAGCTTCTCTGCTTGTTGTCCTGTCGCCTGCTGCTCTCTGACTCTGATGAATGAAAGCTGGACTCTGCCATCCCTCCAAGTGATCTCCAAGGGCTTGCTGGCTTTCCTCCTGCTCTCTGAAGTCTCAAGGGCACAAACGACTTCCTACAGTTCTAATGGTGCTGCTAGACTCTGCCTTCTGTGAGTCCTACCCTTGCCTGAGGTGTCCTCACCAAGTTCTGGGCCTCAGAAGTGGGTTCTGCTGCTTTTTAACTACAAAACCGAAGCATTGTCACCTTTGCACCAATTGGAACCGACGCATAGCCCTTCGATGCTGACGCAGAAGGCTGTTCGATGACAGTGGTTCTACAGTCTGCACTTCCCAATGACTACGCTCTGCGTGGTTCGATGATGACACATTGACTTCACCCCAGCGAAGCTCAATGATGATGCAGTGACCCGACTGCAGGGTAAGGATCGACACATCATGTCCTCAGCGTTGACGCTTTGCTCCATCCAAGGTACTTTCTCAGCGGACCCTGCATGGGCCCTGTATCCGGCCTGCCCTGTATTGCGGTCAGCCTGAAATTTGCATTTGCACCGGTCCTCGTGACCTCAAGTAATCTTTTGACCGCTAGTGACTTCTAAGAACTGCTTTTGCATTTAATCTTTATAAATTCATATCTCGACTTCTACTGATTGTATTTTTGTCATTTTGGTCTTATTTGTCTTAGATAAAGATTCTCAATTTTTGTAAACATGTGTGGAGACTTTTTGTAGTGTATTTATGGTGTTGTTGTACGAGTTTTTGCACAAACACTTTACACATTACCTTCTAAGTTAAGCCTGCCTGCTCTGTTCCAAGGTGCCAAAGGGTGAGCACAGAATAATTTAGGTTGTGTTGTGACTTACGTTAACTAGGATTGTGGTCCCTACTTGGACATGGTGCATTCCTTTGCCAACTAGAGACCCAATTTCTAACAAGTGTTATTTCTTTGAATGTGGAAAGTTAAAATAAAATACTTCTTTTTCACATAAAAGCAAGTATTTGACTGGATGTTGATTTAAAGACATTTCTGAGTGCACTTTGAGCTAAGAGTTGTTTTCACTAACCTGTAGCTACACTTCTCCCCCCTTCCCGAGGGCGCCTTTGAACTTCTAGTCACAGCTACCACTGAGAGTCAAGTGCAGAAGGGGTACTTGACCCAGTTCCCAAGAACCATATAAGGTCGGGCCCTGGGACATCAGGAGTAAAAAGCCTCAATCACCACAGTTGGGCCCAGTAGTCCCTGAGTGCCCCCATGGTCCTCTGAAAGTGGTTCTGACACACTCCATAAGATCAGAGGACTCATCCTATTTAATCTTGTTCTAGTGTTAGAGAAGAACGCACATGCATCCTCTCCAGACCTGCCTGTGCACTGAATTAATCACTGTGCTTGGGGGTAGGTAATTCACTGGGAAAAGCACCCACAGGGAATGGGGTCTGAAGCACAGCCTGGCAATAAGTGCTTTATTAATGCAGTATCCATACTACATGCCCCATGCTGGCTCAGCAAGCACCTAAAGTGGAACCTGATCTGGTATCATCCTGCCATTTAACAATCCCTCAAATGGGTAAAAAAAAGTCAGAACAAGTGAATTAACTTAAAAAAGAGCATACCTAAACTACGGGAAAGCAAACAGAGCAGTATTATAACACTTACTGTTACGATAGAAAGAAAGAACAAGCATGATTTAACCGGATGTCTGGTGAATCCTGAGGGTTCTTATGGGAATAGGAAAAGGATGAGCTAAAACACATTGAGGAGTATTATTTAATTTTTCTAGTGGGGCAAATCGATTGCCTATCTCTGGGTGAAGACTCACCTCATTATATAATGACTGTGTCAAGGAAGATGGATGCAATGGATATGCATAATTTAGAAAGACACATATACACCTGGGAGGAAATTACAGCAAGGTTGGGATGAGTAGGGTCAAGCACAGGTTTTGAATCAATGGTGCTGACGGAACTGGAGAGAAACTCAAGCATAATCGCTGGACCTGGTATGAGAACATAGGGGCTCACGTTGGATTTCTACAACCCAGAGGATGAGGTGAACAGCTATTATATGGCTCTTTAGTGGGCCATGCATCCCAGAGACTAAGGCCCAGAACAGTATCCCCTCTAGGTCATTCTGAGAGGTCTGGAGTAACCAGCCCAAGGATTGCTGGGTCCGATAATATCAGACCCAGTATCCTGGGCCTGGAGACACTGTACAGGGAGCACTATGGAATGCTTCAGAGGATGCGTGCAGCACTGCGTTTGCCCTTCCCACACTCCTGCACAACAGGCGAGAAGCAAACACTCCTGTGGCTCTTCCTTTTCCTCTCTGTCCTCCCACTTTCGCTCGTTACCTGCACCAAAACCGTAAAAGTAGCCCACATACCCATTTACTATCTGCTTAGAGCATTAGCCCAGAATGTAGCTATGGGCATACCAGGCGGAATAGGAGATTCCCCCTCTCCCAATCCCCCTCTCCTGTATCCCCATACCTAAATTAAAGGGACTTCTCATGCGGACTCAAGTGGGAGGTTCTCTGAGTAATATATTATAGGTCAACTACGCAACTTCTCAGTGAGGGAAGCCCAGGGAAGGGTAAAATTGAACACCTTTCTTTGACGTACTATGGTCGGATATGGGCACAGGGTTTGACTGTAAGAAGTCCCCTGAGATGCGAGCAAAGATTGTGAAATGATGGTGACGTCTGAGAATTTGACTTTCGAATGATGCTATCTTTCTTATTTATCTCATTCATTCGTACAATGAGAGTGTCAAGTTCATTTTGTATTTCCCACACATGCACAGATTAGCTACTGCCAAAGTAGTCCATATCAATGTTTGATGTCATAAATTAAAGAAACAATGTTAAGGCTCTTCACAGATTGGTGTTTATTTTTAATAAAAGAAAGAAATGCGCTTTTGAAACATTTTCTTCAGTTCTTCTTATTGTTTGCATTACTGTTACTTTTTTTCTTGTGCAGTTCTTGCAAAACAAATTAGGTGGAATTGTTTTAATATGATTCAAGCCTCTTCAAGCCTCTTCACATTTTTTTCCAAGAGAAATTAGCAACATGTAGAGGATAATGAGCTCGGTGAATCTTATTAACACGGCTTCACATAGAATGACAAATAAGTGCACAGCTCATGTGTAAAATAATTAAAGTGCTATAATCCAATTACCTATTGATTATAAAATGTGCTACTGTATTACAATGTGATAGGTATATCTACGTTGTGTAATATGATTTTTTCACAGCTCTGACTTGTGTAATTTGATAAACGCACAGTGGCTCCAAGCTGGTTTACTTAGGGGAATTGAAGTGGATTCATGCTTAAGTGCACGAGAAACAATTTTTCAGCAAATCTCTTTAATAAGCTTCAGTTTCGTACTGGGTTGTAGTGATATTTATGATGTATTTGATAGGCGGCACACTAGCTGCTTCACTTGTTCATTATATTGAATTAGCTTTAATCCCATTTGAATGCTAAACACTTTATTATATATGGGTTCTTTCTGTACTTTAATATGCAATGAGGATACTTAATACAAATAGACAGGAAATTGAGGTTATAGGTACCAGAAAAGGAAATTTCAAATGCATAGAACGTCGCACATATGACCCTTTTCTATTAATCATCTTAAATTGCAAGACAACTAGGTGTTCAAAGCACGTACAAGGCATAAATCACTGAATTGAGCAATCTGATAAATATACGTGCCCATTACATAGATCTTTGAGTTATTATAGTATACATTCAATTGCTAGCTGTACTCTACGCAGTTGTGGCCACATAATGTTTTGGTTCAAACAAAAACCCATCTGCCTTCGCCTAGATTTCAAACACAAACCTCTGGTTTGTAGACACATTAGCCTACACCCTATAACGAGTGGAATCTGCAAATTTCGTGCCCCATGGAATCGTTATTCCGCACCCACGCAGGCAGTCAGCAGATGTCCTAATTTTGCTTGTATCGGTATTTCTATTACATGTACAAATAGCAAAGGTGGTCATTTCATGCATGGACAAAAACAAGGAGGAGTTTACATAGCGCTACGGAAAACACTAAAGGTTGAAAATATTTCCTGAAGACATCAATGAAACCGTAGCTAGGAGTCTCGCTATCAACAGTACAAAAGGTGAGATGTTACCGGGGCCCAGGCGTTCTAAGGTTCTACTGGCTGTATTTCATTTACCATCCTGTAGAAAAGGGGCCTAATTTCCTTGCTCCATGGCACCCTTGCTACACTGCTGCCACTAGCAGACATTATTCAATACGTGAAAGATCACTGGACACCCGAAGCATAGGTTGCAAGGGGAGCATATATTGTGAGCACACTACCACACACACACACACACCCTACTTGATTCAAACCACTGGTATCCTCCTTCATCAATTCAATCCAGGGATATCAACCACGCTACTATGAACCATGGTGGACAGGTGCGGTATGAGGGTGTGGTAAAGAAGAACCCCACTTTTTTTTGTAAACTCATGTTAAAGACCACAAGTGTTATTAACTTTCAAAATTAATTGTCACAGTATTTATGTATAGACCTCTGACCTCCTGGTCAGAGACCTGCTCTCTCCCCCTGCAGCTCCGCTGTTAGTGCCACTGGCCTGACAAGGTATCTGTCTGTCTTGGGTCTGTGTTGCCTGTTTCATAATGTGCCCATTTTTTGGTCTATTGCCTGTTTAATCCTTGTCCTGTCTTCTCCCTATTTTTGTGCCTGTACCCTGGTTTTGTGCCTCCTGCCCGTTCTCGCCGCCCGTTCTTCCTGCCTTTTTTTCCCACCGCTGCTGCCCCCGCAGCCCCTCCCCCCTGCCGGTTCCCGCTCCCGCCTCCCAGCTGCATTTCCCTACCTCCTCCACTATTTCATGGCGCGCGCTGCAAAGGGATCCAAGCAAGACCTCTGACATCATGGTCAGAGACCTGCTCTTTCCCCCTGCAGCTCCGCTGTTAGTACCGCTGCCCTGCCAAGGTATCTGTCTGTCTTGGGTGTGTGTTGCCTGTTTCGTTTTGTGCCCGTTTTTTGGTCTATTGCTTCGTTAATCCTTGTCCTGTCCCCTCCTTATTTTTGTGCCTGTGCCCTTATTTTGTGCCCCCTGCCCATTTTTGCCACCCGTTCTTCCTGCCTTTTTTCCCCGCAGCTGCTGCCCCCGTGGCCACTCCCCCCTGCCGGTTTCCACTCCTGCCTCCCAGCTGCATTTCCGTCCCTCCTCCCCTATTTAATAGTGGCCGCTGCGTGGCTGCGCGCAGTGGGCGAGCTGCAAAGGCGTGCCATAGGCAAGCCTGTCTGTGCCTGTCCACGACCCGGCCGGGACCAGCACCAGGGACCCTGGATCTCCGACCATCCACCACTACGTCTCAGCTGCCCTCCTCGCACTCAACCCCGGAAGGAACAACAACTGCCAGCTGTTCATGCCTAACACCACCCACGGCCAGTTCTCCTGCCGTCACTGCCACCAGACCTTCACCACCCTCCGCACCCCCACGGGCAGTCCCCCCACATCGGATGCCAACACCACCGAAGCCCTGAAATGCATCCTCCTCAACGTGCACTCCCTGCACAGACATGCCGTAGAGATCTGGGGCCTCCTTGCCACCCTCACGCCAGACGTCGCCTTCTTCACAGAAACCTGGACCAACGCATCCTCGGCCCCCGACATCGCCACTGCCATCCCTGACAGATACAAGATCTAGAGGAAGGACTGCCCCAACCGCCCAGGAGGAGGACTTGCCATCGCACACAAGAGCTCCCTCCAGCTCTCCACCTCCACCACGAATGGCTCTTTCTCCACCACCGAACAACTTCACTTCCAGACCAGCCCTAAAACCACACTTCGTGGCACCCTCGCCTACAGAACCCCCAGACCTCGCACTTCGTTCACCACCACCATCGCTGACCCCATCACACCCCATGCCATCGCCTCCATGGACTACGTACTCATCGGAGACCTGAACTTCCACCTCGACAACCCCAGCGACCCCACCACCACCACCCTCCTGGACAACCTCGCCAACATCGGACTGAAACAGCTCGTCACCACGCCTACCCACAAGGCAGGACACATCCTCAACCCCATCTTTGCAGGTGGGAACAACATCCGCTTCAGCCACACCACGCAACCCCCATGGACAGACCACCACTGCGTACACTTCCTTGTCAACACTCCTATGCCGCCCAAACATGCACCCCACCCTCCACAAAGAAACTGGAGCAAAGCCACCGAGGAGCAGCTCAACTCCACCCTCAACCGCGATGCACCCACCACCTTGACCAACATCAACCTTGCAACCAAAGAACTCCACAGATGGATCTCCAACTGCGCAAACAAGCTCGCACCCCTACGTAACCCCTACAGACAGTGCCCCAGGAAGGCCACCTGGTTCACCGCCGACCTCCAAGATTCCAGACGCACCTGCAGACGGCTGGAGAAAAACTGGAGAAACAACAAAACATCTTAAGATCCCACCACCTACAAGAACTTCATGACGGAATACCACCAACGCATCAGATCACACAAGGACCTTCATCCAGAACAAGATCCTCGCCAACTTCCGCGTCATCCAGGAATTCACCAAGCTCCCCAGCGAAACCATGGACATCACCCCTTCCCAGGATCTCTGCAACAAGCTCGGCTCCTACTTCCATCTGAAAATCAAGGGCCTGTACGACAACTTCAACGACCAGACACCTGACTCCGAAACCACTTTCTACTCCAGCAACGCCAGACAGCCCACCATCTCCTCCTGGACCCCAACCACCACCGAAGACACCACATCAACCATGAAAGGCATCCACTCAGGAGCCCCCACTGATCCCTGCCCCCGCACATCTTCTGCAGAGCCACCGCCGCCATCGCTCCGAAACTACAAAGCACCATCAACGCCACCTTCGGAACCGGCATCTTTCCCGACGACTGGAATCGCGCAGAAGTCAGACACCTGCTCAAGAAGCCCTCAGCAGATTCCATGGACCTCAAGAACTACCGACCCATCTCCCTCCTCCCCTTCATGGCCAAAGTCACAGAGAAGACAGTCAACGCCCAACTAACAAAATTCATCGAAGGAAACTCCATCCTCGACCCCTCCCAATCCGGATTCCGAAGCAACCACAGCACCAACACCGCTCTACCCGCCGCCACAGACGACATCTGCACCCTCCTCGTCCAAGGACACACTGCAGCCCTGATTCTACTCGACCTCTCTGCAGCATTCAACACCGTCTCCCACTGCATGCTCACCGCCAGACTCCACGACGCTGGCATACAGGGAACTGCCCTCGACTGGCTACGCACCTTCCTCACTGGCTGAACTCAAAGAATCAGACTGCCACCCTTCCTCTCTGAACCTATGGAAATCAACTGCGGAGTACCCCAAAGATCGTCGCTCAGCCCCACGCTCTTCAACATCTACATGGCCCCCCTCGCCGCCATCGTCAGACAGAACAGACTCAGCATAGTATCCTACACTGACGACACACAGCTCATCCTCTCCCAAGGACCCCATCACCACCAAACTCAACTTCCATGAAGGAATGAAGGACATCACATCCTGGATGAGCAGCAGCTGCCTGAAGCTCAACTCGGAGAAGACAGAGTTCCTCGTCCTCGGACCCTCCCCTCTGCATGGGACAACACCTGGTGGCCCACTGCCCTCGGCAGCCCACCCCCACGGACCACGCCTGAAACCTCAGCATCGTACTCGACTCCTCCCTCTCCATGACCCGACAGGTCAACACCGTCGCCTCCAGCTGCTTCAACATCCTCCGCATCCTCTGAAAGACCTTCAAATGGATCCCCAGAATCAAGAAGACCGTCACCCATGCACTCATAACCAGAAGACTGGACTACGGAAGCGCCCTCTATGCCGGGATCAACAAGTCTCTGCTCCGCAAACTCCAGACCATACAGAACACCGCAGCCAGACTCGTCCTCGGCATCCCTCGACCCGAACACATCACCCAACACCTGGGGAACCTCCACTGGCTCCTTGTGGGGAAGAGAGTAACTTTCAAGATACTCACCCATGCCTATAAATGCCTCCACAACATCGGACCCCAATATCTCAACAATAGAATCTCCTTCCACGTACCAAAGAGGAACCTCCGATCCGCCGACCTTGCCGAACCACTGCGCATCCGCAGAGCACGAGCGGGTGGGGGAACCTTCTCCTACATCACGGCTAAGACCTGGAATGAGCTCCTGATCAACATCAGACACGCCCCCACCCTGCACAGCTTCAGGAAGACCCTCAAGACCTGGCTCTTCGACTGACCGGAGTTGTTTCCACCTCCCCACCTCCCCAGCACCTTGAGACCCTCACGGGTGATTAGCGCGCTTAAAACCCCCTGATTGATTGATTAAAACCCCCTGATTGATATATGGGTATGTGAGTGGTTGTGTGAGTGGTTCTGTGGATGATGTCATCAGTGATGCAATTTGAGATATCCTCAGTAATATATAAAAAAACTGTATTTTTAAAGGACAACCTAATCACTCCTAAGGATCTGAAGGCGCTGGGGGATGTCGGGGAGATTAAGCAAGCTATTACCTAGAGTCACAGGGTGCTGGGCTGAGCTGCTGCCAGGAATCGAACTGTGAGGCCCGTGCTCCGGAGTCAGCCACCCTGGCTGCTGCGCCATATATACATGGCTGTATGAGTGAGTGACTGAGTGTGTAAGTGTGCTGTGAAATGTCATGAGTGAGGTCACTGATCATGTCATGAGTGATGTAATATGTGAGGTCATAAGCAGTGCATTGTGGGGGCATAAGTTATAGTTAGCTCAGGTAACTGTAACTGCTGAATATCTATGGTTTTGTACTAGTGAAATCTGCACGTAACCATAACGTACCTGTAACCTTTGGGTTTTTTCAGTGAAGTTCTAAGGTTTTTTTATTTCTATTTCCTAACTATAATGTCTCTGTAACCTTTGTTTTTTTCAGTGAATTTCTATTTTTTTTTTAAACTAGTAGTCATGTTTGCAGAGTGGTGGAGAAAGGGGCCAGGGCCTCCAACCAGCTCTTAGGAATTCCGCTGTGTCGGACTTACGGGAGGTAACAGGAGGGCTTCTTGGCTCCCAAGGACCCTGAGCATCCAACAGGACTTCATCGCCCAACCAGTAGTGCGCCAGGAGGTGCATTTGCAGAGTGGTAGAGGAAGGGACCGCTCCCTCCGAAGACCTCTCAGCAATCCCGCTGTGTGGGACTTATTAGAGGTAACAGCAGGGCTTTTTGGCCCCCAAGGACTCTCATCAGCAAGGGGACTTTATCCCCAACCAGAAATGCACCAGGAGGCATGTTTGCTGGGTGGTAGAGCAAGGGGGAGTGGCCAATGAAGAACTCTTAGCAATTCTGCTGTTTGAGACTCACTGGAGGTAACAGCAGGGCTTTTTGGCCCCCAAGGACTCTCAGCAGCAAGGGGACTTCATCCCCAACCAACAATGCACCAGGAGGCATGTTTTCTGAGTAGTAGAGAAAGGGGGAGTGGCCAATGAAGAACTCTTAGCAATTCCGCTGTTTGAGACTCACTGGAGGTAACAGGAGGGGTAGTTGCCCCCCACGGAACCTCAGGAGCCAAGGGGACTTCATCCTCTAGCTAGTAGTGTGCCAGGAGGCATGTTTGTAGAGTAGTGGAGAAAGGGGAATGGCCTCCAAAGACCTCTCAGCAATCCCACTGTGTGGGACTTACTAGAGGTAACAGTGGAGGTTGTTGGCCCCCAATGACCCACAGCATCCAAGGGAGCTTCATCCCCCAACTAGTAAAGTGTCAGCGACTTGCTGGTCCATTTCTTTTTTTTCACTTTGTTTCTCTCTTATTAGGGAAGGGGGGCTGCGTGGCCCCTCTTCCCTGGGCCAATTTTGTCCTGGAGGACCCCAACCCCCGGGGCCAGGCCCTTTTTAAATGGGGAAGGAAGTATGCAGACCCCTTCCCGGGCCGATTTTGGCAAAGGGGACCCCATCCCCTGTGGCCCGGCTGCTACTGTGGGTGCCTTGGTCCCACCCAGGGCACCCACTCTCTAAAAATGGTGACCCCAGGGGGAGCCTGAAGGGCCCTGCAGTCCCTTCCAGCTCCCCGCCTTCTGCGGGAGCCTGCATTGCTTTGACAGAGAGGCAGCTGCTAAACATGCAGCTCCATCTCTGTCGAAGTAATTGTACTCTGCTTCTAGCAAGTGAGAGGATTTTTTATCCTCTTGCTTGCTAGAAGTGGAGCACAGATTGCTATGGCTTGGCAGCAGTAGTAAAGCTCCCGCAAAGCCATAGCACACAGCTATGTCCCTGGGTGGGCACCCCAGGACATAGCAGGAGTCGGCCCTGGGGGGTGGCTGTCCCCAAGGCCATGTTGACTCCAGGAGTACCTCCTCCTTTATTACAATTTGCCCTGGGGAGGTGGTGGTCCACAGAGCTGCTGGGGAGAGCTCAAGCATTCAAATTGACAAAAGCCATGGGGAGGTGGCAGTCTCTGGGGCTGCGGGGGGTCCGTTTGGCACCCTACATTAATTAAAAGTAAATCTCTAGGGAGGTGGTGGCCCCTGGGGCTGTGGGGGGGGGTTACAAGGCCTCCCTGCATTCTTCAAACATAAAGCCCCTGGGAGGTGGCAGTCTCCAGGGCTGGGGGGGTCCTAGAGGCCCCTCATTGATAATTAAATAAGGCCCTGGGAGGTGGCAGTCACCTGGTCTGTGGGGTTTTGTGTGCCCCCCGCATAATTTATCATTAATACCCGGGGAGGTGGTGGTCCCTGGGTTTTATGCGCCCCCTCCTTTTTTTCCATGCCCCCTAGATTTGCCCACTTGGGGGTTTTGCTGAAAAAGACACATGGGAGACTGCGCATCTTTATTTTTTTCAATTTTACTGCGGATCAGCTGATCCACCAGCGAATTTGTAGCAAAATTGCATTAAAAAAATGCTTCAAACCTCTGGTGAGATGGTCACGGGAGTCAAAAACACAATCCCTTGCGCAGACTCTGAGGGGGATGTACTTCCTGGTCGACTCTTGTGACCCTCTTACAAGATTGTACATTTGGAATCAAGTTTAGAGGAGTGTTTTCTTGTAATTCCGAACAAAGTAACAGATTATAGAAGTTGATTATATTAGTACAATTAGTTATGATTAGTTCGATTGAATATATAAAGAAATATTAAGTTTACAATCACGCAAGAAGCTCGCAGTACTCAAATACACAAAATTCTCTGCGTGGACTCCGAGGGGGATGTACTTCCTATTGGGCTCTCGTGATCTTCCCATGAGATCGTGCATTTGGAATAAGGTTAATAACAGTGGTTTCTTGTAATTCTGAACAAATTAGGAAATTAGAGATGTTGATTAGTTTGGAAAGATGATTATGAACTGTTCCATGAAATACATGAAGCAATAATATTTGTATAATCTCGCAAGACGTTCGTGGTTAGCTTGTGAGAAGCCCGGGAAAGAAACCACACCCTAAGGAAGGATGTATTGGTTCATATGGATGTCTTTTTTTAAAAGATTCCAGGCTTTTTGCTTTATTTCACTATTGGATTTTGGTGAGAGTAGACACATTTTGCTGGCTCTCCTATCCTGTTTTCCTTTGAGCAGAAAGATGTCCTCATCTGATTTAGATGAACACCCAGGGACTTTTATACCACCTCATTCACCACAGCCACCCAAGGAATCCTTGGTATGACAATTCCTCAAAAGGAGGGCAGGCACCAAGAAGGTATCTGCAAAATACGTGACGTATAAGCTTTGCAGCAAGAGTTCAGCCGGGAGAGCAGAATTGAACAATATAGTATGAGTACCACAGGGATGTGAAGACACCTGAGAATCCTCAAAGGCTTGCACAGGCAGAGTTGGCTCATGCTGCGGAGGTAGAAAACTCTACTGGGGCTTCAACACCTTTTGCACCAAGAGTGCAGGTTCTAACTACAGAGACAGACAATAACCCTGCTTTTTTTTATTTTTAAATAAAGCACTATTTTGCTGCCTGTGCAAGCAGATAATTTTTTTCATCTGAGAGAAGCAGGTCTACACAGGACAAGTTTGCACAAGAGCACAAATGCCCACTAGGCAGTAGTTTTCTTTTCTTTCATATTTTTTGAATACTGATTTTCCTTTTTATTTTTAAGGAGATTGTGGGACTTGGCCCTTTTGGCTAAAGTTCCCTAAACTTTTTGCTTTTCCCCTAGACCTTTTTTCTGACATTGTGTTGCCAACTTAGATGCTTTGGACACTTTGCCACTGCTAAACAGTGTCAAAGTGCAAGTGCTCCCTGTATAAAGTGTAATGGTAATTGGTTGTCCATGATTGGTATGTTTGCCTTACTAGTAAAGTCCCTAGTAAAGTGCACTATGTGTGCCAGGGATGGTAATGCAAATGCTACTAGTGGGCCTGCAGCACTATTTGTGCCACCCACACAAATAGCTTTGAAAAGGGAACTCAGGCCTGTCACTGCAGTGCCTGCACGCAGTTTGCTAACTGCCATGTTGTTGTTCTGGCAAGTGCACCCACTTGCCAGACCTTACCCTTCCCTTTCTATGCACATCAGACACGCCTATGGTAGGCCCAAGGTACCCCCTGGGCAGGGTGCAGTGCATGTGAAAGGTAGGACATGTACTAAGGTGTGTACCATGTTCTGACAGTGAAATAATCTCCGTTTCGTTTTTCACTGTTGAAAGGCCATCTTGCCCATAGGACAGAATGGGGAGAATGTGTAATATGTTTTCCAGCCTATCTTCCCAAAGGCTTAAGATGGAGAGGTGACGTTTAGTATGCCTGAACTCACAGTGTAATAACACATCTTTTTATGAATGTGGTTTATGCATTGTGTGTTTAGAAGCCACTCTTTAGTAGTGGCTGAGTTTTTGTGCTCTAACATTTCTGTGTGTCTCTGCCTGGTTGTGGATTGACTGTCTGGATTTCAAAGTGATAGGATCTGGGGAATGTCTTGACCCAGGGGAGGAGGTGAGACAGCAACAGGCTGACATGCATCTGGAGTGTAGGGGAGGAGTAGCCCCTAGAGGTGAAGAGGCCTGGGCTGCAGCCATAAACAAATGGCTCCAGCCCCTGCTGAGTGATTGAGGATCCAGACCCCACTATCAAAGGAATAGAGGTGTCACTGGCAGGGAGGCACCCAGAACTGGTTTGAACAGGGGTAAGTGCCCCCTGAACACAAATACTTCAAAGCCATTGAGGGGTATAACTAGGAGAGCTGAAGCCCCTGAACTTTGGAGAATGGCTTGATCAAGATTGAACAAGACTGGTGGCTACTTCGTGGTCAAGAGGAACCTTTGCCAAGGAAGAAACAATTGAAGAGACTGAAGGATAGGACGGACCCGTGCTGTGTGTTCTGGGGCTGGCCTGCAGTTTGCTGTTTTTACCAAGGAAAGGCTAAAGGGACTTTGCTGTGTGCTGTGTCCCCCTGCTTGAAAGGACTTTGCTGTGTGCTGTGTCCTGAAGTAACTTATCCCCAAGGGCCCGAGGTGAGCTGGATCCCTGTTGCGGAAACTCAGGAACACAAAAGTTTCCAGGAGAGTCTCAGCGACGCTGTGTGCGTGTGCGTGTTGCAGCCTGAGACCCTCGTAAGAAGTGCCCTGTGATCGTGGGCACCTGGAGTCCAAGCAAGGATCAGCGACGCTGTGTGCGTGTGTTTGTTGCAGCCTGAGACCCTCGTAAGAAGTACCCTGTGATCGTGGGCACCTGGAGTCCAAGCGAGGATCAGCGACGCTGTGTGCGTGTGCTTTGTGCAGCCTGAACCTTTTGTGAGGATAGTCCAGTTATCGTGTGCACCGGAATACAAGTGAGTCTCATCGACGCTGTGTGCGTGTGCTTTGTGCAGCGTGAGACCTTTGTGAGGATTGCCTTGTTATCGTGCACACCCGGAATCCAAGTTGAGTCTCATCGACGCTGTGTGCGTGTGCTTTGTGCAGCGTGAGACCTTCATGAGTATTGCCTTGTTATCGTGCACCCGGAGTACAAGTGAGTCTCATCGATGCTGTGTGCGTGTGCTTTGTGCAGCGTGAGACCTTCATGAGGATTCCCTTGTTAACGTGTACCCGGAGTTAAAGTGAATCTCAGCGACGCTGTGTGTGTGTTCTTCGTGCAGCCTGAGACCGTCGTGTGGAGTGCCCGGTGATCGTGCACCCGAAGCTCAAGGGAGTCTCAGCGACGCTGTGTGCGTGTGCCCTGTGGCAGCCTGAGATCTTCGTAGCAGTAGTGGCCCGGACCGGCAGCCTCGGAGGAGTTGAGCCACCGGCCCGAGCCCGCCGTTGCCCATTCACAAAGATTTCATCTGAGGCCCAAGTCGTTGGAAGAGGAGAGGAGAGTGTGTTCGCACCCCCCAGGTAACGTGTGTCGACTCCTGGGGCGGGGTGCGGGCTCGGAAGGAGATGCTCTCGGCTTCTCTCTCATTTTAGCAGCGCGAGCCTCTGCTTCGGCTCGTATCGCAGCCCGTGTTGCCAAAGGAGTGGCAGTACCGGGGCCGGCGTGCGGAGCTGCACTTTTTGTTACACCATACCCATGTTGGGGGCAACTGTTGACAGAGGCTGATTGCGAGTTCAACGGAGTGGCGGAGAGACCGCCTAAGGCACTGTGATCGGTGGCAGAGTGTATTACGCATTAGCTGATTTCTGAATAACGAACTACCTGATTGTCGTATTACACATTGCATCATTTCTGCATAACGAACTACCTGATTGTCGTATGACGCATTGCATTGTTTCTGCATAATGAACTACCTGATTAGCGTATTACGCATTGCATTATTTTTACATTGCAAAGTACCTGATTGTTGCGTTACGCATTGCATTATTCTTACATTGCAAAGTGCTTGATTGTATCGTTACGCATTGCATTATTTCTACATTGCACAAGTGCCTGATTCTAGCATTACGAACTGCATAACATGGTATTAGGATTACAGTGAAATGTTTAGAAGTGCTCATTAATATCGTTAGAACTTACAAGAGCTGGCTGGCCTAACAACCGGCCAGGAAGAATATTACAAATACGCATATGTTGGATTTATTTTGTGTGGTCTTATCGTATATCATTTTATATAAAATGTATACTCTTTTTATAAAACTCATGTAGAGTCTATTTGTGGTGTCATCATTGGGTTGCTGTGTGCGTGGTTGCAAATACTTTGCACATTTGCCTTGAAGTTAAGCCTGGCTGCTCGTGCCAAGCTACCAAGGGGTGAGCGGGGCTATCTCAGAAGGTGACCTTCCTTTCCCTGACGTGGAACCGCGGGTCCCTATTTGGCCTAAGGTACCTACCTCAGCCAACCAGGGATCCCGGGTCTAACATTTTGGTGGTCAGCGGTGTGGGATTGAAATGTGTATTTGCAAATTCATTCACAGTAATTGGTGTACATCACAAGTTTAGCGCAGACCCCGACGCAACCACATAGTGTGTTCTTAATTTGTTGGTTCTAGTTGGTTTTATTTTTGAACAACCTTTAAGCCACACATCATGTCTCAGAGGAGTCAAGTAGCCGGCGAGGCTGCAGAATTAGGGTTCGACATTGAGGCATTGCTTACCTACAAAGTTGATCAATTGAGGCAATTCTGCAGAGTTTTGGGATGTCGCATAAAAAGTAGCGCCAAGAAGGAGGAGCTGCAAATGGTCTTGAGGGCCTGGTGGGAAGCCAAAGGGACTCAGGAGGCGGGTGATGTTGAGGTGGATGAGGATGACCCAGGGAATGGATTTATTCCACAGGATTTGCCAGTGGAGGGACCAGTCTTAGGGGCTGGTAGTAGCAATTCAGAGAGGAGTTTCTCACCAGAGGAGCTGGAGGAAAACCAAAGGGTCAGAGAGCATGAGTTGGATGTTTTGAAACTTAAAGCTCAAGCAGAGGAGAAGAAGCTGCTCATTGAAAGTGAAAAGCGAGCAGAGGAGAGCAGGAGCGCTCTCGCCTTGGAAGAGAAAAAGATTCTCTTAGCTCATGAGTTAAGCATGAGGGAACTGGACATTAAGGTTAAACAGGCAGAGTCCAGTTCAAATGGTGGCAACGTACAGCCAGTGCCAAGTGTGGATGAGTACAAGCGTGCACTGGATGACTGGGTGTTGGTGAGCATGGCAAATGATTTGAAGGGGTTGCTCAACTCTGCCCCTAGGGAGCCTAGGCTCAGTAATTGTTTACCAGGATTTCGCCAATCCGTGTTAGGGTGTGAGCTCTTTGATTCCCGGGAGCTGGCACAAGAGCCGGACCCCTGGTCATGGGTCCAAGGGTCTGAAAAGGCCCCAGAGAGGGAAGAGAGGCGAAGTAGAACCGTTAGGTCCCAGAGTAGTGGGGGGGCATGCGGGCTAGCGCCCTGTCTCAAAGGAGAGGGAGGGAGTGTGAGCAGCATCCCCAGAGGTTCACCACCCCACCCCAGAGACTGGAGGGTTCCTTACCGGAGCACCAGGTGGGAGGCCTAGCGCCTACTTGCCAGCTGTGTCAGGAAGAACACCTAGCATCAGGAGGGCGTGGGGCGTCTGTCCCCAGAGCTCCCGCGGTCCTGAAGTTTGTGGGTGCCATTCCTAAATGGCAGGCACATAAATCTAAATGGAAGGTTAAGGGAGGAAGGTGTCCACCGTGGGAAAACCTGTGGGACCGTGTCCAGCTAGTAGAGCTGGGTCCCCTAGGAGTGACCAGGGTACACCCACATCTAACCTGGAGGATAGGATAACTAGGAACAGTGTCCTGACTGATGGGTCTTCCAGGGATACCGCTCTAGGTGGGGGTTGGCAAGGAGCCAGCACCCCTAGAGAGGCCCCAGCTGCCTGGAAGTACCCATGGAGCAGCATAGTTGGCCCAAGGAGTAGTGACCAAGAGAATCCCCTGGGGTCAGGAAGGCATAGAACCGGAGGGTGTCCCTGTGGTAGCGGGCCTGCGTCCGTGTTCTATCGCCCTAAGCAGGGAAGTCCATCAAGGTAGTTGATTGGTTTACCCTGGCTTTTGGCTGGGAGGGGGTTGTGTGGGACTTGGCCCTTTTGGCTAAAGTTCCCTAAACTTTGTGCTTTTCCCCTAGACCTTTTTTCTGATATTGTGTTGCCAACTTAGATGCTTTGGACACTTTGCCACTGCTAAACAGTGTCAAAGTGCAAGTGCTCCCTGTATAAAGTGTAATGGTAATTGGTTGTCCATGATTGGTATGTTTGCCTTACTAGAAAAGTCCCTAGTAAAGTACACTATGTGTGCCAGGGCTGGTAATGCAAATGCTACTAGTGGGCCTGCAGCACTATTTGTGCCACCCACACAAGTAGCTTTGAAAAGGGAACTCAGGCCTGTCACTGCAGTGCCTGCGCGCAGTTTGCTAACTGCCATGTTGTTGTTCTGGCAAGTGCACCCACTTGCCAGACCTTACCTTTCCCTTTCTATGCACATCAGACACCCCTATGGTAGGCCCAAGGTACCCCTTGGCAGGGTGCAGTGCATGTGAAAGCTAGGACATGTACTAAGGTGTGTACCATGTCCTGACAGTGAAATAATCTCCATTTCGTTTTTCACTGTTGGAAAGGCCATCTTGCCTATAGGACAGAATGGGGAGGCTGTGTAATATGTTTTCCAGCCTATCTTCCCAAAGGCTTAAGATGGAGAGGTGATGTTTAGTATGCCTGAACTCACAGTGTAATAACACATCTTTTTATGAAGGTGGTTTTTGCATTGTGTGTTTAGAAGCCACTCTTTTAGAAGTGGCTGAGTTTTTGTGCTCTAACATTTCTGTGTGTCTCTGCCTGGTTATGGATTGACTGTCTGGATTTCAAAGTGATAGGATCTGGGGAATGTCTTGACCCAGGGAGGAGGTGAGACAGCAACAGGCTGACCTGCATCTGGAGTGTAGGGGGAGGAGTTGCCCTTAGAGGTGAAGAGGCCTGGGCTGCAGCCATAAACCAATGGCTCCAGCCCCTGCTGAATGATTGAGGATCCAGACCCCCACTATCAAAGGAATAGAGGTGTCACTGGCAGGGAGGCACCCAGAACTGGTTTGAACAGGGGTCAGTGCCCCCTGAACACAAAGACTTCAAAGCCATTGAGGGGTATAACTAGGAGAGCTGAAGCCCCTGAACTTTGGAGAATGGCTTGATCAAGATTGAACAAGACTGGTGGCTACTTCGTGGTCAAGAGGAACCTTTGCCAAGGAAGAAACAACTGAAGAGACTGAAGGATAGGACTGACCTGTGCTGTGTGTTCTGGGGCTGGCCCGCAGTTTGCTGTTTTTACCATGGAAAGGCTAATGGGACTTTGCTGTGTGCTGTGTCCCCCTGCTTGAAAGGACTTTGCTGTGTGCTGTGTCCTGAAGTAACTTATCCCCAAGGGCCCGAGGTGAACTGGCTCCCTGTTGCGGAAACTCAGGAACACAAAAGTTTCCAGGAGAGTCTCAGCGACGCTGTGTGCGTGTGCTTGTTGTAGCCTGAGACCCTTGTAAGAAGTGCCCTGTGATCGTGGGCACCTGGAGTCCAAGCGAGGATCAGCGACGCTGTGTGCGTGTGCTTTGTGCAGCCTGAGCCTTTTGTGAGGATTGTCCAGTTATCGTGTGCACCGGAATCCAAGTGAATCTCATCGACGCTGTGTGCGTGTGCTTTGTGCAGCGTGAGACCTTCGTGAGGATTGCCTTGTTATCGTGCACACCCGGAATCCAAGTGAGTCTCATCGACGCTGTGTGCGTGTGCTTTGTGCAGCGTGAGACCTTCATGAGGATTGCCTTGTTATCGTGCACCCGGAGTCCAAGTGAGTCTCATCGACGCTGTGTGCGTGTGCTTTGTACAGCGTGAGACCTTCGTGAAGATTCCCTTGTTAACGTGCACCTGGAGTTAAAGTGAATCTCAGTGACGCTGTGCGTGTGTTCTTCGTGCAGCCTGAGACCGTCATGTGGAGTGCCCGGTGATCATGCACCCGAAGCTCAAGGGAGTCTCAGCGACACTGTGTGCGTGTGCCCTGTGGCGGCCTGAGATCTTCGTAGCAGTAGCCGCCCGGACCGGCAGCCTCGGAGGAGCTGTGCCGCCGGCCCGAGCCCGCCATTGCCCATTCACAAAGATTGCATCTGAGGCCCAAGTCGTTGGAAGAGGAGAGGAGAGTGGGTTCACGCCCCCCAGGTAACGTGTGTCGACTCCTGGGGCGGGGTGCTGGCTCGGAGGGAGATGCTCTCGGCCTCTCTCTCATTTCAGCAGCGCGAGCCTCTGCTTCGGCTCGTATCGCGGCCCGTGTTGCCAAAGGAGTGGCAGGGCCGGAGTGCGGAGCTGCACTTTTTGTTACACCATACCCGTGTTGGGGGCAACTGTTGACAGAGGCTGATTGTGAGTCAGATGAAGTGGCAGAGAGACCGCCTAAGGCACCATGATCGGTGCCGGAGTGTATTACGCGTTGGCTGATTTCTGAATAACAAACTACCTGATTGTCGTACTACACATTGCATCATTTCTGCATAACAAACTACCTGATTGTCGTATGACGCATTGCATTGTTTCTGCATAACGAACTACCTGATTAGCGTATTACGCATTGCATTATTTTTACATTGCAAAGTACCTTATTGTTGCGTTACGCATTGCATTATTCTTACATTGCAAAGTGCTTGATTGTCGCTTACGCATTGCATTATTTCTACATTGCACAAGTGCCTGATTCTAGCATTACGAACTGCATAACATGGTATTAGGATTACAGTGAAATGTTTAGAAGTGCTCATTAATATCGTTAGAACTTACAAGAGCTGGCTGGCCTAACAACCGGCCAGGAAGAATATTACAAATACGCATATGTTGGATTTATATCGTGTGGTCTTAACGTATATCTTTTTATATAAAATGTATACTCGTTTTTATAAAACTCATGTGGAGTGTATTTGTGGTGTCATCATTGGGTTGCTGTGAGTGTGGTTGCAAATATTTTACACATTTGCCTTGAAGATAAGCCTGGCTGCTCATAGCAAGCTACCGAGGGGGTGAGCGGGGGCTATCTCAGAAGGTGACCTTCCTTTCCCTGACGTGGAACCGCTGGTCCCTATTTGGCCTAAGGTAGCTACCTCAGCCAACCAGGGATCCCGGGTCTAACAGAGATGCTGCTTGTGTTGTTTAACAGATCAATTTTTATGTTTCAATCTACCCTTTAAAAAAAATGTAAATACCCCAAAAACATTTTTTAAAAATTAAAAAAAACATTTTTTTTTAAAGATGATCAAAACTGTTAACAAAAACTACTCTTTTCAGAGATACCCTATAGTTTCATGATCTATGTTGTTTGTACCATGTTTTCCTTTTTTCCCTTCTCCAAAGCTCACGCGAGACTCTCATGAGAGCCAGGCAGGCAATCCCTCACATGCATTCTGAGGAGGCATTGCTTCCCGGTTTGCTTTTGCGGGCCTCTTGCAAGATAGTGCTTTTTAAAATGGACTTTGCATTTACACTGAATATATCCTAAAGTTGTATGTATAATGTATATACACCAGAATAGTAACAGTGTGTTTATTTAAAAAGAAATGCAATCCATTATCTAATTGTGGAGAACAATACATCACTTTGATTTATGGAGAAATCTCACTTCCTTTATCTGCATGAGATGAGCATTGGAACGTACCACACATTGATAGTCATTTATTTACTTTAAGTCCATTTATTATTATTAGAAATTTTTCATACACTACTTTTTTATGATCTTGTGAGAGTCTCGCAAGATCGTAAACTTTTTAGATGAAGAACATACACTTACCTTTATTACAGTACTTATGCCTTCTAATCCCCGTTAGTAGGGTGTGGGAGGAAAGTAGACTCTCAAATGAGACCTTTCTACAGTATAAGAACAGTGCACAGTTGGGTGTAAGGAGACACTGGGATCTCACTGACACCTCTTCACAGACTAACAACTGTGTATAGTAGGCTATGGGGAGATACTGGCCTCTCCAGTGAGACCCTGCATAAAGGTAACTAGTGTGTAGAATAGGGTGTAAAGAGACACTGCCTCTCCACTCACACCTTTCCCCAGGCTCAGAAGTATACATAGTAGGGTGGGGATGCTACTCATCTCACATGTAGGACCTCAGTATTCCATACTAATATTAACAAGTGCTAGCTTCCCCAGTGACACCTCTCCACAGGGAAATAACCATATATATTAGGGTGTGGGAATAGATTTGCCTGTCCACTAAGAGCGGTCCCCAGCATAACAGTTATATACCATAGTATGTAGGGAAACCTTGTCTTCTGAACTAACACCCATCTCCAGGACAACTTGTCCCCTCATACCTCTCCCCATGGGGGCAATAAGGCATAGTAGGGTGTGCACAGGCATAGACTTCTCCTTTGAAACTTCTCTCCCAAGTCACAAACATATATATGCACAAATGAACTGCCCTCTCCACTATCACATCCCCACCAGCTGATAGCAGTGCATAGTACAATATGAGGATGCACTGGCCTTTATGCCAAAACCTCTCTGTTGTATGAGAGGTCTGTACACTACAGTGAGAACAAGGACTGATCTCTCCAGTGATACATCAATGTTGCATGATAAGTCACCATACTTGTGTATTCAAGTAATGCCTTCTCCATTCACAATTCTCTGTAGCGTAAAATATATACATAGTGGCCCCCCTCCCAAAAAAATTAAAAAATTAAACAAGGCTGGCCAGGCCATGGGGGATGGGGTCCCCGAGGCTATAATTGGCCTCAGGAGGGGGGCCACGCGGCCCCCCTCCTAAATAAAAAAAAAGTCAAGGCTGGCCAGGCCCTGGGGGATGGGGTCCCCGGGGCTAGAAGTGGCCCAGGGAAGGGGGGCCATGCGGCCCCCTGCCGAGTATTTAATTATTTTTTTTAAAAACGAGGCAATGCCCCGGGAGATGGGTCCCCGGGGCCGATAAAGGCCTCAGGAGGGGGCCGCGAGTGCCCCCCTCCAAAAAAAAAGAAAAGGCTGGCCAGTCCCTGAGGGATGGGGTCCCCAGGGCCCCAAAAAATTGTAAGAAAAGGGGGCCACACAGCCCCCCTTCTAACAAAACAAAAAAAAAGAAAAGCCAGCATTTCGCCGGAGGGCCCGCCCCCTCCCTACATCCACTCTGCAAACGTGCCCCCTGGTGCGTTCTAAGTTGGGGGATTAAGTTCCTTTCATTCCTGAGGGTCCCTGGGGGCCAACTAGCCCACCAGGTACCTTCAGTAAGCCCCACATAGTGGGATTGCTGAGAGGTGGTCCGAGGCCACGCCTCTTTTTACATCACTCTGCAGACGCGCCTCTTGGCGCACTGCTGGTGGGGGGATGAGGTTCTCCTTTGTCCTGAGGACCTCAGGACACAAGTGGACTTCATCCCCCGAGCAGCAGAGCGCCAGGAGCCACATTTGCAGAGTTTTGTAAAAAGGGGGTGTGGCCTTTCAGCACTCTCAGCAAACCAGCTGTATGGGGCTAACTGTAGGTAACAGAAGGGCTAGTTGGCCCCCAGGGACCCTCAGGAGGAAAGGGGACTTCATCACCCAACCAGGAGCGCGCCAGGAGGCGCGTTTGCAGAGTGGTGGAGAAAGGGGGCGTGACCTGTGTCCACCTCTCAGCAATCCCACTGTGTGGGGATTACTGGAGGTTAGAGGTAGGCTAGTTGGCCCCTAAGGACCCCCGGCAGCGAAGGGGGCTTCAATCCCAATCCAAGAGCACACCAGGGAGCACGTTTGCAGAGTGGTGGTCAAAGGGGGCATGGCCTGCTATGAGAACTTAGCATTCCTGCTGTGTGGGACTTACTAGAGGTAGTAGGAGGGGTATTTGGCCCCCAAGGATGTCCTTGGGGGCCAACTACCCCTCTTGTTACCGCCAGTAAGTCCCACACAGTGGGATTACTAAGACGTCTTCGGAGGCCACGCCCCCCTTCTCCACCACTCTGCATCCCTGGCAAACTAAGGGATGGGGGATGAAGTCCACTTTACTCCTGAGGGACTTTGGGGCCCAAGAAGCCCTCCTGGTACCTCCTGTAAGTCCTACGCAGCGGAATTCCTGAGCACTGGTCGGAGGCCCAGCACCCTTTCTCCACCACTCTGCAAACGTGACTACTAGTTAAAGAAGCATTTACAATGTAATAGGTTTTGCATTTGCGAGAGTTAGAGCTATTGGCGTTGTAAATGTAAAAGTTTTATTAATGTTTTTTGGTGTAGAGTGGATGTACGTTGTGTGTAGTGGAATTATGTGGATAGAAAGTATGTGGTAGTTAGTGTATAGGAATTATGTGGAGTGGGATTATGTATTTAGGAGAGTAATTATGTGGTATTGTAGTCTGTGTTGTGGAGTGGTAACCTCAGGTTTAGTCTTCCTCGTTTCCATAGAAACTAAACTATAAATTCAATGAGACACAAAAAAGAAGGAACCACTGAGGAGCACTTCTGGTCCTAGTCAGAGGTATGAGCAGGGCCACTGGAATTATTTGACTGTTCGGCTACACCAATTTTCACATAATTAAACATTTTCCACATTTGCCAAATATTCCATCATCTGCTGCCTAATCTGCAGATTTGTTTTTTTATACAGGAAAAAATGGTATGAAGGAAAAAATACAAAGCATTATATGAGTAGAGCACATTTAATTACCCTCTCCACAATTATTGTTATTCTTAATGAATGTATCACAATATTTTTACAACACACATATTCAATGGCACCTAATCAATGAAGCAGAAAAGAAGTCAAAAAATGACACATATCACAACATACATCAACAAAAACACAGTAATACATTACACAGTAACCCTAGAATATTATTCTCACTAGTGTCCGCCCAAAACTTCTGGACGAACCACTCAGAGGTAGTCAAGGCGAGACACCTCAGGCTTGTAGACACATTTTCTAGCTCTAGTGCATCACCACACAATTCAAAAGATCACTATAGTTCCAATGACTCCTCCTTAGAAGTGTCGACGTGACCACGTTTCAGCCTTTTCTTCTTAGGCCTCCTCAGGGCAAGGGTAATACATTAATCATTACAGAGACAGGACTAAATAGGTTTATGGTACCAAAACTGCGTCTCTGCGCTCGAGGTACAATTACCTCCCTCTCCGTGTGGTACACAACCATCCACGTTTTTTATTGATATGCTCTGTCTATCCCAATCGGAGCCAGTCTCCTGTTCTCTTCTTCTTCTCTCTCTCGCTATGGATGATTCTCCTCACTTCGCCAAAACTTCTATTTCCTACATTCACCGCGGCCGCCTAAGTGCATAATTGAACATTTTCGACATTTCCCAAATATTCCATCATCTGCTGCCTAATCTGCAGATTTGAACAAAAAAAGACTTGTTGCTAGCTCAAACGGCTCAAATGTTCCCAAAAATGCAGCTTCACGTGTTACAGCGTGGTGCAAAGCACTTTGCAAAGCTGAAATGGTCATGTGTTACTTATTGCTAAATGTGGGTGTTAAATTGGTACTAATGGTGCACAAACCTCTCTTCTTTCTGTGCCTCTCTTGCCTCTATCTGCATTTCTCTTGCATCTTTCTGCACCTTTCTTCCTCTTTCTACACCTCAAAGTCTTCTTTCTGCACTTCACTTTCCTCTTTCTGCACTTCTCTTGCCCCTTTCTGCACCTCACTTGCCTCTTTCAGCACCTCTGTTGCTTTTTTCTGCAGATCTCTTGCCTCTTTCTGCACCTCTCTTGCCTCTTTCTGCACCTCACTTGCCTCTTTCTGCACTTCTCTTGCTTCTTTCTACACCTCTCTTGCCTCTTTCTGCTCCTCTCTTGCCTCTTTGTGCATTTCTCTTGCCTGTTTCTGCACTTCCCTTGCCTCTTTCTGTACCTCTCTTGCCTCTTTCTGCTTCTCACTTGCCTCTTTCTGCACCTCACTCTCTTCCTTCTGCCCCTCTCTTGCCTCTTTTTGCACTTCTCTTGCCTCTTTCTGCACTTCTCGAGCCTCTTTCTGTACATCTCTTGCCTCTTTCTGCACCTCAAGTGCCTCTTTCTGCACTTCTCTTGCCTCTTTCTACACTTATCTTGCCTCTTTCTATACCTCTATTGCCTCTTTCTGCATCTCACTTGCCACTTTCTGCTCTTCTCTTGCCTCTTTCTGAACCTCACTCTCTTCTTTCTGCACCTCTCTTGCCTCTTTCTGCACCTCTATTGCCTCTTCCCGCAGCTCTGTTGCTTCTTTCTGTACCTCTATTCCTTCTTTCTGCACCCCTCTTGCTTCTTTCTGTAACCCTCTTGCCTCTTTTTGTACCTCTCCTATCTCTTTCTGCACCCCTCTTGCCTCTTTCTGCACCTCTGTTGGTTCTTTCTGCACTGCTCTTGCTTCTTTCGGCACCTCTTTTGCAAATATCGGCATCCCTCTTGCCTCTTTCTGTACCCCTCTTCCCTCTTTCTGCACCTCTCTTGCCTCTGTCTGCACACATGTTCACTCTTTCTGCAGCCCTTTTGCCTGTAACTGCAACTATCTTGTATCTTTCTGCAGTTCTATTGCCTCTTTCTGCACCTCTCTTGCTTCTTTCTGCACCCATGTTGTCTCTTTCTGCACCCCTGTTGTCTCTTTCTGCACTTGTCTTCCCTCTTTCTGCACCTCTATTGCTTCTTTCTGTACTTCTCTTGCTTCTTTCTGTACATCTCTTGCTTCTTTCTGCACCCTTCTTCCCTTTTTTGCATCCCTCTTGCCTCTTTCTGCTGTTCTCTTGCCATTTTCTGCACCTCTCTTGCCTCTTTCTGCACCTCACTTGCCTCTTTCTGCACTTCTCTTGCTTCTTTCCACACCTCTGTTGCTTCTTTCAGCAATTCTCTTGCCTCTTTCTGCACTTCTCTTGCTTGTTTCTGCAACTCTCTTGTGTCTTTCTGCACCTCTGTTGCCTCTTTCTGCACCTCACCTGCTTCTTTCTCCTCCCCTCTTGCCTCTATTTGCACCCCTCTTTTCTCTTTCTGCACCTCTCTTGCCTCTTTCTGCACATCTGTTCCCTCTTTCTGCACCTTTCCTGCCTGTTTCTGCACCTCTCTTGCCTCTTTCAGCACCTCTGTTGCTTCTTTCTGCACTTCTCTTCCTTCTTTCTGTACCCCTCCTGCCTCTTTCTGTACCTGTCTTGCCTCTTTGTGCACCTCTCCTACCTTTATCTGCACCCCTCTTGCCTCTTTTTGCGCCTCTGTTGGTTCTTTCTGCATTGCTCTTGCTTCTTTATGCACCTCACTTTCCTCTTTCTGCACTTCTCTTGCTTCTTTCTACACCTCTGTTGCTTCTTTCAGCAATTATCTTGCCTCTTTCTGCACTTCTCTTGCTTGTTTCTGCACTTCTCTTGCGTCTTTCTGCACCTCTGTTGCCTCTTTCTGCCCCTCACTTGCTTCTTTCTGCACCCCTCTTACCTCTTTCTGCACACCTCTTCCTTCTTTCTGCACCTTTCTTTCCTCTTTTTGCACCCCTGTTCCCTCTTTCTGCACATTTCCTGCCTGTTTCTGCACCTCTTTTGCTTCTTTCTGTACCTCTGTTGCTTCTTTCTGCACTTCTCTTGCCTCTTTCTGCACCATTTGCGCCTCTCTCAGCACCTCTGTTGCTTCTTTCTGCACTTCTCTTCCTTCTTTCTGCACCCCTCCTGCCTCTTTATGTACCTCTCTTGCCGATGTGTGCATCTCTCGTACCTCTTTCGGCATCTCTCTTGCCTCTTTTTGCACCTCTGTTAGGTCTTTCTGCACTGCTCTTGCTTCTTTCTGCACCTCTTTTGCAAATTTCTGCATCACTCATGCCTCTTTCTGCACCCCTCTTCCCTATTTCTTCACCTCTCTTGCTTCTTTCTGAACTCCTCTTGCTTCTTTCTGCACTGATCTTGCTTCTTTCTGCACCTCTCTTGCAAATTTCTGTATCCCTCTTACCTCTTTCTGCACCCCTGTTCCCTCTTTCTGTACCTTTCTTGCCTGTTTCTGCACCTCTCTTACCTCTTTCGGCACCTCTGTTGCTTCTTTCTGCACTTCTCTTGCCTCTTATGCACCCCTCTTGCCTCTTTAAGCACCTCTGTTGCTTCTTTCTGTACTTCTCTTGCTTTGTTCTGCACCCCTCTTGCCTCTTTCTGTACCCCTTTTGCCTCTTTGTGCACCTCTCCTGCCTCTTCCTGCACCTCTCTTGCCATTTTCTGCAGTTCTCTTGCCTCTTTCTGTACCTCTTTTGTTTCTTTCTGCACTTTTCTTGCCTCTTTCTGTACCCCTCTTGCCTCTTTCTGCACCTCTGTTGGTTCTTTCTGCACTGCTCTTGCTTCTTTCTGCACCTCTGACTTAGAGGTAGTTTTAATCTCCTTACCCTATTATGTACTAGGGCCTTACAGGGGAGGTCATGCCAATCACAGGGGTACCGCAACTCATAGTGTACCCTAGTGTATGTAGGTGTTTTCACTGTATTCTAAGTGTCTTTCAGCATAGCACTGTCTCCTGGCCTGGTTAGTAAGAGTCAGTTACCACCAGTACCAGTCAGCAAAAAGTTGGGGGCACAGGATGACTTTGCAACAAGGCCTCTTTCTGCACCTCTGTTGGTTCTTTCTGCACCTTTCTTCATCTTTCTGAACTTCTGTCGCCTCTTTCTGCATTTCTCTTTCTTCTTTCTGCGCCTTTCTTCCTCTTTCTGCACATGTCCTACCTTTGTAGGCATAGTTAGAAATTAGCATTTAAAAAACCTTTGAAATTCACTGAAAAAAACATAGGTTTCAGGGACGTTATAGTTAGAAATTAGCATTTAAAAAACCTTAGAAATTCACTGAAAAAACTATAGGTTTCAGGGACGTTATACTTAGTTGGACATTTCACTCGTACAAAACCAGAGAAATTCGGCCATTATAGTTAGTTGAGGTAACTATAACTCGCGCCCCCGCAAGCACTGCTGATGACGTCACATATTACATCACTCTTGACATGGTCAGTGACATCACTGATGACATCACTGATGACATCTCAAATGACATCACTGATGATATCACTGATGACCACTATAAACAAGGGGTCCCCTGAAGTTAAATGTAGGTAGAGGAGCAGGGGGAAAAAACAGCCAAAATGCCCAAAAGAAGACCTCTACCTGTATTAATTTAAAGTTTGCTAAATGTCATATGTTTTCATTGACCACTCTTACTAGACCATCGTACATATTGACATCATTCAAAGAAATGTAGTCATTGCTTAATTTATTATTTTTTTACTTTTCTAAACAAATACATTAATACATTCATAAATACATATCGTGACTTAAAAATGTTTTTTTTAGAAAAAATCAGATTGCACAACTCTCACTCATAAGCATACAGTCACCTTCATACCCAGACATACTCACGCGAAACCAAAAATGCATACATCACATCACATTTATACATATAGAGGATTTTTAAACATGATAATTCAATTTTCAAAACAAGTAAAAGAGGGCTCTGAATCAGTCCCCTCTTTTACTTGTTTTGAAAATTGAATTATCATGTTTAAAAATCCTCTATTGATTTGAAAATATTTTTGCCTGATTATTTTCAGTTTAAAAGGTTTTCTGTCATGACATCAAATTAACTGCTTAAACTAATTTGTTGAATTACTGTATTCCCCATTTGAGAGAAAATTCTTTCTGTACACGGGCACTTATTGTTAGGGGGCTTGGCCCTTATTATCCTTTCTTGGTATATATGTGATGTATGCATTTTTGGTTTCAGCGTGAGTATGTTTGGGTATGAATGTGACTGTATGCTTATGAGTGAGAGTTGTGCAATGGGATCTGATTTTTTCTAAAAAAAAATTTAAGTCACGATATGTATTTATGAATGTATTCATGTATTTGTATAGAAAAGTAAAAAAAAAAAAAATTAAGCAATGACTACATTTCTTTGAATGATGTCAATATGTACGATGGTCTAGTAAGAGTGGTCAATGAAAACATATGACATTTAGCAAACTTTAAATTGATACAGGTAGAGGACTTCTTTTGTGCATTTTGGATATCACTGATGACATCATTCCATGACTGTGTGTTTCTGTAAAATTTAAATATGTTTTACATATATATAGGCCAAGGTGTATTAAAGAATGAGTGGGTGTATGACTGTCTGAATGGATGATTTAGTAGGTGCGTGACTGACTGTATAAGTGAGTGATTAAACATGTGTGAATGTCTGTATCAGTCTGTCTGTTGGTGTGTAAGCGGCTGCATGGGTTGGTGAGTAGCTACATGAGTGTCGATATGGGTTATTGATTGGTTGTCAGAGTATCTGTATGGGTGCCTGAGTATCTGTGTGGGTGGGAGGGGGGTGTGTGACTTTGTGCATAGATGTGTGAGTGGGTGATTCACTGGGTGTATGGGTTCAAGAGTGCATCTGGGAAGGGCTGTATGGGTGCGTGAGTGTGTGTATGGGAGTGTTGGTGAGTGTTTAGATGTCTCAGTGGTACATGTGTGAGTAACTACATATGTGACAGGCAGTATATGTGAGTGTGGGAGTATATAAATGACTACATGTGAGAGTGAGTGATTGTGAGAGTGGCTGTATGGATGAGTGTGTGCTTGTATCAGTGATTGTATAAGAGAGTAAGTATGTGTTAGTATCTGTATGAATAATGGAGGTGGTGTGTGTACAACTGTATAGGTGAGTAAATGGGAGTGTGATTGATTCCTTGCATGACTGACTAGTTGTGTGAGTAAGTCTATGGATGAGTGGCGGTGTGTGAGTGCCAGTATAGGTGTATGAGTGCAAATGATGGTGCAATATTGATAAGTGACTGCATGTATGAGTGACTGTATGGGTGAATGAGTGGATGTGTGTGTAGACCTAGGAATCAGTGAGTGTGTATATAGTAACTGGTATTGGTGTGTCTGTCAGAACCAGCATTGAGCCCTGTCATATTACTAGCGATTCGGCGCGGGTGCTGCTACTCCTCGGGGATCTAGGAACTACAGGTCCCATGAATCCCAGCGGCAGCACGTCGCGCATGTAGGGCAACGGAAGGGATTTATACGCACTTCCGTCCCAGCGGCGCTACCGAGTATTCATTATTGGTAGCGAGCGGAGGCTCGCTTAGCGTTTATCTGCTACTGTTGGGAATTGGAGCCCCAGCACGGAGCTCGACTATTGGCGCCTGGTGCGGGGACGCATTTTGGAGATCCCGGTGAGAAGTTCAATTTTCGGAGCCCCGGTATGGGACTCAGTCTGGAGCAAGAACCTCTGAGCAAGAACATGTCCGGGTCCGGTAAGGGTGCGGCTGCACCACCTCTGTCAATCATGTTAGCCTGATAGTCCGATCTGGAAAGAGGGTATGCTCTACAGTACATTGGAACCGCTCTTAGGAAATCGTATCGGCTAATTACCAGTGTTGGGTGTGAGTCTCTTTGGACACGCCTATTGAATCCATTGTGCTAGGTGTTCCTCCTCGTTGGTGAGACACACGTATGTGGTTTCTTGCGAGTAGTAGGAATATCAGTACAGGGTGTAAAAGGTGTGAGGTACACTGTTACTACTAGCCATTTACTGGATGTATGTTTGGTCAGTGGGCACTGGTACAACGCGTTTCCCTCACGTTGGAGAGTTAAGGACATCCTTTGACTCATGCGGAGGGGAACTTCTATATTGGTTCCAAACCTTTCTATGATTTGAAGAGTAATTACATATGCCATGACAGGCAGTTACCCGGTTTGGTGAGAACTTACAGAATTGCGATAGCTTACCGAGAACTGATCAGTAGCTACGCTAGAAGATATAACATTGAAGAATATTTCCACTCATGAAATTGGGTCCTTTTAAACTTTATTTTGCATTATGTATTCTACTAGCAGGGGAACGTGGTAGAGCCAGGTTCGGTCTCTTATGTCCCCTGTGAAGCAAGGCTCGAAGGGAACACGGGTATGTGTATATACGTTTATTGTTTCACATGGGAAATTGTTGATGCAATACAAATAGAGAGATACACACAGGCATATGTATGTTAATGTGACATCTTCTTTTCTGTAGTGCCTAAATATGATACCTTGTTCACGCTGGGTCTGACGCTATCCCGCTTTCTGTTCGCGGGGAGTACATGTTGAGCTGGATCAACTAGACGGAACCCATCATTATTTTTCTTTACAGGTAGTTTATATGTCCATGTTCCCAATGATTACAGGAAGGAGGAGAGTAATGTGTTAGTAGATGGTTATTGATGCCTTTTGTTTCGTGTCATTACAGGTCTCCTTCCCCGCTGTCCCTCCCTTTCCTTCCTCGCTTGATCGCTTCACTGTTCTGCGCTATAATAGCACTCAGACTTGAAGCTATCGAGAGGTGGACCACTTAAGAGCATCGTTCCGATCCCGAGGAGTTGAGGAGCCCGACAGAATACTCGGCCCACGGATTTAACTCCTCCTGATCGAATCCTCTGCTCGATTATGGCTACCCTTGAGGATGTGTTGGCCACATTACAGGTGGTCCAACAAGAACTGTCAGCTTCTAGGCTAGAAACCGCAGCATTACAGGCCAAGGTGGATCGCATGCAGCGAAACCCTTTTGACATCGGGGGGGTCTTTCCTTATCAACCCCCTCCTATTACAGTAGAAGTGCCTTCACCTATCCCATTAGCACCCCCGGGAAGGTATTATGGAGACACTAATAAGATTCAAGTGTTTCTTACCCAAATCATGTTACATTTTAATTGCAAGGCCAAGGCATTCACCACTAACCAGGCACGGGTGGTGTTCCTCATATCCTTTCTGGCGGGAGATGCAGCTTTATGGGCGGTCCCGTTAGTGCAGAGGGATGATCCTCTCCTTTATGATTGGGAGGCTTTCAGGGAGGAATTCGAGAACATTTTTGATCGAAGAACCCACACACTTTCCGCAGACCGAGAATTGCTTGAGCTTAGACAAGGTAGTAAAGAACTGGTGGTATACCTAACCACTTTCAGACGGTTAGTGGCAGAAACCAAATGGCCCGAGGAAAAGCAGTTTGCGATATATTATCAGGGGCTGAGGGATGAGCTGAAGGATATAATTGCTCAGATTGATCCACAACCGACCTCTTGTACCGCTCTCATCAACCTGACGTTGAGACTGGAACACCGAATGAGTGATAGAAAGGGCGATACCCGGAGAAAGGAACGGCTACCTCCAAGATACGAACGCCCATGTTCAGGGGAACCCCCACGAAACAATCAGGAACCAATGGAGATAGGCATGGTGAGAGCATCTCTGACCTCCGAGGAGAGAGAAACGCGTAGGAAGAATGGTCTGTGCCTCTATTGTGGGAAAAAGGGGCATTTTGTCCGGGATTGCTTACAAAAACCCCAAACCAACAGAGGAAGATTCAGGAGAAGCGGGGTCAGCGCTACCAAAAGGATACGGAAAACTAGGAGGCTCGAGAGTAAGTGGAGGAGACCCTCGAGCAATACATTCCTACCCTCTTTGAGCGCTGTAGACAAGAAACACTTCTTTATATTACTATCAGGATGAAGATCGGGGAGGAGTGGAAGGAGTCCCAGGCTTTGGTTGATTCTGGAGCGACGGGGACTTTCATGGATGAAACCGTAGCCACAACAATGGGAGTAGGGTTGCTCAAAAAACCCATTCCAGAAACTGTGATAGCAGTGGATGGGCGGGCCTTAGAATCAGGACCTATTCGCTATGTATCCGACCAGTTGGAAGTTATGTACAATCAGGAACACTGGGAACGCATGGACTTCAATGTCATTAAATCTCCCCAACACGGGATTATCTTAGGTCTCCCATGGTTACAAAAACATAATCCGACGATAAACTGGAGAAACAAAACGTTACATTTCAACTCCGAATTTTGTAGTAACCATTGTTTCTGTCAGCATAAAGGACCCTCACAAGCTCTATCTGCACGTCATTGGATCGCCACCGCTGCTGAGAAAAACATAGTGTTACCTGATCAGTATTCCACGTACCAGGACGTCTTTAGTGAAATACAGGCTGAAACCCTACCACCTCATCGACAATACGATTGTCAAATAGACCTCATCTCGTGAGCTGCGGTACCCTGTGGGAGGATTTACGCTCTTACAGAAAAAGAGAATGAGCACCTCCGTCAATACCTAGAAAAATACTTGGAATTAGGTTTTATACGCCCCTCTAAGTCCCCCGCAGCCTCTCCTTTATTTTTCATTCCTAAGGCCAACGGAGAGCTCCGCACGTGTATCGATTTCAGGGCATTAAACGATATAACCGTCAAGAACCGCTATCCGCTACCGTTGATACCTGTTTTGTTGGAACAGGTGAAGAAAGCTGTGATATATACTAAGTTGGATCTCAAGGGGGCTTACCATCTGGTCAGGATGAGGACTGGAGACGAGTGGAAAACAGCTTTTAAAACTTGGTATGGGATGTACGAATACCTAGTGATGCCCTTCGGCCTCTGTAACGCACCCGCAGTGTTTCAGTTCTTCCTAAATGAAGTGTTACGCAAATTCATGGACAGGTATGTGGTTGTATATATCGACGATATATTGGTCTATTCGTCCTCCGAAGAACAACATGTACACCATGTCAGCACGGTTTTACAGGCGTTGAGAAACAATAACCTATACTGCAAGCTTAGCAAGTGTGAATTTCACGTTGACATAGTGGAGTTCTTGGGAGTCATGCTTACGCCTGGAGGGCAAGTAATGGCGGAAAGGAAGGTGCAAGCTGTGAAGGAATGGCCAGAGCCGCAGAATGTTCGAGATGTACAATGCTTTTTGGGGTTCGCAAACTTCTATAGAAGATTTATCAACCAGTTCTCTAAAACGGTGAGCCCCATTACCAAACTGTTACGTAAGAAGAACAAGTTCTTATGGTCAGAAGAAGCCCAACGCGCTTTCGAAGAATTAAAGAATGCCTTCGTATCAGCTCCTGTTTTGGCACATCCCAATCCCGACAAACCCTACATCGTAGAGGCAGACGCTTCTGAAGTGGCCATTGGGGCAGTTTTATCGCAACGAAACGAAACCACAGGACAGATGCATCCTATTGCTTTCATGTCTCGGAAACTGAACGAAGCAGAGAAAAACTACACAATAGCCGAAAAAGAGCTGCTGGCAATTAAAGCGGCCTTTTCCGAATGGCGTCATTTTTTGCTAGGAGCTAAAGAAACGGTGACAGTATACACTGACCACCGAAACCTACAGTTTATGCGTTCAGCCAGGCATCTTACACCAAGACAACTGTGTTGGATGTTGTTTTTTGAAGAATTCAATTTCATTGTAACATTCAGACCAGGAAAGGAGAACAAAAAAGCAGATGCCCTTACTAGACAAGAATCTATCAGAGAGGAGGAAGAACACCAAGAACATTCTATCATTCCTCCACAGAGAGTAGTTTGTGCCATACAAACAACTACCTTCCTACAAGGAGTGGCGAGAGGAACTCGGACCTGCAAATGGAGAACATGGCTAAAATATCATACAGAATGGAAGGGGAAACAAGGCGTCTTCGTCAAAGGACAACTGATTCTAGTGCCCACGACAGCGTTACAGAAGCAGGTCTTCCGTTGGTGTCATGAAGTACCTAGCGCTGGGCATCACGGGCTAGAAAAGACCTTGGAACGAGCGGGAAGACAGTTCTGGTGGCCTAGCATTAGAAAAGACATCGCTATATGGATCAAAGCATGCGAAACCTGCATGCAAATGAAAACCAACAACGCTAAATCCCAAGGGCTGCTCCAGCCTCTACCTACACCTACTGTTCCCTGGGAGAATATTTCCATAGATTTTATAGTAGGCCTCCCCAAAGATCAGGGTTGTACCACGGTCCTAGTCGTGGTGGATTACCTTACGAATATGGGGCATTTCATTGCCTGTCGTCAATTACCCACAGCAGGCCAACTCGCAAGGCTTCTATTACTACATGTCGTTAGGTTACACGGTCTCCCGAGGAAAATCGTGTCCGACAGAGGTACACAATTCACCGCTCAGTTTTGGAAGGTGTGGTGTTCTGCTCTACAGGTTCAGGTAGCCCTATCAACTAGCTTTCATCCTCAGACGGATGGGCAAACTGAGAGAGTTAACCAAACACTCAAGCAGTACTTGCGCTGTTATGTTGATTCAAATACAGACGCATGGGTGGATCACTTATGGTTAGCAGAAGTGGCCTATAATAGCGCCAAACACAGGTCCACAAAAACCACTCCCTTCTACACTACTTATGGGTTTCATCCACGGTTCCTTCCCTTTTTGCACCCCTGTTCTGAGGTTAATCTACCTGAAGTACACAACATAGTTACCCACATTCAGGAAACATTGCGGGAAACACAAAAACAGTTACAAATAGCAAAAGAAAACTACAAAAGAGGGGCAGACAAACATCGCAGACCAAGTCCTGTATATAAAATAGGGGATGTAGTATGGCTGTCCACAAAAAACATCCAGTTCAAGAAGAACTCAGTGTTCAGCCCCAAATACATCGGACCCTATAAAGTTGTGAAATGTATCAATCCAGTGGCAGTGAAATTAGCCCTGCCTGTATCTTTGCGTATTCACCCTGTGTTCCACGTATCTTTGCTTAAGCCCTCCGTTACGCCTGTAAAGAAGACGCCTATTCCCATCTGGGTTGATAATGAGAGAGAATAAGAGGTCTCTAAAATCCTAGACACCAAAAAGAGAGGCAAACAAAGATGGTATTTGGTAGCATGGAAAGGGTATGGGCCGGAAGAAAATTCATGGGAACCCGCCCGTGGTGTACACGCTCCAAGATTGATTGCTGCTTATCACAAAAGACATCCGCTGCAGAAAGCATGACAGGGCTCCCATAAGGGGGATGTACTGTCAGAACCAGCATTGAGCCCTGTCATATAACTAGCGATTCAGCGCGGGTGCTGCTACGCCTCGGGGATCTAGGAACTACAGGTCCCATGAATCCCAGCGGCAGCACGTCGCGCACGCAGGGCAACGGAAGGGATTTATACGCACTTCCGTCCCAGCGGCGCTGCCGAGTATTCATTATTGGTAGCGAGCGGAGGCTCGCTTAGCGTTTATCCGCTACTGTTGGGAATTGGAGCCCCAGCACGGAGCTCGACTATTGGCGCCTGGTGCGGGGACGCATTTTGGAGATCCCGGTGAGAAGTTCAATTTTCGGAGCCCCGGTATGGGACTCAGTCTGGAGCAAGAACCTCTGAGCAAGAACATGTCCGGGTCCGGTAAGGGTGTGGCTGCACCACCTCTTTCAATCATGTTAGCCTGATAGTCCGATCTGGAAAGAGGGTATGCTCTACAGTACATTGGAACCGCTCTTAGGAAATCGTATCGGCTAATTACCAGTGTTGGGTGTGAGTCTCTTTGGACACGCCTATTGAATCCATTGTGCTAGGTGTTCCTCCTCGTTGGTGAGACACACGTATGTGGTTTCTTGCGAGTAGTAGGAATATCAGTACAGGGTGTAAAAGGTGTGAGGTACACTGTTACTACTAGCCATTTACTGGATGTATGTTTGGTCAGTGGGCACTGGTACAACGCGTTTCCCTCACGTTGGAGAGTTAAGGACATCCTTTGACTCATGCGGAGGGGAACTTCATATTGGTTCCAAACCTTTCTATGATTTGAAGAGTAATTACATATGCCATGACAGGCTGTTACCCGGTTTGGTGAGAACTTACAGAATTGCGATAGCTTACCGAGAACTGATCAGTAGCTACGCTAGAAGATATAACATTGAAGAATATTTCCACTCATGAAATTGGGTCCTTTTAAACTTTATTTTGCATTATGTATTCTACTAGCAGGGAACGTGGTAGAGCCAGGTTCGGTCTCTTATGTCCCCTGTGAAGCAAGGCTCGAAGGGAACACGGGTATGTGTATATACGTTTATTGTTTCACATGGGAAATTGATGATGCAATACAAATAGAGAGATACACACAGGCATATGTATGTTAATGTGACATCTTCTTTTCTGTAGTGCCTAAATATGATACCTTGTTCACGCTGGGTCTGACGCTTACCCGCTTTCTGTTCGCGGGGAGTACATGTTGAGCTGGATCAACTAGACGGAACCCATCATTATTTTTCTTTACAGGTAGTTTATATGTCCATGTTCCCAATGATTACAGGAAGGAGGAGAGTAATGTGTTAGTAGATGGTTATTGATGCCTTTTGTTTCGTGTCATTACAGGTCTCCTTCCCGCTGTCCCTCCCTTTCCTTCCCTCGCTTGATCGCTTCACTGTTCTGCGCTATAATAGCACTCAGACTTGAAGCTATCGAGAGGTGGACCACTTAAGAGCATCGTTCCGATCCCGAGGAGTTGAGGAGCCCGACAGTGTCTATGGTTTCGTAAATGGTAGTATGTATTTTAGAGTGGGTGTATCAAAAGTTATATTAGGGCGTAAACAGGTGAATCAGATTGTCACGTCGATGATGTCATCAGTGATGTCATTTGAGATGTCACCAGTGATGTCACTGACCATGTCATGAATGATGTAATATGTGACATTAACAGCAGTGCATTGTGGGGCGTGAATTATAGTTAGCTCAACTAACTATAACAGCCGAATTTCTCTGGTTTTGTATGAGTGAAATGTCCTACTAACTATAACGTCCCTGAAAACAATGTTTTATTCAGTGAATTTCTAAGGTTTTTTAAATGCTAATTTACTATAACGTCCCTGAAACCTATGTTTTTTTCAGTGAATTTCAAAGATTTTTTAAATGCTAATTTCTAACTATGCCTACAGAGGTAGGACATGTGCAGAAAGAGGAAGAAAGGTGCAGAAATAAGCAAGAGAAATGCAGAAAGAGGCAACAGAAGTTCAGAAAGATGAAGAAAGGTGCAGAAAGAAGCAATAGACATGCAGAAAGAACCAACAGAGGTGCAGAAAGAGGCCTTGTTGCAAAGTCATCCTGTGCCTCCAACTTTTTGCTGACTGGTACTGGTGGTAAATGACTTTGACTAACCAGGCCAGGAGCCAGTGCTATGCTGAAAGACACTTAGAATACACTGAAAACCCCTACATACACTAGGGTACACTATGAGTTGGGGTACCCCTGTGATTGGCATGACCTCCCCTGTAAGGACTTTGTATATAATAGGGCAGGGGATTAAAACTACCTATAAGTCAGAGGTGCAGAAAGAAGCAAGAGCAGTGCAGAAAGAACCAACAGAGGTGCAGAAAGAGGCAAGAGGGATGCAGAAAGAGGCAAGAGAAGTACAGAAAGAGGCAAGAGGGGTGCAGAAAGAAGCAAGATAAGTGCAGAAAGAAGCAACAGAGGTGCTTAAAGAGGCAACAGGGGGGCAGAAAGAAGCAAGAGAAGTGCAGAAAGAAGCAACAGAGGTGCCGAAAGAGGCAAGAGAGGTGCAGAAACAGGCAAGAAAGATACAGAAAGAGGGAACAAGGGTTCAGAAAGAGGTAAGAGGGATACAGAAATTTGCAAGAGAGGTGCAGAAAGTAGCAAGAGTAGTGCAGAAAGAAGCAAGAGAAGTGCAGAAAGAAGCAAGAGAGGTGGAGAAATAAGGAAGAGGGGTGCAGAAAAAAGCATGAGGGATACAGAAATTTGCAAAAGAGGTGCAGAAAGAAGCAAGAGCGGTGCCGAAAGAACCAACAGAGGTGCAAGAAGAGGCAAGAGAGGTGCAGAAAGAGGTAGGAGAGGTGCACAAAGAGGCAAGAGGGGTACAGAAAGAGGCAGGAGGGGTGCAGAAAAAAGGAAGAGAAGAGCAGAAAGAAGTAACAGAGGTGCTGAAAGAGGTCCGAAGGGTGCAGAAAGAGGCAAGAGAAGTGCAGAAAGAAGCAACAGAGGTACAGAAAGAGGCAAGAGAGGTGCAGAAACAGGCAGGAAATGTGCAGAAAGAGGAAACAGGGGTGCAGAAAGAGGCACGAGAGGTGCAGAAAGAGGGGAGAGGGGTGCAGAAAGAGGCAGGAGGGGTGCAGAAAGAAGGAAGAGAGGTGCAGAAAGAAACAACAGAGGTGCAGAAAGACGCAAGAGAGGTGCAGAAACAAACAAGGGAAGTGCAGAAAGAGGCAAGAGAATTACTGAAAGAAGAAACAGAGGTGTAGAAAGAAGCAAGAGAAGTGCAGAAAGAGGCACGTGAGATGCAGAAAGAGGCATGAGAGGTCCAGAAAATGGCAAGAGAACTGCAGAAAGAGGAAAGAGGGATGCAAAAAAGGGAAGCAGGGGGCAGAAAGAAGCAAGAGAGGTGTAGAAAGAGGCAAAAGAAGTGCAGAAAGAAGCAACAGAGGTACGGAAAGAGGCAAGAGAGGTGCAGAAAGAGGGAGGAGGGGTGCAAAAAGAGGCAAGATGGGTGCAGAAAGAAGCAAGAGAGGTACAGAAAGAAGCAAGAGAACTGCAGAAAGAGGCAAGAGAGTTCCAGAAACAGGCAAAAGTGGTGCAGAAAGAGGAAACAGGTGTGCAGACAGAGGCAAGAGAGGTGCAGAAAGAAGGAATATGGATACAAAAAGAGGCAAGAGGGATGCAGACATTTGCAACAGAGGTGCAAAAAGAAGCAAATGCAGTGCAGAAAGAACCAACAGAGGTGCAGATAGAGGCAAGAGGGGTACAGAAAGAGGCAAGAAAAGTGCAGAAAGAAGCAAAAGAGGTGCAGAAAGAGGCAAGAGAACTGCAGAAAAAGGCAAGAGAGTTGCAGAAAGAGGCAGGAGAGTTACACAAAGAGGTAAAAGTGGTACAGAAAGAGAGAAGAGGGGTGCAGAAAGAAGCAAGAGAAGTGCAGAAAGAAGCAACAGAGGTGTTTAAAGAGGCAGGAGGGGTGCAGAAAGAGGCAAGAGAAGTGCAGAAAGAAGCAACTGAGGTGCCAAAAGAGGCAAGAGAGATGCAGAAACAGGCAAGAAAGGTACAGAAAGAGGGAACAGGGGTGCAGAAAGAGGTAAGAGGGATACATACATTTGCAAGAGAGGTGCAGAAAGAAGCAAGAGCAGTGCAGAAAGAAGCAAGATAAGTGCAGAAAGAAGCAAGAGAGGTGGAGAAATAGGGAAGAGGGGTGCAGAAAGAGGCATGAGGGATGCAGAAATTTGCAAAACAGGTGCAGAAAGAAGCAAGTGCAGTGCAGAAAGAACCAACAGAGGTGCAAAAAGAGGCAAGAGGGTTGCAGAAAGAGGTAGGAGAGGTGCACAAAGAGGCAAGAGGGATACAGAAAGAGGCAGGAGGGGTGCAGAAAGAAGGAAGAGAAGTGGAGAAAGAAGCAACATAGGTACAGAAAGAGGCAAGAGAGGTGCAGAAACAGGCAGGAAAGGTACAGAAAGAGGGAACAGGGGTGCAGAAAGTGTCAAGAGAGGTGCAGAAAGAGGGGAGAGGGGTGCAGAAAGAGGCAAGAGGGGTGCAGAAAGAAGCAAGTGAGGTGCAGAAAGAGGCAATAGAGGTGCAGAAAGACACAAAAGAGAGGTGCAGAAACAAACAAGGGAAGTGCAGAAAGAGGCAAGAGAATTGCTGAAAGAAGCAACAGAGGTGTAGAAAGAAGCAAGAATAAAAAAGAAAGAGGCACGTTAGGTGCAGAAAGAGGCAAGAGAGGTGCAGAAAATGGCAAGAGAACTGCAGATAGAAGCAACAGAGGTACAGAAATATGCAAGAGAGGTGCAGAAAGAGGGAGGAGGGGTGCAAAAATAGGCAAGATGGGTGCAGAAAGAAGCAAGAGAGGTTCAGAAAGAAGCAAGAGAAGTGCTGAAAGAAGCAGCAGGGGTACAGAAAGAGTCTGGAGGGGTGCAGAAAGAGGCAAGAGAAGTGCAGAAAGAAGCAACAGAAGTGCAGAAGGAGGCAAAAGAACTGCAGAAAGAGGCAAGAGAGTTGCAGAAACAGGCAAAAAGGGGTGCAGAAAGAGGGAACAAGTGTGCAGACAGAGGCAAGAGAGGTACAGAAAGAGGCACGAGAAGTGCAGAAAGAAGCTAAAGAGGTGGAGAAAGAGGCAAGAGAACAGCATGAAAAGGCAAGAGAGGTGTAGAAAGAAGAAGGAGAGGTGCACAAAGTGGCAAGAGGGGTACAGAAAGAGGCAAGAGGGGTGCAAAAAGAAGCAAGAGAAGTACAGAAAGAAGCAACAGAGGTGCTAAAAGAGGCAAGTGGGGTGCAGAAAGAGGCAAGAGAAGTGCAGAAAGAAGTAATAGAGGTGCAGAAAGAGGCAAGAGAAGTGCAGAAACAGCCAGGAAAGGTGCAGAAAGAGGGAACAGGGGTGCAGAAAGAGGCAAGAGAAGTGCAGAAAGAAGCAACTGAGGTGCCAAAAGAGGCGAGAGAGATGCAGAAACAGGCAAGAAAGGTACAGAAAGAGAGAACAGGGGTGCAGAAAGAGGTAAGAGGGATACAGAAATTTGTAAGAGAGGTGCAGAAAGAAGCAAGAGCAGTACAGAAAGAAGCAAGATAAGTTCAGAAAGAAGCTAGAGAGGAGGAGAAATAGGGAAGAGGGGTGCAGAAAGAGGCATGAGGGATGCAGAAATTTACAAAAGAGGTGCAGAGCAGTGCAGAATGAACCAACAGAGGTGCAGAAAGAGGCAAGAGAGGTACAGAAAGAGGCAAGAGAAGTGCAGAAAGAAGCTAAAGAGGAACAGAAAGAGGCAAGGGAAGTACAGAAACAGGCAATAGAAATGCACAAAGAGGCAAGAGAGGAGCAGAAAGAGGAAAGAGAGGTGTAGAAAGAAGCAAGAGAGGTGTAGAAAGAGGCATAAGAGGTGCAGAAAAAGCTAAGAGATCTGCAGAAAGAAGCAACAGAGGTACAGAAATATGCAAAAGAGGTGCAGAAAGAGGGAGGAGGGGTCTAAAAATAGGCAAGATGGGTGCAGAAAGAAGCAAGAGAAGTGCTGAAAGAAGCAGCAGGGGTACAGAAAGAGTCTGGAGGGGTGCAGAAAGAGTCAAGAGAAGTGCAGAAAGAACTAACAGAAGTGCAGAAGGAGGCAAAAGAACTGCAGAAAGAGGCAAGAGAGTTGCAGAAACAGGCAAAAAGGGGTGCAGAAAGAGGGAACAGGTGTGCAGACAGAGGCAAGAGAGGTGCAGAAAGACAGAAGAGGGGTGCGAAAGAGGCATGAGGGATGCATACATTTGCAACAGACGTGCAGAAAGAAGCAAGAGCAGTGCAGAATGAACCAACAGAGGTGCAGAAAGAGGCAAGAGAGGTACAGAAAGAGTCAAGAGAAGTGCAGAAAGAAGCTAAAGAGGTGCAGAAAGAGGCAAGAGAACAGCAGAAAAAGGCAAGAGAGGTGTAGAAAGAAGAAGGAGAGGTGCACAAAGTGGCAAGAGGGGTACAGAAAGAGGCAAAAGGGGTCCATAAAGAAGCAAGAGAAGTACAGAAAGAAGCAACAGAGGTGCTAAAAGAGGCAAGTGGGGTGCAGAAAGAGGCAAGAGAAGTGCAGAAAGAAGTAATAGAGGTGCAGAAAGAGGCAAGAGATGTGCAGAAACAGGCGGGAAAGGTGCAGAAAGAGGGAACAGGGGTGCAGAAAGAGGCAAGCAAGATACAGAAATTTTCAAAACAGGTGCAGAAAAAAGCAAGAGCAGTGCAGAAAGAACCAACAGAGGTGCAGAAATATGCAAGAGGGGTATAGAAAGAGGCAAGAGAAGTACAGAAAGAAGCAAAAGAGGTGCAGATAGAGGCAAGAGAACTGCAGAAAAAGGCAAGAGAGATGCAGAAAGAGGAAGGAGAGGTGCACAAAGAGGCAAGAGGGGTACAGAAAGATGCAAGAGGGATGCAGAAGGAAGCAAGAGAAGTGCAGAAAGAAGCAACAGAGGTGCAAGAAGAGGCAAGAGAGGTACAGAAAGAGGTAGGAGAGGTGCACAAAGAGGCAAGAGGGGTACAGAAAGAGGCAGGAGGGGTGTAGAAAGAAGGAAGAAAAGTGCAGAAAGAAGCAACAGAGGTGATAAAAGAGGTACGAAGGGTGCAGAAAGAGGCAAGAGAAGTGCAGAAAGAATCAACAGAGGTACAGAAAGAGGCAAGAGATGTGCAGAAACAGGCAGGAAAGGTGCAGAAAGAGGGAACACGGGTGCAGAAAGAGGCACAAGAGGTGCAGAAAGAGGGGAGAGGGGTGCAGAAAGAGGCAAGAGGGATGCAGAAAGAAGAAAGTGAGGTGCAGAAAGAAGCAACAGAGGTGCATAAACATGCAAGAGGGTACAGAAAGAGGCAAGAGAAGTGCAGAATGAAGCAAAAGGGGTGCAGATAGAGGCAAGAGAACTGCAGAAAAAGGCAAGAGAGATGCAGAAAGAGGAAGGAGAGGTGCACAAAAAGGGAAGAGGGGTACAGAAAGAGACAGGAGGGGTGCAGAAGGAAGCAAGAGAAGTGCAGAAAGAGGCATGAGGGATGCAGAAATTTGCAAAAGAGGTGCAGAAAGAAGCAAGAGCAATGCAGAAAGAACCAACAGAGGTTCAAGAAGAGGCAAGAGAGGTGCAGAAAGAGGTAGAAGAGGTGCATAAAGAGGCAAGAGGGGTACAGAATTAGGCAAGAGGGGTGCAGAAAGAAGGAAGAGAAGTCCAGAAAGAAGCAACAGAGGTGCTGAAAGAGGTGCGAAGGGTGCAGAAAGAGGCAAGAGAAGTGCAGAAAGAACCAACAGAGATACAGAAAGAGGCAAGAGGGATGCAGACATTTGCAACAGAGGTGCAAAAAGAAGCAAGAGCAGTGCAGAAAGAACCAACAGAGGTGCAGAAAGAAGCAAGAGGGGTACAGAAAGAGGCAAGAAAAGTGCAGAAAGAAGCAAAAAAGGTGCACAAAGAGGCAAGAGAACTGCAGAAAAAGGCAGGAGAGTTGCAGAAAGAGGCAGGAGAGTTACACAAAGATGCAAAAGTGGTACAGAAAGAGAGAAGAGGGTGCAGAAAGAAGCAAGAGAAGTGCAGAAAGAAGCAACAGAGGTGCTTAAAGAGGCAGGAGGGGTGCAGAAAGAGCCAAGAGAAGTGCAGAAAGAAGCAACTGAGGTGCCAAAAGAGGCAAGAGAGGTGCAGAAACAGGCAAGAAAGGTACAGAAAGAGAGAACAGGGGTGCAGAAAGAGGTAAGAGGGATACAGAAATTTGTAAGAGAGGTGCAGAAAGATACAAGAGCAGTACAGAAAGAAGCAAGATAAGTACAGAAAGAAACAAGAGAGGTGGAGAAATAGGGAAGAGGGGTGCAGAAAGAGGCAATAGGGATGCAGAAATTTGCAAAAGAGGTGCAGAAAGAAGCAAGTGCAGTGCAGAAAGAACCAACAGAGGTGCAAAAAGAGGCAAGAGGGGTGCAGAAAGAGGTAGGAGAAGTGCACAAAGAGGCAAGAGGGGTACAGAAAGAGACAGGAGAGGTGCAGAAAGAAGGAAGAGAAGTGCAGAAAGAAGCAACATAGGTACAGAAAGAGGCAAGAGAGGTGCAGAAACAGGCAGGAATGGTGCAGAAAGAGGGAACAGGGGTGCAGAAAGAGTCAAGAGAGGTGCAGGAAGAGGGGAGAGGGGTGCAGAAAGAGGCAAGAGGGGTGCAGAAAGAAGCAAGTGAGGTGCAGAAAGAGGCAACAGAGGTACAGAAAGACACAAGAGAGGTACAGAAACAAACAATGGAAGTCAGAAAGAGGCAAGAGAATTGCTGAAAGAAGCAACAGAGGTGTAGAAAGAAGCAAGAAAAAAAAGAAAGAGGCACGTTAGGTGCAGAAAGAGGCAAGAGAGGTGCAGAAAATGGCAAGAGAACTGCAGAAAGAAGCAACAGAGGTACAGAAAGAGGCAAGAGAGGAGCAGAAAGAGGGAGGAGGGTTGCAAAAGTAGGCAAGATGGGTGTAGAAAGAAAGCAAGAGAGGTTCAGAAAAAAGCAAGAGAAGTGCTGAAAAAAGCAACAGGGGTACAGAAAGAGTCTGTAGGGGTGCAGAAAGAGGCAAGAGAAGTGCAGAAAGAAACAACAGAAGTGCAGAAGTGCAGAAGGAGGCAAAAGAACTGCAGAAAGAGGCAAGAGTGTAGCAGAAACAGGCAAAAAGGGGTGCAGAAAGAAGGAAGAGAAGTGCAGAAAGAAGCAACAGAGGAGCAGAAAGAGGCAAGAGATGTGCAGAAACTGGCAGGAAAGGTGCAGAAAGAGGGAAAAGGGGTGCAGAAAGAGGCACAAGAGGTGCAGAAAGAGGGGAGAGGGGTGCAGAAAGAGGCAAGAGGGATGCAGAAAGAAGCAAGTGAGGTGCAGAAAGAAGCAACAGAGGTGCAGAAACATGCAAGAGGGGTACAGAAAGAGGCAAGAGAAGTGCAGAATGAAGCAAAAGGGGTGCAGATAGAGGCAAGAGAACTGCAGAAAAAGGCAAGAGAGATGCAGAAAGAGGAAGGAGAGGTGCACAAAGAGGGAAGAGGGGTACAGAAAGAGGCAGGAGGGGTGCAGAAGGAAGCAAGAGAAGTGCAGAAAGAGGCATGAGGGATGGAGAAATTTGCAAAAGAGGTGCAGAAAGAAGCAAGAGCAACGCAGAAAGAACCAACAGAGGTTCACGAAGAGGCAAGAGAGGTGCAGAAAGAGGTAGAAGAGGTGCACAAAGAGGCAAGAGGGATACAGAATGAGGCAAGAGGGGTGCAGAAAGAAGGAAGAGAAGTGCAGAAAGAAGCAACAGAGGTGCTGAAAGAGGTGCGAAGGGTGCATAAAGAGGCAAGAGAAGTGCAGAAAGAACCAACAGAGGTACAGAAAGAGGCAAGACCGATGCAGACATTTGCAACAGAGGTGCAAAAAGAAGCAAGAGCAGTGCAGAAAGAACCAACAGAGGTGCAGAAAGAAGCAATAGGGGTACAGAAAGAGGGAAGAAAAGTGCAGAAAAAAGCAAAAGAGGTGCACAAAGAGGCAAGAGAACTGCAGAAAAAGGCAAGAGAGTTGCAGAAAGAGGCAGGAGAGTTACACAAAGATGCAAAAGTGGTACAGAAAGAGAGAAGAGGGGTGCAGAAAGAAGCAAGAGAAGTGCAGAAAGAAGCAACAGAGGTGCTTAAAGAGGCAGGAGGGGTGCAGAAAGAGCCAAGAGAAGTGCAGAAAGAAGCAACTGAGGTGCCAAAAGAGGCAAGAGAGGTGCAGAAACAGGCAAGAAAGGTACAGAAAGAGAGAACATGGGTGCAGAAAGAGGTAAGAGGGATAGAGAAATTTGCAAGAGAGGTGCAGAAAGAAGCAAGAGCAGTGCAGAAAGAAGCAAGATAAGTACAGAAAGAAGCTAGAGAGGTGGAGAAATCGAAAAGAGGGGTGCAGAAAGAGGCATGAGGGATGAAGAAATGTACAAAGAGGTGCAGAGCAGTGCAGAATGAACCAACAGAGGTGCAGAAAAAGGCAAGAGAGGTACAGAAAGAGGCAAGAGAAGTGCAGAAAGAAGCTAAAGAGGTGCAGAAAGAGGCAAAGGAAGTACAGAAACAGGCAATAGAAATGCACAAAGAGGCAAGAGAGGAGCAGAAAGAGGAAAGAGAGGTGTAGAAAGAAGCAAGAGAGGTGTAGAAAGAGGCATAAGAGGTGCAGAAAAAGCTAAGAGATCTGCAGAAAGAAGCAACAGAGGTACAGAAATATGCAAAAGAGGTGCAGAAAGAGGGAGGAGGGGTCTAAAAATAGGCAAGATGGGTGCAGAAAGAAGCAAGAGAAGTGCTGAAAGAAGCAGCAGGGGTACAGAAAGAGTCTGGAGGGGTGCAGAAAGAGGCAAGAGAAGTGCAGAAAGAAGCAACAGAAGTGCAGAAGGAGGCAAAAAAACTGCGGAAAGAGGCAAGAGAGTTGCAGAAACAGGCAAAAAGGGGTGCAGAAAGAGGGAACAGGTGTGCAGACAGAGGCAAGAGAGGTGCAGAAAGACAGAAGAGGGGTGCAAAAGAGGCATGAGGGATGCATAAACTTACAACAGAGGTGCAGAAAGAAGCAAGAGCAGTGCAGAATGAACCAACAGAGGTGCAGAAAGAGGCAAGAGAGGTACAGAAAGAGTCAAGAGAAGTGCAGAAAGAAGCTAAAGAGGTGCAGAAAGAGGCAAGAGAACAGCAGAAAAAGGCAAGAGAGGTGTAGAAAGAAGAAGGAGAGGTGCACAAAGTGGCAAGAGGGGTACAGAAAGAGGCAAAAGGGGTGCATAACGAAGCAAGAGAAGTACAGAAAGAAGCAACAGAGGTGCTAAAAGAGGCAAGTGGGGTGCAGAAAGAGGCAAGAGAAGTGCAGAAAGAAGTAATAGAGGTGCAGAAAGAGGCAAGAGATGTGCAGAAACAGGCGGGAAAGGTGCAGAAAGAGGGAACAGGGGTGCAGAGAGAACCAACAGAGGTGCAGAAACATGCAAGAGGGGTATAGAAAGAGGCAAGAGAAGTATAGAAAGAAGCAAAAGAGGTGCAGATAGAGGCAAGAGAACTGCAGAAAAAGGCAAGAGAGATGCAGAAAGAGGAAGGAGAGGTGCACAAAGAGGCAAGAGGGGTACAGAAAGATGCAAGAGGGATGCAGAAGGAAGCAAGAGAAGTGCAGAAAGAAGCAACAGAGGTGCTGAAAGAGGCAAGAGGGTTGCAGAAAGAGGCAAGAGAAGTGCAGAAAGAAGCAACTGAGGTGCAAGAAGAGGCAAGAGAGGTACAGAAAGAGGTAGGAGAGGTGCACAAAGAGGCAAGAGGGGTACAGAAAGAGGCAGGAGGGGTGTAGAAAGAAGGAAGAAAAGTGCAGAAAGAAGCAACAGAGGTGATAAAAGAGGTACGAAGGGTGCAGAAAGAGGCAAGAGAAGTGCAGAAAGAAGCAACAGAGGTACAGAAAGAGGCAAGAGAGGTGCAGAAACAGGCAGGAAAGGTGCAGAAAGAGGCACAAGAGGTGCAGAAAGAGGGGAGAGGGGTGCAGAAAGAGGCAAGAGGGATGCAGAAAGAAGAAAGTGAGGTGCAGAAAGAAACAACAGAGGTGCAGAAACATGCAAGAGGGGTACAGAAAGAGGCAAGAGAAGTGCAGAATGAAGCAAAAGGGGTGCAGATAGAGGCAAGAGAACTGCAGAAAAAAGGCAAGAGAGATGCAGAAAGAGGAAGGAGAGGTGCACAAAGAGGGTAGAGGGGTACAGAAAGAGGCAGGAGGGGTGCAGAAGGAAGCAAGAGAAGTGCAGAAAGAGGCATGAGGGATGCAGAAATTTGCAAAAGAGGTGCAGAAAGAAGCAAGAGCAATGCAGAAAGAACCAACAGAGGTTCAAGAAGAGGCAAGAGAGGTGCAGAAAGAGGTAGAAGAGGTGCACAAAGAGGCAAGAGGGGTACAGAATTAGGCAAGAGGGGTGCAGAAAGAAGCAAGAGAAGTCCAGAAAGAAGCAACAGAGGTGCTGAAAGAGGTGCGAAGGGTGCAGAAAGAGGCAAGAGAAGTACAGAAAGAACCAACAGAGGTACAGAAAGAGGCAAGAGGGATGCAGACATTTGCAACAGAGGTGCAAAAAGAAGCAAGAGCAGTGCAGAAAGAACCAACAGAGGTGCAGAAAGAAGCAAGAGGGATACAGAAAGAGGCAAGAAAAGTGCAGAAAGAAGCAAAAGAGGTGCACAAAGAGGCAAGAGAACTGCAGAAAAAGGCAAGAGAGTTGCAGAAAGAGGCAGGAGAGTTACACAAAGATGCAAAAGTGGTACAGAAAGAGAGAAGATGGGTGCAGAAAGAAGCAAGAGAAGTGCAGAAAGAAGCAACAGAGGTGCTTAAAGAGGCAGGAGGGGTGCAGAAAGAGGCAAGAGAAGTGCAGAAAGAAGCAACAGAGGTGCCAAAAGAGGCAAGAGAGGTGCAGAAACAGGCAAGAAAGGTACAGAAAGAGAGAACAGGGGTGCAGAAAGAGGTAAGAGGGATAACGAAATTTGTAAGAGAGGTGCAGAAAGAAGCAAGAGCAGTACAGAAAGAAGCAAGATAAGTACAGAAAGAAGCAAGAGAGGTGGAGAAATAGGGAAGAGGGGTGTAGAAAGAGGCATGAGGGATGCAGAAATTTGCAAATGAGGTGCAGAAAGAAGCAAGTGCAGTGCAGAAAGAACCAACAGAGGTGCAAAAAGAGGCAAGAGGGGTGCAGAAAGAGGTAGGAGAAGTGCACAAAGAGGTAAGAGGGGTACAGAAAGAGACAGGAGAGGTGTAGAAAGAAGGAAGAGAAGTGCAGAAAGAAGCAACATAGGTACAGAAAGAGGCAAGAGAGGTGCAGAAACAGGCAGGAATGGTGCAGAAAGAGGGAACAGGGGTGCAGAAAGAGTCAAGAGAGGTGCAGGAAGAGGGGAGAGGGGTGCAGAAAGAGGCAAGAGGGGTGCAGAAAGAAGCAAGTGAGGTGCAGAAAGAGGCAACAGAGGTGCAGAAAGACACAAGAGAGGTACAGAAACAAACATTGGAAGTCAGAAAGAGGCAAGAGAATTGCTGAAAGAAGCAACAGAGGTGTAGAAAGAAGCAAGAAAAATAAAGAAAGAGGCACGTTAGGTGCAGAAAGAGGCAAGAGAGGTGCAGAAAATGGCAAGAGAACTGCAGAAAGAAGCAACAGAGGTACAGAAAGAGGCAAGAGAGCTGCAGAAAGAGAGAGGAGGGGTGCAAAAGTAGGCAAGATGGGTGTAGAAAGAAAGCAAGAGAGGTTCAGAAAAAAGCAAGAGAAGTGCTGAAAAAAGCAACAGGGGTACAGAAAGAGTCTGTAGGGGTGCAGAAAGAGGCAAGAGAAGTGCAGAAATAAACAACAGAAGTGCAGAAGGAGGCAAAAGAACTGCAGAAAGAGGCAAGAGAGTAGCAGAAACAGGCAAAAAGGGGTGCAGAAAGAAGGAAGAGAAGTGCAGAAAGAAGCAACAGAGGTGCAGAAAGAGGCAAGAGATGTGCAGAAACAGGCAGGAAAGGTGCAAAAAGAGGGAAAAGGGGTGCAGAAAGAGGCAAGCGGGATACAGAAATTTTTAAAAGAGGTGCAGAAAAAAGCAAGAGCAGTGCAGAAAGAACCAACAGAGGTGCAGAAACATGCAAGAGGGGTACAGAAAGAGGCAAGAGAAGTGCAGAAAGAAGCAAAAGAGGTGCAGATAAAGGCAAGAGAACTGCAGAAAAAGGCAAGAGAGATGCAGAATGAGGAAGGAGAGGTGCACAAAGAGGCAAGAGGGGTACAGAAAGAGGCAAGAGAGGTGCAGAAGGAAGCAAGAGAAGTGCAGAAAGAAGCAACAGAGATGCTGAAAGAGCGAAGAGGGGTGCAGAAAGAGGCAAGAGAAGTGCAGAAAGAAGCAACTGAGGTGCAGAAAGAGGCAAGAGAGGTGAAGAAACAGGTAGGAAAGGTGCAGAAAGAGGGAACAGGGGTGCAGAAAGAGGCAAGAGGGATATAGAAATTAGCAAAAGCGGTGTAGAAAGAAGCAAGAGCAGTGCAGAAAGAACCAACAGATGTGCAGAAACATGCAAGAGGGGTACAGAAAGAGGCAAGAGAAGTGCAGAAAGAAGCAAAAGAGGTGCAGATAGAGGCAAGAGAACTGCAGAAAATGGCAAGAGAGATGCAGAAAGAGGAAGGAGTGGTGCACAAAGAGGCAAGAGGGGTACAGAAAGAGGCAAGAGGGGTGCAGAAAGAAGGAAGAGAAGTGCAGAAAGAAGCAACAGAGGTGCTGAAAGAGACAAGAAGGGTGCAGAAAGAGGCAAACAAAGTGCAGAAAGATTCAACTGAGTTGCAAAAAGAGGCAATAGAGGTGCAGAAAGAGGCAAGAGGATGCAGAAAGAAGCAAGTGAGGTGCAGATAGAGGCAAGAGAGGTGCAGAAAGAAGAGAGTGAGGTTCAGAAAGAGGCAAGAGAAGAGCAGAAAGTGGCAGGTGAGGTGCAGAAAAAGGCAAGAGAGGTATAGAAAGAGGCAAGATAAGTGTAGAAAGAGGCAAGAGAAGTGCAGAAAGAGGCACTTGAGGTGCAGAAAGAGGCAAGAGTAGTGCAGAAAGAGGCAAGAGAGGTGCAGAAGGAAGAAAGTGAGGTGCAGAAAGAGGCAAGTGAGGTGCAGAAAGAGGCAAGAGAGATACAGAAAGAGGCAAGGGAAGTACAGAAACAGGCAATAGAAATGCACAAAGATGCAAGAGAGAAGCAGAAAGAGGCAAGTGAGGTGCAGAAAGAGGCAAGAGAGGTGCAGAAAGAGGCATAAGAGGTGCAGAAAAAGCTAAGAGATCTGCAGAAAGAAGCAACAGAGGTACAGAAAGAGGCAAGAGCGGTGCAGAAAGAGGGAGGAGGGGTGCAAAACTAGGCAAGATGGGTGCAGAAAGAAGCAAGAGAGGTTCAGAAAGAAGCAAGAGAAGTGCTGAAAGAAGCAACAGGGGTACAGAAAGAGCCTGGAGGGGTGCAGAAAGAGGCAAGAGAAGTACAGAAAGAAGCAAGAGAAGTGCAGAAGGAGGCAAAAGAACTGCAGAAAGAGGCAAGAGAGTTGCAGAAACAGGCAAAAGGGGTGCAGAAAGAGGGAACAGGTGTGCAGACAGAGGCAAGAGAGGTGCAGAAAGACAGGAGAGGGGTGCTGAAAGAGGCAAGAGGGATGCATACATTTGCAACAGAGGTGCAGAAAGAAACAAGAGCAGTGCAGAATGAACCAACAGAGGTGCAGAAAGAGGCAATAGTGGTACAGAAAGAGGCAAGAGAAGTGCAGAAAGAAGCAAAAGAGGTGCAGAAAGAGGCAAGAGAACAGCAGACAAAGGCAAGAGAGGTGTAGAAAGCGGAAGGAGAGGTGCACAAAGTGGCAAGAGGGGTATAGAAAGAGGCAAGAGGGGTGCATAAAGAAGCAAGAGAAGTGCAGAAAGAAGCAACAGAGGTGCTGAAAGAGGCAAGTGGGGTGCAGAAAGAGGCAAGAGAAGTGCAGAAAGAAGCAATAGAGGTGCAGAAAGAGGCAAGAGATGTGCAGAAACAGGCAGGAAAGGTGCAGAAAGAGGGAACAGGGGTGCAGAAAGAGGCAAGCGGGATACAAAAAAATTTCAAAAGAGGTGCAGAAAAAAGCAAGAGCAATGCAGAAAGAACCAACAGAGGTGCAGAAACATGCAAGAGGGGTACAGAAAGAGGCAAGAGAAGTGCAGAAAGATGCAAAGAGGTGCAGATAGAGGCAAGAGAACTGCAGAAAAAGGCAAGAGAGATGCAGAAAGAGGAAGGAGAGGTGCACAAAGAGGCAAGAGGGGTACAGAAAGAGGCAAGAGGGGTGCAGAAGGAAGCAAGAAAAGTGCATAAAGAAGCAACAGAGGTGCTGAAAGAGGCAAGAGGGGTACAGAAAGAGGCAAGAGAAGTGCAGAAAGAAGCAACTGAGGTGTAGAAAGAGGCAAGAGAGGTGAAGAAACAGGTAGGAAAGGTGCAGAAAGAGGGAACAGGGGTGCAGAAAGAGGCAAGAGGGATACAGAAATTAGCAAAAGAGGTGTAGAAAGAAGCAAGAGCAGTGCAGAAAGAACCAACAGAGGTGCAGAAACATGCAAGAGGGGTACAGAAAGAGGCAAGAGAAGTGCAGAAAGAAGCAAAAGAGGTGCAGATAGAGGCAAGAGAACTGCAGAAAATGGCAAGAGATATGCAGAAAGAGGAAGGAGGGGTGCACAAAGAGGCAAGAGGGGTACAGAAAGAGGCAAGAGGGGTGCAGAAAGAAGGAAGAGAAGTGCAGAAAGAAGCAACAGAGGTGCTGAAAGAGACAAGAAGGGTGCAGAAAGAGGCAAGAGAAGTGCAGAAAGAACCAACTGAGTTGCAAAAAGAGGCAATAGAGGTGCAGAAAGAGGCAAGAGAGATGCAGAAAGAAGCAAGTGAGGTGCAGAAAGAGGCAAGAGAGGTGGAGAAAGAGGAGAGTGAGGTTCAGAAAGAGGCAAGAGAAGAGCAGAAAGTGGCAGGTGAGGTGCAGAAAGAGGCAAGAGAGGTATAGAAAGAGGCAAGATAAGTGTAGTAAGAGGCAAGAGAAGTGCAGAAAGAGGCACTTGAGGTGCAGAAAGAGGCAAGAGTAGTGCAGAAATAGGCAATAGTGGTGCAGAAGGAAGAGAGTGAGGTGCAGAAAGAGGCACGTGGGGTGCAGAAAGAGGCAAGAGAGGTACAAAAAGAGGCAAGGGAAGTACAGAACAGGCAATAGAAATGCACAAAGAGGCAAGAGAGGAGCAGAAAGAGGCAAGAGAGGTGTAGAAAGAAGCAAGAGAAGTTCAGAAAGAGGCAAGTGTGGTGCAGAAAGAGGCAAGAGAGGTGCAGAAAGAGGCATAAGAGGTGCAGAAAAAGCTAAGAGATCTGCAGAAAAAAGCAACAGAGGTGCTGAAAGAGGCAAGTGAGGTGCAGAAAGGAGCAAGAGAAGTGCAGAAAGAGGCAAGTGGAGTGCAGAAAGAAGACAGTGAGGTGCAGAAAGAGGAAGAAAGGTGCAGAAAGAAGCAAAAGAAATGCATAAAGAGGCAAGAGATGCACAGAAAGAAGAGAGTTTTGTGCACCATTAGTACCAATTTAACACCCATATTTAGCAATAAGTAACACGTGACCATTCCAGTTTTGCAAAGGGCCTTCCACCACGCTGTAACACGTGACGCTGCATTTTCGGGAACATTTGAGCCATTTGAGCTAGAAACAAGCCTTTTTTTGTTCAGATCTGCAGATTAGGCAGCAGATGATGGAATATTTGGGAAATGCCGAAAATGTTCAATTATGTGAAAACTGGTGCAGCCGAACATTCACATAATTCCAGTGGCCCTGCTCATACCTCTGACTAGGTCCAGAAGTGCTTCTCAGTGGGTCCTTCTTTTTTTGTGTCTCATTGAGTTTATAGTTTAGCTTCTATGGAAATGAGGAAGACTAAACCTGAGGTTACCATTCCACAACACAGACTACAATACCACATAATTACTCTCTAAAATACATAATCCCACTCCACATAATTCCTATACACTAAATACCATATACTTTCTATTCACATAATTTCACCTCACAACATACCATATAATTACACACAACGTACATCCACTCTACACCAAAAAACATTACTAAAAAACTTTTACATTTACAACGCCAATAGCTCTAACTCTCGCAAATGAGAGACCTATTACATTACAAATGCCTCTTTAACTGGTAGTCACGTTTGCAGAGTCGTGCAGAAAGGGTGCTGGGCCTCCGACCAGTGCTCAGGAATTCTGCTGCGTAGGACTTACAGGAGGTACCAGGAGGGCTTCTTGGCCCCCAAAGTCCCTCAGGAGTAAATTGGACTTCATCCCCCAACCAGTACTGTGCCAGGAGGCGCGTTCGCAGAGTGGTGGAGAAAGGGGGGCGTGGCCGCCGAAGATCTCTTAGCAATCCCACTGATTGGGACTTAGTAGAGGTAATATGAGAGGTAGTTGGCCCCCAAGGACAACCTTGGGGGCCAACTACCCCTCCTATTATCTCCAGTAAGTCCCCCACAGCGGGATTGCTAAGTTGTCATAGCAGGCCACGCCGCCTTTCCCCACCACTCTGCAAACGCACTCCCTACCGCGCTCTTGGATGGGGATTAAAGTCCCCTTCGCTGCTGGGGGTCCTTAGGGGCCAACTAGCCTACCTGATACCTCCAGTATGCCCCAGATTGCTGATAGGTGGACACAGGCCTTGCCCCCTTTGTTCCCCACCATGCAAACGTGCTTCGGGCGTGCTCTTGGTTGGGGGATGAAGTCCCCTTGCCTCCTGAGCTGGATTGCTGAGAGTGGTCTGAGGCCATGCCCACTTTTTACACCACTCTGCAAACGCGCATCCTGGTGCACTGCTGCTCAGGGGATGAAGTCCACTTGTGTCCTGAGGTCCTCATCCCGAGGTCCTCAGGACACAAGAGGACCTCATCGCCCCACCAGCAGTGCACCAAGAGGCGCATTTGCAGAGTGGTGTAAAAAGGGGTGTGGCCCTGACCACCTCTCAGCAATCGCACTCTGTGGGGCTTACTGAGGTACCTGGTGGGCTAGTTGGCCCCCAGGGACCCTCAGGAATGAAGGGGACATAATACCCCATCTTAGAACGCGCCAGGGGGCGCGTTTGCACATTGGTGCAGGGAGGGGGCGGGGCCTCCGGTGAGATGCCGGCTTTTCTTTTTAAAAAATATTTTTAGAAGGGGGGATGTGTGGCACCCCTTCTTTTAGTATTTTATGGGCCCTGGGGACCCCATCCCACAGGGCCTGAGCATTTTTTATTAAAAAAGAAAACTGGAAGGGGGCCGCATGGCCTCCCTTCCCTGGGCCACTATTGGCCACAGGGACCCCATCCCCCGGGGCCTGGCCTCATTTTTATAAAAAATATATATATTTATTTCCGGGATGGGGGCCACTTTTGGCCTCAGGGACCCATCCCCCAGGGCCGGCCCTCAAGTTGGGGGCTGTGGGGGGAGCCCCAATGCCCCCACAGTCCCAGCCGGCTCCCCGCCACCTGCAGGAGCTGGCATTGCTTTGGGGCAAGGGAGCTGCTATCATGCAGCTCCTTGCCTGAAGCAATTCTGCTTTGCTTCTTGGAAGTGAGAGCAGGTTTCCTGCCTCGCTTCCATAAAGCAAAGCAGTGTTTGCTATGGCAGGGTGGGAGCCATGCTCCCGCCCTGCCATAGCAAACGACAATGTCTCGGGGGTGGGCACCCCGGGACATTGCAGGAACCGTCCTTGGAGGGTGGTGGTCCCCAGGGCCAATGAGGGCTCCAGGAGGGGGGCTGCACAGCCCCCGCTAATTAATTGGGTATTGCCCCCGGGACCTATCTCACCCGGGTGTTTATAGAAAACGAAGCGCGGGAGCCCGCTCTTCAGTTTTTAAAATTTTTTCAACCGGATTTGTGCACCCAGCACGAATTTGGCTGACTTTTTTCTTAAAAATGCTTTTTTTGGCCCTGGGGGTCGTTGTGGGACCCCCTGAGCAGGCCTAGGGGGTCAGGGTGTTTCTACTCTGCCCCCTTTTCTTCTTTTTTTAATCATTTTTTTAACTGTTTTCTTGTGACTCGGTTACTTAGTCACAAGATGGCTGCCAACACATTCTGGTTTGGAGTGTTGGCAGCCAATCAGAAGGAAGCTCGTGCTCAGGAGGGTTCGCGAATCCTCCTCGGGGCTCAGATAAATACATTTTTATCTTTTGAATTTCTCAGCAACTACTGAACGGATTTACACCATTTTAAAAAAAAGGTCGCTTTCTGGACCAAAACCTACCTTTTTGCCAAATTTGGTGTAATTCCGTTCAGCAGTTCGGGCTGTAACTTTGTCTAAAGTTCCTATGGAAATTAACATGGGGAAAGAGCTTTTGGGACCCCCTCTTTTTCTCAGCCCCCGCTTGACAAATCACACCGAAACTTTCAGAACCGGAGCTGACCTGAGTGAACCATTAGTTTGGAAAATTTTGCAAAGATTCGTCATACGGCGCCAAAGATATTGGCAAAAGAAAAAACACTTTTTGAATAGAAACAAGGTCCTAACTATAACTACCTACTGGCAACCGCCAGTAGGTAATATATATATATATATATACACACACACACACATACCGGTAGCAGAACCTTTGCACTCCTTGAAGAAGGAACTGTCAGTTTTAGTCAACATTACTATACTGTAATAGTATTCAAATCTATAACAACTATTAGGCAAAAAAATCTGTAGTAACTTTAAACTTCTTATTTTTTTTATTTGTTTTTATTGATCAGCTTGAAACCCGTTAGTACATAGTTCCACAAGAGAAACCAACTAGATATTCAACGACCGTATATTAATACGAGTTTCTTAGAAGTACAACATCAAACATAACTTTATCCCCTCCCCCACCCTCCCACACACTGCAGTACATATTGGTGGTCACATAGCAACTTACATGTCACAATTGTGGCACCTTACACAGGTAATAACAGGCCTATGCAGTCATTTTCAACCCTCGCAGTTATGCATTATACCTGCTGCAAGTCAGGTTTCCCAAGTAGGTACATAGTCAGTGGAGCCCAAAAGTCTTCAGGCCTAGAAGCCTCAGGCAATTCTTCCGCATATACCCCCAGTTGCTCCCTATAGTAAATTAAATCTCAAACCCACTTTTGAACAGTTGGGGTAGTTCTGGCGCCCCAGCATTGTGCCACTGCCCGCTTGGCAAACAGGGTCGAGATGGCAACAATTCGCCTGCTGCATGGCTTAAGCTTCTTGACCATCCCCAGCAGACACAATTCCGGAATACATGCCACATTTTCTAACACAACCTCAGTAAGCAGCCTTGTAACTTGATTCCAAAATGCATATATTTTAGCGCAACTCCATGCGAGATGCACAAAGTTTGCGTTGTCCTGGCCGCATCTTATACATATTGCAGTGTCCCGCAGGCCAAACTTCCGCAATTGGCTTGGTGTATAATATAGCTGATGCAGATATTTGAGATGAATAATACGGAGATTGCAGTTTGCTGTCAGTCTACCAGTCAGCTCGCAGCAGAACTTCCACTGTTCCAGTGGCATTTGGGACTCTAGCACTGCGTTCCACTTGATAAGTGAAGTAGGCTCAATAATTTCAGTCTCTCTCATAGACGCATTGTACAGTTTTGTTATCAAACCCCTACTGTCTTCCCCATCCAGCACCACCTTCAGCGCTGTCAATGTTGTCGGCTCTGATGGAAAGTCAGGAAATATAGATCTGATCGCCTGTCGTACCCTAATATATGTAAAGCCCAGCATTATGCTATGGTCCCGCCCGGCTTGCAAGTCTGGAAGCGACAGGAACTGGCCATTCTTATATAGATCCCCAGCTGCCTGACCCCTGCCGCCTTTAGTGCCCTCAAAGCCGCCTGCTCTTGTGTCGAGGTAATATCCAGGTGTGTAGCAATCGGTAGCGCAGGGGCATATAAATAATCCAGTCACGCCCGCTTAGCCAATGTCTTCCATGCCCAAGCAGTGCATTTAACAGAATGAATCTCCGATCGCGGGACTCCCCCCCTCCCGACAGCGCCGCCGCCACAAGAGGGATCGGGTGCACAGTGTCTGCTTCGATCGCAACATGTGGTAGGAACCGCTGCGGGAAGTACCAATAATGTACAAATTGCGCCTGAGCGCATAAATAGTATAATCGCATGTCAGGCGCTTCAAAGCCTCCACGATCAAATGGCTGCGTAAGCAAGCCCCAGCTGCATCTCGGTTTCTTGCCGCCCCAAACAAGAGTCAGTAGAGCTGTCTAAGCGTGTTAAATAGTGCAATATTAAGCCTGATGGGGATATTAACAAACAGATAGAGGAGTTTGGGCAATATCGTAATTTTTGTTACCGCGATCCTGTCAGCCAGTGAGAGAGGCAGTTTAGCCCATCGTGCTGCTTGCTCAGTAATTTAGGTAATGACACGGCCATAATTCATGGGAATCACCCTATCAGGATCCCTATGCAGCTATATCCCTAAATATTTCACCGGGTCAGTAGACCACGACAGTGGGAAATCCAGCGCTACCTCTTGAGTGTCGGCAGTCAGCGGAAAGACTGTTGACTTCTCCCAGTTTATCCTTAATCCGGAATACCTCTCAAATATCACATATTCCCTCAGTAGCGCCGGAAGATTTTCAGCAGGTTCACGTACATAAAGCATCATGTCGTCTGCGTACAGCGAGACCCCAAGAAGTCTCTGCCGAAATCGCAGCGCTGCATGAGCATGTTTTTGACGAATTTTACAGGCTAAGGGCTCTAACGCAAGTGAAAAAAGCATCGGCGACAAGGGGCACCCCTGCCTTGTACCTCTCTTTATTGAAAATACATTTGAGACCCAGCCATTCACTCGCTCTCGGGCCTCCAGCTCAGTATATAATAATTTAACCCATTTGAGGAAGAACGGTGGCATACCCATTCTAAGTAAGACAGTAAACATGTACTCCCACTGCAAGGAGTCGAATGCCTTTGCTGCATCAAGCAGCACAGCCACTGCCTGGAAATCTGACTCAAAGTAGTGCAACGCTGCAAAGATAGTACGCAGGTTGTGTGTCGTCAATCTCTTGGGTACAAACCCCGACTGATCTGGGAGGATCAGTTTGGGTACCAAAGGCTGTAGCCTATTGGCGATCATTTTTGCTAAAATCTTGGCATCTATATTAATGAGGGAGAGAGGTCTATATGATTCGCACCTGTTTGCCACCTTATCAGGTTTCAGCAACGTAACAATAAGGGCTTCCTTGAGAGAGGGGGGTCATTTTCCAGTCTCGTATGCCTCTGCAAAGACATCTAATAGTCTAGGCACCAATTCTTCTATATATGCCTTATAGAACTCGCTTGGAAGCCCATCAAGGCCAGCTGACTTGCATGTGGGGAGGGACATTATGGCAATTTTTACATCTTCCACATCGAAGGGTTGCGTAAGGTACTCCCTCTGGCCCTCTGAGAGCCACCCGAGTGCGATATCATCTAGCTGTGCACATATATCAGCTTCAGGCACCTGTGCTTTGTCGCCATAAAGTTCAGAGTAAAAGTCTAGCACCACCCTGCTAATCTCTGACATAGTGTGTTGCGCCACCCCACCCCTGTCTAGCAATTCAGTGATGTATTCCTGGCACCGTGGCATAGCTATCTACTGGGCCAGCGAACGGCTGGGCCTACCTCCCTCCCCGTAGTACCTCGCCGTACTTCTCCTAGATCTGTGCACCAATTCTTGATCTACTGTCTGGTTGTGCTCAGTCACAAGGTCCCTTATTTTGGCAAGAAGTTCTGATCCAGGGTGCTGCTCGTACTCTCGTTCCAGAGCTGAGATCTCAGTCGTCAGCTTGTTAATTCTGTGCCTTAAGTCCTTCAAGACACCCGCCTGTGCACTTATGCATTCTCCCCGGATCGTAACTTTAAATGCCTCCCATAACATCCCCGCACTATCCACTGAGCCCTCATTTTCAAGGTAGTAGTTTCTAATCGCATTTCCAATAGTGCTCCTAAAAACTGGCTCTACCAAGGAAGCCTGCTGCAATCTCCACATAAAAGGTGGTCGTGCACAATCCAGGATTTGTAGCTCAAGGAGTACTGGGGAATGATTGGATAGCGTCTTGGCCAAGTGACCGATATGGACTGCCAACTGCATGCCACCTCAGTCGCAAGCCAATAGTCCAATCTGGACCACGATCCATGCACTGAGGAAATAAAGGTGCTTTCCCTTGACCCTGGATGGCGCAGTCTCCATACGTCCTGAATATCCCCAGCTTCCATCAACCCAAGCAACGTGTCTGATGCCTGCTGGCCTCTTGCTACTGCACTGTCCGACCTGTTCATGTGCATATCTAAACAAATGTTAAAGTCCCCTCCCCATATTATCTCCACAGGGGGATACATAGAGATTCGACGCCAACGTCTGTGAAAAAAGCGGGGTCGTCTATATTTGGGCCGTATATGTTTACCAGCAGTACCATCGCACCCCCAGTTTGCCCAGGATGATCACCACTCTGCCCTGCTCATCTGTCTCTGAACTAATCATATTAAATGGCACACCTTTCTTGACGAGAATCATTACGCCCCTGGAGTAGGAGGAGTAGGACGCAGCTACGCGTACCCCTGCCCATCGTGCTCCCACATTTTTCTCTTAGATCTTAGTTAGGCGGGTTTCCTGTAGGAAAGCAACCTGAACATCAAACCTGTCCAAATACGCTGAAACAGAGCGAATTTTCTTGGGGCTGTTTAAGCTGCGGACGTTCCAGGTAAGGAATTTCATATTACTACCCATACTTGCTGCACATCATGACATCGCTTACATGGTAAGGCCCTCCAAAATAAGTAAGCTGCAGTGTTACTAATGCTATGCCCTTGCGCAGTTTCGAGCATCCCGTCCCCTTCCCACCCAACTATCCCCCCACCCACTTCAGCACCCTCAACTTGCTAAAGCCATCCCTATTTAGAGTAAACAACCCCCCCAAACACATCAAAACAATTGAATCTTGTAGGGTACTCCCATGAGGGGAGCGCCAGAGTGATACTAGCCTCCCACAGAAGCAGGAGGTGGCTGATCAGATCTACTACAAATGCAATAATATCACAAACATATTCTTATACATTTAGACATCTAGCTAGCTTCTCATTCAAATTGCCATCAAACATCCCAGAGCCGCAGCGGGAAAAGTCTATGCAGTTTTCAACTATCCAAACCTATGTCCTCTTATAAGTATAGGTCACAACACATAGCAGATTCTTGAGCGCATGTATCACTATTCCTCTTCATCTGGGTCGTTGGAGGGTTCACGACTTCTCCTTTTGAGCTTTTTAGCATGTTCGAGCGCTGCCTTTGAGTTGGTGAAGATTTTTAAGTCACCCTCCTGGCCGATTCGCGGGTGAGCCGGGTACAGCATGGCGTATGGAATACCCTCTGATTGCAATAATTTCTTCACTGTACCAAATTCCCTTCATGCTGTCTGCACTGCAACCGTAAAGTCCAGGAAGAATGCAAGCGTGTTCCCCTGAAATTCAATTGTGCCTTTTTCTCTTGCCATTCGCAAAATGGCATCTCGGTCCCTATAATTTAAAAGTCTGGCAAATATGGGGTGGGGCATCGCCCCAGGGACGCTCCTCGGAGCCAAAGAGCGATGGGCGTGCTCGACGATCAGCATCGGGGACAAATTCTTTGGGCCGAAGATGTCTCTTATCAATGTCTCCACATAGGTCTCCATTTTGCCTGTGTTTGTCGACTCAGGCAGGCCAGTAATTCTAAGGTTGTTCCGTCTGGACCTAGCCTCTAAGTCTTCCTATTTCGCCTGTATGAGCACCAATACTTTCTCCATATTTAAGGCTTTGCCAGAGACCTCGCTAAGACCGTCCTCAGTGGTAGAGACCCTCTGCTCAACCTCCCCTAGTCTCGTGTTTTGTTTCTCCAGCTTTGCAGACATGTGGTCCATTCTTTGGTTCAACGCATCTATTTTCCCATCTATGGATTGAAGACTGCACTGCATTGCCAGAAGCGTCAACTCAAGCGAGGGGGCAGCCTCCACCTGCGCGTCAGCCTCCGAGTCTGAAGCTGCCTTTGTCTGTGACCTGCTGGGCATCCGCATGTCAAAAGTAAGGCGAGGTTGAGATTTGTCTGTTTTCCCCATTATGCGTATCAAGCGCTACCGCGCCGCAACACAGGAAGGTTAGCACTTCGTAGACTGCTGCAAAACCTCTCCAGCCAACCCACCACCGGACTGGTGCGAACTTAGAGACAGTTGTGTGTTTACCAGCTCTTTATTGGATATCCCACCGCTGATGGCCAATGTCTTGTTGGACTTCCTTGTATGTGGGCTAGGGGATATTATCGACTGTGCAGTATTTGAAAGAATTGGCAGGGTACACAACCCCTTAGCCCCAAGTTGCGCAGACATACCAAGTGTCCCCGCCGTGCTTGCAAGTGCCACTGTAAGCTGTAATGGCAGTTTCTGCATGTGCTGGGCCTCTCACTGTCCAGAGCAGCACTCAGTTCACCAGCGCCTCTCACCGCGCAGCCCGCTGTGTTAAGACTGCCGGGATGCTATCAAACAGGCGCCTTTAGGTGCCGTCCAACCCCGTAGGCCTCTGCGCCTCTCTCGGCATTCTCGCCACCAGCAGCTTGCAGGCCGCAGCCTTACGCCCGAGCCTGCACCACCTCCGCGGACGTGGGCGCAGGCCAGGCCACACCCCCACTCACCGTGCCTGGCTCCAGCCGTGACAGCAGCACTTTGGATCCCGCAGGGGCCACCATCAGGGCAGTTCTGCTACCCGCTGGGCTCCACTCTCATCGATGGCATCAGCGCGGGCACAGCAGGCCGCCAGGATCGTCACTGCACTCTCCAGGCACTATACTTCGTGGCGACACAGCAGGATGCAGCAAGGTGAGTCTCTGGACCTTCCGAATGGATCAGTGGCGGTTCCGCCTGCACTTGCCTTTTACACCTGAGGCTGGTTCACCCTCAGCTCACCAGCCACTCGATCATTCATTCCGCTAGGCTGACGCGGCCGCCATTTTACACGTGCACAGTCGGGCTCCGTCTCTTCGGGTTTCGGCAGTTTCCTCAGGCACAGCTGGTATTCAGTGCCACTGCGTTGCTCTGCGATGTCCTGCAACTTAATTCTGTCGGATTTGCAGCTTAGATGCAGTAAATTTCGGGCGGATTATGGGCGGATTGCGGATCAGCCGGTGGGCTGCACTATAGCACAGCCATCTTGCCGTGTGCCCTCTAGCGCCCCCCACTTTAAACTTCTTTGTTACAAAAAACAATTTAACAACATTATAAAATGACAGCAACAACTACATTAACAAACTATGTCAACAATTATAAAACAAACAAAACAAACAACTTTACTATGATGTCTGCATCACAATATGATGAGCAGCCTGGTGTAGCTACACAACCTCAGCCGCCTCAACCTGGCAAAAAGTCTTTGGTATGACATTTTTTTTGTTTTGAGGCCAGCTAACAAAAAAGTCTCAGCAAAGTTTTTGATGAAATAGTTTTCTAAAAGGAGTTCACAAAGCCTAGCTCAGGCAGAGTTAGCTCATGCTGCGAACTACAGAGCTCTTCATCTGCTCCCACATCTTTTCAACCTGGATACACTGTGGGTGCTCATGTAAGGACTGCTGAACAAGACAATAATTCTGTTTGTCTTAACAAGGCTCTTTTTGCTGCTTATGTAAGCAGATTTATTTTCCTCTGAGACAAGTTTTCATGTTCCTCCTAAAAAAAGAAAAAGCCAAAAAGATGAAAGTTATATACTGATAAATAATTGCTAACAGTGATACATCACTATACTGTCTAAGCGTTACTACATTTTTCACCCACAATCACTTATTAATACCTAGTGCACCAGTAACTTGTTATTCCTTTCTCCTGAAAAATTCAAAACCTCTAACCAATCTATTTTCATATTTTCAAAATTAAATTATAACATGCCATGAGCTCTGTTTCCATAACAGTGTATAAAGTAACACATTCATCTCCACACACCTTTGCTAACATTTACCATAGTGGTTCATGCTAGAAATAGCAATATCATCACTCAAACACCTCATAGGGCTAATGTATAGGTACAGTGAGGTTCAGAAAACAGTAAGGGGGAGATTTTCAAAGAAGTTGTGCAATGCAGCGCAGCCCCCCTCGAGGCTGCGTCGCCTTGCGCGACAGAGAGGGAGCAGGAGAGCGCCATATCTTCGGAGATATGGCACTCTCCTCTCCTTTCCCTTGCACCGGTGCTGATTTCAGCTGCCGTGCGCCATGCACACACCTTAGCGCCACAGCACTAGGGTGTGTGCATAAGTGTAGCATATATTTTGTACAGGAAAGGTACCCTTCCTGTACAAAATACTATGCAAGGCACAATGCAATGCTTTTCCCACTTTGCATACGTGCTGCACAGTGCAGCACGCATGGAAAATTGGAAAAGCATGGAGAAATGAAAGCTTTTCTCCTGTTAGCGCCTCCTTTGAAGGGGCATTAACTTTTGGTGCAAAACCATGTTTACAAATATTTGTAAATATGGTTTTGCGTCAAAAGGCATGGGTAGTTGCATGGGAACGCCCATGTACCATCCATGTAACGCCCCCTCGGCGCAAAGTAATGCAAAGCAGTGCTTCACGCTGCTTTGCACTACTTAAAGAGTGCTTTCCAGCGCAAAACAAGTTTTGCACTGGAAAGAAAATAGCAAAAAAAAAACATTTGCGCTGATTTGCGTCACTTTTGTGACGCTAAACCAGCGCAAAAGTTTTGAAAATCTCCCACTAAGGCTTGTATTAACATATTCCACAATCTTTCTATTATAGTTTGAGAAATACTGCTTCCTTTAGTTACAAGTACATACAGTTGGAACACTACGTTTTTCAACACAATCTGTAATTCTTGCTGATATCTCTCTACATTCTAATGTCTACCTCTAAACAAAGCTATACTGAGAGATATACACCTCCCCAAACAGCTTTTCACTCTGAAAACAAGTGTAGAATATGTTTAACAACATTAGTATACTTACTGAAACTTCACAACAAACTTTATCAAATATATTATTAAATACCTGAACTTGAAGTTCTTTCTTATATGCAGATGAAGACACCAGTCTCTTTCAGCTCTGCATACATTCACTTCTGCTGTGCATAAATGAAATAGACTTCCTTCTCTTCCAAAGCACCAAGGACAAACTGAACTTTCTCTGGTTCTGCACCCAATCCCATCACAGCATTTCTTCAAACATGTAATAAAAATTGAAACTATTGGTTGAGCCTTGCCTCTTTTTTTTTACTTCTCCCAATACAATCTCGCAAGACTCTTCCAGGATCATAAAACACCTCATGGCAGGCCCAGTAATTTTCTATGCTAGTCTCATGAGTGTCACATGGAATCGCAACAGCCTTGTGCGCCCAGACTCACCCCCCTGAAGCTTGCACTCTACTCTTACTCTTATGAGACTGTCACGGAATCGCAACATACTTGTAGGGAAATAGAAGTATGTGAGAGTGACTAGCCTCTTCAATGACACCCCTTTCTTGGATAAAGGGTGTGCCTTCTAGGTTGTGAGAAGGAACTGCCCTCTCCTTTCAAACCTCTCACTCAAACGACAAGTATGCACAGCAGGGTATATGAAGGGACTGGACTCCCCACTGAGACCTTTCTCTTGGTTGATGGGGGTGTATAGTAGAGTGTGTGGGGAGACTGACCTCTCCAATGAGACCTCTCTGTCAGATCACAGATATGCATAGTACTGTGTGTGGTGAGACTGGCTTCTCTGCTGAGATCACTCTCTGTAATGATAGGTGTGCATAGTTGGGTGTAGGGAGGGACCGGGCACTCCTTTCAGACCTCTCTCTCAGATGACGGAAGTGCATAGGAAGATGTGGGATGGGACTTCCCCCTCCATTCAGACCTCTCTCTCATATGATGGGTAGGCATTATAGGTTGTGTTGAGGGACTGGCCTCTCTGCTGAGACCTCTCTCTGTAATGATAGGTGTGTGTAGTAGGGTGTGGGGAGGGACTGGGCTCTCCTTGCAGACCTCTCTCTCAGATGATGGGTGTTTGTAGTAGGGTTGGTAGATGAGCCTTAGCTCTACTCACAATTCTTCTCAAACCAATGAGCATAAATAGTCAAGTCGATAAATAACATCTCCAGTAAGACTCCTTCATACAGTAACAAGTGTGCATAGAAGAGTATATTCAAACATCACATACTCCTTCCTACTTTCACAATCCTGTGAGAATCCTGCAAGATCGTAACATAAGAAAAGACTTAATCTTCTAATCAACACAGTTCTTACCACTTACACAATTCCTCTCAAAAACAAGGACCAAAATATGCATTCCTACTAATAGAGTGTAAGGAGAATGATCCACTCCTTTTTACTATTCATGATCCCATGAGAGTCCCGCAAAATTCTAAAATTATTATCTTCACAGCAGTTATCCCTTAGATACCTCCTCTCTAAATCTAGAGGAACAGCATGCCTTTCTGCTGCCCCCTTATTTAGCTTTGTTACTTCATTTCCACAGCACCTCCAATTTTTCACAGTAAACAGAAATGGCAGACATTTCATTTCTAACATTCCAAAAGCCAGCTAACAAGAGTACTCGCTCTCGCGAAACTCACAGAATCCTCTCACGAGAGTGTGAAGGCTCACAGGAAAAATGGACCCATCAACTAACCACAGGCCTCCCTTTTTTATTTTGTGCTCTCGCTGAATGCCCGCGGGACTCTCGTGAGCCCAACTCCCAAAATAAACAATTCATTTTGACTCTTAATTTCTCAAAAACTACTGGATGGCATTACATCAAATCACAAAAAGCACAATCTGTGGATGAAGATCTAGCTTCAGGCCAAATTTGGTGTAATTCTGTTCATTCAGCAGTTTTTGCTGTAGCCCTTCTTAAAGAAGTCTATGGAAAATGCATGGGGATTTTGTGTTTTGGGGCTTCCCTTTTTCTCGGCCCCATGGTCGCCAGTAGATAGGTATAATTAGGACCATGTTTGCATAGGAAAAGCGTTTTTTGACTTGCCTATATCTTTGGTGCAGTTTGACAAATCTTCACAAAATTTTCCCCAAAAAGTGCACCAGTGATTCTTGTTGTGCATGGAAAGTTTTGGGGCGATCCATCTGGCTGGGGCCGAGAAAAAGGGGGGCATCCAAAAATGTGTTTTTCCGATGTTAATTTCCATAGAGATTTTAGAGACGACTACAGACAGAACCACTGGAGTGGAGGGAATTACACCAAATTAGCAGAAAGGTAGTTCTTGGTCCAGAAAGAACCCTTTTTGTTATTTGGTGTAATTCCATCAGTAGTTTGGGAGATGTTAAAAAAAAAAAAATTCTATATCTAGGGAGGCAAAGGATCCACAAATCCTCCTGATCTCTTGCTGAGATCTAATTGACTGCCAACACTTCAACCAGTAAGTGTTGGCAGCCATCTTGGGACTCAGGTTCAGCCGAGTCCCTTAGAAAAGGTTAAAAAAAGAAAAGCAGACAGGGTAGAAATACCCTGACCCCTTTCTCTAATGCAGGGGTCCCAGAGGGTCTGGTGGCTCAGTAGACTAATGCATCCATTGCAGGGGCCTGTGCTCGACCTCATAGTCACAGGTTCAAATCGCGTCACGTCTACTCAGCCTTTCATCCATCTGAGGTCAATAAAATGAGCACCATTGAGTTGGGTAACAATAAACATCTGTTATTCAGCGCCAAAATACCCTGTTGGGGTGAACTTTACAAGGGCTATGAAGCATTTTTTTAAACATTTTTGCCAAAAATCAGAGTGGATTCATGAATCCGGTGAAAATAAATGTTAAAAAAACAAGCACGTGCTACTGCGCTTGTGTTGGAAAAAGCCCCTGGGTGGGCCAGGTCCTGGGGGCATTGTTTAATAAAAGGAGAGGGCACACAGGACCCTGCTGAGCTTTTGGAGCCCCAGGGACCACCACCTCCCCAGGGCTAAATAACTGGCATTGGGGGGCCCACACAGACCCTCCCAAGCCCCGGGGACAACCACTGCCCTGGGGCTAAATAACATCTGATGGGGGAGGTGGACACCCCTAGACCCCAAGGACCACCACCTCCCGGGGCCAAATACCTTTAAAACAATGGAAGAGTAGCCATGTAGCCCCTCTCCCAGGCCGTATAAGGCCCGAGGACCACCACCTCCCTAGGGCCAGCCATGAAAAGTAGGAGGGGTCCTTGTGGCCCCTATCTGGAGACTTAAGTAGCCCTGTGGACCACCACCCCCATGGCCAGCTCCTGCTATGCCCACCCCGGCACATAGATGTATGCTTTTGCTTGGAGGGAGCTGACAGCTCCCACCAAGCAAAGCAAACACTCTGGTTTCAGTAGGCGGGAACTTTCAAAGTGCTCCCACCCATTGGAAGTGGAGATTGCATCTCTTTTGCTGCCTGTAGACATGCTGGCAGGGAAAGGGATGAAACTATTGCTCTTGCACACAGGGAGCTGCATTTCCAGCAGCCCCCTGCGTGCAATAGCAATGCTGGCTCCCACAGGTGGCGGGGAGCCGGCTGGGACCATGGCGGCCTTGAGGCTCCCCCGCGGTCCCCATTCTGCACACTAGGTGCCCTAGGTGAGCTCCAGGGCACCTAGGAGATATGGCCGGCCCCGGCGGATGGGGTCCCCAAGGCCAAAATTGGCCCAGATAGGGGGGCCGTGCAGCCCACTCCCTGTTTGAATAATGGCCGGGCCCTGGGGGACGGGGTCTCTCAGGCCAAAATCAGCCTAGTGAAGGGGGCCTCCCTCCCATATGCAGAGGAGGAAGAAACAGAAGGCAGAAAAACAAGCACAAAAGGGAGGGCAGAAAATCCAGCAGAAAGGTCAAAACAGAAGGCAGAAAGAGGAGCAGGAAAGGCAAAACAGAGAGCAGAAACATGAGCAGGAAAAGGCAAAACATAGGGAAGAAAAATAGCAAAAAAGGCAAAACAATAAGCAGAAAAACAAGCGGGAAAGGCAAAACAGACCAGAAGAGGGCAAAACAGAGACCACTGAGACACTCAAACACCCACTCACAGACCTACTCATACACCAACTCACAGATCCACTTAGACACTCATGCACCCACTCACAGACCCACTCATGCTCCCACTCACAGACTTAGAAACTCACACACTCACTCACAGACCCACTAAGAGACTGATGCACTCACTCACAGACCCACTCAGGCACTCAAGCACCCACTCACAGACCCACTCAGGCATGCACATACCTACTCCTAGATCCATTGAGAGACTCACACAACCACTCACAGACCCACTCAGAGACTCATGCATTCACTCACAGGCCCACTCATAGACTCATGCACTCACTCACAGACTTACTCACACACCCACTCACTGACTCACTCAGAAACTCATGTACCTACTTACAGATCAACTCCGACACTTACAGGCTGATTCACACACTTATGGAGACACTCGCAAACCCACTCAGACATTGACACCAACTCCCAGACCCACTCAGAACTCATGCACCCACTCAGACACCCACTCAGGCACTTATGCACCCACTCACAGTCACTCAGACACTCACACATTCACTCAGACACTAAAGCACCCACTCACACATCCAGTTAGACACTTATGCAGCCCCTTCTAGACCCACTCTGACACTCTCACACCCTCTGACAGACCCACTCAGACACCCTCACACCTACTCACAGATCTACTGTGACACACATGCAGTCACTCACACACTCGCTGTCAAAGGTTACTTGATATAGTTAGGAAATAAAATTAAAAAACCTTAGAAATTCAATTAAAAAACAAAGGTTACAGTGACATTACAGTTGGGAAATAATATTAAAAAACTGTAGAAATTCACTAAAAAACAGGGTTACAGGGACAGTATAGTTAGGAAATAGAATTAAAAACCTTAGGAATTCAGTGAAAAAAACAAAGGTTATAGGGATGTTACAGTTAGGATCAGATTTCACTCATACAAAACCAAAGACATTCAGCAGCTTTAGTTACCTGATCTAACTATAACTTATGACCCCGCAATACACTGCTTATGACCTCACATATTACATCACTCATGACATGGTCAGTGACATCCCTGATGACCTCACTGATGACATCTCAAATGATATCACTGATGACATCATCCATAGAACCACTCACACACTCACTCACATATCCAAACAACCACTCACATACCCATTCACTTAAACAAAAACCCACTCAAACAATCACTCACTCACCCATACAGCTACTGTAATACCCAGTCACTCACTCAGCCAGTTACATAGCCACTCATTCACACATACAACCACTCATACTGCTAGATACAGACCCATAGAGCCACACAGACCCCTACTCATACCTCCATAAATTCACTCATATACTCACTCACACATCCACATACCTACTCACACACCCACTCGCACACCCATACATCCACTCAGACAGCCACTCAAAAATGAATACACACAGTCACACAGCCGCTCACATAACATATCTTAGAAGTAGTATCACTCATTAGTAGTACACAAAGTATAGTAATTGAACTTTATAGTAACTTAGAATGTATCTTTAAGTCTCAGAAACATTTAAAAAACACTAACATTTACTGGATGATGTCATCAGTGATGTCATCAGTGATGTCACTTATCATGTCATGAGTGATGTAATATGTGATGTCATTAGCAGTACATTGCAGGAGCGCGAGTTATAGTTATCTCAAGTAACTATAACTGCTGAATTTCAGTGAATATTATTAATATATATATAAATATATATATTTATACATATATATATAAATCTATGGGGCATATTAGCAAGGGCACTATCGCCGCTTTAGCGGCACTTTTTGCCGCTAAAGCGGCGATATTCATATCGCCCTATCAGCAAACTGTCTCTAACAGCAGTTAGCGACAGTTTGCGGGCATTAGCGCCCGTTTTTTTACCGCTTTGCATGTCAGCGATATTTATTGCTAATGACATGCAAAGTGGGCGTTCCCGATGAACAAACCTGGGAAACACCCGCTAACAGGCCTATCGCCTATTAGCAAGGTGGCCATGGCCCCAGTTAGCGACGTGAAAAGTCGCGCTAACCGGGGTCATCGCCATTTATTTAACACCTGCAATTAGCAGGTGTTAGCCATACCTAACATGGGGGTGGATTATGCTGATACGACCACAGGGTCGTATCAGCAAGGTGTTCTCCCTTCTCCATGCAACATCGCTGGTTTTTCAGCGATGTTGGCCCATTTCCTCGCTATCGCTGGAATATTCATCGCCATAGCGCTAATCGTTGCTAATACAGCGTTAGCGTGGCGATATATTCCAGCGATAGCCGGCGATAAAAAAAATCACGCTAAGCAGGGTTAGCGATGATTATCGCCTCTTCTTGCTAATATGCCCCTATATATATATATATTATTTTTTTATCTTGCCTATATCTTTAGCGCCGGTTGACAAAAACCCAGATCAGTTGACTGGGGGTGAGTGTTTGATTGGCTCAAACGTTCCGTCCATCATCCCCTTTTGTATCGCGTATTTCTAGTTGTGCATGAAAATTTTCAGGGTGATCCATCAAGCAGAGGCTGAGAAAAAGTGGGGGGGGGGTCAAAAAAGTGTGTTTCCCATGTTAATTCTAATTGCAATTTTGAACACGGCTATAGCCCGAACTGCTGGATGAAATTACACCAAATTTGGCAGAAAGCTACATCTTGGTCCAGAAAAACCCCATTTTGTTAATTGGTGTAAATCTATTCAGTAGTTTTAGGGTTATTACCAGAAAACAAAATTTGTATATATAGGGAGGCGGATATTTTTCAACGTCTATGTAGAGATTCACAAATTCATGCTCCAATACCCATTCACCCTCTCACAGAACCACTCCAAGGCTCACGCACCCACTTAGAGACCCATACAGACACTCATGCATCCACTCACAGTCCTACTCAGGCACTCATTCACCCACTCACAGATTTACTCAGAGTCTCATGAACCCTGTCACAGACCCACTCAGACACTCCCTCACCTACTCACAGACCCACTCATATTCTCACATACCCGCTCACAGACCCACTCAGACACCCATGCACCCACTCACAGACCCACTCAAACACTCATGCACCCACTCACAGACCTACTCAGAGACTCACGCATCTACTCACAGATCTACTCAGACACTCATACACCCACTCACTTCCCACTGAGAGGCTCATGCATACACTCACAAGCCAAGTCAGACACTAATGCACCTGCTCACAGACCCACTCAGACACTTATGCACCCACTCACAGACCCACTCAGACAGTCATGCACCCACTGAGCCACTCAGTCACTGATGAACCCACTCACAAACTCAGACACTCATGTAGCCAGTCATAGACCCACTCAGACACTGATGCACCCATTCCCAGGCCCACTCAGATACTTACACACCCACTCACAGACCCATTCAGACACCCATGTACCCACCTATAGACACAACTCAGATACTTATGTACCTACTCACACACCCACTCAGAAACTCATACACCCAGTCACAGTCCCACACCCACTCAGACGTATGCACTCACAGACCCACTGAGAGTTTTAAATCTTAAATGTGCTGTTGTGCAATGAATTCATGCTTTTGCTTTGCAGATCCATGATGGATTCATGACTCCTAAAAAAATATATTTTTAAAAGGATCTAAAATGAAAATTAATTCATGTGTGGTAAAAGGGTGGCTCTTAGATCATTTCCATTTCTGTCCTTGTCTAGTGTTAGAGTACACCAAAGCAGTGCGAGGGAAAAATGTCATTAATTGACGAAAGGTAGTAGTGGTTTTGTCGACCGTACATCTCATGTCCAGTGCAAAAATTGTTAGAGAATATCAAGATGTATCTAACTGGTGCTATATTGGTACAATGGCACCCTATTACCATGAATGCATAAAACACATTAGTACAAATACTTCTGTGTGAAGTTCCAAAGTACTCACAAAATAGTCAAAAAGAACATTTTTAAGTCTCCACATGACTGTGAATTCTAAAATTGAAGACAAAAGCCAGAAGGTTGTAGACTGTAACGTGTATTAGAACCCGGAAAAACAACCAACAGGTGTTTCATCACAAGGTGACTTCTTCAAGGCTAAATTCATGGTCAATTGGTCATAAGTGTGAGAAATAATTTATGAGGTAAGAGGTACCTCGCTCTGAGGAGTCGTATGTTGCAGAGTATTCCTCATTCTAAATGTTCTGATTGGGTCGTAAATGTCCAAACCGGTCTTGCTTCTATTTTAAATCGGTGGCCTCCTGTCCTGTTACTGGCCGCAAAAGGTCTATCCTGAATAGTCTAAATGTAGGATATGTCATCTAGGTTGTTGATCACTTCCGGCTAGTCCAAGCAAAAAGAACCCTGATAAGTCTCCTGCAACTGTTATGCATGTACTATCGTCTATGGAGTCTTGGCGTCCAGGAAGTGTGTGACCAAAGATATCGTTCATTAGGATTTCCAATCCTACCCCAGAAAGAGTACCTAGGTCATTGCCACCACACTGAACAATCATGAGATATGTGCTTAAAAGATAAGACATGTTCTTTGAAGTTTCATTGAGTTACAAGTGCATTTACAGGCCCATATGTCCAGTCACCCATCCAGACAAGTAGGCCTTCACACATGTCTCATGTCTGCTATTATAGAGCCTGTGTATGCAGTTTACCTGTTAGGCTGATTTGACATTCAAAACACGTTGCTAAGCCTTAAATTCCTCTTCTCCTACCTATAAGTCACCCCTAAGATAGACTGTGGGTAGGCCATAGGGCAACGAGCTATGAGCTTAAAAGATAAGACATGTTCTTTTAAGTTTCATTAAGTTACATGTGCACTTACAGACCCATATGTCCAGTTCTACATCCAGTCTTTCAGCCATACTGGAACTCGCATACCTATGTATAAAAGGATAGAGAGACTGATACACCTAGGCAGACAGCAACAGAGGCACTTAAACATTCACTCACATACACATGTCCACCATGTATCCAGTAGTAATTGAGGTACTTGAACATACAGTAAAATACCACAAAAATCACTAACACGGCCAGAAAGCAATCCATGCAGCCTGTTACATATACATATAGAGACCCATAGAGTAAGTAAGAGAGCCAGACATATAGAAAGATACTTACATATCCAATGGCACACCCACATAGGGACTGAGACACTCTTTTAGATATGTAATGAAGAACTGACACTAACAAATCACCCATCCAGACAAGTAGGCCTTTAAACATGTCTCGGACCTGCTACTGTAGAGCTAGTGTATGTAGTTTTCCAGCTAGCCCAACTTGACATTGAAAACACATTGCTAAGCCTTAAACACCTCTTCGAATCAGATAAGTCACTCCTAAGATAGGCTGTGGGTAAGCCATAGAGCAGGGACGTATGACCTTAAAAGATAAGAAATGTTGTTTGGAGGTTCATTGATTTACATGCACACTTTTAGACCCATATGTATAGTTTTACATCCAGTCTCACATCCATACTGGAACTCACACACCTACGTATAAAAGGATAGAGCCTCTAATACACCCAGTCAGACAGCGACAGAGGCACTTAAAGATTCACTAACACACACATATAAGTATCCAGTAGTAATGGAGGGCCTTGCATACACAGATAAATACCCCAAACCTCACTAACTCACCCAGTAAGCAATCCATGTAGCCCGATATTTACATGTCCAATGACTCACCCACATAGGGAATGAGACACTCATTTAGATATGTACTGAAGAACTGGCACTAACAAGTCACCCATCCAGACAAGTAGGCCTTTAAACATGCCTTGGGCCTGCTACTGTAGAGCTTGTTTGTGCAGTTTTCCTGCTAGGCCGACTTGACATTCAAAACACATTGCTAAACCTTACACTCTTCTTCTACAACATATAAATCACCCCTAAGATAGGCTGTAGGTAGGCCATAGGGCAGAGAGTTTAAAAGATAAGCATGTTATTTGAAGTTTCAATGAATTACATGTGCACTTACAGACCCATATACCCAGTTACACATCCAGTGTTCCATCCATACTGGAACTCACACACCTATGTATAAAAGGATAGGGCCTCTAATACACCCAGTCAGAGAGTGATACAGGTACTTAAACATTCACTCACACACACATACAGCTCTTGTGTATTTAGTAGTAATGGAGGGAGTTGCACATATAGTCAAATACTCTAACACTAACTAACACAGCCAGTAACCTATCCATACACCCACTTGCATATAGATTTACATACCAATAGAGCTACTAAAAGAACCACTTCTAAACTGATTTACTTACACAAACACTCACACATCCATACAGGGACTGATACAGTCACTCAGATATGTACTGAAGTACTAGCACAACCAAGTCACTCATCCAGACAAGTAGCAGTTTACAAGTGTCTCAGGCCTCCTACTGCAGAGCCTTTGTGTGCAGTTTTACTGCAGTGTTTACTGAGATTTAAAACCCCTTTGCATGCTTTAAACTACTCTTCTACTACATATAAGTCATGCTTAATATAGGCCGTAGGTAGGCATAGGACAGGGTGCTATGTGCTTAAAAGTAAAGATATATATTTCAAAGTTTCAGTGAGTTACATGCACACTTACAGACACATATGATTAGTTATACAGCCAGTGTCTCAACCATAGTATAATTCACATACCTATTTTTAAAAGCACAATGAGAGTAACACATTCTGTAAGATAGCAACAAAGGGAGATAGGTATTCACTCACAAACTCACACAGTTCTTATATATGTAGCAGTACCAGAGCTAGTTGCACACAAAGTTAAATACCCTAACACTAACACAGCTAGTAACCTATCCATATAGCTACTTGCATATAGATTTGCCCATAGATTTACTCTAATACTGAAATACTTACTTACAGAAACACTGACACACCGATATAGAGACTGACACAGTTACTCAGATATGAATTGAGATACTGGCACAACCAAGTCACTCATCCAAACAAGTAGCCGTTTATATGTGTCTCAGGCCAGCTACTGCAGAGCCTGTGTGTGCAATGTTACTGTTGTGACAACTGGGCTTTAAAACCCTTGTCAGGCTTTAATCTATGTTTCTACTACATATAAGTCACTGTTAAGGTAGGATGTAGGTAGGCCATAAGGTATGGTGGTATGTGCTTAAAAGGTAAGACGTGGTTCTAAGTTCCACTGAATTACATGTACACTTAAGTCCCATACGCCCAGTTATAGATCCACTTTTTTACTCACACTGTGAGTTTCATACTTAGCTAGATACATACTGAAGTATACAGTCAGACACACAGTATTTATATAGGAAGTTAAAAGGTTAAATTATGTAATTTCATAATATATAATAAAAAGCTAAATATATTCATTTCTTTTTGTTTGCAGAGTTCTATTTCTACTTAAAACAATTACTTAAAATGCAAAACAAAACACAAAAAAGAAAAAAACTAAGGAAAGAATACTATCTTCTTCTTCCAATTCAGAAAGAAAAGGGACAGAATGTGGACAATGTGGTTAAAGAGAAAAGAGCTGCTGGTAAGAAAACTAAAAAGTTTCTTAAAATAGTATGTGGAAAACTACACAGTTAGGAAAACCAAGTTAATAAAATGGGAAGTCTTAATTCGGCTAAGAAATGAAAAAAGTATGTGACAGCAATACTAACAAATTGTATAAGAAAGTGATAATTTAACAAGGAGACCAAGACAGTTTAAAGAAATTCAAATCAGAATGTTCCATAGTAGGGTAACGCAGAATCTCATACGAACTATGAAACAGTATAAAAGGAGAAGAGAAGAAGTCAAACAAAAGGAAAATGTTGAGGCTGTAGTTGATAAGGCATTCACCCTGAAGACGAAGCTATTTATTTTGATACTGAGCACAATAAAAACACTGGAAATAATAATTTTGCCTCTGAGGAGAAGAAGCCAAAAGAAAAGACTTATGAATAGATGTCATTTTTGCAAAGTTTTCAGTGACGAATGGAAGCATACTTCCAGTTCTTAGCCTTTCTTTAATGAAGAAAGCTACTTCCAAGAGAACACACTAGTGCATACAGTTGAAACAACAGGCCGATGTTATGAGGTGAAAGATGGAACTCACAATATAAAAGAGAAGATGGTACCTAGGAATGTTGAAGAAGTGATTTCTGAAGAGGTACAGGCATGGCATATGTAAATGGAACTGTAGCCGAACTTGCAGTGTTCGGAAGGAATTAATTGATATATTGAGACATTTCCTATGTATCTTTCAATGCAAAAGTCTGAAACAGAAAATAGGGATTTTTCAAGGATTAGATCCATGCAAAGCAAAGAAGCATACAAATTTACAGGAACATTCACTAGCATGTCTATCAAAGAAAGTATGTCAAAGCAGCTTTCCTCACTTCAGAATGTTAGCTGTAAAATGCAAATTTTAGTTAGGAGGCTTTACTATGACAAAACTCCTGCCCTGTGTTTCGGAGAAATGAATAGAGCTTTTTTGCGTGGTACAGTAGCAGAGGTAGAAAAAGTTTTTGAAAATGTTCAGTTTCAGTTCTTTGGTACTCAACAGAAGTGTACACTATTTTTGGGGGATATTTCTTTATTAATTTTTGGTAAAGAATTGGTAGTCTGTTTATAACAGGAGCATACCATATCATATCACACCAGTACAGTATACAGTTCAATAATTACAGCGATAATCATGTACATTCGGCAATAATATAGTGCACAGTATCTCAACACACATTTGCTGGCGTTTGCGGACAGGAACAGGAGTTACATCTCTTGTCATGTTTATCATGAAATACCTAAACAATAATGCAAGAACAGAATGCGATGCTCTAGCCTCCTTCTTTGTGGAGAAGGTGAATAAGATCTATAAGTCCTTCCCCCAGGCAGCGCTATGTCTTGACCGCATGCCTAGATCCCCCACTTCGCACACTCTGGCCGCTTTCCTGCCAATCTCCCAAGAGGAGCTGTCTGTGCTATGTAGCAAGGTCAAGTCTGGCTCCCCCACAGACCCTCTCAAGCCTGAACACTTCATGAAAATTCTACCTGTGCTCATTACACCCTTGAGCCAGGTGATCAATCTATCTCTCTCTACGGCTGTTGTCCCCAGCTCATAAGAACAAGCTAGGGTGGTCCCCTTGTTAAAAAAACTCAATCTCGAAGCAACCAAACCAGAGAGTTTTCGCCCCATCTCCCTCCTGCCTTGGGTCTCCAAGATCTCTGAGGCCTACATCAATTCCATCTTGACCGGCTATCTAGAGGAAAATAATATACTGGACCCCTCTCAGAATGGTTTCTGTCCTGGTCACAGCACGGAATCTGCTCTTCTAGCTGTGACCGAACATCTGAGATGGGCCCTAGACGAGGGTCGTACCTCGGCACGGATCTTATTAGATCTCAGTGCCGCGTTCGACACTGTGTCCCACCAGATCTTGCTGAAGCGGTTGGAGGAGGCGGGCATTGTGGACTCGGCCCTGGACTGGTTTGCCTCTTTTCTTTCGGAGAGGACCTTCCAGGTAGCTGCCCCCTTTTTTGTCTCTAGAGTCCATACTACCAATCAGGGGGTGACGCAGGGCTCAGCCTTGAGCCCTACCCTCTTCAACTTGTATGTTCAACCGCTAGCTATGGTGGCTAAGAGCAGAGGGCTCACGGCAGTATCTTATGCGGATGATACACATTTGGTAGTCACACTCTCTGAGGATCCACTCGGGACGCTTGTACGTTCCGGAGTGATCTTGAGGCCGTCGCGGAGTGGATGACTGCCAACTGTCTCCAGCTCAACGACAGCAAGTCTGAGGTACTGCTGGTAGGGAAAGACTCTGAGCTGTGGAGCGAGCACTGGTGGCCTGCCACTTTGGGGCATGCACCTGCCCCCAAACAGGTGGTAAACAATCTGGGTGTTTGGGTCGACTCCGCCCTTAGCTTTCAGACCCAAACCAAGAAGGTGGCGGGGACCTGTTTTGGTATACTGCGGGGGCTCAACCGTTGTTGGGGTTATTTGACCCCCCCCATCAGGCAGGTTATTGTTCAGGCTTCGATTCTGTCAAGACTAGACTATGCCAGCTCACTTTATCTGGGGTCTAACAAGTCTGAAATCGTTAGACTGCAAAGGCTCCAGAATGCTGCGGCCAGAACTCTCCTTGGCCTGCCTAGGACGTGCTCTGCATCTAGTGCTATTCGTCGCCTCCACTGGCTGCCTGTGGCCAAACGTATAGAGTTCAAGTCCCTCTGTATTTCGTTTAAAATCTTGAACTCTTCATCCCCAGGGATTCTGGCCAATCTGCTTGCACCATATACCCCTTCCAGCCAACTTCGGTAGATGGAGCAGCATTTGGCGGTTATCCCTCCGGTGAGGAGGGTCCGTGCCGGGGGGCGTTCCTTCCGTACTCTGGCATCCAAACTTTGGAATGCGCTCCCTACTTCCATTCGCAGCTTGAAGAATTATTTGGCATTTCTTAAAGCAATCAAAACGTTCCTCTTCCCTCCGTTGTAGGCCTTTTCCCTCTTAGAGGCTGTGTAGTTTTCTGCCATCAGCGCCGGGACGCCCTTTTGCTGGGGCAGCTGTGTGCTCTACAAGATCGCATAACATAACATAACAGTATAAAGAATAACGATGGGAGGGTTTCTACCTTCTTATATTATGCATTATACTTCAAGTGAGTTACCGTGGTGTGGTGCTAGTGTTGGGTGGTCATGTGTAGCAAGATCATGGTATGATTGATAAACTGCAATGATGCTTGTAAAGAGAAGGGGGGATAATTAGGGTATAGTGAGTGGGGCGAGTGGCAGGTATTCGGTCCTTACCGGAGACGGAGTTGATTACCCAGTCGCACCGAACGTGGGCCAGCTGCAGTACTGGAGGTCATGGAGGGGCATCTTCTAGCTTAGCCTCGATGGTGGTGAGGTATGCTCTCCAGTCAGGAGGATTAGATATGTTTGGGTTGCCTGGCACAGTCTCATGGGAGATCTCCAGCTCGGCTATGGTGCTCTGCGCAGGTCATGGAGCCATAATTGAATGAGGGGGCTAAATGCAATTTCCAACACATGGCTCGCCTGTGCTTAGTAACCATCAGGGCTAAATCCAGAAATGAATTGAGTGTCTTGCACTTTGCTGAGCGTTGGGTTATCCCCAGTAGGAAGTGCAGACCGTCCACTTGTACCGTTGTGTCTGTGGCCCCCCTCAGTGTGTCAGCTATTTCTGTCCAGAATGTAGTTAATCTCAGGCATGACCATACCAAATGTGGCCTTGGTGGTGTTGCATCGGGGAAAAGTGTCTGTGGAGCCAGGATACATCCTTGCGATCCTTAGGGACGTAAGGTAGGTATGGTGATGATAATTAAATCGGGTGTACTTAGGCCTGGCATTCACCAAGATAATGTTTGGTATTCCCAGACCTTGCGCCCATTGTTTATCAGTCAAAGTAGTCAAGAGTTCTCATACCAATAAGCCCAAAGTGCTGTGAGAGGGATCACCCAGTCCTGATGTAAGGAGATATGGAGCATTGTAATGGCTCAGCGCGCAGTTCTGTGTGTGAGAAGTGTTTGGAGGAGTCTAGATGTCTCAGGATCTGCATGTGACCTCATACAGTGTGATGCATACAAGAGAAAGGATCCTGGGGGGATCCCATTGTCATCCACCAGGGTATCAAATGTGCAAAAAATTGAATCAGTGAACATGTCTCCCATGAGGTGACATTCGCATTGGCCCACTCTGTTGCTTCAGGTCTTATATCCTGCACTACAGAGCCCAGAATCACTCAGAGAGGCAGCGATGGGGCATATGGGGGAATCACTGACTAAATATCGAAGGTCACAATATCGACCTACAAAAATATCACAACAAAAATATCGAAGACAAGAATATCGACATCCTATCTACATTAAGGTAAGTACAAAACTAACGGAAAAAAAATATTGATGCCAAAAATATCGTTGTTAAAAATATCGTTTTTAATTTAAGTTAAAAAATATTGTAAAATAAAGTAAATAATACATATAATTAAAAGAAACATAGTCAAAAATATTTTAAAATGCTTAAAAAACTCAGCCAAGGATCTTATAGTCAGAGTTAAGTAAGGATAAGAGGCGATATGATCCAAGAAGCAACAGGTCTCTGACTGGCTTGAGATGAACCACCAACACTGCTTACCGGAGTGTGGAGGTAATATGCCTTTACTGTATGCATCCACATACACACAATGTAGGTGGGGAGGAAGTTGGGTTCGGAAAGTCACATAGAGCTCCAGGGGCCCTCCGTCTGTCCCAGGAGTCTTCCCTCTCGCCATCTGTTGGATGGCATCCTCAATCTCAGTTACGGATGGGGGACCCCCGTTTCACGAACTGTGTGGGTGGAACTGGGAAAGTGTGATACCCTCTAAGAAATTTTGTAACTCAGCTGGGTCGCATTCCTGTTGAGTACTGTACAGGGAGGCGTAGTATAAGTGAAAAGCAGTGTTAATGTCGAGCTGCGTATTAACTATCCATCCTGCATTATTTCTGGTAGCCGTGACAAGACTTCTAGGCTTGTCCGACCGTAACAGCCACGCCAATAATTTGCTGGCTTTATCGTCGTCTGCATGCTGCCTGGCTATGTTTTCTCTATAGTTGAGGGTGCCCAGGTGGTCTAGCGTCATCCTATATGTCAACCCGGCCTGGGCCACTGAAGCCTCTGCCGGCTGGGTATCGGGAGGCGCCAGTTCAAAACAATGTATGTGTGATTCCAAGTGGGCAAGCTCTTTGCGGAGGGTCATTCTAGTGCCGTAAACTAACTTAATCATTTGTCCCCTAGGTATGACCTTAAATGCGTCCCATTCCACCCTGGACCCGGGGGAGGTACCCACATTTTCTTTTCTTGAAAGTAAGAAGCAATATTATCTGAAAGGGAGGAGTGAAGTGGGGCATCTCGGAGCACCTCTATGGGTAGTCGCCATGTCGGGATTTTTGGTTTCCTCCTTCTCCAGGTCAATAGCAACTGCAGCGGGCAATGGTCTAACAGGGTGTGCCCAATTCTGTTTGGGACACCCTGGCAATGGCATTGCATGAACCAAAGACCAGATGTATCCGGGTGTGTAGGTCGTGTAACCCAGAGTAGCAGGAGTACTCCCTGGTGTCTGAGTGCAGGCCCCTCCAGGCATCTTGTATCTGGAGGTTGGTAGACCACGTTTGTGAGCAGTGCATGAGCGCAATTGATTGAGCACCAGGGAGAGGGGGGCAAGAATGATCCTTGTCGAGATTGAGGGTCCAATTAAAATCCACGCCCCAATATACAGGGACCAGTGTGTTCTTTAACAGTGCAGGGGTTAGTGAGTGCAAAAATGCAGCCTGGTTAGCATTAGGGGCATATAGCAACACCAACGATATCGGGAGGCCTTCTGATCATCCCTCGAGTATTACCTAATGGTCCCTCGGTGTCGATGCGGGAGTGCTGGACCTCCAGTGGTGTCCCAGGGTCGACCCAAATCAATGCTCCCCTGGCATAGCTAAAGTACGTGGTCCCTGTCAATGTCCCTCTCCAGCACCTGCGCATTTCATCTAGTGTTTCCGCAGTGAAATCAGTTTCCTGTAGGAGTGCTATTTGGATTTTTACACCTGCAGAGGTATTGACACACTCGATAGCGCTTAGTATAACCTACCAGACCATGGACATTCCAAGTTAACAACAGCATAGTGGAGGTAAGGTGTCTGTTGCAAAGAGTCTGTGTAGTTATGGGGAGGCCGATCTAGTGGTGGCGGTGGACCCACACAGTAAACATCGCCTACCGCCGCTCGAACCTGAGATTCAATCTTGTAGTTGTGAGCTGCCAATAATAAAACAATCCCACCCAGGCCACCTGCATTCGCTCCAAAGCTATTTGAAGCAAGTCACATCAGGTCCTCAGATGTTTGGGGGGGTGACAGCGGGGCCACCACCCAGCACCGCCGCAACCTGGGAGTAGGACAGCAATGGTGCATTGTACTGATGGTTCTCTGCCTCCAAATCTGAGGCCAAGGGAGAAGGGATCGAGGCGTGCCTTTCAACATCTTTCACCACTCTGGCCCTTTGTTTTGCCGCTTGCTCTTTGGTGGTCCTCATTGTCAGTGCCTGGAGTGTGTTCTGCATTGTTGTTGTGCTTTCCATTGAGGGGTGGAGCCAGAGCCAGAGAGTTTGCTCGAACCAGGCCCATGCCTCCTCCGGAGTCATCCAGAAATGAGTGGAGTCATCGTGTTGTACCCATAGGGTGGCAGGGAATTGTAAACCATATTTTATGTTGTGGTCGAGTAAGGATTCCTTCACTCTGAGGAAGGAGGACCTGTGTCTTTGGACCGCTAGGGTGTAATCAGGGTAAATGTGCACCGGGGTTCTCTCGACAGTCCATGGACCCCTCGCTCTTGTCGCCTGGATTATGTAATCTCTGTCTCTGTAATTAAACAGGCATGCCACCACCGTACACAGTGGGGTGCCTGGACTGTGCGGTCTCCCTGGGACCCTGTGTGTTCTTTCTACTGAGATGAATGTAGAATGCTTGCTCTGCAAAATCGTATTGACAAAACAGTCCTCCAAGAAGAGCTCCATGTTAGGGCCTTCCACCTGTTCGGGGAGGCCAACTATGCATTCCTTCCTGGTCCTTGAGTCGGTCTCGTAGGTATTCCACCTCACTCAGCAGGGCACGGAGGAGTTGGTCTGATTCTGTTATTGTGGACCTCAGGGCAGCAAGCGTGGATTTGGATTCTGCAACCCGGTCCTTAAGTTTCTTGTGATCCTCCCGGAGGAGGCCCATTTCAACACAGAGAGAATAAAGTTTCAGCTCTAAGGTGGGCTTAATGTCCATGACAGCTATAAGATGTTCATAGAATCTGCGGGAATGGTCAGACAGTGCGGCCACCAAAGTTTAATCTGCAGGATCACCGTCCTTCACATGTCTCTGATCCCTGTGTACCTCCATCGGCACAGGGGTCTTGTCTGGTTTGGTCTTCACCATTGAGCCAAAAGCGACATTATCTGGGGCTGCAAATACCCTTAAGTGGCAAGCGGATAATGCAGTGGTAGAGCTGCAGCAGACTCAGCCTGTCTGTCTGATGGCGTGTCTTAAAGTAGTGGTTGGGATCAACTGGGCATTAGCAACATCCATAGGTTCACTCAGGGTATGTCCTACTCCTTCACGGTACCCACACAACCACCAATTGTATTCAGGTGGCATGAGGTGATGCACCCTGCACTGGATCAACAGTCCCACAGAAGACAGGAGGCAAGGGCAATTGAAATGACTGTATCAGTATGCATCAAGGAAAGGGGCTGGTCAACGAAAGCAAGTTTGCGCTGGCCTCAACACAATAGGATATGTCTGCAGCATCCAAATAACAGAGCCCTACTGATTCAGGAGAAGCTAGTATTAGGAAAGTTGAACTCTCCACATTGTTGGCCAAGACCAATTAAGGCCCGCGAAGTACGGGGGTCCCGACGGGATCAGAGAATACCTTACGGGGCGCTCACCCTGGCGATCAAAGATCCAAACTGATGGTGGTGGCAGGAGCTCCCCGTCCTGTCTGGTATGTCGGCACCAGCAGGGGTGCCTGCTTGCTCACGTTTATGTCCAAGTTGTTTTATTTTTTCATTTTCTTGCCACTGCCAATGTTTGTTTCTTTTTATTGTGTTTGTCGGTGCCAGTGCTTGTTTTGCCAATGCTTGGTGTTTTTGGGTGCTAGCAACAGTGTCACATTATCGGACATGCGCACCTGCTATGCTTATGTGTGTGGATGAGGAACCTGGCATGCTTATGGGCGTGGCTAGCTATGTGTGGTTAACTGCCACTGAACTGCCTATAAAAGCCCAACCCTCGCACCTGTCAGTGCTTGGCTTGATCTCATGGTTCCCGCTTCAGCTGAAGACTGCTTCTGTCACTGCGTCAGAATTTCCTCCTTCACCTTTGGACAGAAGCACTTGCCGGTACAGGACTACAGCAAGCATCAGACAGCTAAGTGCAGTGCGCTTTAAGGCAGCGTGTGAAGTGAAAGGCTGTGTGACTTTGACATTTTCTGTTGGTATCGGAAGGCTCGTCCTTACATATTTGCCATGTGAATTGGCCATCTGGTATTTGACACAAGTGACTTTTGATTCAAGACTATGGCATTTACATATTTGTTTTGCGCTTAGCGATTGGGGTCATTTTATGTTTGAACTCATTTCATATTTGTATTCAGCCAAGCGCTTGGGGTCATTTTATGTTTGTACTCATTTCGAACTTCTGAGAGTTTTGTCCCTACACTATTTGCATAGAACTTTGATATTAAGACGAATATTGTGAACTTGATACCGCGGCTTGCGCATGGAAGCATCCTGTTATCCCTCTGATCATCATATTGTATTGACACTGGCTTATGTAGCCCTTTGGGCCTGTTTCTAGATGTGAATATTTGTTTACAGGTGTTTTGTGCAAATAAAACGACGTGTCCAGGAGCCATTTGTTTACCTGGCTGTAGATGACACATATTCATAGCCAGTGACTCCTTTTGGCAGCATTGTTCTGAGGAGAACTATTATTTGGATTGTATTCTCCTGCAACCTACAGACAAAGGCTAAGAGAGTATCTCAACTCCTCTTGAGAACCAGGGGCCGATTCACAGAACTAATCTGAGATAAAATCCTAAACTTACTACTTTTGGTATTCACAGAAGGCATTTAGTAGTGGTAAAGTTAGGACTCCTAACTTTACTACTACTAAACTGAGACAAAATCCTAACTTTACGACTTTTTGTATTCACAAAAGGCATTTAGTAGTAGTAAAGTTAGGAGTCCTAACTTTACTACTACTAAATGCCTTCTGTGAATACCAAAAGTAGTAAGTTTAGTATTTTATCTCAGATTAGTTCTGTGAATCGGCCCCCAGGTGATTAACATAACTCGCTTATAATGAATGTTCTGTGTTGAGTGCGCCTGGGTGGCCCAGAAGTGTCTCTGTACTCATCTGTTGCATTTCTTATTTTATAGAGAAACACAAGTCCTCAAAAAGGCAACCCTACTCTGCAAACAGATCCCCTTGAGGATGCCGGGCTGAACCAGGCTATGTGGAGTAGGAGTATTCTCTCTCTTTTTCTCGTCCCATTCCCCTTCCCTTTTGGGACACCTGCCGGGACTCCTATAGCGAGTTCAGTAGTGCCGAGAGGTGTTCTAGGAGGAGAGAGGACAGTTCATCGCTCCTGCAGACAACCTGAACTTCAGGTGAGTGGCTGTGCCACAGTCTTACATTAAGCCAAGCCAAAACATACAGGCCTACCTGAGTGATGGATTCTATGAGGGGGTCCTAAGGCAATTTAGCATAGGCACTACACACAGACACAGACACCCACACCGTAGCAGATATTACAAAAGCCCTAACTAGTTTACAACAGGAGGTCTCAAATCTGAGACTAGAAAATCAGGATTTGTGACTGGAGTTACAGCGATATAAGCCTCAGGACAACCCATGAGATGAAAGTAAGGTAAAACAACTCAAGACCTTTATGCAACCACCTAGGTTTGAGTTTTCGTTACACTCTCCACCTGTTCAACCAGCCCCTATTGCCAACATGGTTCCTCAACCCTTACATCTGAATGTGACAACCCCAACTCCAGTCCCGTTACCCCTACCTGAGCGCTTCTTTGGTGATAATACGAAATTCAGGGCTTTTATGACTCAGTGTCATTTACAGTTCTTGTGTCGGCCAAATCCTTTCCAAGTGGTTTGGCTAAAGTAGCCTTCATTATTTCTTATCTTGGGGGTAATGAGGCAGCATGGTCCATTCCCCTTGTTGAGCAGAATGATCCCTTACTTTATAATTTTGAAAGATTTAAAGATGCCATGCACAAACTCTTTGCAAAACACATGTTAGTGCAGGCTATTGACAACAAACTGCAAAATTTGCGCCAGGGGAGTAAAGATTTGTTGACATACATTACTTCTTTTAATCGGCTCATTGCCGAAACAGAATGGCCTGAGGAGACAAGAACCTCACTTTTCTATTGTGGTCTACGGGATGACTTAAAAGACATCATAGCCCAGATTGTAGAACCACCAACTAAATGTTCTGCTTTCATTTATTTAGTAGTTAGGTTAGACGACCGTCTAGGGGAACGGAAAGGTGAAGAGTCACAGGGGAAGACTAGAGTGCTAGTCCTGAAAACCGAGAAGAAAGAAACCGCCAGTCCCTCCCAGGACACCACAGAACCCATGCAAATAGAGAGTGTCCGGGGACCTTTATCCAAAGAGGAAAAAGATTGACGACTGAAACTTAATCCTTGCCTATATTGTGGGAAGGCTGGACATTTCACCCGGAATTGTGGTAATAAACCCAGTTTCCCAAAAAAGGGAGTAGCATTAACAGTAGGAGTAGAACCTGGTATGGAGCAGCTGAAGAAACGACCTGGCTCGGTAAAGATGGAGACCACTTTATCGAACGCTCCCATGAACGTGGTCTCCCATCTCCTAGCTAATACTAAAACGCCCTCACCCAGTCATCTTACCTTAATTGGGACTTTGGTTTTGTTTCCGCAAGCATGTAAGGTCCTTCCCATACTGCTTGACTCAGGAGCAACGGGTAACTTTTTTGATTTAAGTCTAGCCAAGTCCCTTGAAATTACCATGATTCAGAAGAACAAGCCGGAACCAGTCCGAGCTGTGGATGCCTCTGAATTATCCTCTTGATTAATCATGCATGAGGCAGGTCCTTTAACCATGATTTGTGCCAACAAGCATACAGAACAGATTCAATTCGACCTAATAAACACCCCAGTATTTGGAGCCATTTCGGATATCCTGTGGTTACAAGTACATAACCCCAAAATAGACTGGGTTGCAAGAACAGTTATACTTGATTCCAAACATTGTTGGCAAGCGTGTTATCAGGAGAAACCCCAGCTAGTGATCCTGTTACATTGTGCTTCCACTCAACCCATGGCTGAGACACCAGTTGACTTGCCTTCAGCATACCGTGACTTTTCTGATGTTTTCAGCAAACAACAGGCCACAAGCTTACCACTCCATCGAACATACGACTGCCGCATTGACTTAATTACAGGAGTCACATTGCCGTGCAGCAGAGTTTATGCTCTATCAGAACCAGAAACCTTGTATCTCCAGGAGTATATAGATGACCTTTTGGCTAAGGGTTTCATTAGACATTCTACCTCACCTGTGTCACCATCACTCTTTTTCGTCCCAAAGATGAATGGCGAATTGCGTGCCTGTATAGATTACCACGCAATTAATAAGGCAACCATAAAAAAACGATATCCCTTGCCACTGATACCGTTTTTTTTGGACCACGTCTGTAACTCCACTATCTACATGAAACTTGATCTGAGGGGAGCCTACTACCTAATTCGTGTTATGGAGGGAGACGAGTGGAAGACAGCATTCTAGACCAAATTTGGGCTTTTTGAATATACTGTGATGCCCTTTGGTCTGTGCAACGCCCCTGCAGCCTTCCAATTTTTATCAATGAAGTGCTGCAGGAATTCCTTGACGTCTGTGTCATAGTTTACATTGACGATATTTTGATCTATTCGTCATCTTCAGAAAAAAACATAGAGCATGTACGGGCGGTCCTTCAAAAACTCAGAGAACACCACCTTTTCGCCAAGGCCGAGAAATGCATTTTTCATGCCACAACCATTGAATTTTCGGAGTATGTCATCTCCCCAGATGGGATTGCCATATACACCTCCAAGGTTCAAGCCATTTTACAATGGAAGGCCCCAAAATCTGTGAAAGAGATACAGCAATTTTTAGGGTTAGCAAACTTCTACTGGCGCTTCATACCCCAGTTTTCTTTGGTGGTATCACCCATCACCCGCTTACTGAAAAAAGGGGTTCCCTTTTGCTGGGATTCACAAGCTAATGAAGCCTTTCAGCAACTTAAAAAGGTCTTCACAGAAGCCCCTTTACTTTGACATCCAGATCCACCTCAACCTTTTTTTGTGGAGGCCGATGTGTCACAAATTGCTGTGGGTGGTGTCCTGTCACAACGAGACCCTGAAACAGGATGCTTTCACCCTGTTGCCTATTTTTCTAAAAAGAAATTACCAGCCGAGCAGAAATATATGGCAGAAAGGGAGCTGCTTGCCATAAAGCTCACCTTCCAAGAATGGCGTCATCATCTCTTGGGAGCAAGACATACCATAACCATCCATACTGATCACCTTAACATTCAATTCTTCCAAAACATTAACGCCTTGCCTCCACGACAGCTCTGCTGGTGGCTCTTCTTTAACAAATTTGACTTTGTTATTACATATAGACCGGGCAATGCACAACAAAAAGCAGACGCACTTTCATGTTTCAATTTCTCCTCACCCGATTCTGATCAAAACACGATGCAACCTATCATACCAGCTGAGAGAATTATAGCAGTCTGTTCCTCTCAAGAATTTTATGAGAAACTTGCACAGGTAAAAGATATCACTCCTTATCCCTCTGGTGTGCTTGAACGACAGGGCTTCTTATATCATGGTGACCAACTCTTTGTTTCCACCCAAGAATTGCAGGAAACAGTGTTACACTGGGGACATGACTCTGCTCTTGCAGGGCACTTAGGGGAAAAGAAGACAATTGACCTATGTCAACGCTGGTTTTGGTATCCTATGTTAATACAGGATGTTAAGACATACATTCAAGACTGTCCTACTTGTATTCAAGCAGAAACCCCACACACACCTCCAGCAGGTCTTTTACATCCTCTCCCAGTTCCATCTACACCATGGTACACCATAAGTAAGGATTTCATCAGGGACCTACCCTCCTCCAATGGGCACACAGTCATTTGAGTAGTTTTAGATTACCTGACAAAAATGGCACATTTTATTCCCATGAAATCCATTCCCACAGCGAGTGCGCTAGTGACTTTGTTTATACAACACATAGTGCACCTTCATGGGTTACCTTCTTCCAACGTGTCTGACCGTGGACCCCAATTCATCTCACACTTCTGGTGGGGTTTATGTTCCTCTCTGGGGATAGATGTCCGTTTGTCCTCTGCCTATCAGCTGCAGGTGGATGGTCAAACGGAGCGCACAAATCAATTCTTAGAACAAATCCTACGGTGTCTGGTCTCCACATGGTCCTCTGAGGGGGATAAGGTCTTGCCACTGGTTGAATTTGTCTATAATAACAGTAAGCACACGGCTACTGGGGTTTCCCCATTTTTTTGTTTGACTGGTCATCATCCTAGAATGTTCCCTATTCTTGACCCTACTAGAGCAGGAAAAGTCCAGTCGGTGCTGGAACACCACACTAAATTGTATGATATCCAACAACAGGTACAACGACATATAGCTCAGGATCAAGAGGCATGTAAAACACAAGCAGATAAACATAGAATACCTGTTCCTGACTATCATAGTGGGGATTGTGTTTGGCTATCTTCCAAAAATTTACATTTGGCAGGATCGAAAATACTACTCTCCCGCTTTCTAGGTCCCTTTACCATCCGTAAGGTAGTGAACCCTTTGGCCATTGAGTTTGAGTTACCCGAGGACTAGAAGGTGCACCCTGTATTTTATGAATCCCTGCTTCGTCCCTATTCCCCTATCACTCGCTCAGCTCCTCCTCCTCCCCCAATTCAAGTGAATGAACAGATGGAATTTGAGGTGGCGAACGTTCTGGATTCCAAACGCATCTGGGGTGTGTTGCACTATCTGCTGGCCTGGAAGGGCTACGGTCCCGATGACAACTCTTGGGAACCAGCCTCTGCAGTCCATGCTCCGCGCCTTGTGCGTCTCTTTCACCTTAGCCATCCCACAAAGCCCCGCACCCTATGAGTACCTTTGGTAGGGGGAACTGTCAGGAGCTCCCCGTCCTGTCTGGTATGTCGGCACCCTCAGGGGTGCCTGCTTGCTCATGTTTTTGTCCACTAAGTTATTTGATTTATTCATTTTCTTGCCACTGCCAATGTTTGTTTCTTTTTATTGTGTTTGTCGGTGCAAGTGCTTGTTTTGCCAATGCTTGTTGTTTTTGGGTGCTAGCAACAGTGTCACATTATTGGACATGTGCACCTGCCATGCTTATGTGTGTGGCTGAGGCACCTGGCATGCTTATGGGCGTGGCTAGCCATGTGTGGTTAATTGCCACTGAACTGCCTATAAAAGCCCAACCCTCGCACCTGTAAGTGCTTGGCTTAATCTCATGGTTCCTGCTTCAGCTGAAGACTGCTTCTGTCACCACTTCAGGATTTCCTCCTTCACCATTGGAAAGAAGCACGTTCCGGTCCAGGACTGCAGCAAGCATCGGACAGCTAAGTGTAGTGCGCTTTAAGGCAGCACGTGAAGTGAAAGGCTGTGTGACTTTGACATTTTCTGTTGGTATCGGAAGTAACCCTGGGCGTAGTTCGCGTAGTAGCGCTACGCATAGCTACGCGAAGTGCACTTCGCACTACACGAGCTACGCGTAGCACTACGCGAACTGCGTAGTGTGGTAGGAAATGCTGTTTGCAATGATTGCACAGTGCCGGATGCTTGTCCGCACTGTGCAATCATTGCAAACGGCATCTTGCACAGTGCAAGCGGTCGTTTTCTGCCGCTCGAGTAGATTTGTACTCGAGCGGCAGTTTTCTCAACGCGGACAGGTAGTTTATCATCACGAGCGGTCGCGAGCATACGCGACCACTCGCAATGAGAAACCTGACCTCCCCGCGTTGAGAATCTCGCCGGGAGGTTTATTTTCCACGCTCGCGATCGGCAACTTGATGTTGCTGATCGCGAACGAGGAAAAAGTATTGCCGGGATGTCATTTTGCTCACTCGCGGTCGCCAACTTGACGTTGAGGACCGCAAGCAAGCAAAAAATGCCCGCTACGCGTTTTTGCACTGTGCTACGTGCAATTCGCGTAGTGCGTAGTTGCGCAAACTACGCGAGCGTAGCGTACTTTTCCGCCCAGGCCTAATCGGAAGGCTCGTCCTTACATATTTGCCATGTGAATTGGCCATCTGGTATTTGGCACAAGTGACTTTTGATTCAAGACTATGGCATATACATATTTGTTTTGCGCTTAGCGCTTCGGGTCATTTTATGTTTGAAATCATTTCATATTTGTATTACGCTTAGCGCTTGGAATAATTTTATGTTTGAACTCATTTCATATTTGTATTCAGCCAAGCGCTTGGGGTTATTTTATGTTTGAACTCATTTCCAACTTCTGAGAGTTTTGTCTCTACAGTATTTGCATAGAACTTTGATATTAAGACGAATATTGTGAACTTGATACCGCGCCTTGCGCATGGAAGCATCCTGTTACCCCTCTGATCCTCATATTGTATTGACACTGGCTTATGTAGCTCTTTGAGCCTGTTCCTAGATGTGAATATATGTTTACGGGTGTTTTGTGAAAATAAAACGACGTGTCTAGGTGCCATTTGTTTACCTGGCTGTAGATGACACATAATCATAGCCAGTGACTCCTTTTGGCAGCATTGCTCTTAAAGAACTATTAATTGGATTTTATTCTCCTGCAACCTACAGACAAAGGCTAAGAGAGTATCTCAGCTCCTCTTGAGAACCAGTGGCCATATGTATGAAGCTGTTTAGCGATCGCAAACACTGCGAATCGCAAAAAAACAGTGTTTGCAATCGTTAAACAGAGTGTTCCAATGTAAGAAGGGCATCCTGTGCGCAAAACTGCTAATCGCAAAATTTGCGATTAGCAATTTTGCGAGACAGTGAATCTGCGTATAAATGTGCAAATTCGCAATCTGCGACACGTTATTCACGATAATTGCTAATAACCAGTTCGCAAATTGCGAATTCGCAAAACGAGATGCAGGTAAAAATCACAAATTGCGATTTTACGGAATTCGCAAAATTGCACATCACAATTACCACCAACTCTGAGCAGGTGGTAACCAGGTGCAACCAATATAAACTGGCCCACAATGCTACAGGGGGTTTTACAAATGCTGGGCTTTATGTGATAGCCAGGAGGCTGCGAATCAGAGCTGCTGCACAGAGAAGGAGACGCCAGGAAAGGATCTTCAGAGCGTGCATCACCCTGTTCCAGCAGACCGAGGAGGAGATCCATGTGAACTACAGGCTGGATGCAGACAGCATCCTGGACCTAATAGAGGAGCTCAAACCCATACTAGAACACCCCACACGCAGGGCAAACACCATTCCCACCCATATACAGGTCCTGTGCTCACTGCACCTGCTGGCATCAGGGAGCTTTCAGGGGGTGATAGCCACAGCAGGAGGGGTCTCGCAGAGTGCACTTTCGCGCTTCTTCCACGCTTTCCTTGATGCAATGGTACAGAGGCTGCATCACCACATACAATTCCACAGCACACAACAGGCACTAGATCAGACCAAGCATGATTTCTACCAGATCGCCCAATTCCCCCACGTAATTGGCTGCATAGATGGGACCCATGTCGCACTCTCCCCCCTCACAGAATGAGCATGTGTTCAGGAACCGCAAGTCCTATCATTCCCTGAACCTACAGGTAGTGTGCAATGCAAAACATGTAATCACTGACATTGTTGCAAAATACCCTGGCAGCACACACGACTCATTCATCTTTCGTCACAGTGGAATACACCGCCATCTCACAGATGGCGAATTTGGGGAGGGCTACCTGCTTGGTAAATGCATGGCTTACAAACACACATTCAGTAAAGGCCTGAAGTGGCTGGTCAGTGTTTAATCTAATTCTTGTCACCCTGCAGGTGACAGTGCATATGCTGTACGTGACTACATCCTGACTCCGTATCTGAATCCAGCCACTGCAGGGGAGCGGAGGTATAACAGCGCCCACAGAGCCACACGCTGTGCCATTGAGAGGACCTTTGGAATCCTTAAGAGCCGTTTCCGCTGCCTTCATAAGAGTGGAGGAGTGCTACAGTACAGCCCCGAGACATGCTGCAAAATCGTCGTCACATGTGCCATGCTACACAACATCGCAACCAGGAAAGGCACCCCAGTGGAGCTCACTGATTCCGAGTCATCAGATGAGGAGGGCCCAGCTCCACGGTTCAGACCAGCAGGTGGGGTTGGTGCGGCTGCCGGGTGCCAGAGACGAGATGAGATCACACAGAACTATTTCTAGGTGAGTAATGAGGACACAATGCTACAGATTGGTGCACAACTGTGTTTTTTATTTCCTTAGGGGCAGGAACATATCTGTCACACAGCCTGACTTACACGCATTTGCATGCACATGTTAGAGTCACAGTGCAAGGATGTTCTTTATACATGAGTCAATAGGCAATGTGTTGCCTCACACATTGCCATGTGCCACTGATCAGACCTCATCTCCTGTGGGGATGGCCTGTTGCCCCTCGCTCAGGGTGCCCACTGTCCTCCCTTGAGTCCTCGGCTGTTCTCCCCTGCCGCGCACTCCGCTGTCTGTCCTGGGGATTTGGTGGAGTGATGCTGCTCCTGCTGGACTGATCCTCACTCTCCAATGAGCTCAGGGGTCCTGTGCCACCTGTGGCAGCTGCCCGCAGCTGGTCCACGGCATGTGTGACCTGCACCAGGCCCCTAGCAACATCCTGGCAGCAGTGAGCCATTTCATGCTGCATGCTAACACACTGACGTGCCAGCAGGGACGTGGCAGTCGACAGGCGGTTCACAGCTTTTGTGTGCATGTCCAGCCGGCTGTGGAGACGTTGTCTCTCCCTGCGCCTGTCTGCCCGGTCTCTCCTCATCTCTGTACACAGTCCTTGTAGAGCACCTGTCATGGCCATGAAGCCATCCCTCATCTCGGTCATGTTGTGATTGTGTGTGGCAAACTGGCGCTGGATTGATCTTAATGCTTTCGCTTGCAGGCGCTGGACTCTGACCATGGTGCCTTCAAGCCCGGAAAACACTGTGTCTTCACCTACAGCAGCAGCGCTGGTGGACGGCCGTGCCCTACGTCTGGACCCACTCCCTTCACTAGGATGGACAGGGGACTGTACTGTGTGCTGTCCTGCACGCTGGCTCTGGACTGGCTGGGCTTCGCCGCTTGTGTCATGCGGTCCTGCTTCCAGCAGTGGGAGAGGTGGCACTATGAGGCGCCGTCTGCATGGCACATGGATTGCTGGTCTGCCTTCATCCTGCTGCTCCTGCCCTGCCTGGTCTTCATTGGTGGATGCATCTTCACCCTCTGCAATTAATTCCTGTGTTTCTGGTGGTGCTGTGAATGTAAATGCACACATTAATTTTGTCTCCTGCCTCGCATTGCTAATGCAATACAGTTCTCAGTTTTTGAATTACATGTGTACTGTCTGTCTGTTTTGAGCCTTTCATGATTTACTCATACTTATTCTACCTTGCTGTGTCTCACAGCTCCACTGTTTGGTGCATGTGCACTACATCTCCCAAAATGTATTGCTGGGTGTGCTTGTTAACATGTACAGGATTTGCATTCATGTTTGGTGTCTGGGGGTTTCCTGAGTGTGTGAGTGAGGTGGTGATGTATCAGGGGAGTTAGGGCATGCATCTTACCTTGTCTGGTGTTCGGGGTGTCAGAGCTGTCCAGGTCAGCCACGCCACTGACACTCTCGGGCTGCAGGGTGCTCTCCACCAACTCCACAAGGGGCGTGGACTCAGTTGCTGTGGATGTCCCCCACCGGTCTTCTTTGCCTCCGCCAGCCTTGTCGCAACCTTTTCCTTTGATCTTTTGCGCATGTCGTACCACCTTTTGCGTAGGTCTTCAACAGTGCGGTGGGTCACGCCGATGGCATTCACCTTCTCTTGGATTTCACGCCAAATTCTCCTTTTACGTGCCTCTGGCACACGTAGGGATTTCTTTCCAAACAGTAGCTCATGGCTGTCTGCCATTTCCTGGATGAGCACCTCCTGCTCCCTCTCTCTAAATTTTTGCTTCCTTTTTCTAACATTCTCCTCCTGCTGCTTCTCTTGGGGATCCATTTCTCCTTCTCTCACTTGCAGTGCACAATTCTCTCACTCTCCTCCCAGCCTCTCACTCAGCTTCTGGCAATCAGGTGCAGCATGAGCAGTCACACTTCCTGGTTGTGATGTCATCAGGCTGCACCTGAATTGCCGATTCTCTATTTTGCGATTCCTTATTTGCGAAATTCGCAATTAAGGATTCGCAAAATAGGTATTCGCTTTCTATTCTGGGAATTTCTGGGAATCGCTAAAATTTTGCGATCTTTTACTTACATTGGGTTTTGCGATTTTCAAAATGCAATTCGCTAAAATACGCATTTTGAGAATCGCAAAAAGCAATTTTGATACATATGGCCCCAGGTGATTAACATAACTCGCTTATAATGAATGTTCTGTGTTGAGTGCGCCTCGGTGGCCCAGAAGTGTCTCTGTAGTCATCTGTTGCAGAAGAGAAACACAAGTCCTCAAAAAGGCGACCCTACTCTGCAAACAGATCCCCACGAGGGTGCCGGGCTGGACCAGGCTGTGTGGAGTAGCAGTGTTCTCTCTCTTTTTCTCATCCAATTCCCCTTCCCTTTTGGGACACCTGCCGGGACTCCTGTAGCGAGTTCGGTAGTGCCGAGAGGTGATCTAGGAGGAGAGAGGACAGTTCATTGTGTAGTGTAGCTCCTATTTCCCTAATAGACTCTGCGCATTGGAATAATATCCCCTATAGGTTTGACATAGGACTAAGGTCAGTATGTCCCTATCGAGTATATTAAACTGAATTACTTGTGCCAGCTAGCTCAGAGGGCACTAGAAACTCAGTGTCAAACAAGAAGGGAGTAGTTTCTGGCAGCCGCAAAACATGACAACTTTGTTTCCCTTTAGAATCAGAACGTGTCCCAGAGTCATGGAAACAATAGATAACTACTTCACTCAGCTCAGTCGTGCATACTTAGTTTTCCTCAAAGTTACACAGAAAGAATAGACAGGCGTTTCAATAAAAGGTTTATTGAACAGTCTTGTTTCTGGTGTAAGTAAAATGGGCTGTTACGATCACAAGACAGTATGCAAGATAAATAATGTACAGCGTAAGCAGTAGAAATAAATAATATTGTGCTAGAATGATCTTTAGCAGATATTCATTTACATAAATAACACAGACTAAAAATGCGAGTACTCATACGATGCGTCTCTAAGCTAGTTCTACCCCAAGGTACCTAACTTGTCCTAGGTGTAGGGAGTGGTATGAAGTAGGTGAAGTATTCCTTACTATGGTATACTAAGAGTATGTTAAGTCTAGTATGCCTATTATGCCTAGTATGCCAAGAGTCCCTCTAGGTTCTAGTCAGCTCCATACCTTTAGAATGAGAGAGGTGGGAATCTCTTGCCAGATTCGAACTCCAACACCCCGCGAGGAAGTCAGATCACTGGAAGCTGGACTCTCTGCGTGCAGGGATGACAGCGTCTTCTCAGTGCGTCAGGCCGGAAACGGACTCCTCTAAAGTCGAGGTCTCCTCCGATTTACAGGGGCTAGGGAAGGTATATTTATACCTGAGAGGTACCTCAGAATGTTAGCATTGACGTGAATCGGACAGCAGAAGACGTCATGAATGAACCCCTAAGGTATAACGGTTCATGCATAATATATGATTCCTTGAAGAAATCAATAGTCCTGTGCTAGGGAAACTCCCGCAGCCTAAGGGTCTGTTCTTCAAGAACTCGTTGTGACGTTAGGGTGGACGGATGTCGGAGACCATGCCTGTATTTGGAGTGCACGGTTTAATGCCTAAATAAGGACTGGGATTTTATGCCTATATAAGGGCAGGGCGAATTGTGCCTATATAAGGACATGATAAAGGAAAGCCTGTGTATGGACACCCTAAGAGGAATACAACAATTGCTCCTGTAGACAACCTGAACTTCAAGTGAATGGCTGCGCCACAGTCTTACAGGTGGCTCCAACATTCCTTCGCCATCATCCAACTTATGACATTTAATGTTATACAGTGATGAATCAAGTGAGCGTGTGGAGGAGTAGGTATACACAGCTCAAGTACTTATGGAAGGCAGCTATTCAATTTGGGCTGGCATGAAATGCGCAACTGTAACTAACTCACCCCTCCATGCCGCTGCAAGATCTACCGGCAAGGGGCATCCAGTTTGTGGAACCCAGAGTTCTGAGAGGTGTGGTGATTCTCTGTTAGTGGTACTCAAAGGAGCAGCACCAGGTTCCAGGTGCTGTGTGCAGGAGAAATGCAGACCAGGATCTCACCGTTCTTAATCAAGTGCACCAAGCCTGCACAGTTAAGTGCCCATGCAGACAATAGCAGGGAGGGGTGCAAGGCAACAGTAGTCAGTCCTCTGCGGTAGGTCCCAGGGATGCTCATACCATCCACCGAACAACCAGCGTTGGAATCACAGCACAGCTCTGAGGCTGCTCCTGGACGCAGCCTGGGGGGCTGGCCTCTTCACTGCCCAGAGGCAAATCCTGATAGTAGCGCTGCGGGGTGATGTAGGCTGTGATCCAGTGCCAGGCACGTGGTGGTTTGCAGGATTCAAAGTGTTTATTAGTAGGCCTTCTAAGGCCTTGTTGCAGGCAGGCCTCTGTGGTCTCTGTCAGAAGTTGGCAGGAGCCGCGTACTCCACCCAAACTTCCACATTGGTATCCGGCCCAGGCCCAGGCCGAGTCGGGAGACTCTTGGATCAGCACCCAACTTTGTACTGGATATCCAGGCGGTAGCTGAGGACTTCAATTGTTCTCGCCTTCCTTCTAGTGCACCCCCATCAATGCCGACAGCCCAGGTGCACCCTAGCCACACTGGAACAGGGCCTCCCAGTCTCATTCGGGTTTCAGTGTGTCGGGTGGTGTGCCATGGCAGCGCACTGCGCAAACAGGTGTGCTGCTCACTGATAAAAGGATCCGACGGCGTCTCTATTCCGTGCAGTGAGCTGAGTTGGCCTTCTTTTATGTTTTAGTGATGTGTAGGGAATATAAAGACAGGATATTTCATGGGCCATGCCTGAGCTTGTTAAAGTGCATCCGATGGGGCTGCCATCTTGGCCACGCCCCAATAACAGAAGTGTACACTAAATGAGGAGTTGTATTATGGAGGAGTAGATGAACAGGACACAGATGTTAGTGTTGATAACTTTACAGAAGAGATTGGGAAGTTTAACACAGTTTCTTCTGAGAAACCAAACTATTTGTTGTCGAGGCATTCAATGCAAGAACCAAACTCGCAATGTAGTTGTATCCTCATAAACGTAAACAGAGATAAGTGGCAGGAATTTTCTGTTTATTTATTTTTTGAGGAACGATTGGAGTTGTCTGCAAGCCAGATTATATGTAAGTATTGCTATGATAAGTACGAGGAAAACAAAAGCAGTACATAAGTTAGATTTAGTATCTATTCCTTCCTATTTCCTATCTATTCCTATTAGAGCTATGAGATTTAAATGCTTTTGTCATACAATGTGTACACCCATTTCAGGCTATGGTTTGTATGTAGCCAAAGACAGGGAAGCTGCCACCAACTGACCTTCAGAAAGGCCATAAAGGAAGAGTTGTCTACTTACCTTTAGATTTAGTGGATGTCAGTAAAGTAAAACAAACAACATTATACCTGGTATAAATTAATATTTATTGTAAAAATGTTGATGCTGTTTGAGATGCGACATATATAGAGGATGAAACATTACCATCAGATTGAAAAAGAGGATCGATCAAGATCAGAAGTGATTTATGAACACTACAGCATGCATCCTCTACATTCTAAAGAACTAAACAGTGATGCTATTGATCTCTTTCGAATGCAGCAAGCAAAAGGAGCTCCCATTAGTGTGTGGGAGAAAAGTTTAGAAGCTCGCTGTTTTCCACAATTGTTTCCCACTGGAGAAGGTGGCCGCTTTGATGACCGCCATGTACGTATACCAGCAGCTGAATACCGGTCAACCAGACACTACACAGAGGTTCCAAGATTTCAACAGTGTATTCCATACATCTTCCATCTTCTGTTTGAGAGTGACTTGTCTGGACTTTCATATGCTGTTAACCATACACTGAAGACAAGTTAATCTTCAAAATCTGTCTGCAAAGGCATTAATTGACATAGTTTATGGCAAGGATAAAGACTTGGAGTACAACTTGATGAATTTGATGGTGTGCCAATGTGGCATCAATGAGTATTTGTATCGCTGTGATGGAGAACTGAAATGTATGTTGAGAAATCTAGGTGCACCTACTTGGTTTCTGACACTCAGTTGTGCTGAGTAGACCTGGGATGACCTGCTTGAATTTTTGAGAGAAGCAAACTCTAACATTAAAGATATTGAAATTAAGACAGCCGGAGAACTTTGCTCCGTGGCTCATGCTAATGTGTGCAGATATTTTAACCACAGGTTTCAAGCTGTGATGTCTTTCATCTGCAACAAAAGAAATCCTCCTCTAGGTGAAGTAACTGATTTCTTTTGGTGAAAAAACTACAAAGCAAGTGGTGCTCCTCATATTCACATGCTGTTATGGATAGAAACTGCACCAAAATTTGGAACAAGCAGTGATAAGTATGTCTTGTCTTTCATAGAACAGTATGTGACATGCGCCATCCCAAAAGACAGTGGTAAAAAGGACTTGAGACAACAAGTTCTATATTTTCAAGCCTGTAGATGCAGGAAGTACTGTCATTGAAAATACAAGATGTGAATTTGGATTCCCACGACCTGTGATTTTTCAAAAAAGAGTGAAAAGCTTTTTGTCTGCAGTCAGATATACACTGATACAGAAATCACCAAAAACTTATACACTCTGACAAGAACAGAGGCTTCCAAGTGACTATAAGTTCCAATGACTATAACCTTGTTATTCTCAAGATGTGGAATGCAAATATTGATCTACAATTTGTTGCAGACAACTCCATCATTGTTGCTCGGTACATCACTTCATACATTACACAATTAGAGAAGACAGAGATGAAGGACATGTGGGAGGAGATTTCTTCAGAAAAGACTCTATCTAAGAAATTATACAGCTTCAGCTTGAAAATGCTTTCCCAAAGAGAAATGGGATCCTATGAGTGCTGTGACCAGTTGAGCTCGGCCAGTTAGTTCTCAAAGTCAAGGGGAATTGTATGGGTAAGTCTAGGCCTAGCAAGTACACAACATAGTGTGTGAAAGTCTTCCCCAGTCTAAATTAGAATGGCATGGCGAGCAAATAAATGATGGATTTAGCCAAGATCTGTGACTGTGTGGTGAATGTTTGATTTGTTCAGTATTCCGTCCATCATCTGTTCATTTTGCATTTATGAAGTAGTTCAACACTACAGGTACAAAAGGAATGTGATAGAAAACATAGAAGAAGGAAAATATGCTGTAGTTGGATGTGATGGTTGCTTGGTGAGAAAACTTAGCTGCCAAACTCCAGACAAAAAAAGAGTTTTTCAATTTGGCACTTCTACAACTCTTCAAGCCTTGGTGTGCTGAATCAGAATTACTTGGAGACTATGGGCCTGATTATGACCAGGTACTCCACTGACCAGCCAGCTTCCCCACCTGCCAAATTTCAACTTTACCATGGGACTGGCAGTTGCACAATGGAGAATGAAGCCGGCGTGCAATGCAGGCCACACAGCGCCCTGCTTGACAGAGCAGGACTGTGCTCCTTGCCAGTCGGTGGCGTGTTTTTAAAAACAAAAATGTGTGCCATCTGACCCAACGACATTGGTGCGCTTCCAATATGCACCCTCAGGTCATCATTTTCCCATTTTTATTGCCTTACCACCAACTATTGCATGGCGAAGTCCACGCCAGCGAGATGTCAGCAGTAAGGCAAGTCGTGATATGGTTGGTGGTACAAATCTCTGCACCACCACCATTCACCACTCCCACCTTACCTGCCACTGCGGTGGTGTCACCAATGTCAGAGGAGGCGGCGCTCACACTATGGTCCTCTGGCCCACTTTGTAATCTGGTGGTAGGACCACCAGGGAAGTGGCGGTAATACCGCCAGAAAGCGACAGTGTTCACCCAGAACACCAGTGTCGTAATCAGGCCCTAAGACTACTGCGAAGATTCTTTCAATGCTGTGAAAGATAGCATTCACTGCTCAGTCTATGTAAACTATTGCAGATGTTGAATGATGATACTCAACAGGAGGAAGTGAGTGATGCTGAAATAGCTAAGGAGAGCTCACAAAGCAGTTCTGGACCACTAAGTCAAGATCCTCTAGGACAACCCATTATTGAAAACAAAGCTGCAGTAGCTACACATGTGGTGGAAACTTCAATGGAACAAGCAAGACTGGAAAGTGTTGATTTTGAAGAATTAATTGGACAATTGAACGACAAGCAGAAAGAAATTTACATGGAGGCAACAGAGGAAATAGAACACAGATTCCTCCATGAGAAGAAAGATTACAAATGTTCATTATTTAAGCCAATTCCATCATACATCAGTGGTCAAGCTGGCACCAGGAAAGTTTTTAATTTAACTTCTCACCACTTACCTACAGAATCAAATTTATCATGTGTAGTAGCAGTACCCATTGGATTGGCTGCACACAACATTAAAGGAATTACTCTACATCATCTAATAATACCTTTTAAACATGACAATATATTAAACATCAAATGTTATCCAGTGAAGCATGTCATGAGGTGTCAGGAGTGTTGAAGATACTAAAGCTTTTGATCATCAATGAGGTGAGCATGGTCTCAAACATAATGCTTGCCTTCGTATATTTGAGGATGCAACAGATTTTAAAAACAGAGTATGATGTGCTGTTTGTAAGAAAGCATGTATTTGTCTTCAATGACCTACTGCAACTTACCCCCATCAATGGACAGCCTGTTTTCAAGACAATTCTGCATGATGAAATTCTAAATTCTTTGGGAAGTATTGCTAATATAAACATCTGGCTAATCTTTGATTACAAGGAACTACTAAGGAATATGTGTCAAGCATCCGACAAGGAATATCGAAATATTCTGAAGGACATAAGATTAGGTAACAAAGAAAGGGAAACATACTTATCAGCATACGTTTCGCCTCTAAGAACACAGCAGCACAAATCTTAGTCTATTTAAGGCCTGCAATTCAAGACTGCTCCAATGTTAATGAACAATTACTTACATTTGAGAAAGAAAAAAGTTTGGAATTTACAGCTATTGACAAAATGTAACACCAGGGAGTAACAGTATTGCTAAGTGGAAAGCTGCGCAAAACTGGATTAATTGGAAAAATATGTATCCAAGACTGCAGGATTAGAAAAGTGTTTACGCGTATGCAAAAACTGTAAAGTTATTTTGCGCTGAAATCTAAGTGTTGAGGAAGGATTAGTAAATAGTGCTATGGGTAAAGTTATTGATTTCATTAATTTTCCAAATAGGGATGAGTTGTAGTACTTAGCCATAAAATGTTATCAGATTGATGGCGTGAAGCAGAAAGGCTGATGTGTGGTAGTTTTTTTTGCTTTTAAAAGATTTATATGTCCGGAAACAGCAGTTCCCAGTGTCTAAAGCATATGCTGTAACTATCCATAAATCTAAAGGTTTAAGTGTAGACGCAGCTTTTATTAATGTTGGTAGTACTGTGTTTAAAGAAGGTATGGCATATGTAGCATTGTATCGAGTGAGTACATTGTCCAGTTTGTTTTTGGTTGAGTTTGATGACAGAAAAGTTAGTGCCAATACAAGTTGTGTCAGAGAATAAAATATGTTAAGAAGTGTGAACGCTCCTCATTTGGGACACTATCCTATTCATGAAAAATGGAAAATCTGTCTAAAGCAAAAGCTCACAAAAACATCTACGGATGCTGCTCAAAAGAAGGAAAAGAAGTGGATGCAATGAAAGTGTTAAGAAGAGAAAACTAGAGAGTGAGGGAGATATTGTAGGTTAAACCCCTCTGGTATCAACTACTATGCAAATGTTGTTCTAAATTCACTGTTTCACTTGCTACATCTTATAAATGCAATTGAACAGGAACAACAGAAGAGATTGTGCCTTGCACTGTATGCTTTGCAGCAATGCTTACATAGTGATAGGATTGTAATACATTCTGCTTCAGGCATTTGAAATCTAGTAGATATATGTAGTGGATCAATACTATTTACTCACAAAAGTCAATAAGATGCACAAGAATGTATAATGGTCATCCTTGGTGTTTTAGAAGAAGAAGAAATAAACAAATATTTTTTTTTGGAGACATGACTGTGAAGATTGCTTTTTACGTCTACCACTCAAATAAATTCTGTGAAATTTCTGTACTTAACACTACCGGATTCCATGTCTGTGCCTTTTGACAGATTGATTAAAATGCCTAACCAAAATATGGCCTGCCCAAATTGTAGCACAGATGTTATGTCTACATTTCAAATACAAAGAAGTTGAAAATACCTTATATTACTGCTGCAACGATGCTGAGCAGATGAATCTAAACATGAAACTCAAATTACAAACTTCAAAGCAGGACGAATGTCAAATTCTAGAAGAAATTATACTACAATGGCAATCATTTTTCATGAAGGACTTAACATAACATCTGGACACTATACTGTGTATTTAAAGAGTAAAAGTGGATGGGCAGAATGCAATGACAACATCCTTAAATTCAAACCAAACCTGCCACTCTAACTATGAAATTGTTACCTTTTGTTTCTTCAACCAAATTTCTAAAGAATATTTCTGGAAAAATAGTATTGTGCGGAATCTCTTCTACATGGCTCGTCCGTGTTTTAGACATCATTCAGCCGATCAGGGGTAATGTCTTTAAAATGTTCTCCAAAATTCAAGATTCCTTTTATCTTCCACAAAGGAGTTAATATAACATCTGCATAGTGCACTCTCTAATTAAAGAGTGAAACTATATGGACACAGTGCAATCACAGTAACCTTCAATTTAAACCAATATGTCTTTGAAACAATGAAATTGTCACTTTTTGTTTCTTGATTAAAGTTCTATGTACTGTTTCTGGAAAAAAAACTAATGTATTGGATTTTGTCTAAACGGCTCATCAGAATTTTAGACATCACTTGGCCAACTAGGAGTGAAGTTTTCAAAAGGATCTCCAAAATTCAAGTGTGGTTTAAGTTTACCAGTGGTGGTGTACCAGGTATAATAATAATGGAAAACATTTTTAGATAGGTTTGTTTACATTAGTGTAGTAAGTGTAGGCAAAACTACTGTTTAACAAAATGTATTGAGTGCAATGTATAGTGTCACTTCTTTCTAGTGATATACTTGTGCATTTTTTTCTGCAATCCATACAATTGTTTTTCCCCACTGTTCAATGATGAAGCTTTATATAGTACATCGTTTATGTTGTACATGTATGAAAGCTGAGAACAGTAAAAAAGGGAAAATGAAATGTTTTATTATATTGTGATATACTGTTACAGCATGAGCAATGTGTACTGTTAAGGGTCTGGAATTTTAAAAATCAAATACTAACATATTTTTATTCTTTTTGTTTTACAATAGTGTTTGTAGTGATACATCTTTATGTGTCAATGTACTTATACTGCCACAGAAAGAATTCTTTGACATACTCGTGGAGAGGGTCTTCTTGTCTAATGACCACTTAATACGGTTTGCCACCAGTTTGTTTTGCCCAGAGGGGATGGTGGAAAGCAGCCATTCAATTGATTTCTGCTTTGCTGTGCTGTGGCAACTAATCTTCACTACCATCAGATGCCATTTTATTTACATGTGGCATAAAGGTAAGAAAACAAATTTAAGGAAAATAAAAGAACATGTGCTGAATTGTGAATAGGGTATTCTTTTAACAATGTTTGTGATTGTTCTTTCCTCACAGTTGAAAAATGAATATTTATACAATACATCGATTATGGTATACAACTACAAAACATGATAAGAGCAAAAAAGGGGAAAATGTCCATTGCTAAAATGTGAAATACTATTACAGCATGGGAAATGTCTACTGTTTTGTTTGAAATGTGCAACCGTAGAGTCTCATAGAGGCAATGATATAGACAATTAGACACTAAAAATCCCACTCATATATCAATCCAATCACCCACTCAGTCACTCACACATCCATTCACTCACCAATACAGTCAGAAACAGACCAAAGCACTTACACATACATCTACAACTACATACCCTCAGTTCCTCAAACAGATACTGACACACCCACTGACTCACTCATATGTGTACTAATATAAGCAGTTATTCATCCATACAGGCACTGAGACACTCATTCACTCATTCATACAGAAAGCCACACACTCACTCACTCACTCACTCACTCATACACACAGTCATGTATCTACTCAGTCAACCATATATTCACCAACACAACCATTCAGTCATCCATGTATGCATTGGGACAATCAATCAGTGGCCCATACAGCTACAAACACAATTACTCACACACCCTCACAGCGACTTATACAAAGTCACTTATCCATACACCACGAATGCACTGACGCATTCATAAAAGTACTGACACACTGTTTCACTTACCCGTAGCAACTCACTCACTCACTCATACAGCCACTCACACACCCAGCCACTCAACTATACATCCACTCACACAGCCAGTAGCTCACTCATACACTCACTCACACACCCAGTCACTCACCTATATAGCCAGTGACACACCCACTCACACACTGATACAGCTAATCACATATCCAGTCACTCACTAATACAGTCACTGATACAGCTGCTCACTCACTCACACAGGTACATTAATGCACATTCACTCACCCATACAGCTATTCATGCACCCAGAGACATAGAACCAAGCAGATCGCAGCCGAATGGCTGAAAATCTTCACCCTTCTCAAATTGAAGAACCAGGGCCAGTTTTGTAAGTATATTAATCAACTTAGCAATCATACCAAGTCAAAGGAGAACGGTGTAGCAGACAGCGTATGGGTCAACTATGTTAAGCAGCTCTACTCCTCAAATTTGGGGAAGCAAATCATGACTTCCTTATAGCCTCAATCCCACTGACATGGAAAGGATCAATTCTCTATCCAATATACAAAAGGGGAGATCACACTAATCCGGCCAACTAATGACTGAATGCTGTATTGGACCTTGAACCCAAAGCCTACGCTCGAACCCTATTTGGCGAATTGAAAGTCTGGGCAGCTGAAAACAGCATTCTCCCCTTTTCCCAGTTATGTTTTAGACCAGATAGCTAAACCATCAACAACATCTTAGCACTAGCGTACCCGTCCAGACAGCTGCGGTCCGTGCAGGAAACAGCGGTGGGGCGGTGGGGCCGGGTAAGGGGGGATTTCGAGGGACGATGCAGAGGGAAAATTAAATAAATAATTAATTTTCCCTCAACATCATCTCTTGAAATCCCCCCTTACCCAGCCCCACCGCCCCACCGCTGTTACCTGCACGGACCACGGCTGGGTCCAGATGAGTCACATGGGCTAAGCAACCCCTCCTATTTTGTTGTTTAATTTACTATAGGGCAGCGTTTGATAGAGTTAAATAGGTCACACTTTGGCACAAACCAAATTCCTGGGGGATCCCTCCCAAACTCCTCAAGCCATAATGTCCTTGTACCAGGGTGCATGGATCAGGACAAAAACCAATCCTACCACATCAACGGAAAACATTCCATCTAACAATGGCCTAAAACAAGGCTGCATGCTGACCCCATTACTTTTTATTCTCTACACTGCCAACTTGCCCAAATCTTTGGTAGATGCCAGTTTAATTATGCAAGACTGGGGAGAACGCATCTGCAGACTCTGCAATATGAGATGACATTGCCATCATTGACCATACCCGAACTGGCCTACAGAGAGCACTTAATGCTCTCCACCATTACAATTTAGAGAATAAACTCCCGGTGAACCAGGCGAAGAACAGAATAATGGTATTCGGCAAATAACCCCACAAGAAATTCACACAATGGCAATTAGGAGATCAGCAAATATCCACCCGCACAAACTATGACTACCGGGACACCTGGTTCAATGAAGGGGCCAAACCAGGGGCTCACATTAAACATCTTAGAACCAAGGGATCCAGGGTTATCTACAGCTTGAAACACGTAAACCACCAGCTATGCAGCCCAACAGCTGACGCAATACTAAATGTCCACCGAGCTAGGATGGTACCTGCTCTGAATTATGGCCACCTAGCCTTCCCCGAAAAGCTCGACTCGTGCCTCACGAGTTTCCAAATACCTACACAAATATCTTCACCTACCCTTGGCATGCAAGGAGGGCCAGGATGCAGCTGGAGCTGGGACTGGTAAGCCTGGACCTCGCTTGCCTAGGCAACCTAATGAAATACTACATTAAGACCTTGTGTGGACCAGTTCCGTCTCTTAAAGCCCAACTTAAATTCATTTTTTAAAAAGAAGGCTCACCATGGCCCTCACAGTTACTTTTAGCCACCAGTGTCCTAAAGATTGAGACAACAAACTTGACCAATCCGAATATTCCTCTGTCGACATGGAAAAAAGCTGTTAATGTGCAAGCCATACAAGCCTCATTCAAAAGGGACATTAAAAGGCTCCAACACAGGCCATTCCTTACACTCTTACATCCAGGGGAAAGCTCAGCCATACTTCAAGTATTCATTGTCTGCTCAGGGTTGTAAGAAAATCACCTATATGAGGCTGTTAGCGCTGCCTATGGGCTATCTTCTTGTAGGCTATGTAACTATCATCTCAAGTCCTGACTTCACTTGCTATGCTGCCCCCAAGTTGCCAATGAACGGGGAAATTCAATGACACTATCCGAGCCACACTCTCTATTGCCCAGCTCATCAAGTGGCACTCGACCAAGACCAGTGAGACCCCCAGCTAAGATGACACGAGCCCTAATTCACAGTTATTTTCGTTTTTCTAAATCATATTTTTGTACTATTTATTTATTTGACAAGTCTCCTAAGTTACATATATGTAATGATTTTAAGTAATCAAACATAAATAAATTACTTACTTACTCATGCACCCACTCAATAAACCATATTGCCACTTACACACACTCTTGCTCAACTATACAGAGAGTCACACAATCACTCACTCACTCATACAACCACTCATATATTCAGTCACTCACCCATATAGATACCCACACACCATCTACCTCACCCATACAACAAATCATTGCTAACTTACTTACCTATATTGCTACTTACACACCCAGTCACTCACTCATACAGCCACTCACACACTCTTTCACTCACTCATACAGCCACACAAACACTAACTCATTCACCTTTACATTCAATCACACAGTCACTAGCTCACTGATACAGCCACTATCATACTCACTTATTCACTCATACAGTAACTAGCACACCCACTCAGTCTGCCATAAAACCCTTTCAAGAAAGATATAGTTTTTATTGTATATAGGTCAGTGGGGATTATAAGGCTATAACATTATTGCTGCTAGAATCTCTATGCACAAGCACTTTATTTTTATATCCCCACTGTCATGTTTAGGCAAATTCAATGCCTTTTTAGTATTGTACTAACGCTTACTTACAAAGATGAAGTATTGATTGTTTTTATACTGGCTTTCAAGGTAATTATGTGTTTACCTAGCATTGTTGTTCCGTTCTTTTATTAATTTTAAACATGATATATGCATTTTAGTATAAAGGGCTCAACTGATCATTTCGTTGTACCATCATATATGTTAACCAAATATGCTGTATATCTGTACTCTTTTTTTAAACAACAGCAATGTATTTTTATTCGTAGCTGTTATGACATTTTTGTCGAAATAAAGCTTAAATTGAAATTGAAATTGTAACCACACGCCCACACACTCACCAATACAGCAACTCACATATCCATTCACTCACTCATACAGCTACTCACACACCCACTCACTTATTCACTCATGCAGCTACCCACACACCAACTTACTCACCCAGCACAAAATCACACACATACCAACTCGCTCATACTGCTACTCGCACACCCACTTACACACCCATACAGCCACTCATACACCCAGTCAGTCACCCATTGAGCTACTCACATAGTCACTCACTCACCCATACAGCCACTCACATACCCATTTACTCACTTATAAAGCCACTAACACCCACTCACACATCAATACAAGTACTCACACACCCACTCATTCACCCATACAACCAGTCACGCATCCACTCATTCACTCATAGAGGTACTCACACACCTACTCACTCACTCATAGAGACACACACACACTCACTCATCCACATACCACTGACATACCCACTGACTCACCTACACAGCCACTCACAAACACACTCACTCACTCATACATGCAATCACACATGCACTGATTCACCTATACAGCCAATGACACAACCATTAACTCACCTATACAGACACCCACACACCTACTCACTCATATATAAACTCACTGACATCACAAGATGTATTCACACTGGTACAGATATACATATAACTTAGAATTTTTCTTTTTTATACCAGAATTGTTGGTTCTAACAAGATTTTTTTTTGAATTTTCTTTTCTTTTTGTATTTTGTGAGAATTTGGTTGTTTTTTGTGTTTTTGTTGCTACAAATAACAGTCAAAAACATTGTGCTTATGAACAAAAAATCCCAAAACTACAGGAAGAACTTAAAAAACTAACATTTATAAGTGTTCACAATGTCTTTTAGAGCAGGAACAGACTGCTCCCCCATGCTTAGAATGTGTTTGCAATTGAGAACAGTGGTTCTGCTACCATAACAATATACTCATTCTTATGCCCCCTATATGTGGGACCTCTATCAGATGTCTAGAAGAACAATGAAATACAAAACTTTTTCTTTTAAAAAAATGCTATATTCATATATTAAAAATTATTTTTCTCTTTTATATCCAAGTGCTTTACTGCAGCAAACACATAACGTACATACACAACAAACAAAGGTGATACTTTACATTGGTGAGATACATAAGTGATAAGATTGTGACTGTACACACCACAGAATTACAAACCATTATACCAACAACATAAAACGCATCATTTCCTTGAGTTTCTGATTGTAGCAACAAAGAGCTTCCTAGCAAAACCTCCTTTGCTTTAGTGGGTCTTGTTGGGAAAGGTTGCTAGACCATTAATGTCGACGTTTCGACCCCCTCAAATATGTGTGCTTGTCAATGTCATCACCACGGGGTCTTCCTCAGGATAGAAAAACAGTTGTGTATGTCCTATCATGAAAAAAAAAACAATATAGTATGTGTTTCAGTGTGTATCAATTAAAAAAAGTATGTAGCCACAGGTAATTCTAGCCTACAATCTCACCTTATAGATGATAAGGATACTGGAGCCCAGCCGGGCTTGATCCAGAAAAATCTAGGATTGGAGAAGTCTTCCTCCTATATCAATAATAGGGGCTTGTTAAATTACGCAACAACCACCTAGTCTTACTTAGAAATAATGATTGGTATGGACAAAATCATACCTTACAATTATCGTTGCGCGTATTGGAAATGGCAAAAATCCGTTGCACTTTCAAAAATAGCAGGGGTAACTGCTCCCCGTGTGTTCTGTAGTAAAACGACATGACATACATTAAAGTTCAAGGCCAAAAGTTCATTGGAGAAAGAAGTTAGTGAATCCCCGCCACCGTGCTCGAGTGCGTGGTTACCTATCGAGAGAACCACTCACCTCTTAATTAGGCACAATTGCGAGAATGGCACAGTATTTTGGGGTCCATCAGGCAAGAACCTGGAAAATCCAGTGTTCATACCCAACTACGTTCAGGAAATCCTTTCTAAAAAACAAGGCCTTTGATCAGAATCCCTTCGCAAATATTATTCAAAAAGACTGCCATTTCAAAGTATTGAGACAAAAACACCTACCTCCGGCAATGGTTCAGAGCAAGAAGCGAAGACGCGCTGCTCGCTGCGTCTCGAACAATGAAATAGCTTCAGCAAAGCATCCGCGTGCACGCAGGCACGTCGGAATGCCGAAACCGCCGTGGTTGCCTAGGGAACGGAGAACGCAGGCTGCCTAAAAAATGCGGAAGGACGAGTAACTGTTCTCGACTCCACTAAAATACAAAGTATAGAGGTATTCTAAGCAAGGATAACTCATGTTTTTTGTGCTCTGCGCCCAACCCCATTCTATGCATGGCCATGCTGCGGTGGACAGCGAGGGTTGGGCACCAGTGAGGGGGTTGGTACATCATATCAATATGGAATCTTTTATCCATATCAAAGGAAACACAGCTGTGAAAGAATAGTAAACAAACAATGACAATGCAAATAAGTCTGATGACTGAAAGTGTCTTTTGACGAGGCTATTTGAGATGCGGTGCACTGCAGCAAGCAAGAACCTCTTGGCTCTGCCTTGCGAGCTGTGGTATTTAGTGGGTGCAAAATTTACATTATTTGTTTTGTGCAATTACATAAAATTTCAGTCAAATTATATGAAATTACACATACTTATGCCAAATGCAAATACATCATTTTACGCTATATTTTATTGCAAAAAACAAAAGCACTGCGTACAATAGACAGTCACATTCTGTTTTTCCCAAACATTTGCAGTAAATATTTATTGTGAAATGTGGATTCATTGTACATTTACCTCATATGGCATTACGTGAAGTGGTGTAATGGCATACTTTCAGGAATTTTGCCTTAAAATCTTGACACAAAAGTCCAGAAATTATAAAAATTACATGGGCATCATTAAAATTTCACCCATGCCTAGTAGTATCCTCTTAAACTAAAAGAAAAGGAGCAAATAAATGAAGGGGAACTATAAAAGGAGAACTTCGAAAAGTAAAGGACAGACCAACCAGCCCTCATTTCAGATGAACATTCATTTTCAGGTTAATGTGCTCATGTGGTCAGAACCTGCTGTCACTTGCATGGTAAGAGAGACAATGACTGATGGTGACTGAACCATTATCCCAGGCAGTACACTGTCATGGATGGAAGCAGAGTGTAAATGACACTCAGACAGACCAAGGACAGAGGAGGGCTAGCTCAAAGGCCCTCTATACATCTATAATGGATATGTATTTATATAAATAGATGCATATATTATTTAATGTTTTTTTTATTACAAGATCCTGCCATACAGCAATGCCTGTTAGGCCTTCTGAAGAGATTCAGACAAGTACTATTACACTGGAAATCTTAAACTGCTAGTGTTTCTTAGAGGTGATAACAGTACCAAAATCCTTCCCTACAAAGATAATTTGTGAGATTTCCTTTAATATAACTCTTGTCTGTTGGCTTTAATACAGAGTAATAACCATCCACCCTTAAATGCCTACTGAATTTAACTTATGATTTTCACAATAAAAATGTCATGACTATTGCCTTTATCATAACTTTTCATTATAAACAATCAAGCCATTAACATTTATCATTAGTTTGTCATCATGAGCAACTCAGAACTACTGTGTTGGTCATAAATGTTCCCACAAGGCAGACCTCCATCTGGTGTACCATAATAAAATTACAAATATTTACAGAATTGCAGCTATCAAAACAATGTGAAATATCTGCTAATGGAGTCTAATAAGGATTATCATCTACAAATCTTCTATCTACATGTTTTGTTCGGGTTGGTCACCAAAACCTTTACCTACTACAGTAAACTGCTGAATTTAGGGGTCATTAGGATGGCGGGCGGACTTGAGTCCACCCGCCATCCCAGCGGTAACGGGACCGCCCGCCTGTCATGCGGCGGTCCCGCACCCCTAATTATGATGCGACCGCCACCGCGGTGGTCGCATCTGGCAATTTAACATTGCGGCGGGTGCTGCTGGCTGCAGCACCCGCCGCAATGTCAAATGGCCATGTTGTGCATTTCCATGCACAACATGGCAGGCACCACGTGGTGCCTGCCACCTTATGCATGGAAATGGAGGGGCATACCATGGGTACGCCCCCAGTGCACAACTGCCACCCCCACAGAGGGGGCCCGCAACAGGCCCCCAAAGCCAGTCTCTGCCTGTCTTTTTGCGGCGGGATATCAGCCGCAAAAAGACAGGCAGAAGGGCTCATCCTAATCACTGCACAGCACCGCTGCAATGATGCCCTGGATCCGGGTTCCGCAAGGCGGGTGGAAAAGGACCGCCTTGCGGGACCATGGCGGATGGACTTTCCATCCGCCGCGGTAAAAATGTGATTCCCACCGCCATCCTAATTTGGCGGTGGGTGAATCACATTGTGATGGTGGGAGGATCGCCACCGCCGGGCCGGCGGTGGCGATCCTCCCGCCATCATAATGAGCCCCTTAGTGTAACAAAATGGTAGGCCATAATTTGGGGAACTTTCCATTATGCCTATTATGCAATTTGTTTTAAATGATACCTTATCACATAATTGATTGTCGCAAAATTTTAGCACAGGAGGGCACGAACAACAAGTGCTCATTTTCAGGTTGTTTGTGGCACCTATGTTTTTCGTACTTGTTTTAGTGTAAAATGCATCTTTACATCATAAAATAATCCAAGGACACATTCATGCTAAAAGATGGTGCTAAATGAGGGATTTGCATTTTTTGCTATTTTCGAAATGTTTGCGTAACTGCAAGAAAGTAAATTACATGAATTTCAAACACCCCTACAAAAGGCTTACCTACAGGCTGTACAACAGTGTATAACAATCCACCTCTAAACCCCTAAATTTTCATTATAAACAGATCACTCCAAAATAATTCTACATAACTTTCTGAAATGAACTGATATATAGCCTTTACCATTGGCTTGACACTATAGCCAACACAAGCTCCCTGAAGTGTACATATGCTGGCAACATCATGCACAGATATATACAATTACTAATATGTAGGTTATTCCAGTTGGCAAAATAATATACTTCACCTCTAAATACGGCCTAACAGGAATGATCACCGTCAAAATCTTTCAGTCTCAGGGTTTTTCAGAGTGAGTAGCCAACAACAAAACAATCTGTAGGCGTTAACACAGAGTAGTATTAATATACACTGAAATGCCTATTGACTTTAACATATGTTTTTCATAATAAACACATCAGGTCTCCTGCCTTTTCATGCCATTTACCAATAAACAGGTCAGACCTATAGCCATAATCATTGGCTTGCTACCATACCCAACTCAGTCCTGTTATATTCAGTTATTGAGTATAAGCCTTGCCACAGCTAAAAAATGAAAGCTAGGCATGACATGCTGGCCTGCTTCAGCCACTTCTCAAACTAGGAAGCATGTTGTTGGATAAATACTGAACACTTAGCATAGGCTGGAAATTTGGGAGGAGCCAAAGGAATCAGTAACAGCTTCCTCCTTCACATGAAATTTAAAATACAGAAACCATTTCAGACTGAAATGTTCATCTCTGATCATCAACAGGTGAGGAAACTGTTCTGAAACAGGAGAAAGGGTTGCTCCCTCATTTTCTGAGGGGTGGGTACTGGAAGGGGACATAGAGCTTCAGAGAGGAGAGTTTGTCTAATGCCACTTAGAATAAGGGACTTTGGTAACATTTACAGTAAGGAGACATCAGAAGTGTTGCAAAAGAGGGTTGTGTTTTGGTGACAATTCTAATAGGCTTGTGTAGAGCTAATTATCGAATCACTTTACATAGTCCCTTTTTGACGTACTCCTGAAAAGTCTTTTTAGGATGATCACCTAAGTTCTGGAGACAGCTTAGCTGTCTAGCCAAGCCAAAAAAGAGATTCTTGTCCTTGAACACAAGAAATCATTTGGAGAGTCAATAAGCTATAGAAGCGGTTGTGCACTGCACAATACTAGAGGAAGGACAGACAATCTATTTGAATTAATGTATGGACTAGCCAATCTGCAGACATCATCAGTAATTTTAATCAAGGATAAAACCTTAGTTGAGTTATTTTTGCTTTCTTCCATGAACAAAATAATACAATTGATGAAACTAAGTTGTTGTTTGGGTCCCTATAGTCTACACTTATTTACTATAAAAATAAGTACTCATTGGTGAGCAGAGCAACTGATGCAATTCTTTTGATAGGTCGTTGAAACTGGAATCATTCCACAACACAGGTGCTGAAGGTAAACCCATCCACATGAAGGGTGCTTGTAATCTCCCATTTAATTACCACTTCATAATCTTGACTGATTTTTGGTCTAAAATATTCTCTAAAATAACACTACATCATTTAAAAAGAATGGGTGCAAGACAATAATTTATTACCAACTTAACACAGAGGTTTAAGTGGGCAACAATCAATTGTAGGCCACTGCTTAATATTGTGGGCTACAGCATGGAAGTCAGTTGAGCAAAATGGAAATTGTGTTGCTGTTTTTTCACAGTCTTTGATAAGGTGACCCTTGGACCCTCTGGTTAACATAGCAATACATGGACCATTCTCCCTTATCTTATCTATTTTACAGCCTGGGTGATTATATATATAGAAAAATATAGAAAATGGTCTTAACCAGAGGTGTATATTGACCCCACCTCTTTTTTGGATTATATTTAGCAGGTCTTGTGAGTACTCTGAAAGATTCAAATTCATTTTCACCTAAAATTGTTGGAATCCATGTTTGATCTATTCTTTACGCAGATGATTTAGTTGTTATGTATTACAAACCAACAGGCATTCAAAAAAATTAAATGCTCTTTTTAGTTTCTGTGCATTAAATTATTTAACTATCAATGTGGATAAAATAAAAATTAGGATCATCAGGAAAAGGCAATCAGAAGATTCTTTGTACTTGGAATTTGGGAAGTAAAAACACTTGAAGAAGTTCATCTGAATAGTTATACATGCAACTTACAAGCAACTTAAAATGAATATTCACTATGACTCTTTAAAAATGAAATCTAATGTAATATTAGGAGCCCTAATCAAATGTAATAATTAATATTGTAACTATTCTCTGGCCACGTTAATTAAAGGCTATAAAAGCGATATAACGAATATGACATTATTTAATGACAATCCAAGAATACCATGGGCCTCCTTCAAAAACCATTGTCTAAAGAAAATGCATAATCGTCCCTCTGGAAGCCTGGTTCATGAAGTATGCTATGAATTTTGGACAGCAATGGCAAACTTTTTAGCACAAAGATTTTTCAATAGAGCAGCAAAAAATTAGGAAATGAATACAATCTCCTGTTACTGTTGGAAAGAGGCTTCATCAAGTGAAAGGTCATGGGCTTTTAATTTATTGAGTTGTATGAAAATGGCCAGATCATATTTATGAATTAAAGGGGGCATTAAGATATGAACAGCCTTTCCTTTTAAAGATCTACTAAACCACACTGCACTGAATATATAAATCAAAGCGATTTCATCTGGACATAAATCAGTTATTCATAAAAGATGATTTCAGTACAAGTGTTACACCAGGCAGGGCAACTTATATATGTAAGGACATTTTTGAAAAAGTACAAATATTCATTTAGTGATAGACTTATGTCTCTTATTAGAAATATTGACCCTCCCCCGACATGCACAGTGTTTTCATTGATGATGTATTTCAGATGTCTTCAGTGATGTTTTCAATGATGTTTTAGAACATGTTGTGAGTAATGTAATATGCAAGGTCATAAGCTGTGCATGGCGAGGGTGTAAGTTATAGTGACTTGAAATAACTATAACTGGTCAATTTCAGTGTTTTTTTAGTTTAAAATGTTAAGTTTAAACTGACATTTTCACCTAACTATAACATCACTTTAAACTTTGTTTTTTTCAGTGAATTTCTGAGGTTTTTGTTTAATGCAAAGTAAGATGCTATTACCATACATAACTATAATGTCACTTTTACCTTTTTTCAGTGAATTTCTAGGATTTTTTAACCTAAATTAATATTTTACCATACATAACTGTGCCAGCCCCGTCGCTGCACACTGCCTTTTGCCATGTGCATTATTGGGTTGGCGGAAGAGTGGGTCTGCAGCCAGGCATTGTGCCCAACCCCGATAGACAGCCAACCACCCATTGTGCATGGCGGGTTAGCCATTAGGCCTGGTCTGTGGCCAGGCTCTGCATCCAACCTCCCCCTCACAGGCGGCCACCCCCGCCAAACACTTCTTTCAGTCATACGCAGCATGTGGTTTGCTGCAGGACCTGCCTGCGTCCAGGCTCTGCACCTAAACCCCCACGGGCAGTCACTCCCCACTGCGCATGGCCTTTGGATGTGCACTGTGTAGGGCAGGCCATTGCCTGTGTCCTAGCCCTGCACCCAACAACAGAGGGCAGCCAACCCTCGTGCATGGCCTTTAGCCGTGCAAAGCATGGAGTTGGCCGCAGGGCCTGGGCTCAACCCAACCTCCAGTAGGTGGCCACCACCTGCTGCGCTTGGCTCTGACTGTGCATGGTGTGGGTTAGCTACAGGGCCAACCTCCCTAAGTGCCTCCTTACCACAGACACTTAAGCCTCTGCTTTTTTTCAAAATGGTTTTCTGACTGAGGTACCTAGTCCTGAAATAGAGGACGCAACATTTTTCCTCATGTTGATGCCAGTCGGAGTATAAGATTCTATAGGACCCGTGGGAGTGAGACAACTGATGGAAAAGAAGCCTTCTCAGCCAATCAGATTGCTGTATTATTTAAACTTGCATGCTCACTGGACTCCAGCAAGAGTCCTACGAACCCAACCATCCAGATATACTCAAATTTTGAACCTTAATTTCTCAAAAACTACTCATTAGATTTACACCACATCACAAACAGAACTGTTTCTTGGTAACAGTCTACCATTCTCCCATATTTGGTGTAATTCCATTCAACCATGTGTGCTGTAGCAGTTTTCCAAATAGCCTATATAAATTGCATGCAGTACTTAAATTTGGATATCCTTTTTCTTGACACCCATTTGACGGATCACCATGAAATTTTACAGAGGGAGCCGAGGTGGATAAATTGTTTTGGAGAAAGTTTTGTGAAGAGTCATCAAATTGTGCCAACGTTATTAGCAAACCATAAAATGCTCTTCCTGTGGCAACTCGGTCCTAGCTGTACCTATATAGCAGCGACTGGCAGAGGAAAATAGTAACAACAATTAAGTATATTTGTGGAGGCATCTGGAGAGTGTCAGAGCACTTTCTGAGGGAGTGGTTTTGGAATATATATATATATTCACAAAAATAAAACAAAGGTTAAATTAACGTTATAGTTAGGTGAAATGTTCAGTGAAAACGTAACTTTTTCAACTCTAAAAACCACAGAAATACACCAGTTATAGTTATCTCAAGTAACTATAACTCTACCTTAAAATAACTATAACTTGCACTCCCACCATGCAGTTTTCTCATCAATAATTTAATTGCAGATGTTGCAGTGACATTATCGATGATGTTGCAGAAGATATCATAAGTGACCTAAAATATGTGGTAATTAGCAGTGCATGGTGTGGGCATGAATTATAGTTACCTTAGGACATGAGTTATAGTTACTTTAACCTTTGTTTTTTTTCAGTGAATTTCTAGGGTTTTTTAAACAGAAAGTAAAGAAGGCCATGCAGAGTGGGGCGTTAGCCGACTCCTCGAAGGCATCCAACTCCACGCTCCAGAAGACCTTTAGCTGTGCATGGCAGGGGGTTGGTTAAGAGTCCCACAGGCTGTCAAACCCCCCTCTCTGCACCCAACATCCACCCTATATACATTAAGGAGAATATCAAAGCTAAAATAAGCAAGATGCTAAAATTGGGAGTCATTGCACCATCTTAGAGCCCATGGGCTAGCCCAGTTGTTTTAGTCCTAACACCTCACACACAGGATGGAGAGAAAGAGATAAGGTTTTGTGTGGACTATAGGGGCCTCAATGCAGTTACCAAAATGGATGCACACCTAATTCCTAGGGCTGATGAACTGATTGACAGGTTTTGGGCAGCCAAATATCTCAGTACTTTTGATCTAATATCAGGATACTGGCAGATAGATTTCACCACTGGAGCAAAAGAAAAGTCAGCATTCTCAACCCCAGATGGGGATTATCAGTTTACTGTTATGACCTTTGGATAAAAGACTGCCCCTGTCACCTTCCAAAGGTTGATGAAAAACATCCTTGCTGTGTTGGAGTCCTTTAGTGCAGCTTTTAGTGCAGCTTATCTTGATGATATTGCTGTCTTTAGCTCCAACTGGCAGGATCACCTGATCCACCATGGCAAGGTCCATGGCAAGGTCCTTGAGGCTCTGAAAAGTGCTGGCCCCACTATCAAGGCAAGCAAGTGCCGGATAGGGCAGGGCACAATTGTGTATTTGGGCTACCTTGTAGGTGGAGGCCAAGTTCAGCCCTTACAAGCCAAGATCCAGACAATTCTGGACTGGGTAGCTCCAACATCCCAGAACCAAGTCAGGGCATTCCTTGGCATGACTAGGTACTGCAGGAGGTTTGTGAGGGGATATGGGTCCATTGTGGTCCCCTCCCAGAACTGAGCTCCAAAAAGATGTCCAAGTAGGTTAACTGGAGAGTGAGCTGTCAAAAGGCTAATGACACCCTGAAGAAAGCAATGTGCTCAGCACTCACTCTGAAAGCTCCAGATTATACCAGGCAGTTCATAGTGCAGACAGATGCCTCTGAACATGGTATTGGAGAAGTCCTATCCCAGACCCATGATGATGGCCATGACCAACCTGTTGGTTTCATCAGCAGAAGTTTACTCCCCAGAGAGCAGCTTTGGAGTGCCCCTGAAAGGAAAGTCTTTGCTGTGGTTTTGTCCCGGAAGAAGCTGAGACCATACGTGTTTGGCGCTCACTTCTTAGTTCGAACTGACCACAAGCCTCTCAGATAGCTCACGCAAATGAAAATTGAAAACCCCAAACCCCAAAATATTAAGGTGGTCCTTATCTCTACAGGGAATGGACTCTACAGTGGAACACAGACCTGGGACTGACCATGCCAATGCAGATGGTCAGTTAGGCATTTAGGAAAGTGCCTCTTTTGACATGGTTAGCTCCCACTTTTTGCCAGGAACATGGTGTGATTTCAAATGAAAGTGCATTGGGTCCCTGCTAACCAGGTTCCCAGTTCCAGAGCTCTTTCCTAAAACTGCACCACAATTGGCACAACTTAAGCAACCCCTGTAAGTTCCTAGTAAATGGTACCCCTAGTAGCTAGGGCATTGGGACTGAAGAGGGTCCACTAGAGCAGCAGCACAAATTGTGCCACTCTAACGACCCTCACGAAGACCATGCAAACTTCCATTGCATGCTGCGTGTCATGGTCCAGAGAAAACTGAAGAGTCAACATGGCACAAATCCCTGAATATCTTTTTTCACTTGGGTGGTACTTCTTTTGTTTTCACTTGGAAGTAGGTCATTTACTTCTTCATCTGTTCATTCATGTATCCCCTGTACACAGCCTATCAACCAGTTAACAACATTCACATTCAGATAGACTATACTGGCTTCAATTAGCTCACTCAAGCAGTTTGATTTACAGTCATATGACTGTTTATGTACTCTGGAGTCGCATGACATCAGCTCGTCTGTTATCTATCGGGATTTCGGGTTCTCCACGTGTCTATAGTCGCATCATCATACTGATTAGACAGCGTCCACATTAACCGATGTTGAAATCTGGAGGCAATTCAGCTATGAAAGGAGTTATTTTTGAATTCATCTATATGATTAGGCAACCTAGTATATTTTTGAGAGGGTGGTCTTGTATCAATTTAGACATACTAATAAGTTTACACTTCTTAATACAGTAAGGTGAACTTCCAATATGGCAGCTGCAGTTCTGACGTTCTGCCGGACTTCTAAATGTAGAAAAATAGTAATATATCCTTTGGTTGGCAAATACTGAGAGAACTCTTACTCATTCACTCACCTAAATCATAGACATTCAATCATGGGGTATTGCCCGTTTTGGTTATTGTCTATGTGTAATAATTGTATGTTTTTAATTGTAGATATCATCAGAGAGTAATATCTTTAGTCTTGATAAAGATGGTGTAAATCAAGATAATACCATCGAAACGCATCAACGCCATAGAACCATAATCCGCACAGTGGGCTGCCACACTTGATATTGATTAACTTTTGTACATCAGGGTCCAGCCCCAACATTACCTCATACAGATATGGTCACCTTATGACAAAGTGTAGTGTCTTTTTGATACTCTCATCTAATTGTCTTTGTTATTGAGTTTGTTCATTTGTTTATTTATAGTGTGATGTTTTTTTGAATTTGAACATAAATATACTATGTATGATTAACTGTTTTTTAATTTGTTACAATTGTTTTATTTGCTTTTAATAAATTGATACATAACATTTCCAATATTTTCTTTGTGTACTGGCACACTGCTTTTTCAATTGGTACTGTATCGACCATGATTGAATGTGTGTGATTTAGGTGAGTGAATGAGTAAGAGTTCTCTCAGTATTTGCCAACCAAAGGATATATTGCTATTTTTCTAGATTGAACCCTAGTCCTTTGGTGCACAAAGGGTTCCTCTCATTTTTTCAAGGGACTTCTAAATGTACAAGTCCTGTTTCTTTGGTTAGTACTCCAAAACTCCGATTTTAAGAAGTTCAACATCAGTGAACATTTTTACTTCTTATAATATGGAGCCGACTGCCAGATCACACATTATGCGAAACAGAAAGATCTTCCGTAGGTAAGAACCTTCTTGAGGCATCCTTGTCAGAATCTAACCTTCAGTATACATATCAACATAGAAAGATAGTTTATTTCTATCTTGCAGGGTCAGCCGTTATTGCTCCCCACATGCAAGCTGAATATACCTTATTATACCGGTTTTCCCACGAGGAACCAGCGCAGAGGTATTATAACTAGGTACAGTCTCTTATCGCTTACCACAATACATATTGGTTTACATAAAGGTTAAAGGTCATGATACATCTTTTTTTAGATTGCTTTTACATGGAAAGCACACATAGAGAGTCCGAAGATTTGCACACATTTGGAAGTATTTTTGTAGTAAGTAGCCAGTCTTTTAAACACATTTGGAAGCGTCTACAGTTATTCGGTTTTTTGAACACTTTGCATGCCATTTTGAGATACATCTTACGGGGGTGAACTTTTCTGTTAATCTTGTTTCACTGACATTTACCCAGCAATTTATTGGGTTATAAGACAATGACCCCATTCTTCTTCCTTGCACAACACAATTTTTGGTTGGTTACGGGACCTCCAGTCAACTTGTATCACTATGAATATGGATAGCATGAGATTGCTTATTTTTCTTCGAGCATCACTGATGGCTTTGTAACTGAATTACAGATTGGTAATATGAGCATGAGCATGCCTCCATGTATATTGTCATTTACTTATTCATTAATACAAATATTTGTTAATTTTTATAGTGGCCCCCAAAGAAGGGATGTCAATCTCGAAATGCATTGGGCATTCATCATAGCGCCATGAGAGTGTACTCATTTGTAAAATAGGCCAATTTCGTTTTCTTTGACGATTCCTATGTTGATTGGATCAAGTATAAATGTATGATTTCTTGAGAATAGTTATTGTACAGTGACTTAAATGATTGTATAGTCACTATGTTATATTAAACATAAAGAGTACTGAAAACAAACTTATTTTGTTTAAGTAATATCATTTTATTATGAGTAAAGAGTGTTTTTTTTTTTAGTTTTATATAGCGCGAACTACGCCCGAGACATCGGGTATCAGAGTGCTTTACACGAGCACCAGTTTCGTTACAGATGGACACACACATTCATTTTTTTGTTAGGCACGGGGAGATTAAGTGATTTGCCTAGAATCACAGGATGTTGAGCATCGTTGCCGAGACACGAACCCGGTTCCCCAGCATTGAGGTCGACCACTCTAGCCTTAAGGCTACATCCTCTCCCTTTGATAAATTTGTTGCTGTGCAGCCAGGTCACAAGTGACTAATGACACTTGCCATAGATTGAGTTTATACGTGGGGCAGGCAGCCACATTTTTGACTAGCACGCTAAACTACACAAAAATAAAGAAAAAACAATAGTTTAGATTTTTAAGCTACATATAAATGGTGTGCGCAATACACAGACATATAAACAAATCCCTGTGTGCCATGCCTCCAGACACTAGATGAGGTATAGGTGCGTCACCTCTACTGCAGACCTTAACGCCTTAAGGCAGGGTGCACTATGCCACAACTGTGGTCATATTTGCCTGTGCTGATTGACCCTACAATATCCAAGTCCATTCTTGGACATTCTAAGTGCACAGGGAAGCCATATAGGGTACATAGGCTGCACACCTTTCATTATGGATTCACCAGCACAATGATGACTTAACTGCACCAAGGGATGTTTGGTACCAAACATCTTGTTTTAATAAATTCACTCTGATTCCAGTGTTGGATCTATTAATAAATGCACACAGAGGGCACATTAGAGGTGCCCCTGAAAACCTAACAAACATTGTTGTGGTATCTGACTAGTCTTAGCCAGCCTGCCACAACCAGACATGTTTCTGACCTCTTGGGGTGAGAGCCTTTGTTCTCAGATGCTGGGAACAATGCCTACTCTGGGTGGAGGTGCTTCACACCTCCTCCAGGCTGAAATGGCATTCCAAAGAGGGAAGCTACAAAGGCGATGCCACCTTTGAATTTCAACCCAGGCATCTCCAGTTACTGGAGGATGCCGTGCCCCGTGTCCTGCTTCACTTTTGGCAGGACAGGCATTTGCCAGATTGGGAGGTGGTTCCACATTCAGCCAGCACCACCCCTAAGGTGGGGCAGGTGATGTGGACCACACTTTTCCAATTCCTCCATCTTGTGTTGGAGAGAATTTGCCAATCAGGCTCAGGGTTATGACCACTTCCCAACTGAAGTGATCATAGGAGGTGTAATGGCCATAAAGGAAGGTAGCCTTTTTGCTACTACCTGGTACTCCCTTTAAAACCCCAAAATGTAGTATTTAAGTGGCAGCACTGTACCCTGATCTTTAGATTTAACAGACCTAAGAAGAAAATGGAAAGAGAAGAGCTGCTGCACGGAGAATGAAGTATCTACTGCAGAAGTTTGGTGTGAAACCCTGCCTGCTGCCTCAAGGACTTGACCATCATGATGTGCTGTCTTGTCCTGCTGCTATGAGGCCTCCAAGAACCCCGGAGCACCTCCAGCCCTTAAACAATCACCAGAGAGCTCCCTTGGAATATAGGGACTACTCCCCTACAGTCCGCAGGCTCCGAACTCACAGGATCTGGGTTACCAACTTGCTGCTCCCTGGTGACGCCAATGCAGCAACCAAACTAGAAGAGGTACACCAGCTCCAGAGGGTCAGATCTGTTCCTCCACCAAGTGAGAGGACACCAGGACCTACCGAAGTGGCACCGTAGCAATATCTGAGGTACTGGACCACCTGCACCGACACCGAGACGAAGAGTCCTACCCGGACTCCAACTGCCCAGGAAGCAAGCACCCGTTGAAGGACATCGAGACCCCTGAGACCTACGAGACCCCTGAGACCTACTCCATGAGTGGCCCAGCTGTCCCGGAATCATCCCTGCAACCTACTTGGTCCTGACCACGAAGACCATCTTGAAGTACAGAGCCTGGCTGACCTAACTGCTCTGCACCCACCCTGCCTGGCCTGAGTAGCATGAACCAGCTGTGCTCCCATGGTCTTGAGGCCCTTGTGATCCGATCCCTCTTTTGGGGTCCCTTGGACTTACCTGTAAGTCCCCTTGTGCAACCTGTTTTGAGGTGGCCCCCGTCGTCATAGCACACCTGCTACCAACGACCTCAGCACCCTGCTCCCGGCCGAAGTCCAGGTTGCTCCCAATGATTTGCTGGTGGAGCTTTGGACCTGGCCTTGCTACCCTCCAAAAACCTGAAAGTAAACCCCGAGATTCAACTGTACTATTTTCTATACATTTTCCGGTTTTTCTCCATAGACTTTTTTTGTGCGTAATTGTGTACAACTGTGAGTTATTTTCCAAACTGTAAAAATTCATTACAAAAGAAGCACTTACCTGTGAATGAAGTTCTTGGTCTTCAAATGTATATAAAAATCAGTTTTATTTTTTCTAATTGGTCTCAGATTTATTCTTGAGTGTGTGTCTAATTTATTGCCTCTGTGAGTACAACAAATGCTTAGCACTACCATCTGATAAGCCTAATTGCTCGCCCACACTACCAAAAATAGAGCGTTAGTATTATCTACGTTTGGCTTTGTAAACCAATCTGGATCTCATGGGACTCTCTGCATAGTGTACTTCGTTTTAATACACTATTTAGAGAGCCAGCTTCAACACACCCTAAAAACCCTAAGTAATACTATACAAGAAGAAATGTTCTGATTCTCTTACTATTCCAACATTATATTTGTATTTAAATGCTACTCTCACGTTTCTCTTCTCCATGCTCATAACATTGTATGAAATTCACGCACTCACAACGCCTACCTAGTCCTGACAAATGCTTTCATAAGTACATGATTTTGCAGCTGCATTTTCTATTGTAGATTAAAAAATGTTTATCAATGTACTCTGTTCCCTCTCGCAACATGCAAACGTATTGACGAAGCCAGACAATCAAGGAATGTACAGTGGTAAAAAACAATAACATGCAGGTCAAATCAACCAAAGCAGCCATCCCCATTGACATTACCAGTACATACCCATTCTACTTATTTGCAAGAAAGAGTTAACCGAGGAGTGGGGTGATTTCAGAGCTCCATCACTCCTCACATCTCATCTCATTTCATATTGAATAATTAATTATAAATACCGCCGAGCCATTAGTGTCATACGTGCAATTCTGTAGAGTGGAAGCCTCTAACTGTTAGGGAACCAATTTGCATTTTATAATTTTTCCTTTCCTCCATAACACAGAGGTCCATATCCACTGGGGATAAACAATAAATCATTAGTTCTGGAAAGTAGTCATCAAAAAATATATCTCTTCAGAGATGACAGTTACAGAGGTTGAACGTAGGAATAATGAAATTAATGCAGGTCTTTGAGAGAATTTCCGGCATCCAATTTGCATGGTAACTATATATTTAAAAAGAAATGAATATCTCTCAAACTAGAATAGTTTATGAGACCATAAGCACCGTGATGGAATTGGAATTTGTTGGGACTGATATCAATGTGTATATGTGGAAACCGTTCTAATAAAAAGCAAACTGCAAATGTGGATTCCATGCTTACATTCATGCACATGATATCAACTTCCTTTTGTCTGTAGAAGTAACAAGACTATGAACCATTCTCAGTTGTCTTGCAAAATATCAAGAAAGATAAAAAATATTGTGCCTTTTTCTCAAACATGTTTGCAGTCTCATTCATGTCTGTAAACCATAAATTGGGACATGCTCCTGCACGCTATAGGCCTCATTAATGGCATTTTGGCGTAGGACAGAGCAGTAAGGCAGCTTGCTGCGCTGCCCTATGCCAAAATGAAAGGGCAGGAATGCACAATATTTAAGCAATGCAGTACGTTCCTTTACTTTCTGCCTGCGCTGGTGCCATTTCAGGGACCTAGCGCCAATGTAGGCACCATTGTACCATGGTGCAAGGGTGCCTCCGCTGCAGGCAGGATTGTTTTTGTGCAGGAAGGGGCACCTTCCTGCACAAAAACAATCCTAGGATGCTGTAATGAGCAACAGACTAATGGGATAGTTGTATAAAGAGGTTTATTCCAACTACAGCGAGAATCCCAACAACGAATGTCGCAACTGTTGAAGGAATGCAGAGCACGCAAGGCTTATTAAAAAAATACATATTATTTTATGCTATGCTAGCACGTGCCCGGCGCATACAAGACAAACTGCGCGACAGGCACGTGACAAATATGTCAGAAATGCAATCTTACAATAGTACATCACCCTCCCCCTCAAAACAAAACCCTTATAACCAAGAGTACACTAAATCAGAAACATGTAATTAACCCACACATTAATACATTACAAAATCTTTGAATTTGTCAGGTATTTTGACATTGCAATTGGCACATTGTCTGCTGTGCGCCAATTCAGCTACAGCAAAGTGATTAAATGAAATAGGAAGCTCATCTATGACTGATTGTACATGTTCATTCACAGTAACAGGTGTGTGCTGCACACAGAATGCCCAGCAGATTCCACAACTGGTCTGCCTTTACTTAATATAATCTTCTACCATCCCTTGTTCTCAAGTAATGCAGCCCCTTTACTAACTCTTTCAACTTTAAGTGGTGTGATATAAACAGATTCACCCTTCTGTGATCTGACTGGGATTTTGATCAATACCCAGTTCCCTTTTTATAAATCCTGGAAAGACACATTGTGACTATCATCAAAATTCGTTTTGATTTTAATTTGATTTGCAACAACTTTTGAGACAATCTGACCCTTACTCATTCCCCCTTTCGTTCTAGCATTGACAACCTATTTCTCCAACCAAGTGGGAAGGAGAGCGGTATGAGGACTTCTTTCTCTGAATAAAGAAAAGGTGTCACCCCGGTGGTACAATGTGGTGTGGTGTTATAACACCAAACTTTCTGTTTTAGAAATGATTTGACATCTAGATTTGCATCTAAAGCAGTTTCCACCCCCTCTTTGATCATCCAATTACCTCTCTCTACTAATCCTTTGAAGGAAATTTAATGTAAAGCTACTTACAAATGGGTGACATTATGTTTTTTTTTTAAACTTGGGCATACCATCAGAAGCAAAATGTGTCCCATTGTCAGTTATAATACATCTGGGTTCTCCTTCTAAACTGAAGACCTTTTCCAAGAAATTCGTTGCTGAATCTGTGTCAGGTGATCTAACAAATTAGAATAGTAATCCATTACCAAAACCACAAATCTCATGGTGTCAGGCAATAATACATATGGTCCAGAAAAATCCATTCTCAATTTCTCCCATGCAGCATCCGGGTAAGCCACATGATGTAATGGGGTCTTGTGCACTTTCCAGTGTTTATCTGACAATAAACATTCTGGACATTTGTCAATCAGAAATCTGACCTGTGCATCAATACCTGGCCACCAATAAAACTGTTTAGCATGCATTATAGTTTTGGTTGCACCTAGATGACCTTGATGTGCTTGTGTAATAATGGTATTACTTAGATTAGTGGGAGGTATATACGAATCCCCTCTCAAAAGCAAACCATTTGCTAGGGATAATTCATCAGACACTTTAGCAAACAATTTCAACTCTGCAACAGGATGTTAATTCCCAGGCCACCCTAGAACAACATACTCACTCACTTTGTTCAAAATAACATCAGTCTGACAAGCAGACAACCATTCAGATTAATGCCTGTACCACTCTCCCCACTGACAGCATCAACAGATGATATACACAACATTACATCATCCAACATACAATCATCACTCATATCCTCAATTTGCATGTGTGAAAGAGATTCTGCACCAAACAAATTCCACCTGGGACATGCTTAATTTCAAAGACAAACTCTTGAAGTTTAGACACTAACCTCATTAGCTGGCTGACAAGTAATTACCTGAACCTGCAGTGAAAATATGCACTAAAGGCTTGTGATCCGTATTATTTTTGTATTGCTTGAGTGATCTGGATGCAAAGGCCACAGTGTATTCCCTTCCAGACATTCTTTGATTAAAAACAGCTCCCAGACCACACTGGCTAGCATCTACAGTGATGATTGAAGATTGACCATCTTGAAATGCATTTAACGCAGGAGCTTTTTCAATGAGTACTTTAAGTTCATCAAAATCATTCTTCTTATCAACGGACCAAACAATTTTCTCGCCTTTCCTCAGTAATGCTCTTAAAGGTTCAACAGCTTGCGCGTAGCCAGGAACAAATCTGACATAATACTCAGCAAGGCCAAGAAAAGAGTGAAGAGCTTCCCTGTCAGAAGGAGCCTTCGCTTCTTTAAAAGCCCTGATGAAAGACTACTTGGGTCTGATTCCTGATGCCAAAATGGTGTGCACAAGGCATTCAAACTCAATAGTAACAAATATACACTTGTCCTCTCTAATAGTCATTCCTGTTTGCAAAAGCACATTAAGTACCTGTCTTCAAATCCGGTTGGGCTCTTCAATAGTGTCTGAAAAAATCAGGATATAGGGGGGGATTATAATGGTGGTGAACCTGCCACCGGCAGGCTGCTGGTGGCTGGTTCACTGCCATCGTGCGGCCAATTACTGCCCGCATTGTAATTGGGCATGTGGGACCCCCGACACTATGTCTGGCGGTCCCCATTTCCGTTAGGGTAGCGGCGGACGTGAGTCTGCCCTCCCATCCTAATCAGGCCCATAGTCTTGATAAGCCTGCACTCCCCTGAGATTGCCGAACAGATGATCTATCATCTGTTGAAATACACTGGCAGCTGATGCCAGGCCAAACGGGAATCAGGTATTTGAATGCCCCAAGTGGTGTGACGAAAGTGGTCAATTCCTGTGATTCCTTTGCAGGGGCTACTTAGTGATAATCTAACCTAAGATCAATTCAGAGAGAACCACTTGGCACCACCTAAATTAGTTAAAAGCTCTTGAATTCTAGGAAGAGGATGTCAATCAATGTGTGTGTTAGCATTAAGACTTTTTAAGTCAGAGCACAATCTAATTTCTCCTGTCCTTTTTCATCCGACTACAATGGGCGCAACCCAGAGTGATGAATCACAATGTCTTATGATATCTTGAGAACGTAAATTCTGTAACATAAGTTTCAATTACTCCCTGACACTCAACGGGACAGGTCTTACTTTGTGTACGACCAGTTGGGCTAGAGGTTTGAGCCTGATGCGGTGTTCAAATTCTTTCATATTGCCTACTTCCTCACAAAAAAGTTGTTTGAACTCACTCAAGATACTCTTTACTGATCATTCACATTGCAAATATAATCACTAGGTAACTTTCCTAAATCATTGGCATATCAGAGTCAGGTTTTAACAGTAGGCCCTTTTTTGCCAAGCCCTGCCACCCTAAAAATGTAAATGTTTCTACCTTTCACAGCACATGAGTCTTGGTGGTTGTCACCCTACCCATGCAAACCACTTTGGCTGAAAAGAAACCTAACATCTCGATATCTTTCACACCAAAGGCTTTAGGGTGTACATCAGTAGAGATCAGTGATCTATCCCAGTGCTCATGAAACATAGTATCCCTCAAAATGGTAATTGGAGACCATGAGCCTGCCATAACCTGCAATATAACTCCATCAATCACAGCTTTGCATATGGGACCCTTAATTTAAGTACATATTGAATTACACTCTATAGTTAGAACCACTTTGTTAATTGACTCCATACAGGTATCAACTTCAGTATCCACTCTACTAATTTTAACTGTGTTCTTTTTACTCCTACACATTGACTGAAAATGGCCTATTTTCTTGCAGAACACACATCTCCTTCCAAAATCTGGACATACTGTGAAACTGCTGTTGTGGCTGTTCGAACCACATCTGAATCACACAATTGAACCTTTCTTCTGTGTACTTTTATAATTCTTGTTTTTTGTGTTCATCAAACAAAGTGGATCAATATGTCAAGGCTCCTCAATAGCTAGCGCACTCACAGAAGCCTCAGAATGAAGTAATTTGGATGAAATAAGAGATCTTTTGATGCTTTTAGCCAAGTCAATGACCTAATTAAGTGTGGGATTACGGCAACTCAGCAATCCTTCTTTAATTTTACAAGATGAGCAACTGAACACAAACTGATCTCGTATGCTTGTTGTCAACATTCAAACCAAACTCATAAGTAAAAGCCAAAATCCTAAGTGCAGCAATCTACTCTTCAACTCCTTCATCCACAGCTTGTTTGTGTTTTAAAAAATTATGCTAGGTTCATGTGAAAACTGCTTGCATAAGTGCTCAAGAGCTTATACGTATACATTCCATTGAGCATCACCAGACTGGGATGCAGGTGCTTGTATGATTGTGAAATTGTCAAATATTTGCTACGGAGCAAGCCCTAAACTGCCAAATAATAAGGTAAATGTACGCTGAGGACTATATTTGCTCGCATCACTGGCTACAATGTGATTCAAAAATAGTCTAAGCCATTTAATGGCTGGCTTCCCAGGTTTGGCCAAAAAGGGAGGTGGTTGGGTGATTTGTTGAGGCATGGCCATATCTGCACAGTAAAAAATATAGAATTTCCCAGAACAACTATAAAAAACAAGCATTTGCAATGCAATCGGTCTCCCCTTTGGGACCTTATATGTACACTGCGAACTCCTTCTGCACAAACGTCTTCAGTGCTGAGATCCGTTGACAACATGCTCTCCACGGTGCAGCCATTAACCTCAAGACAGAGGGCGGGTAGGAAAATCTGGGTACACACCACGTGCGCCTCCTCCTTAATTGGCTTTGATCTAGTGCACAGAACAGCATGCAAACATGTAATACAGCCTCTCACGAGAGAGCACAGATGCATGTTCTTGTCCGCCATGTTCGAATGTATCTGCACAGCTAGGAAAGAGCTGCACACACATGTGGTAATTGTGTAAGGTCATATTTAATGCCATATATCAAGATATCACGCGCAACAGCGTCCAGATAACACGACTGCCCACTCAACACGTCGCCGCTCATCTGTGCTGCACCCTCGACCATCTCTTGCCCAGAGATTGATACTATAAGAAAGCTTCCGACCCCCTACAGTTTCATTTCACAAAGACTCCCGCTTTTAGGTGGACGTCCGGCGGCATTCCAGCCAGCGCAGCCTGTAACAGGCGTAGGTCTCCACGCTCCAGGAGACCTTGAGGGACCTTGAGGGAGAGGAGGCTAGCGTCATCAGGATGCAGGCACCACTCCTTCCAGTGGGTGTCCGGTGCCCAGCAGCCTGCAAGAGTGCTGGTAGACCCGTGTGTATCGAGATTATATGCGACCCCACTGCGCACTGTGATGTCCCAGATCCCACCTCCACATTGTGTCTTATTTGGTAGGACCCCCTCTGTGTTTTCAGATTTCACTCGGCTCCCCCGGACATTGTGGTGATATGTGATCCGTTTGTGCATTGTGATGCTAGAGGAGGACACGTGGGTGCCCTGAGATTTTCATTTTTAACTCATGTTTTTTTTTTACTTTTACAGCCTTCCCAGTGACTAGCGACTAGTTGTGAAACTTGTGAAGGTGGCCCGATCATTGTAACAGCAAACAACTCCTGTGCCGGTAGACCCGTGTGTATCGAGATTATATTGTATCGACCCCACTGCGCACTGAGATGTCACAGATCACACATCCACATTGTGTCTTATTTCGTATGACCTCCTCTGTGCTTTCACTGGTACTGCGATGCGGCGCTTGAGACTGAACGACAGACCTCAGACGTGAGTCTCATTGCCACGAAGCATTTAAACGCAATTGCATTGATGAGGGTGTGTAAGAGAAAAAAGAAGGGATGAGACTGAAGGGGAAATTAAATGTATAGAAAAAGGGGTGTAAACAACAATTACAAATCAAAGAAAAACGAATAAATGCTTACAGTGAGTAGCAGACAAAAGGAAAGAAAAGCCATGCTGTTATTCTGCGCTTCAAAGGAAGGGACATACACAGCCGTTCGTCACCAGCCATGCGAGCTAACACCTAAAACTTGCTGGAGAGAAGCAGTGGGCGCTTGCAACGTGGATGTTTCGCAGCTGCAGTCCCGGCAGCTGAGGCAGGCAGCTTTTGCACAGTCGTGGCAGCGGTTGCTGCTTTTACACAGACCCGGTGGGGTGGGTGCTCAGCTACCTCTGTACCGTCATGGCAGCAGGGGTTTCCCCCACCTCCTCCCGGCCGTGGTAGAGGCTGTGTGTGTATCGCAACAGTAATGGAGGCCGTAGCCTCTGCACACACCCGACAGCGGAGGAAGATGCCTCAACACAGACCCGGTAGAGAGGGAGGGGGGCGGGAGGGCTGCCTCTGCACAGACCCGTTGCCTTTGCAGCAGAGTAATGGTGCACCTGCCTCCTTACAGGCGCGGCCGAAGTAGAGGTTGCCTCTGCCCAGAGAAGACAGTTGGGTTGTTTGATTTACCACGGTCCCGAGAGCGGAGACCTCCTCCTCATGGACTCGGGAGACGGGGTTGCCTCCTCATGGCAGGGCACGGATGCGGGATGCCTCAGCGAAATCTTAACCGCGAGGCTGTCCTTATAGACAGTGCAGGACCACGTCTGCTGAGGCCTCTGAGCAGCTGAGCTGCTGGGGATGCTCAGCACAGACCCGAGAAAGCAAGCAAGCTCCACACAGATACTGACATTATTGTAGGCTGTTCGTCACTGTATGCAAAGTTCAGCAATTGCCCCCGTGTGTGCGTTCCTGAGGACTGACATCATTGAACCACCATCTGTTACAGCCAAGAAAACCAAATGGCGAATTGGGAAGACAGCACTGTTTTGTCGCGCATGCGTACGATGTAAGGCATCGCGCGCATGCGAGACAAAGTGTGCGACCTCATCCACCAATCACTCGACAAAGAAGCATTGAAAATGCAATAGGACTCGGATTTACCCGAGACCCATTGCATTTTAAATGCAAGTGCCGGCATGAAAGAAGGCACGAACGGGAGGGGGTGGGGGGGTGGTTGTGGTACAAAAAGTTACAGACTGCGGGAGGGAACGGGGAGAGACAGGGAAACAAAACTGTTTTACAAGTAAAGGGGCTGATAGCCTCGGAAGAGGAAAAATGACGCCATGGCAGTCAGGAGGCGGGACTAAGGAGGCAAAAACCAATGAAAATGCAGAATTTATCATTGCAGCCAATCAAATTTATGGCCACAAAGTGGGCGGATCTTCCCCGCTATACTGTATACAGCTTCTCTCGACAAGACAGTGCATGCGCTGCCTAGCCAAGACCTAAAAAACAGTAAAAGTTGTGCCAACAACCCAAAATAAATAAATATAGAATTTACCACACCCCGATGTTAATCAAACCTGAGGAAGTTGTAGATACTGAAATAGGAACACTGAGTATGTATTGAGCTCCGATTTGAATGACCAACTAAACTTGAGGAAAATGCTGCGTATGAAGGAATTACATGAATAAATTCCAGTCCAAGATGGCTTTGAAGCAAATGCTGCTAGTGGAATAATTGGTTGAATTCAGCCCAATCCAAGATGGCAGACATGTTTTAGAGTCATGTCATCACTACGTTTCATGCCAAGTCACGGGTTCAGCATGTAATCCAACTCTTGCGGATAGGTCTCAAAGAGCGTCTAGAGTGATGACATCACAGCGTTGTAAACCAAGTCACAGGCACAGATCCAACTCGCGCAGGTCAGTGAGACAGCACGATTCTAGGCACACACTCTGCTCGATAGCCTCTTCAGTTACAAAATTAAATTCCCCAAATCCACAATGAAGTATGCAATGTTGGTCATCCAGGAAAAGGAGGCAGCAGTCAACCAAGAACAAGACCTGACAAGGTCTCCCGCGGGTAGCTCAAAGCAAGTAACAATTTAAAATTTGTCAAAATGCGTCGGTGAGTGCAGTAAATCCAGGGTCCACTTGTCACTAATCTGTACTGAGCTGCTGACTCATTGGAAGGTTGAATATAGAGGCTTATTCCAAATCCAGGCACCAATGGTGCACCGTGACCAGCCAGAGAGAATCCCAACAACGAGTGTCGCAGCTGTTGAAGGAATGCTTACTAAAGACCCGCAGAGCATGCAAGCCTTATTCAAAGGAATACATGTTATGTTATGCTATGCTAACACGTGCCTGTCGCATGCAAGACAAACTGCGCGACAGGCATGTGACAAATACTATGCCACAAATGCAATCTCATGATGGTACAGAGGCGGTTTCCCCTTTCTATGTGTGCAGCACACATGCAAAGAGGAAAACCAAGGAGAAATTAAAATATTTCTCCTTGTAACCTCCTCACCTTGGAAGGCGTACGGATTGAATGCTTCCTCAGGTTTACATCACATTGTAAATCTGGGGGAAACCCACTGCAATGCCCATGGAATACCTCCTGGGCACAGAGTAAGGCAGTGCAGCGATTTGCACTGCATTGCCTTACTCATGATCTATGAGGCCACTCATAGCCACACAGGGTGGCTTTGCGTAGCTTCACAAATCTCTATTAGGGCCCTGCCTCATACATGTATCACTTTACACAGCGCAAAAGTGACGTAGGGCTCTCATAAATAAGCCCCTATGTGCATTATTATAGGGTGGGGTTATATACATACTTTGTCACATACCTGTCTGGATCAGCTAGTGACCTGTTTAAATTGTTTTTATATTTTATATCGAGGGCTATTAATTAAAGGATTTGTGTGTGTTGTTCTACCAATTCAGCAGGCACATTCCTTGTCCTGCGTAGGTGCCAGAGTGTAAAGCCGATAAGCGTATTTCCTGTCTATGCTCAAAATGACATGACTCACTTGCCACCGGTAGTGCTGAAATACATTTTGCTTGTAATAGCCCTTTTCATTGGAACAATACTGAATCGAAATGTGCTTGAGGCCGTCGGGATGTATACTTGCCTGGTAATTTCCCAGATTCTGCCCTGCAAATGATAGAGAATATGTCTTGATAAATAGAAGGAACATGGTAAAAGTAGACCTATATCCAATGGTGAGGCCCATCATAATTTTATTGGAATTGTCTGCCACCTTTCATAAGGTCAGCCACCTAATACTTGCCCAAAGTTTCCCAATTCAATTTTAAGGTCTCATAAGTCCATTGGTAAGGGTGGTCTAAGAGGTGTAAGCTGTACTGGAGGCAGGCTGATGACACAGAACTAATTGAGAAGTTTGAAAAGAAGACTACAAGGTTAAGATCATGCCTCGGTGATGTCTTTCAAAGGTAAGGAAAATTAAGTTGCCCCTTAAAAGTGTCAATGACTGATATGTTGCATTGTGTGTGGTAAAGTCATGCCTGGTCAGGGATCCTTGGAAGTCTCCTTCAATGGCCTCTCAGTTAAAAATCTGTGAGTATATTTTGATTAATATTTATTTATATAAAGCAATTCGCTAAAGAGTGCAAGCTTTACAACTTAATCTGTCAATAAAATGGCTTTCATCCTCCATTACGTATCTGAGGGTAACCCTGGATAAAATGAAGATCATTTATGTTTATACATTTCAACAATCAGTATGTTATTGTATATAGAAAACATATATGTAGATAAGCGTCTGCTTATACGTTTCTGCTCCTTCTTGGAAAATAAAGCTATATGTCAGAGTGTGTAAACATGATTAGAGGGAAAAGTAGCTATTATATATGTGTATAATAATACATTTTGTTTATAAATTAGTTTTAATGTATCTATACTGTCTATGTATACGCACAACAAACATGTGTATGTCTGAACATGTAACTATCATTATCTACATGTTCATATGGATGGAAATATGTAGGGATTTATTACTTGTACATCAAACATAATAAGTAGAATGCCTATATATGTGCATGTTTTATATATTTGTATATGCATAGCTAGCTCTAGATGTGTGGGCATGTCTGTGAACATGAATTTTACTTTAGTTACAGCAAAAACAAAATTTGAAAACAATATTTAAAAAAAATTCTCCATATAAAAATAAATGTATGTATTTCACATTACCTATATATGTTTGCAATAGTACATAATAAGCACATCTTAACTATGGAAAAAAAATAAGTGGATCAGTGTGTGTATATGTTTTTATGCTTGTTTATATAAAACTATGTATGTTACAGTATGTATATCTCATTATATGAAAGGTACCCTTGCATGGCACGCAGGTGCCTGCCACATGGTGCAGGGAAATGAGGGGGGCACCATAGGAGCCCCCCAAGTGCTACAAGGAAGTGCCCATGCACAGGGGGGGGCCGCAACGGGCCCCCGAAATCACCCTCTGCCAACCTTTGAATGGTGGAGGAACCGCCATTCAAAGGCTGGCTTGAAGCAGCAACATAATATGATGGACAGTGCCTGCTAGGCACCGCCACCATTTTGTTGATGTGGGGTGGGTCCGCCAGGCAATCGTAGCGATTGCCTGGTCCATCCGCCAAGCACACCGCCTGCCATCATAATATGGCGGGCGGAAAAGTGCTTTGCGATGGTGGTGAATCCATCACCGGCAGGCTGCCGATGGCAGGTTCACCGCCATCGTAATGACCCCCTAAGTGTTTTGTGTATATATATGTACATTTATGCATGCATATTACTGCATATTTAGATGTGTGCATTTTTCTATATACATATATATGTTAATTCCAATTATTTGTTAAAAAAGAAATTCCCTACAACCATTGTCCAATTCCACCTCAGTCTGACTCGTCCCAAACCTTCTGACTACTACGAACTGGAAAAACATCTTTTTCAAACTTCTTCCTAATTTTTTTTCAATTCACCCAGCTAACTGGCACACATGTCCCCACCACCAAATAACAACTTACATCTTCCCTTTTCTAAACCACTTACATTATACTATCTTTACTCAAAACACTGCTAAATGCATGAGGACTAAAGTGCACCATCTTTAACAGACTTACAACAACCAAACTCCATGGAAAAATAAAGCATAAATTATTAATCGACTAACTATTTAACTCTAAACTTGGGTCCTGGAGTAGCGTGCTAATCGCCACAAAGTGCTTCTACGCCTTGTCTGGGGTTATAAGCGTTTTACAAATACAATTTACAATTACAATTACAATTTACAAACTTGGCAAGGATGAAAACTGTGAATATGGCCTTTTCAGGCCTTACAGCCTTTGAGATTCACAAACTACAGAATTTAAGAATCATGCCACGTAAACGACCACCACAATGGAAGAGAAAGCTATTACTATTGTACTGCTGGGTTTACTTGTGTATTCAAAGTTTGAGTTTAAAGTTTTCAACTTTTATCGACAAATAGTACTGAGTAAAATACAACAGTACCTGAGTTGTCTTCTTTAGGCTACTTAGTCTGACCTCTCAATATCTAGTTTGGGCCAGAGACAAATGTTTCAAGTGGCACGGTGGATTGCTCTCCATTTGTGTGCATCTATTTTAGTGTTATGCCATTTCCTCATTTGCATATTCTTGTGGATTACCATTTTGTTTGCAGACCATCTCATCATTTATCATTTCATTGTAAATCATTCAATGAAAGCATAACAGGAAGGGATTTAGGGTACAGGGTAATGGGTTGATGATAAGAGTGTATTGGAAAAAAGGAGTAAAGGGTGGGGATTATGGATAAAAGTATGGGGTTAAGGGTCAGGAATTAAGAGTAAAGGTACAGATTACAATCAAGGAGTTAAAGATAAAGGTTTAACAATAAAAGTTAAGTGTAAGGGGCAGTGCTGAGGGTAGGCAGTCAAAGGTAGGGGGTTAAGGGATGAGGGTAGTATTAAAGATAAGGAGGTATGCATGAAGATTAGAAATAAATGGTTAAGGGAATGGATTAAGAAGTTAAGAATAAGGAGATTAGAGTAAAGTAAAGTGGTTGTTTTAATTTACATTTTTATTTTAGTTACTTTTAAAGTGAACCTTTCATAATCAGGTATCTTGATGCTAAAAAATGCAACCAAACTATACTTAAAAACCAAAGTAAGTAGATGGTAAAATTCACATCTTCAAGTCCTTCCCAAATTTTCATAGCAACTCTGGACCTTTTAAGTATAGCGCAAAAACATTCTAATATTTTGCCATCACCATTGAGAAATATCTGCTCTATGATAGTCCAAAAGATTATGGGTGCAGACACTCAAAAGGCATTCTCAGAGTTTGTAAAAAGCAAAGCGTTCTGATAAAGGCAAATATTTGGAACTAAAGATGGTCCTGTGCACAAAGGAAAGAGATTTGAATACATTACTTTACTTTACTGGAAGCCAGTGGATGGTTGCTGGAGAAATAGAAATAGATTACAAAAAATGTATGTTAAGGTACAGGCTTGCAACTGAGTTTTGAACCAAGTGGATTATATGTAACAAGTTTGTGGGTAATTCCAGGTAAATTGAGTTACAGTGGTCCAGTTTTGCTGAGATGAGAGTATTAATGATTTGGATCTTGTGGGAGAACGTAAAAAGATAATCCTCCTGAGCATTTAAATTTGAAACTGGAACACACTGACAACCACTTTAATTTGAGTTGAGTGACAGTTCCAAATCAAATTTCACTCCTAGGAGTTTCACACAATTTGATGGCACTAGTGTCTCACATGAACAAGGCAGTCAAAAACGGAAGAGACCAGACTGGACTGGAACTGGCTATTACTACCATTCAGGTTCAGGTGATATTTACACATCCAGTATTTCAATTTGATTCTAATGTATCTATAAACAGCCAGGTTAACCAACTGTTATGTACTTGTTTCTTATATCTGAGACTTCTGCATAACCTTCTTCTGCAACTTTCAGCACAGATGAACCCTTTAGTAATATTCACTTGGACTACTGCATTTACCTATACTTGGGATCATCTAATGGATTGATGAAAAATTTGCAAAGTAAACAAAATGCCTCCTCAAGACTGGCACTCCAATTGATCATGCTGTGAAATCACTCCATTGACTACCAGTACAAATGGAGAGCAATTCACCTTGCCCCTTGAAACATTTGTATGTGACCCAAACTAGATATTGAGAAGTCAGACTGAGTACCCTAAAGAAGACCCCCAGTGTCAACATTTTTACTTTTAAAGCACTTTGCCTACATTTCTGAACTTTTCATGGCATTTGTTCCTATTCCTAAGGTACTGAAAACTTAGGGCCTGGTTTTGAGTCTGGCGGTCTTGCAATGGCCAGGCTTGTGGTAGTGGTGGTCTGTCTGCCGCATTATGACTTGTAAAGTCATTGCAGCGGAGGACCGCCGGTCTCTCCAGGGAGCAGTCGTTCCCTGACGGAGGTGTGCCACAATGTAGTATGCTCAGTGGGACTGCGGCAGTCCCGCATATTACGAGCTCCTGCACCATCAGCCATTTCTTTTATGAAGAGAGCTGCCATGAAAAGGCTGGCAGTGCAGGAACAAAGGGGGCCTATGTTCTCTGTGGCAGTCCTGCTGAGCATACTCAATTGTGGCACACCTCTGCTACTGTCAGAGAACAACTGTTCCCAGATGCAGCCGGCGGTGCCTCCGCCGCAACGACTTTGCAATTCGTAATGCGGCAGGTTGACCACCGCTATGGCGAGTTTGGTGGTCGCAAGACCGCCAAAATCAAAATCAGGCCCTAAGTTTTCAGTACCTTAGGAAATAGGGACAAATTGGGGGAATTTCAGTGCCGTGCTGGAACTTTGTTGCCGTACCCATTGCGATGCCTGTTTTCCAGGCACCGCCATAGGAAGGGGAAAGGACCGTCCACCATATATGAGTTAAACTCGTAATACAGCGGGTGGTCCTTGCGCTGCTCTGGCACAGCTCACCGCCTGCACTGTGCCAAAGTCAAAATCATGCCCTCAGCTCTTTACTCAGCAAAGCCTGAAAGTCTGCTTGCTTTTATCTTTAGCTAAATGCTGAGCGTGGCTGGGTTAAATTCTGCGCACAACCATAAAGTAAGTAAGGTTCCCTAAATTCCTCTAAATGCTCCCAAGGATAAAGGGGAAACAGCCACCCGTGTTCTAAAGAATTCTGTGGACTAAGAAGTCCCAAAATTATAAGTAACAATCAGTCTTTATTCTGAACAAAAACAATTATGTCCAAGAGTTCGAGAGTGTATGGTGGTTGAAGACCTTCTTCTTTAATTCCATGTATTCATTCCATATCTAATGATTGTCACATCCAGTGATACAATTGTTACAGTTTAGTTGGTAAAATGGTTGATACAGTCACAGCCAGGTGATAGATGTAGCCAACACGTGTTTCGTCATTGGGTCATCACCCTTTGACTTCCTCAGGGCTACAACAACAAGAGCAGAATAAACCCCATAACTATCAGCTTCCTTCACAATAATATCATCTTCCTTGGCTAACATTTTCAAAGCTTCTCATTTCTTGTATGTTAGGTTCTTAGAGCGGGGTACATAGCCGTTCCGGAGCATTTGCTCGTCCCACTTATCTATTTCCATATTGATTATTTTGTGAAACGAATCAATATTATTACCACAAGTAAGTTGCGGGGTCCACCTTGATTTGCTTCTCACCCACGAATGATTTCTTGTTGGTAAATACACTATGTGGGAATTATAAATACTTACTACAGGTCATATGCTGACTCTGCCTTTCTTTCTTATTTTCAGACCCTTTTAATACACTTACCTTTACTACGGATTACTTGGAGATATAGGTACAATTTAGGACTCTTTTCTCTTTGATATAGAAAAAAGCCTGAATAGTTTTACACAAAATTATACATGAAGGCAGAAATTTACCTACAGGGTTCACTGACTGAATATCGATGTAAGTAACAAATATAGATGAAAAAATATAGAATGCAAAAATATCGACTCCCTGTACTTAAACAGGTAAGTACAAAAATATAGAATAAAAAAAATATTGATGTAAAAAATATAGTTGTACAAAATATCGATTTTTATATATATATAATAAAAGAATAAATATTAAACATGTTACATAATAAAATGAATATAAAAAATTAAGTAGATTTAATATAAATTTTAACAAATATAACAAATAAACACAATTAAAAAAAGTTAAACACACATACATAATAATTAATATATATATTTACTTTAAAACAATTAATAAACTATTAATTTTAATGTATTTTATCATTTTAAAATTATATAGAAATGTACAAATATATATATATATCTGTACAATAACATAAAATCAAATAAAAACACATTCTATTATAAATTAAAACATTAAACTACTAAACAATCTCCAAACTTAAATATCCCAGTCCAGTGAGTGCAATAGTAGGGAAAGTGTTGGATAGTGGCCGGATAAAATTTACTATTCCCACTCCAATCAGTGCAACAGTAGGGAAAGTGTTGGATAGCAGAGGGGTACAAATTACTATTCCCACTCCAGTGAGTGCAACAGTAGGGAAAGTGTTGGATAGTGGCGGGATAAAATTTACTATTCCCACTCCAATCAGTGCAACAGTAGGGAAAGTGTTGGATAGCAGAGGGGTACAAATTACTATTCCCACACCACTTAGTGCAACAGTAGGGAAATTGTTGGATAGTGGAGGGGTAAAAGTTACTATTCCCACTCCAATAATTGTAACAGTAGGGAAAGTGTTGTATAGAGGAGGGGTACAAATTACTATTCCCACTCCAGTGAGTGCAACAGTAGGGAAAGTGTTGGAGAGGGGAGAGGTAAAAATTACTATACCCACTCCAGCGAGTGCAACAGTAGGGAAAGTGTTAGATTGGGGAGAGGTAAAAATTACTATTCCCACTCCAGTGAGTGTAACAGTAGGGAAAGTGTTGGATAGCGTAGGGGTAAAAATTACTATTCCCACTCCAGTGAGTGCAACAATTAATATTCTCACTCCAGTCAGTTCAAAATTAAAAACAAACAAAATATTAACTACAACACAAATAATTAAAAAACAAAATAAATTAAAAAAATATATATGTTAAAAATAAAAATACAAATATATTTATAATCAAAATGTTTAAAAAACATATTATAATGTTAAATACATGACAAATACCTACAAATATTATATTCAATAAAATAAAAATAAATTTCAAACAAATAAATATTTTTAATTAGAAATGATTTAGAAACAAAAACATTAATTATTACATAAATTTACTTTTTTATTTCCTACCCTATAACACCACACAATTCACAACCCACATCTAAATTTAAAAAAATTGTACTTCCTTAACTAACATAATTAATTACCAATTAAAGAAATATTATTAATTAGAAAACAAATACAAACTCATAAAAATGAATTAACTACCAACGCTTTACCCTTATAATCCCCACAACCCACAGCTAAAATTAAATTGTAAAAAAAATAATTACACAATTAAAACTTTTTTCAATTAAAAAATTAATTCTATTTAACAACTAATTATAAAGTAAGCAAAATTAATTTACTCCCCACACTGTACCCCTATAAAAGTAAAACCCACACACAAAAAATATAAACAAATACCCTAATTAAATATCAATTAATTAATAATATTGATCAACTAATTATTAATTAATTAAACATAAATTACTTCCCCCTTTACCCCTATAAACACTACAACCCACACCTAAAATTTATAACACAATTTTCATATTTAATTTTCAATTAATTAATTAATATTAATGATCAACTAATTATTAATTAATTCAACATAAATTACTTCCCTCCCTTTACCCCTATAAACCCCACAACCCGCACCTAAAATTTATTACACAATTTCCATAATTAATTTTCAATCAATTAATTAATATAAATTAACAACTAATTATTAATTTATCAAAAATTACTTCCCACCCTTTACCCCTATGAACCCCACAACCCGGACCTAAAGCAAATCACACAATTACCATAATTAATTACCATTTATTTTTTTTGTAAGTCTGTACATGGGCCTATGGGACATTACCAGAGCTGTTAGGCTGAAGATGGGTATCTAAAACTGTTGGGAATCTATGACAAAAGTTCATGTTCACATGAGTCTATATTGGGCATGGGAGTTCAATCAATCAATCACAGAATTTGTAGAGCGCACTACTTACCCGCGAGGGTCTCAAGGCGCTGGGGAGAAAAAAAGGGGGGGGGTGCTGCTACTGGTCGAACAGCCAGGTCTTGAGTAGCCTCCTGAAGGTCAGCAGGTCTTGGGTCTGTCGTAGGCTTAGTGGAAGGGTGTTCCAGGTCTTGGCGGCGAGGTGTGAGAAGGATCTGCCGCCGGTGGTTGTTCTTCGAATGCGAGGGACGGTGGCGAGGGAGAGGTCGGCGGAGCTGGCGGTTGGGGACGTAGAAGAAGAGTCGTCTGTTGAGGTAGGCTGGGCCAGTCTTGTGGAGTGCCTTGTGTGCGTGGATGAGGAGTTTGAAGGAGATTCTCCTGTCGACGGGGAGCCAGTGCAGGTTCCTCAGGTGGGGGTGATGTGGCTGTGGCGTGGTACGTCGAGGATCAGGCGTGCGGAGGCGTTTTGTATGCGTTGCAGTCGCTTGATGAGCTTGGCCGGGGCTCCCGCGTAGAGGGCGTTCCCATAGTCAAGTCTGCTACTGACGAGGGCCTGGGTGACTGTTCTTCTTGTATCTGTCGGGATCCACCTGTAGATCTTGCGAAGCATGCGGAGGGTGTTGAAGCAGGAGGAGGAGACTGCATTGACTTGCTTGGCCATGGAGAGCGTTGAGTCGAGGATGACTCCCAGGTTGCGTGCGTGGTCGGTGGGTGTCGGGGCTGCTCCCAGTGTCGTTGGCCACCAGGAGTCGTCCCAGGCTGAGGGGTTGGAGCCGAGGATGAGGACCTCTGTCTTGTCCGTGTTCAGCTTTAGTCGGCTGATCTTCATCCAATCGGCGACGGCCTTCATTCCTTCATGGAGGTTGGATTTGGCGGCGAGGGGGTCCTTGGTGAGGGAGAGGATCAGTTGAGTGTCGTCGGCATAGGAGATTATGTTGAGGTTGTGCTGTCTGGCGATGCGTGCGAGCGGGGCCATGTAGATGTTGAACAGTGTTGGGCTGAGGGATGATCCCTGGGGTACGCCGCAGATGATCTCGGAGGCTTCGGATCGGAATGGTGGGAGGCGGACTCTCTGGGTTCTGCCGGCGAGGAATGCGCGTAGAGTGCGGTGGCAGACAGTGTCAAAGACGGCGGAGAGGTCCAGCAGGATGAGGGCTGCGGTCTCACCGTTGTCCAGCAGGGTCCTGATGTCGTCGGTGGCGGCAATGAGGGCAGTCTCAGTGCTGTGGTTGCTGCGGAACCCTGATTGGGATGTGTCCAGGATGCTGTTTTCTTCGAGGTATCGGGTTAGCTGTTTGTTGACGATCTTCTCGATGACCTTGGCTGGGAACGGAAGCAGGGAGATGGGCCGGAAGTTCTTGAGGTCTCTCGGGTCCGCCTTGGGTTTTTGAGTAGGGCGTTGATCTCTGCGTGTTTCCAGCTCTCTGGGAGGGTCGCGGTCTCGAAGGAGAGATTGATAACGTTGCACAGGTGGGGTGCGATGGAGCTGCTGGCTTTGTTGAAGATGTGGTGCGGGAAAGGGTCTGACGGGGAGCCGCAGTGTATTGTGCTCATGGTCTTGATGGTGTCATCGATGTTCACGCTGGCCCAGGCTGGCAAGGGTTCGTGGTCGATGGTGTGCGGCAGGTCTGGTGCATCGATCTTAGTTGGGGCTGTCTGGGTGTTGAAGCTGTCGTGGATGTCGGCGATCTTGCGGTGGAAGAAGGTGGTGAGGGAATCGCACAGGGCTTGCGACGGTGGGATGTCGTTGGTGTTGGAGCTGGGGTTGGAGAGTTCCTTCACGATGTTGAAGAGCTCCTTGCTGTTGTGTGCGTTGTTGTCGAGGCGGTCTTTGAAGGAGATTCTCTTGGCGGACCTGATGAGGTGGTGGTGGTTACGGATGGCGTCTTTGTGGGCTGCGTGGCTGTCCGGTGTCTTATCACTGTGCCATTTCTTCTCTTTAGTTTCCAGCAGGTACGCTTGGACGCTAGGAGTTCTGGGGTGAACCAGCTGGCTCTTTTGGTGGTGTCACTGTAGGTGAGTTTTTTCAGCGGGGCGAGGGTGTTGGCACAGTCGTCTATCCATCGTCTGAGGTTGCAGGCAGTGTCGTCGGTGTTGGATGGGTTGGAGGGAGGGCTGAGAGCGAGGTTTGCCCGTAGTTGGTCTTCGGTGACTTTGCTCCAGCAGCGGCGTGGGATCTGTTGGGTGCGGTGGTGTGTGGTGGGTTTCTGGAAGGTGAAGTGGATGCAGCGGTGGTCGGTCCAGAGGAGTTCCGTGGTGTGGCTGAAGGAGACGTGGGAGCTTGAGGAGAAGCCGGGGTCGAGCGTGTGGCCGGCGGAATGGGTCGGTGTTGTGACGAGCTGTCTCAGTCCGAGGTTGGCGAGGTTGTCGATCAGGGTGTTGGAGTTGCTGTCGTTGTTGTTCTCCAGGTGAAAGTTCAGGTCTCCGAGGAGGATGTAGTCGGTAGAGGTCAGGGCGTGCGTGCTGATGAAGTCGGCGATGGAGTCGCTGAACTGGGGTCGGGGCCCAGGGGGTCTGTAGACAAGGGTGCCTCTGAGGGTGGTGTTGGGGTCCGTGTGGATCTGGAAGTGCATGTGTTCGGCGGTGCAGAGAAAGTCGTCGGTGCTGGTCGAGACCCTGATGGAGTTCTTGTGGACGATGGCGATTCCTCCTCCTACTCCGTTGATGCGGTCTCTGCGGGTGATCTTATAGCCGTCTGGGATGGCTATGGCGATGTCGGGTGCGGAAGAGTCGTTCATCCAGGTCTCTGTCAGGAAGGCGACGTCTGGTGATGATGTGTCGAGCAGGTCCCAGAGCTCGACGGCGTGTTTGCGTGCGGAGCGGGTGTTCAGTAGGATGCATCGGAGGTAGTTGAGGTCCTTCTTGGCGGGCGCTTCGGTGGCTCTGAGGCTGGTGTAGCTGCAGTTCCGGCAGGTGAAGGGACCATGAGTGCGTTTCGGGGCGGCCTTGAAGCAGTTGTGTGTCCGTCCGGGGTTGAGAGCGTGGAGTGTGGTGGCATCGAATCAGCGTCGGTCCTCGAGGCTGGAGTGGGGGGCGCACGGCCCAGGGGAGCGGCGCGCCCGCTGCGCGCATTCGCGGTGCGGCCGCACAGCGGCCGCCATATATTGGGAGATGGGAGGGAGGAGCAGCTGGGAGGCGGGAGGCAGGGGCAACGAATGGGCAGTCAGGGGGGCGGGGCCGCAGGGGACGCAGCGGCGGGAGTGGAGAGAGGCAACGAGGGGTACAGAAGGCAAAATTGGGCACAGAAAATGGGGGCAACGAGGGGAAACAGAAGGCAAAACTGGGCACAGAAAATGGGGGCAACAAGGGGAAACAGAAGGCAAAATTGGGCACAGAAAATGGGGGCAACGAGGGGAAACAGAAGGCAAAATTGGGCACAGAAAATGGGGGCAACAAGGGGAAACAGAAGGCAAAATTGGGCACAGAAAATGGGGGCAACGAGGGGAAACAGAAGGTAAAAGGACACAGAAAAGGGGGGCAACGAGGGAAACAGAAGGCAAAATTGGGCACAGAAAATGGGGGCAACGAGGGGAAACAGAAGGCAAAATTGGGCACAGAAAATGGGGGCAACGAGGGGAAACAGAAGGCAAAAGGACACAGAAAATGGGGGCAACGAGGGGAAACAGAAGGCAAAACTGGGCACAGAAAATGGGGGCAACGAGGGGAAACAGAAGGCAAAAGGACACAGAAAATGGGGGCAACGAGGGGAAACAGCAGGCAAAACGGGCACCGAGGCAACAAGCAGAGGGCGAGCTTACCAGCAGCAGCAGCGGGCAGGACAACACAGGCAGAGCTGTGTGGCGGGGGAGCGACATACCTGGCAAGATCAAGGGTCGCTCTCCTCACCGTGCAGCGGCCACCATATATGGGGAGGTGGGAGGGAGGAGCAGCTGGGAGGCGGGAGGCAGGGGCAGCGAATGGGCAGTCAGGGGGGCGGGGCCGCAGGTGACGCAGCGGTGGGAGTGGAGAGAGGCAACGAGGGGTACAGAGGGCAAAATTGGGCACAGAAAATGGGGGCAACGAGGGGCAACAGAAGGCAAAACTGGGCACAGAAAATGGGGGCAACGAGGGGAAACAGAAGGCAAAACTGGGCACTGAAAATGGGGGCAACGAGGGGAAACAGAAGGCAAAATTGGGCACAGAAATTGGGGGCAACGAGGGGAAACAGAAGGCAAAATTGGGCACAGAAAATGGGGGCAACGAGGGGAAACAGAAGGCAAAATTGGGCACAGAAAATGGGGGCAACGAGGGGAAACAGAAGGCAAAAGGACACAGAAAATGGGGGCAATGAGGGGAAACAGAAGGCAAAATTGGGCACAGAAAATGGGGGCAACGAGGGGAAACAGAAGGCAAAATTGGGCACAGAAAATGGGGGCAACGAGGGGAAACAGAAGGCAAAAGGACACAGAAAATGGGGGCAACGAGGGGAAACAGAAGGCAAAACTGGGCACAGAAAATGGGGGCAACGAGGGGAAACAGAAGGCAAAAGGACACAGAAAATGGGGGCAACGAGGGGAAACAGCAGGCAAAACGGGCACCGAGGCAACAAGCAGAGGGGCGAGCTTACCAGCAGCAGCAGCGGGCAGGACAACACAGGCAGAGCTGTGTGGCAGGGGAGCGACATACCTGGCAAGGTCAAGGGTCGCTCTCCTCACCGTGCAGCGGCCACCATATATGGGGAGGTGGGAGGGAGGAGCAGCTGGGAGGCGGGAGGCAGGGGCAGCGAATGGGCAGTCAGGGGGGCGGGGCCGCAGGGGACGCAGCGGCGGGAGTGGAGAGAGGCAACGAGGGGTACAGAGGGCAAAATTGGGCACAGAAAATGGGGGCAACGAGGGGCAACAGAAGGCAAAACTGGGCACAGAAAATGGGGGCAACGAGGGGAAACAGAAGGCAAAACTGGGCACTGAAAATGGGGGCAACGAGGGGAAACAGAAGGCAAAATTGGGCACAGAAAATGGGGGCAACGAGGGGAAACAGAAGGCAAAATTGGGCACAGAAAATGGGGGCAACGAGGGGAAACAGAAGGCAAAATTGGGCACAGAAAATGGGGGCAACGAGGGGAAACAGAAGGCAAAAGGACACAGAAAATGGGGGCAATGAGGGGAAACAGAAGGCAAAATTGGGCACAGAAAATGGGGGCAACGAGGGGAAACAGAAGGCAAAATTGGGCACAGAAAATGGGGGCAACGAGGGAAACAGAAGGCAAAAGGACACAGAAAATGGGGGCAACGAGGGGAAACAGAAGGCAAAATTGGGCACAGAAAATGGGGGCAACGAGGGGAAACAGAAGGCAAAAGGACACAGAAAATGGGGCAACGAGGGGAAACAGAAGGCAAAACGGGCACTGAGGCAACAAGCAGAGGGGTGAGCTTACCAGCAGCAGCAGCGGGCAGGACAACACAGGCGGAGCTGTGTGGCAGGGGAGCGACCTACCTGGCAAGGTCAAGGAGTTTGTATGCAACATTAATTAACAACTAATTAATAATTAATTACAAATAAATTACTTCCCACCCTTTACCCCTAGAAACCCCACAACCCGCACCTAAACAAAATTACACAATTACCATAATTAATTACCAATTAATTAATTAATATTAATTAACAACCAATTAATAATTAATTACAAATAAATTACTTCCCACAGTTAACACTTTAAAAACTCTATTAAATAAATATTAATAAATAAAAAATCATCATTTGTTTCTTATATTTAAATTACTTCCCACCCTATTCCCCTATGAACCCGCGACCGGCTACAGAACTAAAAAATATAAAAATATAATAACTACTAAAAATGTAACACATATATTAAACAACATAAACAATACTTATACAAAAAACAAACATCACATACATTTAAAATATAAACTAAAATACATAGCACTAAATTAAAAATCGATTTTTTAATCAACTATATTTTTGCAAACGATATTAATGACTTCTATATTTTTTAAAACGATATTTCTTACCTTAAATTCAATATTCTTGCCCACGATATTCTTGCTGTCAATATTTCTGTGTGACTATATTTCCAACTCGATATTTGTGTAAGTCGACATTTCCAACTCGATATTCTGTCTGAATACCACTTACAGAAGTGTCTTTGGTTGGTGTTTATCCATTTAGTAGTTTTCACAAAATTAGCATTTAAAAGGGAACTAAGGGTGAAAATATGTGGAGGCCCACAGTAATGGAACTGAAAATCTCTTTGGCTCTAGAACTAAAAACTAAAACAATATACTGATTTTCTGAGGGGGATTTTTCTTCCACCCACCGTTTCAGTACTGTGGATTAAAAGGCCTATCCGCAGTACCAGAATGATTTGATAGGCTGGCCGCAACATCAGGGAAATATTTTGCAGCTCTCATTATAGGATTGTGGTGACCAAATCACTGTGTCCTGAAATTAAATGAAAAAGGGCTCTTAAGGGGGCAGAATGGGTATACCATGACCCTTAGGCCAACGTGAGGAGGTACTGACAGACCCCCTTACAGTTCTGACAGGATCTTCAGATCCTCTGCACCTCCGAGCTCAACCCCTTCAATGCCATGGACCCAGTCTTAGATTTGCAGACACTGGCAGGCTTCACATGCCTGGTGCCATGAAACTGGGGCAGGTTTCACAGACCTATGTTGACTTGCTGTAGGAACTTCAGCTCTGGTTTACTACTTTGAATCCTGCACAGGTTTTTCAAAACTGTCAAGAGGTCACATCCGTTGGTGCCTGTGACCATCCCTCGTTGAACAAGCAATAAGGCCATATGCAGTGGAGATGAGTCAGATGCCCAAGTATGGTGGGTCAAAAGGCCTAGCCAAAAGTCAAGACCTGTGGCCCATCTCTGATGCCCATGATCTTTGGCTGTGTGCAGCAGGGGTGGGTCTGCTGTTTGCAGAGGCTGTGTTGCCAGAGGACAGGTGGTTGAATCTAATGTTACTATTATAGATTGATGCCATGCCATAGATTGATGCCATGCCATAGGTAGCAGTAGGTATGTAGAAACCACTTTGTGTTAAAGATTTACCTATGCATGGTCAAAACTGGTCAGATAATTTTCAGTTTTGCCAATGACAGATGGTTGAAGCAGTGATTTGAATTGAAAAAAATAGGAGCTTTCCCTTCCAGAAAAAAATAATTTTGACCTTCTTACCTTTACTACTGGGTAGCAGGTAGTGCAAAGTATAGTCTGTGCAGTAACTGGTTGAAACTGATAACTTGATAAGAACTACCTGTAATTTTAAAGTTGGAGTCTTCTGAACAACAGGTTATGTGTGCTAAACGTTTGTCCTAATTAGAAACTAGAAACAGTCTCTGATCCATGCTACTTTGGAACCTGGTAGATAGCAGAAATGTAATCTTAAAATTGGGTAAAAATATTAAGGTTATGCCAGGTTCAAAAAAATATTTTGTTTGCAAGTAATAGTTTAACAAAGCGTAACTTTAATTTTATAACACAGCATGATGCTGAATATTTATATGAGGGTAGCATTGCACAATGAGCCTGGCTGTGTTCAGCTCACAGGGGATGGCTGAATGTACTTATCAATGTTTAATTAGAATATGTTCTATGCTTTCTACAATGGGTTAGAAAATCTGTAGCTTGACTATTATATATGCTTTGTGCATTGATCTTTAAGTGATAGGTTAATAATATAATAAATGAGGGAAAGCAATTAAAAGGAAACAGTGATACATTTTAATTGCACAGATGGTAGTGTTACCCACGGTCAAACTGTAGTATTGAAAAATACAGCAGAAGGTGCATTAACAATGCAATTTCATACTTTGGAAACAATGTAAAGAACAATTTTGGATTTGCAAGTTTAAGGGGAATTCATTATGGTGTTCTTAGACTTAGGGGCCGATTCCGATCTGGGTCGGAAAACTCTCCGACCGAGCCGGATCCGGAGAGATTTCCGACCGAGCCGGACTCCTGCAGTCCGACCGAGCGAGTACGATGCGGCCGCATGCTGCCGGACTCGATTCGGTCGGACTCCCATTGAAGTCAATGGGAGCCGGTCGTATGACGCGTACATGGGCTCCCATTGACTCAATGGGTACGTCGCGAACAAGTGCGCCCCCTACAGTGTGTACGCTTCGGTGCAACTCGCACCGTACATGCATGTTTTCGACTCGTATGGCTACGGGTGCAGGGGGGTCCGGCACGGACCCCCCAAGTCCGGCTCCGGGAGCTTTTTCGAGCCGGACGCTCCGACTCGATCCGGCTGTCCGACGCGTCCATCGTACTCGCTCGGTCGGATAACGTCTCCATTGCGTGGTGCGATTCGTGTCCGTACGAGTCGGTCGGAGCGGTTCGGATCCGGAAACCGTTCGGTCGGAACTCACGCATACATTCGCATCGTACTCGCTCGGTCGGACAGCTGTACGAGTTGGTCGGAAAAAACATGTACGCCTCGTACTTTTTCCGGCCGGATCCCGTTCGGGGAGCTTCCAACCGAGATCGGAATCGGCCCCTAAATGTTGCACTGATGTTAGATTGTAAAGCTCTACGAGGATGAATTAATCATACTAATGCATCTTCCAGATACACAAAGTCACACAATGCTAAGGTAAATAATCATTTTAGTTGTATTTTCAAGAAACAATGGTGCTTTCTATTGCATGGAAAAGGCACAATAAAATTCTATAGAGATTTGAGACATCCCAGAACGTTGTATTTAAAAAAAAAGATGTTAACACTGCAAGTATTCAGTTAGTGAAAAGTCAAAGAGTATTGAGTCATGGGGTTGTGTGATTTTGTCATATGGTTAGCAGGTTTCCAAAACTATGAACAGAGAAAAGCTCTACTATAGGTGCATTAACCATGGTTCTATAAACTCCACAATACATTTAGTGAAATATACACTCACATTTCAGGGGTTGGCTGTTGGCAGAGCGTGGATTGTGTGGCTTGCCTGGAGGCCAGGCCCTGCAACACTCCTTCTCATACATGTCAGAAGGCCCGGCACACTTTAGACGGGCCAGTGACCCACATAAAATGGGTCACTGGGTCTGGGAATTAATTTACAACAACCTTATCAATAGATATTGTGACAGGACACCACTGTTAAAAATCACTGTAAGAAAACAATATCAGACAAACACCTAACACCTTGGTAAAACACAATCCCCATCACAAAAAATAAACCCTGGAAAAGAAAAGAACACAGAATTGTTGTAAAAAAAAATTATCATACATAAACACTTCCACCATTATTTAGAAACACTCTCATGTTATATAAACATTTCTCTGGTATCACAAAACCACACAATCACTTCGGAATACAAAGAATAAAATATAGTCAATTTAAGTACTGCAAGAAACAACACTTATATAGCATTATACACTCTATTAGTATTTAACATGCTGTAATCTATACATAAGCAAATAGAAAAGACGAAAAAAAACTATTTCCCTATCATACTAATCATCACAAAAAGTTCATAATGCATCCATACAATCATTAAAAAGCATTCAACTGTAAAAAGCCACCTTTATTATGAAACATATATGTTTAACCTTTGAAAATCAATTAACTATATTTAAATTATGCTATCCAAATATTTGATCCAAAATTACTTATTACAAAATTGATTTTTTCTCATGATATATTCCATGTCATTTTATGAAAGGATGGCCTCTCTGGTGATATATTTCAGTGCCTTTTGCAAACAGCATGATTTAGATACCCATGGTGTCTCCGCTGACACTTTGTAAAGATCGAGTGTCTAGGAAATTAAGTGTAGCTGTATTTTGATATGTGCATGAATGTCCTGTTGGTGGGAAGTGGGTGCATTGAGATCCTAATCCCAGTCTGCAATCATATCATGGATCATATCTGAAAAGAAATCATATCTAGCAATGTCTTATTCCTTTGGCTTAGCAAACATTTTAATCCTATGCCAGTAAATTCTCTCTGTCCTCCTCAAATTATTATCCCTTAAAATGAGGGACAAACCAACAAAGATATACACTGACAAGGTTGACTTTTTTTGTAAGTGTGACCTGATTTTTTTATGTAGCAACCTACTTGTGACTGGTCTGTTTCACCTCTTGATGTGTGTTGTGGAGTGCTGACTGTTCACTAGCTCCCCACCAGCAGCAGGTGTTTGAAGTCATGTTCAAATATGTGATTTTATATAACTTGTACTTAAAAAATGCTGTTTACATTTTTTATATTATATTAAAATGCTATAAAAAATCAATGCATAACATTTAAATGTTTTGACATTCAAAAATAATTTTTCATTTACTTCCATATTCTCCCTACATGGTGATAGCATTATTCCTTGCACCACTGATTTCTATAACAGTGTGTTAAAGTACTAGTTTATTAGCCTTGTGTGGCACTTGACCTATTCATAGGCTTGGCTGGCGTAACCTAGAGCCTGTTTTGTAGGTAGTGCTATTAATTTAGATTTTGGTGTAACTTTTGTGTATCTCAATTGACTTACACTTTGGTGGATGTGTTTTATTATTTACATGCCCCTCCATAAACACCTCCTTGAGTTTTCATAATCCCCATTTAGTATTAGATATAACCCATTTTTGAGCCACCCTGTGTTCCTCCCATATTTACTGCAAAAGTCTATACCTGCATGTGCAGAGTTCTATCCACTCATGGTGAAGATCTCTACATATAAGAGATAGTACAGATGTAGGCGGAAATCTTCAGCCAGAGATTTGTGAATGGCATTTGTAATTAAGGGTAGTTGTGCTATTTGAGTGCTACTTTCCATACTCAAAACAGCCTTTGTGAAGAGGACCATAAACATTAAAAAAATATTTAATATTCCAATTGTAAATTTGCAAAAGAAGTGTCAGCATTCACCTAAAGTCCAAATTGTATAAAATACAACTCCCAAGAGAGGCTCACAAAAATGTACCAAGCTTCATTTGGGTGCTCAGCAGTAGGCTAAGCAGCCACACCCTTGTTTGACAAGTCAGGGATACAATCCCAGAATATGTGATTTAACGGTTGCCGGCACTCCCAAAAAGACAATAGCACAAGAGTGAATGGTTAGTCCTTCTGTTTATTTATTTAAATTATGTAATTCTAGCCAGCTGACATGTTTTGTCATGTCAGATGTAGACCGTTGACTTCATCAGGGCTAAAAAAAAGCATATGAATACATTATAAGAACATGAATTGTTTTTTAAATTGCCTAAAACAGTTTTTGCATTCACCAGATCGCAAGTGAGAAAGATGCCAAAATAGTATCAAGGTGGGTGGCTTGTTGCAATCCAAACTATGTGAACCATTACTGTCATGCAGGTGAATCGGATCCGAAACATGAGACATGGGGGCCGACTCCGATTCGGGCCGGAAAACATACAGACCGACTCGGTACGGGAATGTTTTCCGACCGACACGTACCGGCGCTGCCCGACCCGCGTAGTACGATGAAATGCATGTGAATCACGACCGACTCGTACGGAAAACAAGCCGAACGACCGAACCGCATGGAAACAAGCTATCCGGCCGGGAAACTACGCGAATCGAACCGACCGACTCACACCAGGAATGAACCCGACAGAAACGTACCCGCGAACTCTGACCCGCGCAGTACGATGCAATGCGTGTAAAACCAGACCGAGTCGCACGGAGCCCAAGCCGTACGACCGACACGAATACAAAACCCAGCCGAAGCAACCCAATACTCCGCGACCGACGCGTACGCCGCACATGAAAGCCAGCAGGGAACACAGCTTGAAAGACTCGGAGAAGCCCGCACGAGCCAACTGCAGCATCCTACTTGGCCAGTAGAACGTCTCCTACATGCCAAAAAAACTCAAAGGAATTTTTTTTTTAAAAAGGGCCAAACAAGCAATGACAAAGTCAATAAATACAGGGGGAACAAACATGGAACAAGGACACACCCCCAACTCCACCCATATAAAGGCCACAAATCCCTACCATGATCCTTTGCAAATTCAACTGACCTGCCAGCACAGAACACCATCAGACAGCAACCACAGACACACTCACAACTCATCCATCACACAAGCCACACACCATTAGCACCTCACAAATAGCACCCTCACATACACCCTGCAAAACCTACACTCACCCACCCTCACTTGCACACTCACACACACATCAATCCCCACCACCACCCATCACCATGCCCCCAAAGAAGAATCCAAAGTTCCTAGACAGTCAATTGGAAGTCCTGGTAGATGAGATCCTCAGGGTAGAGCCACAGTTGTTTGGTACATTGGTCCAACAGACTCCCATGTCGCAGAAAACCAAGATGTGGGAGAGGATCGTCGACAGGGTGAACACACAATCACCATGTTTGCGCACAAAGGAAGACATCCAGAACAGGTGGTATGATGTGCGCAGGAGGGTCAAGGACCTACTCAAGAAGGATTATGCCTTGAGTCAGCGCACCGGCAGTGGCCCTCCTGCCAAACCACTATACCTCAGGCCCTGGGAGGAGAAAGTGCGGGCCATCCTACCACCAGTGAGCGTATATGGACTATCAAACATCCCAGAGCCTGGTGAGTACACAACCAATATACCCAATATTGTGTGACAATACACACACATCACTGTCAAGGGGATAGTCAAACCATGCACCCTTAGCAAATCCACAGCAACCAAAAGATAATCATCCCAAGATGTGTATGTTAGTCAGACAAACACAATACATGCCATCTCATAGTGATATGTAACTGTGTCATGACATGTACAAACATAACAACAAATAGAGCAAGGCAGTGGCACAAATCTAACCAACAAAAACAGTAAGATATTTTGCCACCACTAGAACACCACCTCACAGGGAAGCTCACTGAAAGGAAGGAATTCTGTGTATGCGGGTGAAGTGAGTGTAGCCAATAGCATGATGGTAGTTGTAGTCACAGATATTGGTCACCCTCACAATTTGCACATCAACAGCACTCTGAACCATGCTCACATCACAGGGAGTGGAAAAGAACTGACAAGATGGATGACACTGGGTACTGTTTTGGGGAGCACAAGGCCCTGCTGGGAACTGTGCACCAACCAACAGCAGGACACCACTGACTGACATCCTGAAAGCCAACTTGCACTCCCTGCAATGGAAGCACGTTCCATGGTGGGATATCTGGCTGGGTGGGTAGGAGGACTGACAGCTCTGACCATAGTGACCAGCAGCTTTACTCACACACCCCCTTAACACAAACTCCACACAACTCACCTGGGAGAATGCATTACCTCACACTATAATTAAATATCCCACAAAGAACTACCACACTGGGTTATGCTGTGTGAAGCATAGGGACACTTTTGGGACTTGTAGCCAAACAAACGCCAGGACAATACTGTCAGCCATCCTGTCAGCACAGGCACACTACCCCACAGGGAAGCAGAGTCAAAAGGAAGGAAGTATGGGCATGCTGGGAAGGGGGGTGTAGGCAATAGCATGATGGGAGTGGTAGTCACAACTCAATATCCCCCACCCACATGGCCCAGCAAGCTCACACTGAAGCATGCACACCTCACAGGGAGTGAAAAGCCACTTCAAAGATGTCTGACAATGGTGCTCTGTTGTGGGGAGCACAAGACCCTGCTGGGAACTGTGCACCAACCAACAGCAGGACACCACTGACTGACATCCTGAAAGACAACTTGCACTCCCTGCAATGGAAGCACGTTCCATGGTGGGATATCTGGCTGGGTGGGAAGGAGGACTGACAGCTCTGACCATAGTTACCAGCAGCTTTACTCACACACCCCCTTAACACAAACTCCACACAACTCACCTGGGAGAATGCATTGCCTCACACTCTAATTAAATATCCCACAAAGATCTACCACACTGGGTTATGCTGTGTGAAGCATAGGGACACTTTTGGGACTTGTAGCCAAACAAACGCCAGGACAACACTGTCAGCCATCCTGTCAGCACAGGCACACTACCCCACAGGGAAGCAGAGTCAAAAGGAAGAAGTATGGGCATGCTGGGAAGGGGCGTGTAGGCAATAGCATGATGGGAGTGGTAGTCATAGCTCAACATCCCCCACCCACATGGCCCAGCAAGCTCACACTGAAGCATGCACACCTCACAGGGAGTGAAAAGCCACTTCAAAGATGTCTGACAATGGTGCTCTGTTGTGGGGAGCACAAGGCCCTGCTGGGAACTGTGCACCAACCAACAGCAGGACACCACTGACTGACATCCTGAAAGCCAACTTGCACTCCCTGCAATGGAAGCACGTTCCATGGTGGAATATCTGGCTGGGTGGGAAGGAGGACTGACTGCTCTGACCATAGTTACCAGCAGCTTTACTCACACACCCCCTTAACACAAACTCCACACAACTCAACTGGGAGAATGCATTGCCTCACACTCTAATTAAATATCCCACAAAGAACTACCACACTGGGTTATACTGTGTGAAGCATAGGGACACTTTTGGGACTTGTAGCCAAACAAACGCCAGGACAACACTGTCTGCCATCCTGTCAGCACAGGCACACTACCCCACAGGGAAGCAGAGTCAAAAGGAAGGAAGTATGGGCATGCTGGGAAGGGGGGTGTAGGCAATAGTATGATGGGAGTGGTAGTCACAGCTCAACATCCCCTACCCAAATGGCCCAGCAAGCTCACACTGAAGCATGCACACCTCACAGGGAGTGAAAAGCCACTTCAAAGATGTCTGACAATGGTGCTCTGTTGTGGGGAGTACCAGGCCCTGCTGGGAACTGGGCACCAACCAACAGCAGGACACCACTGACTGACATCCTGAGAGTCAACCTGCACCCACTGCAAGGGTGGCATGCTTCATGGTGGGAGAACTGGGCTGGGGGAGAAGGAGGTCCGGATGTCAACCAAATACCACCAATGCTGGTCATGCACACACCTCAACATCTACATTGAAATGCATCAGGTTGGCAGGACAATGAGCCACACCAATATCAACCTCTGACTGTGACAACTTAAGACAATGCAATGTACAGGGCCGCATCCAGAGGTACAGTCACAACTGTCATGTGTTTGAACCATTGATGCCTGCAGAAACATAACATACATTGTGTGTCTCTTCCAAAAACAGGTGATGATAGGGACACAGCAGCAGATGAGGAGGAGTCCCTGTCCCAGGGTCCGGTGGCCCCTGAGCTCTCTGGTGTGGAACAGCCTCTGCCCTCATCGGATGGCAAAGACCAACCTGGCACCTCCGGTGGGAGTCATCATGCAGCACCAGCAGGACCACCATCTGCACCCCCTGCACCCATTCCTCCAACATCTGCCAACACACAGACCACCCCCGCCGACACGGACAGACCAAGGACACTGGATGACAACAGCACAGGGACCCCAGCCCACCGTGAAGCAGCGGACAACAACCCCAGTACCAACCCCCAAGGGGGCCTAGGGTCACCTGTGCATGCCACGGCAGCTCCCGCACGTGTGGCCAGGGGTGGTGGGAGGGGTGGTAGGCAGAGGTCGCTGTTTGCAGCGGGTCTGGACTACATGACGACCCACAACTGGCACGCATTGCTGATGCGTACCAGAATAGCACCGGAGAGGTCAGCCAGGTAGTGGGGATCCTCAAGGACATTAAACAGCAGCAGGCTGCCCATCATGCCCGCTTGGACTCCCACATGTCCCGTGTGGAGACACACATGTCCCGTGTGGAGACACACCTGTCTGGCATGGAGTCCAAGTGGGACACATTGGAAGAACTGACAGCGGTGCAGAGGGACATATTGACATGCCTCCGCGAGATTAGCACCAACATGTCCACACCTCCCTGTGTGCCCACAACATCTGGTGCCGCAACAACTGCAACTGCCACAGGGATGGAGGATGACTCTGGTGGAGAGTCCTCTGCACCGCAGCGGCCTGCACGTGAGGGTCCCCCAGAAAGAAGAGGGGTCGTCCGAGGAAGGACAACTGAGAGGCCGATGGCCATGTACATCCCCCAGGAACCCAACACCTGTTCTGGAAATTCTCCTTTGTGTGCAAACTGTTCACCCTGTCGAATGCAACCCAACTCTCCCACATGACATGGGGAGTTTAAGTTGGACTAATGTATCAGATGACTGTGGACTTTACTCAGGACATTTCTGCTACCAACACTTCCAACTCATCTGGGAACTTTGGATTCCAATACCAATGTACAGCACCCACCATCCTGTGCACTATCCTCACACATGTATGTAAATAAACTCACTAATACACAATACTTGCCTCTGTTGTGATTCCAACGTTGTTTTTATCATGGAGATGATGATCTGCTAAATGACACTGTGCATGCTAACTGCCACAGCAAGTTCAACACCGTCATGTGAGTCATGGCGACATGACACATATGAGGGAGACACACCACTAGGGCTACATAACACATAGACACCAGGGCCATCTGACTCATCGCCTACACTGATGTTGCCAGGAAATACAGTGGAATGCACAGACACCACACCTATTCAGAGTCTGTGTTAACTAGCCCACAGGTGCAGTAAGCAAATGTCAGTCAGATGTGTGACCACAGACAACGCACATCCCAAAGTGAAGCACATGTTTATTACACATTTGTAACATGTTGTTTCCACTACAAATGCAAGGTAATCCCATGTGGCAGTGGCCACACAGTCAACAAGTGTAGAAGAAATAAAGTCCAGGGGTGTGTGGCACATCACCTGTAGGGAAACGACTGCTTCCACCCTGAAAGCTGAATCATGGTGTCGGGGGATCCGAGTTGACCAAACAACTCTGAAAGTACCCTGTGAAGGACAGACATGACACACAGTCAAAAGCACTGAAGAACAGGACAGAACTGCAATACTCATGCCCAATACATGTCACAAGATACCTACACAAAACCAAGTTAGCATGTCAACACTGTTGGGGAGTACAGACTACCTGTAAGGACACATCGCTGCACGCATCCAGTCAAGTAGCACATGGCCACACTCAAACAGCAACAGAGCACCACCAACACATATCATGCAAACTCAAATCATTGACATACCAACTCTGTATACTCACATTCAGCTGAAAAAGTTGGTGATGAGCTGTGTGCGGACATCACCCTCATCATCATCATCATCACTGGCATCGTGGCCCAGGCCAGGATCCTCCACAGGTGGCGGATGTTGGTCATCGTCATCCAGGATGAGAGGCAACTCCTTCCGCACTGCCAGGTTGTGTAGCATGCAGCAGACGATGACAGTCTTGCACACCTTTGCTGGGGCATATGGGAGGGCCCCTCCTGTCTTGTCTAGGCAGCGGAAGCGGCTCTTCAGGAGACCAAATGTGCGCTCGATCACTCTCCTGGTCTGACCATGTGCCTCATTGTAGCGCATCTGGGCTGGTGTCACAGGGTTCATGAAGGGTGTCAGCAACCACGGCATGTTGGGGTATCCGGAGTCACCTACATACAGACAATTGCACATTAGCTGAGTTGGAAAAGAGGGCGGAATACAACATTGCAGAACACACACAATGGTACAAAGTCAGTACACACCGACAAGCCAGGCACGCTGGTTCTGCATCTGTGACATCATCCTCGGGATGCGACTACTCCTCATCACGTAGGCATTGTGTGCCGAACCGGGGAAACGGGCACACACGTGTGAGATGCTCATATCTGCAAGACATACCACCAGAGCATTGAACAAATGGTAATGTTTCCTGTTCCTGTATGCCTGCTCATGTGCCTGTGGTGGTACCAAAGCCACATGTGTCCCATCAATGGAGCCAATGACATGTGGCATCCTCCCTAGGGCATAGAAGTCACTCTTGACATCAGTGAGTTGTTGACGTTTAGGGAAATAGATGTACTGGTTCAGGTATCTCAACATTGCCTCCAAAACATCGAGTAGCACACGGCTGAACATGGTCTGTGACATCCCACCAGCAGACGCCACAGTGTGTTGAAAGGTACCAGTGGGAAAGAAGTGTAGGGCTGACATCACCTTCACCTTGGGGGTCAGCGCTGTAGGGTATGGCCAGCCAGGTTGCAAATGTGGGGCCAACCGCACCGCCAATTCCTCAATCAGCGCCCTGTTGAAGCTGTACCGTCGGATGCAGTCACGTTCAACCATCGTTGCAAGGTCAGGGAATGGTCTATGGACAGCTGGTGCCCTGCAGTGCATAGGTGAAGAAAGATTGTCAGTCACCCCACATATGTGGCATAGACCATACTCAATATCACATGATACATCATTACGAGACACAAGTACCTGATGTGTGTGCCGTTCTGTATGGACATATATGGCACCTACATGGCCAACATCTAACATCACAGTTCAACATGTGTTGACAACAAGTTCCAGGTTGTGCTATGGGAAACCATTAGGCTGTGTCACAGTACCCATGTACTGCTGTCACGTTCCAAACACACACCACAGTGACATGTGAGGACAGATGTGCCCTTGGCATCACAGCTCATTGACAGGTAGATTCCCAGGGACCCTGTATTGCCACATGGACACTGGCATGACATGGCGTATCATGTACACGTCAGCAAAACAACCATGACTCCCACAGGTAGTGGCCCCTGTTGCCTCTGCCGGACAGACATGGACGTCTGTGACACACACACGCACAACATCAAAGTCCATGCACAAACAACGTGGATGTGGAGACTGTCTCCCATTGTGCACATGGAATCAGAGACATCGGAAACACAACATGCACACAGACTGTGGAGGGCCATCACTATTGTGGCAATGGGTCACCCTGTGACGTACATACCTTCCCACATGGGACTCAGGGGGTATTTGACATGACATACACATACACAACCTGGAAAAGTGACCATGCCACATGCTCTGAAATGAACAGTTGCACACCACAGTGGTCATGTGCACAACACACAAAGGATTCTGTCCCCATGAACACGTGCACAGCCTGGGAGTGGCTGCCCCCAAGTGCCACCCAAAAAACCACATGTTGATCCCTATACACAGAAAAGGTAATGCAGCCTTACATGCCTTAGGATACAGTGTGGACAGGCTGTGGTGTGGTAGGTGTGCCCCTGAGTCCCTGGCAAGTAAATGTGGCTGGCATACGTTCACCAGTGACAACCATGGTGACATATGCGAGTGACTTGTACAGGGACGCGTCGTACAGCAATGGACCGATCCGTGTGCACGCATTGGCCATTGCATATGATGTGAACGGATACGCGTTGTACAGCAATGGACCGATCGGTGCGCACGCATTGGCCATTGCATATGATGTGGACGGATGCGTGTTGTTTTTTGAAATACGCGTTGTACAGCAATGGACCGATCGGTGCGCACGCATTGGACATTGCATATGATGTGAACGGATACGCGTTGTACAGCAATGGACCGATCGCTGTGCGCGCATTGGACATTGCATATGATGTGAACGGATACGCGTTGTACAGCAATGGACCGATCGGTGCGCACGCATTGGACATTGCATATGATGTGGACGGATGCGTGTTGTTTTTCGAAATACGCGTTGTACAGCAATGGACCGATCGGTGTGCACGCATTGGACATTGCATATGATGTGAACGGATACGCGTTGTACAGCAATGGACCGATCGGTGCGCACGCATTGGACATTGCATATGATGTGGACGGATGCGTGTTGTTTTTCGAAATACGCGTTGTACAGCAATGGACCGATCGGTGCGCACGCATTGGCTATGGCCTGACATGGTAACGGACGCATTTTCGAAGCTTGTACGAGTCGGATGCAGTGAATTCAGTTGGCCAGCCACAACAATGTTGCAAATTCATGGGTGTCATGAAGTTAAACTTTTGAAGGATGCTGTGGGCGTGTATAAGTGGTGCAATTCCATGGATTGGCCAGATTCTGAAGATGCAAACGACTTAGACCTATCACTTTGGACACATGGGACAGTATCTGCCTCTGCAGCACACATATAATGCTGGCTGTTCCCCTGAGAGCTCACTTGCCTGCACTACATGCTCCAGGACGTCATCTGCCACCACCACTGCTGCTGTCTCTGCATCCTCTGGCTACTGCTATGGCACGTACTGTGGATAGAGCCCCAGCCTTCAGCACTGAGGAGAACCAGGCCCTGCTGGACAGCCTCATTCCACAGTACAGCAAGCTGTATGGGAAACCAGGGCAGCAGGTGAGTGTGCTGTCCACTGCCTTACTAATTGTGCATGTTGTCTGACTAGCAAGACGTACAGTGTGTACACCAGTGGGTAGCATGCTCACTGAGTAGTTGTCACCCCCCAAAGTGTGTAGTCACATGCACTGAACAGGTATAGTGCAGTAACAGTGCATTCCAACAAGGTTTTACTTCCCAGGCAATGATACCATGTAGTAACTGCTGGCAAACTGTTCATAGCCATAGTTGCACTACCTGTGTAGATCAGATGCCCCTGTGATTGAGACATGTATATCCAACTGTGTGATGCACGGAAATGTTGCATGTGTAGTAATGGCCTTTTCACTTTGTCATCCTCACAGGTTGATGCCCACCAGAAGCAGAAGATCTGGCTGACCATCGTCCGGGCAGTACGATCTGTGGGGGTCTATAGGCGCAGGACCTGCAACTTCCAGAAGAGGTGGCAGGACCTTTGGGGCTGGACCCGGAGGATCGCAAGGGTCCAGCTGAAGCTGTCGCCTCCTCGCAGGAGGGGCGGACACCGGACCCTGACCCCCCACATGCTCCGGATCCTGGCGGTGGTCTTCCCTGACCTGGATGGGCAGCTGAAGGCCAGACAGCAGCAAGGAGGGGGTAAGTGCTAGCCTCAACTGTGTACTATGACTGACATGCTCTATGCACTCCTTTAGCCTGGTTCCACTTCCACAGTACAACTGTCATGTCGTCCTGGACTCATGTCCCTCACTTGTGTCATGCCCCCTCCTCATCTGATACACAGGTGTGGCCCTTACAGTCTGTGACTTAGGTCACTTGGGTACTGTGTACTTGCAGTTACCTGTGGTTCAAGTTGGGGACAGCATCAGTTACAGTAACTTTGTTGTGGGCTGCATGGGTGGTACAATTGCTCACATTGCCTGTGATCTGACATGTACTCTGGGTATGGCTTTAATATGTGTTCCAATTGCTGCTCTGACTCACCACATGTCTGGGGTATGTGCCACACACACATGCTGCTGCAGAGACCAAGGTAGGGGCCTCAGAAGTATGTACATCATGTGTGTGACACATGCATAGCCACCTGCCTAGTGTTCAGGGTAATACCATGTTGCACATGGACCAGGACTGTAATGCCTACTCCGTACATCGAAGGCACTCTGTTCTCCCACTCCCGTGTGTCAGCATACATATTGGGCATTGTGAAGAGTGCATTCAGGTGTGTGCCTCTGTGTCACCGTGGTGTGGCCTTGCTATTTGGACTCCTGGAGTGTTTAACAATTTGGGGTGGCCAGCCATCTGAGTTGTGACTATGGGATCTGCACATAGGTCAATGCATAGGTCTCTGATCCCTTGACTGTGCACAATGGGCCTGATTCACAGAACTAACTTACGTCAAAAACGTAAACATAAACGTAAACGTAAACGTAAAGTTAGTACTTTTTAGGTATTCACAGAATACACTTACTCATTTTGGTATTCACAGAATAGTACTAACTTTACGTTTACGTTTACGTTTACGTTTTTGACCTAAGTTAGTTCTGTGAATCAGGCCCAGTAAAGTTAGTACTATTCATATTGACAGAGCCGTCTGTGAAACTTTAAATGAATTTACAGGAACACTAAGGGCCTGATTACGATGCGGTTAGGAAAGCATTCCCACCTAGAGCCCGATTACAATGTGGTTAGGAAGGCCTCCTAACGGCATTTGTTACTTCTGAATCGGATCGGGAACATGTCTTCCCGACCGAGGGCCAGATTACGATGCGGTTAGGAACATAGGCTCCCATAGAAGTCAATGGGAGTCCAACCAAATCGTATCTGGAAGCATCTGGATGCATCATACTCGGTCGGTCGGACTCTCCCAATCTGAGTTGGCCGGAAACCATTTCCAAACCGATTAGATCGGGAAGATTTCCTAACCGCATCGTAATCGGGCCCCCTGATGGGAGTAAAGTACTCTGACATGGCAAAGGTACGTAATCAATCCATCAAACTATAAACCAGACCCTTAGTCCTTTAAGTCTCAATACACTACGGGAGTGTACTTCTAAATGACCCCCAACCTCGAAAGAGACACTTAGAGACTTGCATATGCCAGCCAGAGTCCAACAGCAGGGTCCAGTTGCTTGAACAGGTGGTCAGTCTTACGACTTTCAGAGTTCACTTCTTTGGCCTGGATAAAAAAGAGAGCAGGTCCAGGTCTTCTGGGCTTTTCTCTGGCTGCAGACAGCCGGTTTGGTAGTCAAGGAGTGTTCTGAAGTGGATGCCTGGAGATGCCAAATTTAGGCCTGGCACAAGTTAGTGGGTGGGAATGTCTCCTGGGAACGTCCTAACCAATGGGATAAAAGTTCCTGGCACAAAGCCTACACACTATTGGCATTTTCAAGATTGAGAATGTATTTGACCACAGTCAACCTGGGATCTGAGGGCTGGGGGTGTGTGGGAAGTTTACTATAATACCCCTTGTGTCCTGCCACATCTAACACCAAAGTCCAGTTTTAAGCAGTCACTGTATCCCCAATAAATCTAGAGACAGACGTCTGGTAGAATAAAACAGGGGTTTCCAGCAACCAGACAGAGGATACAAAGGAAAATTTTTTGAATGCTGTTTCCCTTCCGTTCAAGTGCACCCCCACTGTTATATGTAAAACCGAGAGACAGAGATCTGGTGTGACAAAGAAGGTACATCAGCAACAAAGACAGTGGATACAAAAGAATTATCTTGGCATCCTTTTTTCGGCCTTTCAGTTGTGTCCCAAAGTACTATATGTAAACCCAAAATACCTTTCGGATTTGACTCTCTAATCTCAAAAAGGATGCTCACAACCCCCATCATGCACATTTGGTGAGGTTCAGAGGAGTAATTTCTGACCATTCAGCCTATTGTTTGCTCCTGGGAAGCCTGTCACACATTTTTCACACCTATTCAAATGTTGCCAGAAGTGGGAGAGCAAATGCACATTTAACCTTCAAGAAATTCAGGCAGGACAAAGGTAACTTTCTAAAAGTTACTTTTCCTTAACACTTATTACAAATATGACTTCACCATGGTATTGGATTTTAAAAATATTTTTCTAGCTAGTCTAATTCTCAAGATACAGCATTAGTATTTAAATCTACACTCTGGTTTTCTACATAGGAAAGCTAGGCCTCCCGCAGTGCAAAGTTGCTTTTGGGTGCTTAAAATTCTACATGTCATACTTTTAAATACAATGCAAACTTCCTTGTGGACTACAAGGCCTGCATAGAGGTGACTTATTAATATTTAAAAAGGAGGTTTTCAACTGTAAAATAGGCCTAGCCTGATGGGATGAGTTGCAGGTATTACACTGTTACAACCAGGCTTCACTGGGTAGACCTGAAGCTATGTTTGCACTACCACAGTAATGGATAGCAGAATAGATGTTACAGTTAAATAGAGGCAGATAACTTTCAGCCCCTGAGGACTCCATGTACCATACAGTAGGGGCCTATAGGTAAGTTAAATGTACAAATTAGGAGTCTGCCAATCTGACCATGTTTAAAGAGGAGGCACAGATACTTTATTACTGGTTAGCAAAGGTAGAGTGCACAGAGTTGTAATGCCAGCAAAAATATAGGGTCCAGCTAAAGGTAAAAAATATGGGGCGACCACACAGAAAAACTGTATTTCCTACACCATGCTTGGAAAGGAGGGTGATTTATTCTAAAACAATACAGCATGCACAATTTTCTACATATGTGTCCTTGTGCACACATATAGAGGAAATATAATACGTCGGGTATATAATAAAGGTAAGAGTATGTTTGATTAATAAGTATATTGTAGAGTGTAGAATGAGTAACCTATGATTGTAACTATCAATATATCAGTAAAATATCTTAAATACAATGTACCAATGTAACAAATCTGCAATATGATGAGCACAAAAAAGTATTAATTGAGTAACATACTTCTACTAATATTCCCCATGTTAATGTCTCATGTTTTCAAACACCTATATCATAATCACTGAGGTTGTCTTAGATGCTGTGTACAGAAATTGGTAGAAACCATATAAGACATAGGTGTCGATTCCGATCTCGGCCGGAAGCGCACCGAATACGATTCGTCCGGAAAAAATACGAGCCGAGCGCGTTTTTCCCGAACGATTCGAACAGTCGTCCGAGCGAGCAAGTATGATGCCCATTACTGCTAAAATTCCGAGCGAGCCATACGTACCCATTCCAGCTCCAGTTCCCCGACCGAGCTGGATCCGGAAACGCCGAATCGAGTCGCACGCCAGTAAATAAACAGCACCTTCCGGCCGGACAAGTACGATGCACACTCCGTACGCGCCGAACTGGTCGCTACGTCCGGCACGTCAGAGCATCCGGGAGAGCTTCACATAAGCTCCGATTCGCGCCACAAGACGATCCACGGCTACGAGACGAACAAGCCAGCTACGAGTACGAGTCGAAGCAACGAGAAACCCGAACGAAACGAACCAACCATGAATCCCATCGCGCAGGTCCTACCAATACTGTACATCTATTACCGGAACCGGTACGGACGAGTATGGCGCAGATGGTAAGTCAAACACCCACTACACAAACAAACGACACGTACCCGACATATGTCACACACACATAGGGATGCAGAAATGACGCACACTAGCAACAGCAGAACTATAGGGGCGGGATGGCTATCACCAATGCCATACACACCCATAGGGGCCTGATGGCTACCACTACCACCACCCCTACTCATGGGGGGATGGATGCCTAGCACTACTACCAGCCCCACTCCTAGGGGGATGGATGCCTACCACTACCACCCCCCTACTCAGGGGGGGCTGGATGCCTGTCACTACCACCATCCCTACTCATGGGGGCCTGGATGCCTACCACTACCACCACCCCTACTCATTGGGGGCTGGATGCCTACCACTACCACCACCCCTACTCATGGGGGCCTGGATGCCTACCACTACCACCACCCCTACTCAGGGGGGGCTGGATGCCTGTCACTACCACCACCCCTACTCATGGGGGCCTGGATGCCTACCACTACCACGACCCCTACTCATGGGGGGCTGGATGCCTACCACTACCACCACCCCTACTCATGGGGGCCTGGATGCCTACCACTCCCACCACCCCTACTCAGGGGGGGCTGGATGCCTGTCACTACCACCACCCCTACTCATGGGGGCCTGGATGCCTACCACTACCACCACCCCTACTCATGGGGGGCTGGATGCCTACCACTACCACCACCCCTACTCATGGGGGCCTGGATGCCTACCACAACCACCACCCCTACTCATGGGGGGCTGGATGCCTGTCACTACTACCATCCCCACTCATAGAGGAATTGATGCCTACCACTACCACCACCCCTACTCAGGGGGGGCTGGATGCCTGTCACTACCACCATCCCCACTCATAGGGGAATTGATGCCTACCACTACCACAACTCCTACTCATGGGGGCCTGGATGCCTACCACAACCACCACCCCTACTCATGGGGGGCTGGATGCCTGTCACTACTACCATCCCCACTCATAGGGGAATTGATGCCTACCACTACCACCACCCCTACTCATGGGGGCCTGGATGCCTACCACTACCACCACCCCTACTCAGGGGGGGCTGGATGCCTGTCACTACCACCATCCCCACTCATAGGGGAATTGATGCCTACCACTACCACCACTCCTACTCATGGGGGCCTGGATGCCTACCACTACCACCACCCCTACTCATGGGGGCCTGGATGCCTACCACTACTACCACCCCTACTCATGGGGGCCTGGATGCCTACCACTACCACCACCCCTACTCAGGGGGGGTTGGATGCCTGTCACTACCACCATCCCCACTCATAGGGGAATTGATGGCTACCACTACCACCACCCCTACTCATGGGGGCCTGGATGCCTACCACTACCACCACCCCTACTCAGGGGGGCCTGGATGCCTACCACTACCACCACCCCTACTCATGGGGGGCTGGATGCCTACCACTACCACCACCCCTACTAATGGGGGCCTGGATGCCTACCACTACCACCACCCCTACTCTAGGGGGGCTGGATGCCTGTCACTACCACCACCCCTACTCATGGGGGCCTGGATGCCTACCACTACCACCACCCCTACTCATGGGGGGCTGGATGCCTGTCACTACTACCATCCCCACTCATAGGGGAATTGATGCCTACCACTACCACCACCCCTACTCATGGGGGCCTGGATGCCTGTCACTACCACCACCCCTACTCATGGGGGCCTGGATGCCTGTCACTACCACCACCCCTACTCATGGGGGCCTGGATGCCTACCACTATCACCACCCCTACTCATGGGGGCCTGGATGCCTACCAGTACCACCACCCCTACTCAGGGGGGGCTGGATGCCTGTCACTACTACCATCCCCACTCATAGGATGGGTAATGCATGACACAACCAGCATACTCCAACATAATGAATGTCAGCAAAAGACATCCCCCCAACATCATGACAAGACTGTGTAGTCTGTGTCAAATGCCTACAACACTGAACATGACATTGAACATACAATGTGACCCCCTATCACATGTGTCACACAAAAATGTGTGTGGCCTTCACAATGCAAGCAGACCATGACCACTGTGGGAATGGGATCTAAACCCCCATCATCACAGTGACCAAAAGGTAAGTGTGGGGTCCATAGCTGAAGCACATTTTGAACATTGTGGCAATGGGATCCAAACCCCCATCATCACAGTGACCAAAAGGTAAGTGTTGTCAGGCAAAAAGCTGCAACTGCCAAACAGCATGGATGATTCCTGGTCATAGAACAACAAACACATCAGTGGAAAAGTAGTGGTTGTGTCCCATAGCAACATAGATTGGGTGAGGCAAACAGTGCAGTGCAAATAAAACATACCTTTGGCCATGTGCAGACAAACATCACCCATGGGGACTGACATCGTCTCCATTTATCAATTACACAATGCCAGAAGTGACCATCATAATGCAGACCCACATATCTGCACCAATGGACACACAAATGTAGATATCCTGTGGAGACTGTAGATGTGAGGTGAACAAATACCATACCATGGCAGCAATGGGACATACGAACCATGATTATTGTGCTGACTGATGAACTAGGAGTCCCAGGGACAGCATGGGAAATCCTCCAAACAACATACAGGCAATGGCACACCAAAGATATGCCAATGCAGTGGTGCAGATGCACAAACACAAACAGGCAGCCTCACACTGCATATCAAACACAACAGGTGATGGGGGTGTGCCAGTGTCCCCAGGCAACCACACAACACATGAGGAGGCCTGAATTCCAAATACACAGATGTGTATACAGTGCCATACAAAAGTAACTCATGGATCGGATTCCCCTATGTGGGCAATCAGGCATTGTTAGATGAGAGGGAGCCCAAATTACACATGTCACACAAGCTTGTAGGAACAGCAACTAACACAGCAAGAGACAGACCCACCACAGCACTACCCCCAGGGACCCCACATTGTGGTGACACTAGCCTGCATGATAATCCCACTGTGATGACAAAGGTAGATGTTGTTCACACTGTGAACCACAGCCATGTGTCCTGAGCAACAAACTACCATCACACCTACACAAGCACAAATCCATCAGCACGGCCTGTCAGCCAAGGCCAAAATGGAGGTAGGGGTCTAGCCGTACAACAACTCACATTTGCACACACTCAACACCACACACCTTGATCTCCACCAATGTGCAGCAGTGAAGCTCACATGGACAGGTGACATTGCACATGCACCCATGACAATCCCAGGGGTGGTTGTGGGAACTAAGGTGCAGAAACCCATCACACCTGGCCAGTCAACAAGACTCGTGAATGTCTGACACACTGCACAGTATGCCGTACATGGGCATGACGTGAAATCCACCCCAATCAATGGGATCCCGGCCACAGTCACACACCAATGAAGAAGCCAAGGTCACCCACAAAGAACACACGTAGACAACTTCCAACATTGCAGCTCTGACCCTGAGGAGTGGCAGCAGTCACACACACAACGTGTCACAATCACTGAAAGCTACCACAAACTGTAAATTACATGACTTGTGTAACCAACAAGTGCCAAGGGGAATCCTGACTGTGTCTCATCTGCGTTTGCCCACATCCCCAGCCCTGACAACAAAGACAACTAGGGATGACAACCTGATGAACATTAGTTTGCCATGCACCCACATCACGGAGAAACCAGGTACAAGATGCTGGATGAACACAGGACAACTCAGCAAGCATCACAAACAGGAACATCCGTAGGGACACAGCCGGTGTAGGAAAAGGGAAGGGAACACACACAGACATGCTTACACAACACACAACACGGGCCCAGGCAATGTCACGGGATTACACACTGCCATGAGGGCACTCCACTCCTGTGGAAGGTCCGCTGTGCAAAACCTTGTCTGTGCACGACTCAAACATGTCAGCTGAACACTCGGTCAGTGAGTCAACAATTACAACACACTGAAGGCTCTGCTCACATCAGCCTGGGTACGGGAGTTTCACTTCAGTCATCTGCATATACCCAATACACGTGTCAAGCAAGTTGCACTGTATACACAGATGAGTCCTTCAACATTGATGTGCTAAACTGCATGTCCAGTGGAGATGGGCACACAGTCAGGGAAATAGAAACATTGAACAGTGGTAAGCACACCAGATGTGCATCAGTGTAAGGCTCAGTTGTTAAATTACAAATGCAAAACGTACATCCCTGTGTCAAATGCTGAACATATTTGAAGATAAATCCCTAGGCAGTCATGTGGTCAAAATCAGTCAAAGACTCATGTCAAGAACAGGCATGATGCAATTAACTCAGTGTCAACTACAGACATTACTTTTAAAAAAAGTTTCTATTTTTTATTAATCTCATTTAAAAAAAAACAACAAAAAAAACAATTCTAGACATATATATATATATAACTCATCAATACAATAAAACAATCATTACAATTTCAAAACAAACAACATAAATACAATTAAATGTACTACAAAAAATCCAAAATTAAATACGGTAGAAAATTAATTAAATTGGTAACATGATTATAAAACCAAAGATGATTGAACAGTGGCTAAAAGATGGATCTTCTTCAACACGCGTTTCAGCGCACACTGCGCCTTCATCAGGAAAAGCCACAAACAATGTCCTTAGATAAGTGCGAAGGATGAGGTTTAGTTCCTACAAATCGTCAGAGTGGGCTGCTAGGGCTGATAGACAGCAATTTGATTCCTATGTCAGGTATACGAATGTGTATTCCTTTAGGGAATCAGAGTTTATTCGAGTCCAGAAATGATGTACCGGACACGACAAGCTTGATAGCACTTGATAAGCTGGTACACAATGAACCAAGTATAACATGATTATTTTACTGCTCAAAGGTCGATATGAAGGAGTGAAGGAGTTATTTAAAACTGCCTGCAGGCTGAAGTCAGTGATTAACGCTTAGTTGCGCTCAATGCGCTAGCACACGATATGCAAAACACGAGGAATTTAGAAGCTCTTCAAGAGTCGGTGTAAATTCGGCAATGATAAACAGCCTGCGGCCTGGCGTCTTAGATGAACGCTTGATGCTAGCGGAATAGTTTCGCTCCCACTTCTGCAAGATAGACGAGTGGAATCACTAATGGACGGGCTCTCCGAGTTTAAATCGGCAGCCTGAATTACATACGTAGGTCACCTGACTGCGTGATGAATGGACCCTCAGACTGCAGCAAAGGATGCTATGGATCCAGACTAGATTAGGACACATATCCCATGGACCACATGGAGTCCATCACAGCAACACTTAATTTTCCTGATCTGAACACTATTACAACAGCAAATGCATGATGATACTCATCTACATCATGTACAACAAAAGCAAAACCACTAGTAAACAAAAAGACGCTTTATTCAGCCAATGTAAATGAAAAATTGGAAGTCCTAAAGAAACTAAGGCCAATGGCCAGTCCACATTCACAGTCTGAACAGGGTGACATGTGACAACTTGTCACCCATTGCTTGCCTGCACTGGTACGGACAGGGGACATCCCCCTCGGAGGGGCATATAAGGGGCAGGCCAGGCACCGCAGGGACAGGATCAGGGGATGCCAGAAGGAGGCAGTGAAGGGGAGGTGGGTGCAGGAGTGTCACCGGCAACTGCAGTGGAGGTGTCTGACTCAGTGGGGGCCGGCACCACTGTAGGGCACAAGTCAGATGGTGTGGGTGCTGGCACCACTGCAGTGGGCCGGTCAGATGGAGTGGACTGGGTCCCCACTGCAGTGCCCAAGTCAGACGGGGTGGTTGTGGACTCCACTGCAGTGCATAACTCCAAGGGAGTGAAAGGGGGGGCAGATGAGGTGGGCAGGACAGAGGGGGGGACCCGGTCTCAACACCAGTGGCATAAACAGGCCGAGCGTCTGGGTTGGGGGTGGAAGAGCAAGTGGTAGGGGGGAGGGCCTAAGCAGTTTGGGGATGCGGTATGGGTGTGTGGGGGAACCTGGGGCAGGGTGTGGCGGGGGAACCTGTGGAGTGGTGGCCTGGGGGATGGAGGAGAGAGACTGTGTGGTGGAGCTGCGTGGTGGTGGTGGTGGGGTCTTGCCCTTCCTGGTCCGGGGGGACTTCCTAATGCGGTCCTCAGTCTGCCTGTGCCTGGGGGAGGGTGTGAGGGGCACTCCCCTCTGTGTGTGGTGGTCGCCTCTTCCGCCTGTGCGTTGGGTCAGATGGATCTATGGGGAAGAGGCCAAGCTCACAGAGGAAGAGCTTCTGGGAGGGGGGGTTGCAGGTGAGGCAAGGGAAGGGGTTTTGGAGGGAGAGGTATCTGAGGACTGCGGAGTGCTCCTGGATGCGTGTGTGTGTGCCTGGGCCCCATCCCTTGTGAGTGAGGTATCAGTCCCCTGACTGTGCGTGCGTGTGCTTGTGGATTTTGGCGTGTGTGTCTGTGTGCTGATTGTGTCTGTGCTGGTGGGTGCCTGTGCCAGTGTGTGTGTGCTTGGGACAGGTAGGGTGCTGGGGATTGTGGATGGGGCAGAGGTAGGAGGGGTGAGGGACTGTTGCAGGAGGGACACTGCTGCCGTCAGTGAGGAGGCCATGGACTGATTGGTCCGATGTAGGGCAGACATGCCAGATGACATGCCCTCCATGAATGACACCAGTTGTGTCAACAGACCCGTGTGTGCATGGAGGACACTCAGCACTGATGTCTGCCCTACATGGATCTGTTTCAGCAAGTCCACAGACTCCACACTCAGGGCAGCAGGGGAGACAGAGGCAGGGGGTGCGGTGCCTGGCATGAAGGAGACACGCTCCCCTACACGGGAGCCTCCACGGACATGTGGGATGGGAGCAGATGGGAGGGTGGAGATGGTGGTGGTGGCGGGGACAGACTTGCTTGATTTTGTCTGTGGTCTGCTGACACCCGCCTCCACAAGGGAGTCCTCACTGGAAGTGCTGTGTTCCTCAGCCGAGGTGGTCGTAGCTGAGGTCTCCTCAGTGTGGCTCCCCTCACCCTCCGTGCCACTGGGTCCCTCGGTCTCCCCTGCAGTGGACCCAGTCTGGCTCTGCCGCTCCTCTTGGTCCGTGGAGCTGTCTCCTCCTGTGGCCGTGGATGTATCTGCAAACAATCAGGATAAACAGAGCAACATTAGTCACCTGTACTGACCACACACACCACAGTAAGTACAGCACATCACAGAGCAAGCCCTGCCATCATTTGCTAGACATTGCAATAAGTGCTGACACTGATTTGAAGAAGCCCATTGTCTGCCTGACAGTCATTCATGCCACACATATCCTACCTGTCCATGCACCCATCTGTCTGGTGCCTGTTGTATGCGACTAATCATATGTGCACACATGCACCACATACACAGTTGTTGGACATCCAAGAGAACATATGGAAATGTGTCACTCCAAACACATGCCATCTCCTGCCACTGACTCAGTACATGTGTCAGGAAAAGTGATGGGCAGAGTCTCTGTCGATATGCGGGTTTTGCTTCCATCACCAGACACAATGATGTCCTCATGTCCTGATAGACAATGCGACAATGGTGTGCATGCAGGACATATCACACTACTGCTGGATCACCCTTTGCGAGTTGAATGTCATGGCACAGGCCTGTCTGGCAAGTCAGTCATAACTGTCTCCTGTCACAGGGGCAGTGCATACACACAACACCAGTCTACACTGTGTCACAATCATGGAAGTTTTGGGAATGCAAGCCCTGTAGCTGACAGGTGAACATGTGCACCCTTGGCCACCCACATCATGAGGACTAAGATGATCCCACGTCAATCAAATGAGACATTTGAGTGACTGCAAACACAAATCCATACACATGAGCACTTCACCGTCTGATGAGAATGAACCAAAGCTGCCTGCACCTCAATGTGTCATACACCATTGTGCACAGTCAAGGGATCAGAGACCTATGCATTAACCAATGTGCAGATCCTATAGTCACAACTCAGATGGCTGGCCACCCCAAATTGTTAAACACTCCAGGAGTCCAAAAAGCAAGGCCACACCACGGTGACACAGAGGCAGACACCTGAGTGCACTCTTCACAATGCCCAATATGTATGCTGACACACGGGAGTGGGAGAACAGAGTGCCTTCGATGTACGGAGTAGGCATTACAGTCCTGGTCCATGTGCAACATGGTATTACCCTGAACACTAGGCAGGTGGCTATGCATGTGTCACACACATGATGTACATTCTTCTGAGGCTCTCACCTTGGTCTCTGCTGCAGCATGGGTGTGTGGCACATACCCCAGACATGTGGTGAGTCAGAGCAGCAATTGGAACACATATTAAAGCCATACCCAGAGTACATGTCAGATCACAGGCATTGTGTGAGCAATTGTACCACCCATGCAGCTCACAACAAAGTTCCTGTAACTGATGCTGTCCCCAACTTGAACCACAGGTAACTGCAAGTACACAGTACCCAAGTGACCTAAGTCACAGACTGTAAGGGCCACACCTGTGTATCAGATGAGGAGGGGGCATGACACAAGTGAGGGACATGAGTCCAGGACGACAAGACAGTTGTACTGTGGAAGTGGAACCAGGCTAAAGGAGTGCATAGAGCATGTTAGTCATAGTACCCAGAAAAGGCTAGCACTTACCCCCTCCTTGCTGCTGTCTGGCCTTCAGCTGCCCATCCAGGTCAGGGAAGACCACCGCCAGAATCCGGAGCATGTGGGGGGTCAGGGTCCGGTGTCCGCCCCTCCTGCGAGGAGGCGACAGCTTCAGCTGGACCCTTGCGATCCTCCGGGTCCAGCCACGAAGGTCCTGCCACCTCTTCTGGCAGTTGCGGATCCTGCGCCTGTAGACCCCCACAGATCGTACTGCCCGGACGATGGTCAGCCAGATCTCCTGCTTCTGGTGGGCATCAACCTGTGAGGATGACAAAGTGAAAAGGCCATTACTACACATGCAACATATCCGTGCATCACACAGTTGGATATACATGTCTCAATCACAGGGGCATATGATGTACACAGGTAGTGCAACTATGGCTATGAACAGTTGTCCAGCAGTTACTAAATGGTATCATTGCCTGGGAAGTAAAACCTTGTTGGAATGCACTGTTACTGCACTATACCTGTTCAGTGCATGTAACTACACACTTTGGGGGTGACAACTACTCAGTGAGCATGCTAGCCACTGGTGTACACACTGTAAGTCTTGCTAGTCAGACAACATGCACAATTAGTAAGGCAGTGGACAGCACACTCACCTGCTCCCCTGGTTTCCCATACAGCTTGCTGTACTGTGGAAGGAGGCTGTCCAGCAGGGCCTGGTTCTCCTCAGTGCTGAAGGCTGGGGCTCTCTCCACAGTACGTGCCATTGCAGTAGCCAGAGGATGCAGAGACAGCAGCAGTGGTGGTGGCAGATGTCGTCCTGGAGCATGTAGTGCAGGCAAGTGAGCTCTCAGGGGAACAGCCAGCATTATATGTGTGCTGCAGAGGCAGATACTGTCCCATGTGTCCAAAGTGATAGGTCCAAGTCGTTTGCATCTTCTGAATCTGGCCAATCCATGGAATTGCACCACTTATACACGCCCACAGCATCCTTCAAAAGTTCAACTTCATGACACCCATGAATTTGCAACATTGTTGTGGGTGGCCAACTGAATTCACTGCATCCGACTCGTAAAAGCTTCGAAAATGCGTCCGTTACCATGTCAGTCCATAGCCAATGCATGCTGTACGACGCGTATTACGTCACACAACACGCACCCGTCAACATCATATGCAATGGCCAATGCGTGCGCACCGATCGGTCCATTGCTGTACAACGCGTATTTCGAAACACAACACGCATCCGTCAACATCATATGCAATGGCCAATGCGTGCGCACCGATCGGTCCATTGCTGTACGACGCGTATTTCGGAGCACAACACGCATCCGTCCACATCATATGCAATGGCCAATGCGTGCGCACCGATCGGTCCATTGCTGTACAACGCGTATTTCGGAGCACAACACGCATCCGTCCACATCATATGCAATGGCCAATGCGTGCGCACCGATCGGTCCATTGCTGTACGACGCGTATTTCGGAGCACAACACGCATCCGTCCACATCATATGCAATGGCCAATGCGTCCGCACGGATCGGTCCATTGCTGTACGACGCGTCCCTGTACAAGTCACTCGCATATGTCACCATGGTTGTCACTGGTGAACGTATGCCAGCCACAATTACTTGCCAGGGACTCAGGGGCACACCTACAACACCACAGCCTGTCCACACTGTATCCTAAGGCATGTAAGGCTGCATTACCTGTGTGTGTATGGGGGTCAACATGTGGTTTGTTGGGTGGCACTTAGGGGCAGCCACTCCCAGGCTGTGCACGTGTTCATGGGGACAGAATCCTTTGTGTGTTGTGCACATGACCACTGTGATGTGCAACTGTTCAGTTCAGAGCATGTGGCATGGTCACATTTCCAGGTTGTGTATGTGTATGTTATGTCACATACACCCTGAGTCCCATGTGGGATGGTATGTACGTCACAGGGTGGCCCATTGCCACAATTGTGATGGCCCTCCACAGTCTGTGTGCATGTTGTGTTTCAGATGTCTCTGATTCCATGTGCACAATGGGAGACAGTCTCCACATCCACGTTGTTTGAGCATCGACTTTGATGTTGTGCGTGTGTGTGTCACAGACGTCCATGTCTGTCCTGCAGAGGCAACAGGGGCCACTACCTGTGGGAGTCATGGTTGTTTTGCTGACGTGTACATGATACGCCATGTCATGCCAGTGTCCATGTGGCAATACAGGGTCCCTGGGAATCTACCTGTCAAAGAGCTGTGATGCCAGGGGCACATCTGTCCTCACTTGTCACTGTGGTGTGTGTTTGGAACGTGACAGCAGTACATGGGTACTGTGACACAGCCTAATGATTTCCCATAGCACAACCTGGAACTTGTTGTCAACACATGTTGAACTGAGATGTTAGATGTTGGCCATGTAGGTGCCATATATGTCCATACAGAACGGCACACACATCAAGTACTTGTGTCTCGTAATGATGTATCATGTGATATTGAGTATGGTCAATGCCACATATGTGGGGTGACTGACAATCTTTCTTTGTTCACCTATGCACTGCAGGGCACCAGCTGTCCATAGACCATTCCCTGACCTTGCAACCATGGTTGAACGTGACTGCATCCGACGGTACCGCTTCAACAGGCCGCTGATTGAGGAATTGGCGGTGCGGTTGGCCCCACATTTGCAACCTGGCCGGCCATACCCTGCAGCGCTGACCCCCAAGGTGAAGGTGATGGCAGCCCTACACTTCTTTGCCACCGGTACCTTTCAACACACTGTGGCGTCTGCTGGTGGGATGTCACAGACCATGTTCAGCCGTGTGCTACGCGATGTTTTGGAGGCGATGTTGAGATACTTGAACCAGTACATCTATTTCCCTAAACGTCAACAACTCACTGACGTCAAGAGTGACTTCTATGCCCTGGGGAGGATGCCACATGTCATCGGCTCCATTGATGGGACACATGTGGCTTTGGTACCACCACAGGCACATGAGCAGGCATACAGGAACAGGAAACATTACCATTCTATCAATGCCCTGGTGGTATGTCTTGCAGATATGAGCATCTCACATGTGTGTGCACGTTTCCCCGGTTCTGCACACGATGCCTACGTAATGAGGAGTAGTCGCATCCCGAGGATGATGTCACAGATGCAGAACCAGCGTGCCTGGCTTGTCGGTGTGTACTGACTTTGTACCATTGTGTGTGTTCTGCAATGTTGTATTCCACCCTCTTTTCCAACTCAGCTAATGTGCAATTGTCTGTATGTAGGTGACTCCGGATACCCCAACATGCCGTGGTTGCTGACACCCCTCAGGAACCCTGTGACACCAGCCCAGATGCGCTACAATGAGGCACATGGTCGGACCAGGAGAGTGATCGAGCGGACATTTGGTCTCCTGAAGAGCCGCTTTCGCTGCCTGGACAAGACAGGAGGGGCCCTCCCATATGCCCCTGCAAAGGTGTGCAAGATTGTCATCGTCTGCTGCATGCTACACAACCTGGCAGTGCGGAAGGAGTTGCCTCTCATCCTGGATGACGATGACCAACATCCGCCACCTGTGGAGGATCCTGGCCTGGGCCACGATGCCAGTGATGATGATGATGACGAGGGTGATGTCCGCACACAGCTCATCACCAACTTCTTCAGCTGAATGTGAGTATACAGAGTTGGTATGTCAATGATTTGAGTTTGCATGATATGTGTTGGTGGTGCTCTGTTGCTGTTTGAGTGTGGCCATGTGCTACTTGACTGGATGCGTGCAGCGATGTGTCCTTACAGGTAGTCTGTACTCCCCAACAGTGTTGACATGCTAACTTGGTTTTGTGTAGGTATCTTGTGACATGTATTGGGCATGAGTATTGCAGTTCTGTCCTGTTCTTCAGTGCTTTTGACTGTGTGTCATGTCTGTCCTTCACAGGGTACTTTCAGAGTTGTTTGGTCAACTCGGATCCCCCGACACCATGATTCAACTTCCAGGGTGGAAGCAGTCGTTTCCCTACAGGTGATGTGCCACACACCCCTGGACTTTATTTCTTCTACACTTGGTGACTGTGTGGCCACTGCCACGTGGGATTACCTTGCATCTGTAGTGGAAACAACATGTTGCAAATGTGTAATAAACCTGTGCTTCACTTTGGGATGTGCGTTGTCTGTGGTCACACATCTGACTGACATTTGCTTACTGCACCTGTGGGCTAGTTAACACATACTCTGAATAGGTGTGGTGTCTGTGCATTCCACTGTATTTCCTGGCAACATCAGTGTAGGCGATGAGTCAGATGGCCCTGGTGTGTATGTGTTGTGTAGCCCTAGTGGTGTGTCTCCCTCATATGTGTCACGTCGCCATGACTCACATGACGGTGTTGAACTTGCTGTAGCAGTTAGCATGCACAGTGTCATTTAGCAGATCATCATCTCCATGACAAAAACAACGTTGGAATCACAACAGAGGCAAGTATGGTGTATTAGTGAGTTTATTTACATACATGTGTGAGGATAGTGCACAGGATGGTGGGTGCTGTACATTGGGATTGGAATCCAAAGTTCACAGATGAGTTGGAAGTGTTGGTAGCAGAAATGTCCTGAGTAAAGTCCACAGTCATCTGATACATTAGTCCAACTTAAACTCCCCATGTCATGTGGGAGAGTTGGGTTGCATTCGACAGGGTGAACAGTTTGCACACAAAGGAGAATTTCCAGAACAGGTGTTGGGTTCCTGGGGGATGTACATGGCCATCGGCCTCTCAGTTTTCCTTCCTCGGACGACCCCTCTTCTTTCTGGGGGGACCCTCACGTGCAGGCCGCTGCGGTGCAGAGGACTCTCCACCAGAGTCATCCTCCCTCCCTGTGGCAGTTGCAGTTGTTGCGGCACCAGATGTTGTGGGCACACAGGGAGGTGTGGACATGTTGGTGCTAATCTGGCGGAGGCATGTCAATATGTCCCTCTGCACCGCTGTCAGTTCTTCCAATGTGTCCCACTTGGACTCCATGCCAGACATGTGTGTCTCCACACGGGACATGTGGGAGTCCAAGCGGGCATGATGGGCAGCCTGCTGATGTTGAATGTCCTTGAGGATCCCCACTACCTGGCTGACCTCTCCGGTGCTATTCTGGTACGCATCAGCAATGCGTACCAGTTGTGGGTCATCATGCAGTCCAGACCCCTCTGCAAACAGCGACCTCTGCCTACCACCCCTCCCACCACCCCTGGCCACATGTGCGGGACCTGCGGTGGCACGCACAGGTGAGCCTAGGCCCCCTTGGGGGTTGGTACTGGGGTTGTTGTCCGTTGCTTCACGGTGGGCCGGGGTCCCTGTGCTGTTGTCATTCAGTGTCCTTGGTCTGTCCGTGTCGGCGGGGGTGGTCTGTGTGTTGGCAGATGTTGGAGGAGTGGGTGCAGGGGGTGCAGATGGTGGTCCTGCTGGTGCTGCATGATGACTCACACCGGAGGTGCCAGGTAGGTCTTCGCCATCCGAGGAGGGCAGAGGCTGTTCCACACCAGAGAGCTCAGGGGCCACCGGAGCCTGGGACAGGGACTCCTCATCATCTGCTGCTGTGTCCCCATCATCACCTGTTTTTGGAAGAGACACACAATGTATGTTATGTTTCTACAGGCATCAATGGTTCAAACACCTGACAGTTGTGACTGTACCTCTGGATGCGGGCCTGTACATTGCATTGTCCTAAGTTGTCACAGTCAGAGGTTGATATTGGTGTAGCACATTGTCCTGCCAACCTGAAGCATTTCAATGTGAATGTTGAGGTGTGTGCATGACCAGCTCATGTATTGATTGGCTGTACATGGCCATTGCTACTCAAGGGCCATCACGTGCCTGACACAGGTGTGTCATCCTTGTCCACATTTGTCCTTTAACAGGGACATACGTGCAATTCCACTTAGGATATCTTTCAAGATTGGGACATGTGTGGTTGCCTTTTTTGCCAGTCTTTGTGCGTCACATTGGTGTGTCTGGACAACATGGTCACAGTCCGGTATGCCTGGGATCTCTTGGGAGTATCTGTGTTGTTGTCTGGGTTCCTAGTTCACGTCTCATTTCATACAAGTGATGTTGTTAACGTAGCTAATGATGTTGTTGCTGAGTTTTGTACGTGCAAACGTGATTAATCTTGTCAATGTCCTCCATGGTGATGAGGATTGGGCACGGCAGCTCTCTGGCTTTTCCATTGTCATGACAGTGATGGCCAGTGGTGTGTGTTGCAGTTCTGCTGCTGTGAGTAGCATGTCTCCTCAAATGCAGTCCAGGTTGGTGCTTGTGTCTACAGTGTCTATGACAGTGAGTGGTGTGTTGTGTGAAGGATGCATATGTTGCCGAACGATGTGGAAGTGGAATGCAGCTCACAACCGCAACTTGTGTGACTGAAACCATGGTACAGTGTCCGGTATATTGGTGTGTCCATTGCATTCACTGTCAGGCGTCCCCTGTCAATGATGTCTAAGTGACTTCCTGTGTATTTTGTGCTATGTAGTATGTCTGATTCTCCACAGTTGTCATCTGCAAGACACACCTTCACAGCCAGGCCAGGGGGCACCCATGGACACTGCATCCCCTGACAGTGTGTGTTAACATAGAGTTGCAATGGCTGTGAGTGTGTACGTGTTTGGGTTGGCCAGTGCATGGGTGTGAATTGCAGGCACATCATTTCTCATGCCCATGTGTCAGCCATCTTGCCAGGGCTTTTACTTTGGGAGTGACTGGTCCCACGTGTGCAATGTGTTTTTGCAGAGTAGGTGTGTGTATGGCCAGCATTGGTGGTATTTGGTTGACATCCGGACCTCCTTCTCCCCCAGCCCAGTTATCCCACCATGAAGCATGCCACCCTTGCAGTGGGTGCAGGTTAACTCTCAGGATGTCAGTCAGTGGTGTCCTGCTGTTGGTTGGTGCCCAGTTCCCAGCAGGGCCTTGTGCTCCCCACAACAGAGCACCATTGTCAGACATCTTTGAAGTGGCTTTTCACTCCCTGTGAGGTGTGCATGCTTCAGTGTGAGCTTGCTGGGCCATGTGGGTGGGGGATGTTGAGCTGTGACTACCACTCCCATCATGCTATTGCCTACACCCCCTTCCCAGCATGCCCATACTTCCTTCCTTTTGACTCTGCTTCCCTGTGGGGTAGTGTGCCTGTGCTGACAGGATGGCTGACAGTGTTGTCCTGGCGTTTGTTTGGCTACAAGTCACAAAAGTGTCCCTGTGCTTCACACAGCATAACCCAGTGTGGTGGTTCTTTGTGGGATATTTGATTAGAGTGTGAGGCAATGCATTCTCCCAGGTGAGTTGTGTTGAGTTTGTGTTAAGGGGGTGTGTGAGAAAAGCTGCTGGTAACTATGGTCAGAGCTGTCAGTCCTCCTTCCCACCAAGCCAGATATCCCACCATGGAACGTGCTTCCATTGCAGGGAGTGCAAGTTGGCTTTCAGGATGTCAGGCAGTGGTGTCCTGCTGTTGGTTGGTGCACAGTTCCCAGCAGGGCCTTGTGCTCCCCACAGCAGTACCCAGTGTCAGCCATCTTGTCAGTTCTTTTCCACTCCCTGTGATGTGAGCATGGTTCAGAGTGGTGTTGATGGGCCAATTGTGAGGGTGACCAATATCTGTGACTACAACTCCCATCATGCTATTGGCTACACTCACTTCACCAGCATACACACAATTCCTTCCTTTCAGTGAGCTTCTCTGTGAGGTGGTGTTCTCGTGGTGGCAAAATGTCTGACAGTGTTTGTTGGTTAGATTTGTGCCACTGCCTTGCTCTATTTGTTGTTAGGTTTGTACATGTCATGACACAGTTACATATCAATATGAGATGGCAGGTATTGTGTTTGTCTAACTAACATACACATCTTGGGATGATTATCTTTTGGTTACTGTGGCTTTGCTAACGGTGCATGGTTTCACTATCCCCTTGACAGTGATGTGTGTGTATTGTCACACAATATTGGGTATATTGGTTGTGTACTCACCAGGCTCTGGGATGTTTGATAGTCCATGTACGCTCTCTGGTGGTAGGATGGCCCGCACCTTCTCCTCCCAGGGCCTGAGGTATACTGGTTTGGCAGGAGGGCCACTGCTGGTGCGATGACTCAAGGCGTAATCCTTCTTGAGTAGGTCCTTGACCCTCCTGCGCACATCATACCACCTGTTCTGGATGTCTTCCTTTGTGCGCAAACATGGTGATTGTGCGTTCACCCTGTCGACGATCCTCTCCCACATCTTGGTTTTCTGCGACATGGGGGTCTGTTGGACCAATGTACCAAACAACTGTGGCTCTACCCTGAGGATTTCATCTACCAGGACTTCCAATTCACTGTCTAGGAACTTTGGATTCTTCTTTGGGGGCATGGTGATGGGTGGTGGTGGGGATTGATGTGTGTGTGAGTGTGCAAGTGAGGGTGGGTGAGTGTAGGTTTTGCTGGGTGTATGTGAGGGTGCTATTTGGGAGGTGCTAATGGTGTGTGGCTTGTGTGATGGATGAGTTGTGAGTGTGTCTGTGGTTGCTGTCTGATGGTGTTCTGTGCTGGCAGGTCAGTTGAATTTGCAAAGGATCATGGTAGGGATTTGTGGCCTTTATATGGGTGGAGTTGTGGGTGTGTCTTTGTTCCATGTTTTTTTCCCCCTGTATTTATTGACTTTGTCATTGCTTGTTTGGCCCTTTTTTTTGAATTTTTTCCTTTGTAGTTTTTAGGCATGTAGGAGACGTTCTTCTGACCGAGTAGGACGCTGCAGTTGGCTCGTGCGAGCTTCTCCGAGTCTTTCAAGCTGTGTTTCTGCTGGGTTTCATGTGCGGCGTACGCGTCGGTCGCGGAGTATTGGGTTGCTTCGGCTCCCTGTTTTGTATGCGTGTCGGTCGTACGGCTTGAGCTCCGTGCGACTCGGTCTGGTTTTACACGCATTGCATCGTACTGCGCGGGTCGGAGTTCGCGGGTACGTTTCTGTCAGGTTCATTCCTGGTGCGTGTCGGTCGGTTCGATTCGCGTAGTTTTCCGGCCGGATAGCTGGTTTCAGTGCGGTTCGATCATTCGGCTTGTGTTCCGTACGAGTCGGTCGTAATACACATGCATTGCATCATACTACGCGGATCGGGCAGCGCCGGTACGTGTCGGTCGGACTACATTCCCGTACCGAGTCGGTCGGTATGTTTTCCGGCCAGAATCGGAATCGGCCCCAAAGTGTCACAGAGTAAGTACGCACGGGCATCATAATCTGAAAATAAATTCAGTCTTGCCATGGTAAGCAAAACCCAATCAACACTTTGGGTTTGTGTCAGATTTTTAAGATCATGTTTTCAAGGCTTTATTAAGAACTGATGTGGATTTGATTAAGCATAAATGAATTGCCAACGTCTTCCATTAGAGATATAACCGATAGTAAGAAACTACATCCTCCAATTCAGGTATGTCTATATTAGAGGGTGATTTAAAAATTTGCTGCAAAAGAGTAACTCATTCCATGGCAGTATGTGAAGAAATATTTGCAGATGAAAGATGGATCATGATAAGTCAAAAAACAGTACATTGTATAAAGGGTCCGAAATATAATAGGACCTCTTACTAATCTGGACACATTAATGTCAATAATCTGAAACAGGTAAGCAAATAATCAGGAATGCTAAAATATGGGAAATGTGCTTATCACTGACAGAATATCGACTACAGAAATATCGACGACAAAAATATCGGAGCCAAAATATTGATGTCCAGAATATTGAAGTCCTATCTACATTATGGTCAGTACAAAAATATCGAAACAAAAATATCGTTGTAAAAAATATCGTTGTTAAAAATATAGTTTTTTTTAAATGTCTAAAAAATAATGTAAAATAAAGAAAATAATACATATAATTAAGAAAACGTAGTTAGAATTATTAGAAAATGTTTAAAATAATAAATAATAAATATAATTTTAATAAAAATTAAACATACATATATAAAAATATAATATATAAATGTACTTTATAATATTAAAAAGTAAATATTATAATAAGTTATAAAATGTTAGAAACATATTAAAAATTATAAATACATATATATATAGATATATATATACATATACCAGTAAATATAAAATAAAAATACAATATTTATATAATAATTAAAAAAAAAAAATATTTTTAATCTTTTACAATTACATTTCACACTACATTAACAGGAACAGTAGAGAAAAAATTGGATAGCGGAGAGGATAACATTACTATTCCCACTCCAGGGAGTGCAACAGTAGGGAAAGTGTTGGATAGCAGATGGGAATAATTTACTATTCCCCCTCCAGAAAATGCAACAGTAAGGAAAGTGTTGGATAGCGGAGGGGAATAATTTATTATTTCCACTCCAGCAAATAAAACAGTACGGAAAGTGTTGGATAGCATATGTGAATAATTTACTATTCCCACTCCAAAGAGTGCAACAGTAGGGAAAGTGTTGGATAGCGGAGGGAAATAATTTACTATTCCCAATCCAGGGAGTGCAACATTACATTTGGGGGCCGACTCCGATCTCGGCCGGTAGGGCTCCGAATCGGATTTGGCATAACCGGATCCGATTCGGAGCCCTATTTCCCGACCGATTCGTACACGCGTCCGGACGAGCGAGTACGATGCGAATTCGCCGACCGACTCGTTCGGGCGTCCCAACCGCTCCGACCGACTTGTTCCCGGGTCTAACCGCACCGACCGACTGGCTCGGACACGACTCGCACCGCGCAATGGAGACATTCCCCGGCCGGGTAAGTACGATGCGTGCCGCGAGCAGTCCGACCGACATGCGCCGTCCGGCTCAAAAGAGCAGTCGGAGCCGTACTTCGGGGGTCCGTGTCGGACCCCCCTGTACGCATAGCCACGCGAGTCGCACACAGGGGGACCCATGGGTCCCCCCTACCTGTGCGTGTACGGCGCGAGTCGCTTCACCACGTACCCGCTGTAGGGGGCGCCCTTGTTCGCCTCGCACCCATTGAGGCAATGGGAGCCCGCGTACGCGTTGTACGACCGGCTCCCATTGACTTCAATGGGAATCCGACCGACTCGAGTACGATAGCATACGGACGCATCGTACTCGTTCGGTCGGGCTGCACGGGTCCGATTCGGTCAGAAATCTCTCCGGGTCCGGCTCGGTCGGAGAGATTTCCGGCCCGAATCGGAATCGGCCCCAAAGTGTTGGATAGCGTAGGTGTAAAAATTACTATTCCCACTCCAGAAAGTGCAACAGTAGGGAAAGTGTTGGATAGCGGAGTGGATAAAATTACTATTCCCACTCCAGCAAGTGCAATAGTAGGGAAACTGTTGGATAGCGGAGGGGAATAATTTATTATTCCCACTCCAGCAAGTACAACAGTAAGGAAAGTGTTGGATAGCGTATGTGATTAATTTACTATTCCCACTCCAAAGAGTGCAACACTAGGGAAAATGTTGGATAGCGAAGTGGATAAAATTAGTATTCCCACTCCAGCGAGTGCAACAGTAGGGAAAATGTTGGCTAGCAGAGGGGAATAATTTACTATTCCCACTCCAGCAAGTACAACAGTAGGGAAAGTATTGGATAGCGGAGGGGAATAATTTACTATTCCCACTTCAGGCAGTGCAACATTAAAGAAAGTGTTGGATAGCGTAGGTGTAAAAATTACTATTCCCACTCCAGAGAGTGCAACAGTAGGGAAAGTGTTGGATAGCGGAGTGGATAAAATTACTATTCCCACTCCAGCAAGTGCAATAGTAGGGAAAGTGTTGGAAAGTGGAGGGGAATAATTTACTATTTCCACTCCAGCAAGTACAACAGTAGGGAAAGTGTTGGATAGCGGAGGGGTAAAAATTACTATTCCCACTCGAGGGAGTGCAACAGTAGGGAAAGTGTTGGATAGCGGAGTGGATAAAATTACTAATCCCACTCCAGTGAGTGCAACAGTAGGGAAAGTGTTGGATAGCGGAGGGGAATAATTTACTATTCCCACTCCAGCAAGTACAACAGTAGGGAAAGTATTGGATAGCGGAGGGGAATAATTTACTATTCCCACTTCAGGGAGTGCAACATTAAAAAAGTGTTGGATAGCGTAGATGTAAAAATTACTATTCCCACTCCAGAGAGTGCAACAGTAGGGAAAGTGTTGGATAGCGGAGTGGATAAAATTACTATTCCCACTCCAGCGAGTGCAATAGCAGGGAAAGTGTTGGATAGCGGAGGGGTAACAATTACTATTCCCACTCCAGCAAGTGAAACAGTAGGGGAAGTGTTGGATAGCAGAGGGGAATAATTAACTATTCCCACTCAAGCAAATAATTAAAATTAATTAACACAATTTTAATTAATTATAACATTTTTACCTCCCACCATATTCCCCTATAAATGACACCACCAATATTATAAAACATAACACTATTAACATAATTAATTTAAGATTAATTAATTAATTATTTAAAATTAACAAACATTAAAAACAATCAAGAATAAATTAATTCACATGATTAACACTATAAAAAAGTTAAAAGAATTATTATAATAAACAATTAAAAAAAATATATTAAAAATAAATTAATTCCCAGCCTACTCCCCTATCAACCCACAACCCGCTCCTAAAAAAATTACACAATTAAGATATTTACCAATTAATTAACAACAAATTAATAACTAATTAATATCACATTAATTACAATAAACAATATACAATATTAAATACATAGATATTAATTAATAAAAAAAATTAATTAATTAATTATAATTACATTACTTTCCACCCTATTCCCCTATAAACCCACAACCCACTCCTAAAAAAAATTAAGATATTTACCAATTAATTATTAATATTTAACAACCAATTAATAACTAATTAATAATTACTTAAAAAACACAATTAACAATGTAAAATATTGAATACATAAATATTAATTAATCCAAATTATTTATTAATTAATTATAATTAAAATACTACCCACCCTATTCCCCAATAAACCCACAACCCGCTCATAAAAAAACAATTAAAATATTTACCAATTAGTTATTAATAATTAACAACCAATTAATAATAACTAATTAATAATTAATTAATTATCACAATTAACAATATAAAATATTAAATACATAAATATTAATTAATCAAAATTATTTATTAATTAATTATAATTAAAATACTTCCCACCCTATTCCCCTATAAACCCACAACCCGCTCCTAAAAAATCACAATTTAATTAATAACATTTAATGACCAATTAATAAAAAAGTATTTATAAATAATAATCAATAAAAATTATTGATTACTTTATTACAATTAAATTACTTCCCACCATATTCCCCTATAAACCCACAACCCCCTACAGAACTAAAATAGGCAAAATTTAATTTACATAAAATAAATAACTTCTAAAAATTTCACAAATACATAAAAAAACAGATATACTTATACAAAAACATTCGATCACATACTATTAACATACATACTAAAATACAGAACACTAATATAAATATCGGTATTATTAACAACGATATTATGACAAGCGATATTACTGACTTCGATATTAAAAAAAGCAATATTTCTTACCTTCATGTCAATATTCTGTTCACCGATATTCTTGATGTCGATATTCTGTCCCTTTGATATCTCCAACTCGATATTTTTGTACTTCGGAAAAAAAAACTTGATATTATGTCTGTTTACCGAAATGTGCATAGTCAAGGTGTGAACCAATGACAACAGCTACAGCTAATCTTGTATCTACTTCATATAGGAAAGGCATAACTATCTAAATTTTCCTAAGTGGAATAGGCAAGATATTACAAGACCAGAAGCATGAACAGTCCCTTTACTGGAAAGCTTAGGGGCACATTACGATACCCGGCGTAAAAAATCCGCCAGGCATGGAAGCGGCAAAAATCCGCCCGCACACACCGCCTGAACACCGACCACGCCATTATGAGTACACAAACTGAAAACCGCCATCGGCGGAAAAATCATACAAAATACCGCCCGCCATCGTCCGAGTCGGAGTCAAACCGCCCGCCACGGACGGAAACACGCACGACAACACAAAACCGCCCGCCCTCACGGCCGACACACCGCACGTGAAATTACGATCGCACCGCCATGAGCGCGGAAAAACAACAAAAATACCGCCCGCCAGCGCAAACAACGCCGATGAGAATCGACACGGCAGAAGCCATGGCGCCCACGTACCTGCACAGAAACCATCCGCACACAAAACCAATAGCACACAACATGGCCAACAAGTCCACACAGCAAGGCACGCACAAATACACAAGCACAGTACACATCCCGAAAACACCCCCCGGACAAACAAAAAATACAAAGGCCAGAACCCCAGACACAACACACCTGAAAACAACAGACCATGAGGACACACCCACATAGGTGAGTACAAAAGCAGCACTCCCACAGACCACAACCCCTTGCTACATTGCAAACCAGAGAGGAGAGGAGAGGACACAGTGACACAGCAAGGACAGCAGCACACCACAGAAACGCACACATCACAACCACCACCACCACCACCACCACCAAACACCGGCACCACAAACCCCCTGCACATTACACAACACACACCGCACCAGCACCACAAACACCATGGCACCACAAAGGATGCCCAAGTTCACGCCCATGGAGCTGACGGTCATGGTCGACGAGATCATCAAGGTGTACCCACAAATCTATGGGAACATGGTCCAGCACACACCACTAGCCACCAGAAACAGAATGTGGACCCGGATCGTAGACCAGGTCAATGCAGTCGGGACCCTGCCCAGGAACAGAACCGAGATAAACAAACGTTGGAATGACGTAAAGAGCCTGGTCAAGAAGAAGGAGGGCAAAAACAGAGAGCTGGCTGCCGTCACTGGCGGAGGGAATCCCGCGCTCTTTAAGACCTTCAAAGCGTGGGAGGAGAAGGTGCGAGTCGTAATCCATCCGGAGATCCTCGCCGGATTAGCAGGGGGAGTGGAGGCTGGTAAGTACAAACTAATGTATACCAGCACACCGCTATGTACACACATGCGCAACCACCATGCCACAGCTCCCAGGGACAAACACCCCCATGTCCAGCACACAATACACAACACATCACACGCACATGCAACAGACACTACCACACACAGGCCAAACCGAACAACTGTAAGATGCGTGGGGACATGTGTACACTAAGCCAGCCACGTAACCACCAACAGGTCCACAAATATGCCAGAAGCGCCACAACGAGCACCCACCACACCCATGTGTCCGCCACAGCTGCACTAACCGACAAGTAACAGGTAAGTGGCAGGAACACAAAGTGCAGTGGGTGGGACGGTGGACAGCTGAAGTACAACACCCACCAGGCCCCCACTCCCACAGACCAGCAAGGTGGAGCACTCCCCACACCCATGTGTCAGGCACAGCTGCACCAACCGACAAGTAACAGGTAAGTGGCAGGAACACAAAGTGCAGTGGGTGGGACGGTGGACAGCCCAAGTACAACACACACCAGGCCCCAGTCCCACAGCACAGCAAGGAGGAGCATCCCCCACACCCCACACCCATGTGTCAGCCACCGCAGTGCACAACGACAGCCGAAAGGCAGACATCACGGTCCACAGCAATCGGTGTCAGTGGGTGTACAGCCACCCCCACGACCCACTACACCCCCCACCCCCACAGACCTGCAACATGGAGCACCCCCGCTAAGAGCCATGTGGCATCCAGTACAGTGCACGCACGAACAACTTGCAGGTGGGAAACTGGACAGGGCTGGATTACTGGAGGCATGAGGACCATAACACCACCAACACATGGGACATGTCACGTAGCACACGGACACGCAGCACCGCCCACCGTCACGAACAAGTGAACAATGTGCACACGGACATGAACAGCAGACTCACACCCCACATGACCCATCACAGACATAGCAACACCCAAGGAGCCACGTCTGCATGCACAAGCCACACTGAATATAGTCCCACACGGCAGCCACTGTGCAACTCATCACACACAACCGAAACACCATTGAAGTCCTGTCCATGTAGCCCCTACTGCCTGTCAACCACACACCCCACAACTACGCCTATGTAAGACAAACAACACTAGACGCAACAGAGCGGAACAACAGAAATGCACACGAACACCACTGAACCCATCAAACACACAGACACACCATGCACATACAACATACCATCCATCCCATCCGTCAGCCCCAGTCTCATGAAAGGCATGTCATCCGCACAGCTGCCACACATACAGCAGTCACGCTAAGACACATGCCCATGACCAACCATGTGCCAGAAGTCAATTAAGCGCACGACACACTGTGAGCAACAACACACAACATGGGCCACACCCCCCGAGCACTGCAGTGATGCACATGGCACAGGGCAGCACGCACACCAAGGAGATGGGACAACTGCAATACGTTGGCTGGCACACAACTATCACTCACTCATAACGATGCGTCCAATGCCATGTCCAGTAACCACAACAGACAGCAAATATGCAGGGCATGTCAGGCATGCACACACCTCAGACCATGCACTGTCATGCTGCCACAACACATGTCACGTTCGGCACCCATGGCTCACAGCATGTACCCCAAAAGCATATACCCTCCCAAATGCGAATCTGGGGCATGGCCCCCATGTTGCCATATGCGTTCCTAAGCGTTCCATTTGAACTCCAAAAGCAAAGTACAAACCAGACCCAGGATGGGCCAGGAGCCCGCATACACCAGAGTCACAATGAGTAGGGGCAAAGCAACACACCCATCGGCATGGCCAATCCGTCCCATGCCACATGTGCACAGCACACAGTCCCATTGCCTAGCACACACACCTACAGATGCCACAGCCACACACTCGCCTCCGGGAAACCCATGTACGAGATTGCACGAACTGCCAATGTCAGACGACTAATACATACTTCGCCAGGTGCAACACAATAACAAATCTCATTCTCTCCACAGGTGACGAACTGCTGGACGCTGGGGATGGAGACAGCAGCCAGCACAGCCAGCCTACAAGCCCCCAACGAGGACACACGGATCTGGAGGATCTGTCCACCTCTTCGGACACGGACCACCAAGCTGGCCCATCTGGCGTGGCAGGGCCCAGCCGCTCCCCAGGACCCCTCCTACCCACCAACCCATCATCCAGGGATGCTGAACAGTCCCAGTCCCCTGCTGCCACTGTCGTTGCGGCCACACCCACGGTCATTGCGGCCACTACCACTGCCGCAACCGCCACCATCGCCGCACCGACCACCACCGCCTCCACCACCACCACGTCTTCGCTGGCACCAGCCCCAGCGCAGGTGGTGGCCCGGCCGACTGGATCCACCCTGGGAGCCACAGCGAGGACCGTGGTGAGCAATGTGGCTAGTGGGCAGGCCGGTGGCAGCAGGACTGGTAGGAGGAGCAGGGTCAGGGAAACGCCAGCCTCCCCTGGGAGCCATGCCCTGCCTCAAATGGACAGAGTCCTTGGGGCCTATGAAGAGGCCCAAGGACAATGGGCCAGGTCTGCTACTGACACGCGGGAGGTGCTGGGGGTGCTGAGGTCCATGGACGCCCATATGGGCCAATTCGTGTCCCGTATGGACCAACTCGTGGACCTCATGGGCCAGCTGGTGGTGGCGGTGGGGTCACAGGCAAGGCCAGCAACACCACCTCCGCCACCACCTGCTAGGGCGCAGGCTCGGGCAGCAGTGTCCACTTCCCCTGCGTCCACAGCCAGTGAGCACACCTCACCCACCACCAGCAGGTCGCCACCACACACCCCCCCTCCCAAACGTGGAAGGGGCCATCCGAAGAGGAAACAGATCTCCCGGGAGGACTTCGCACGCTCCAGTCGCAAGTGAGGCAGCCAGCCAGCCTTCCGCCAGCCTTCCGCCAGCCTTCCTTGACCAGCCACTGCATTGACTTGCTCTACGATCCCACTCCACACAGCCATCTGGATGGCATGTGTGTGTTGGACTATGGACATAGAACCAGTGGGTACACCCTGATCATCACGCAGCCATGACCGACAGCTCATTGTCACTGCACGCACCACTTTTGTCATCACCTTACACACAATCACATGTCACAGTTTGTAATAAATGCACCTTTTTCACTAACTGCTGTTTGTGCCCTGTGTCTTTATTGTACGGAATACAACGGCCACCTTGGGCGGAAAGGCACCTGATGCGTGGCATGGCAATGGAATCCGGAGGGCCTGTAGGGACCTAGGGGTGGGAGACAGAACAGGAGCACATTCAATGAGTGTGTCACACACCCATCACACAGTACATGTCAACAACTACAAGCAATGTACACACATCGCACAGAGCAATAGGGCACAATGCCACAGCCACCAACAGTGGCATACTACCCCTGGCCATGGAGCGTTGACACACTGCACGCAGTGAACATACGGCCACCCTGACACAGCACACACACACCTGCATAGATACAGACACATCATCCGTCGTACATGGACACTCACCGTCAAGTGAAGTAGCGGGCGATGAGCTGCTGGCGCACATTCCCAGCTTCCTCCTCTCCGCTGTCCACCTCACTCGAGCTGTCCTGGTCTGCGGGCTGGGGCCCTGGTTGATCTCCGTCATCCACAATGAGGGGGATCTGCTTCCGAATGGCCAGATTGTGCAGCATGCAGCACGCCACCACTATCTGGCACACCTTCTGTGGGGAGTACGCCAGTGCACCCTCGGTGCGGTCCAGGCACCTGAACCTGGACTTGAGGAGGCCAAAGGTACGCTCGACCACACGTCTGGTCCTCCCATGTGCCTCATTGTATCGATCGTCTGCTGGGGTGCGAGGATTCCTCAATGGACTGAGCAGCCATGCCCCATTCGGATACGCAGAGTCACCTGGGTGTGAGGGACACAGAGAACCGTTGCTATTCCAACTGGACAGGGGACAGCATCGCACAACCAGCACGCTACACCACTCCACATACTCACCGACAATACAGCCACGATCCTGTTGCAGATTGGCCATCAGTCGTGGCAAGATGCTGTTGCGCATTATGTGTGCGTCATGGGCCGAGCCTGGAAACTTTGCACACACGTGGGTGATCACCATGTCCGCAAGGCACACCACTTGCACATTCAGGGAGTGCGTGTGCTTCCTGTTGCGGTACAGGTGCTCAGTGGCCTGTGGTGGAACAAGGCCAACATGAGTGCAGTCAATGGCTCCCACGACGTGTGGGATTCTGCCAAGGGCATAGAATGCACCCTTCACTGCCGCCAATTCACGAGCCCTGGGGAATCTGATGTACCTGTTCCGGTACAGCATCATGGCTGCCAGTACATCCCTCAGCACCTTGCTGAACATGGGCTGGGACATCCCTCCTCCACTGCCCACTGTGTGCTGGAATGACCCAGTGGCGAAGAAATGCATGGCGGCCATCACCTTAGCCGTGGGGGTGACAGCAGTCGGATACACCCTGCGGGGACGGAGATGGGGCTCTAACATGGCACACAGTCGATGCAGAGTTGGCCTGTCCAGCCGAAACTTCCTGATTACCTCTGTATCGTCCATGTCCGCCAGCAATTGGTATGGGCGGTCAATGTTCGGTCTCCGCCTGGGTTAAATGGCAGAGGACACATGTCAAAGCAACACGGCACATAGCAATTTCGCATACACATCACTGACATGACTGAGCAAGCACATGAGCCACAGCCCAGCTGTCAAGCTGGGACGGCACGGCCACAATACACTTACACAGGTCTCCCAACAATGGCAATGGCAAGTGAGACATACCACTGCCATGTGCATGCACATGGGGATCTAGGCCCCAATGACTTGCGGGCGTGCTGATGGGGACTGACTGCATATTCGTCAAGCGGCAACGCCACGGCAACATGAGTGTCTGCTGAGCATGGTACTGCTTCCGAGGCTGGATGAGTATGGCACACGACGACGACGATGTGGGCACGGGCTGAGCGGCCAATACAAGTGGGACCTGTGGCACGAGGGGATATGAGACAGTAGTAGGTGTCAGCACTGCACCCTATGTACAGCACTGTACGGATCACAGCTCCCGAAACATTGACTGGTGTCCACATTGACAGCCCCATGCCAAGACGGCTGTGTGCTTGCAGTCACACGTCACAGGTGAGAGGTTACATTGCACGTGCCAGGTGGCAGTCGTACATAGTGGGAGCTGGCATGTGTGTGCATGTGTCTCCTGTTCAGGATCCACCAGATGGGCGCTGACTCTGTACTGACCATTGGACACAGCATGTTCCGTGGAAGGCTTGTGTGTGTGGGATGGTGGCACTGGATGTGCCTCCGTTGGGGGGCCATGCACAGGGCGGGTACGTCGATGATTGCGCATTGTTGGTCACGGTGGGTGCACCAGCTAAGATGTGTTGCCCTGTGTTCAATTCCTATGTCCGCATGATGATGGACTGTGGATGTGGGCAGACTACACATTGGTCGATGTGCTGTCTATATGCATGTGCCTTCACACCAGGCACAGCTGCCCCTGCACATGTGACCCCTGCTGGACTCGCTGCTGGGTCTGTGGAGCTGATGCACCTTCTGCGCGTGGGGCGGACAGCTCTCCTCACTTCCCTCATTGCGCATGTCATGTCTTTGCCGCAGGTGACATGGATCATGGAGGGCCCACATGTACGCGTGGGTAGGCTACACATGATTGTTCACTGGTCGCCACCCCCAGTCAGTGTTTCGAATGGGAAGGTTGTCGTGCTGGTGGTATGTTCGATGTGGCGGATGGGCGGGCCTAGGTGCGGGCTTACATTCCGGACATGGGGGGTAGTTGGATTGGCGACTAGTTGCAGTACACACGGGACACGTCTCTTCCTTTCCACATCTGGGTCATCCCTTGTACTAACTGACAGTGATACAGTCATCTTCGCCCCAGCCCTCATGTCCTCCCCTCGCCCCCCAATATGCATGCTCACCTGCGAGGCTAGCGCTTGCACAGGCAGCCCCAAGCTTGCACCAGAGAGGGCAAGGAGTGTATGTGTGGGTCCAGTTGCACGAGTGGGCTGTCTCAGGGTATGATGTGTGGCGGGACGCCGTCCACCTGCGTGGTGCCCCAAATGGAGACCCGGCCTGCATGGACTATGCATCACAGTCTTCGCCTTCCGGATCCGCCACCTGCGACACCCAGTGGCTGTGGCTGCCCTTGCGGCCATGCCGCGTCCGTCTGTGGCTGATGGCCCACACATTCACTCTTTGGCCTCTCTGGGGAGGGCTCAGGGGTGGTGGCGCACGCGCTTGCACTTAGTCGCAATGGCATGTGTCGTGGTTGGTATGATGGGCAATGGATGGGATGGTGCGAGCCACCTCCCGTGACGTCAGTGCTGCTCGTGCTGTGGTGCGTCCCCCTACACTTCCATTTGACTTTTTGCCATGCTGGACGTTGAGGTTCTATTGCCTGCGTGATATGACCAGGAGGAGCGCGAGGAGACCTCTCACACACCATGCTCCACTGCCATCCCGTGCCCTGTATCGCCTGTGCGGATTGACTATGTTGGGGTTACACCTGGTCGACTGGGGCTGTGTGTGCCTTGTCAAGGGGCATGGCGGGCGCACAACAGGATCCAGCTCGTCCACAGAGGGTGGGCTGAGGTGCGCCTGGTACCGCTTTGTACGTGTGCCCGGCTGCTGTGCACACACGTGTTCACTCCCCCCGACAGGTGTCCTCTCACAATGCCCAGGGAAGCGGTGGTGTACTGTTCATGAGCCCTCCCAACACGGCGTGCTCCAACTTGGCATGTGCGCATCTACCCGTCGCACCCACCCACCTGAGCACTGCGTCCATACGACTTCACACGACACATGTGTGTCTTCCACAGTAGTGCTACTCATTTGCGTTGACATCCAATACCAGTGGACTACATGGTCATGTCACGACTGCCGTGTACTTCACATACTCTCATCCTCTCTCATTCGTACTTGTGAAATGAGTCAGCGGAGACAGTTCTGGTTTCAAACATTATATTGAGTCTTCTGTCCTCTGTGATGCAGTATAGTGGACACTACTGGCAGCGGAATACATATTGAGGATATACTGAGCATGATTACAAATGGGATAGGGTGTGGGGTTACATCTGCTTGGCCAAGGCTGTGCTAATGTACATTTACGTATAGCTGCGGAGCTGCGGACTTTGACACAGACGGTATACATGTAGCCTACCAGACCGCTCGGCATCATGGGCACAGTCCATCTCAGTTCCATGTGACAGGTTTGCTGCGGTTGTTCCTCATGCACGCGTGCATGTGAGATGACATCAGGGCATGTGCTTGCGTGCATGCAGCGGCGTGCCACTTGTTGTTGCACTGTGGTGGTTACTGGACATGTCACAGTCACTGGGGTCGTGTTGTTGTTGTATGCACTTGTCGTCCATGCAAAGGTCCTGGTATGGGATTCCCGGGGCGGGGGTGGGAGGGTGCAGCACCCACAGACTCCAGGCGACCTATTCATGTCCACTGAGCGGTGTGTGTGTCCATGTGCGCTGGATCCATGTCGTGTCCTGGTTGTTCGTGCAGTTCCGTCCATGTGGGTGCGATGCACAGAGCCCATGCCACTGCCTCCCACGATGCATGCGGTGTTCCTGGATGTGATGGGGAACAGTGTGCATGTCCCGGTCATATCCGATGTCATGGCGATGTCGTTGATGGTGTGGTTACAGTTGCCGGTCGTTTGGTATGGCTGTTGTGGTGGTGACTGGCCAGTCCGTGCGGAAGCTGAGCATGGGTGCGGGGTTGGACTTCATAGGTCACTCGGGAACCTGCGTTGTGGTCCGACGTATTTACAGGTTGTCAGGTATGCGATGCCGTCCAGCAGGGCTTCCATGTCATTGGTGGTGTACATGTTTGCCAGCCAATGAAGCGGATGGTGGCTGTCAAGGTGTTGTTCGTAGGTTGTCCCTTGGAGGACCATGATGGGGCATGCTGGGTGACATTCGATGTAGCTGTTCTCGATGATCCGTCGTGTGGAGGCACAGTGGTTCCATTTCAGTGCGCGTGCGATGTTGGCCACATACGCCATGCCCCCATAGGCAGAGCAGGCCCTGTCGTGTGCGTCCAGAGGGAGGAGTAGTGGTAGCAGGTCCGCCTTCAGACATGCCGGGTTGGAGAGGCATATCTCGACGGGATGCTGGTAGGGACACCTCCGACAGTAGAAGACGGGCATGACGCAGCTGAACAATGTGATGCGGTAAGTCAGTCGGTAACTTACGTTCAGCAGGGACAGGAGATCGCATCCCAATGTATGTATCGTGCTGGTTTGGTACAGCTTGAGCTCTTCGGCGTAGTTGGGTAGGTGTGTTGCGGTTGCCATTTCGCAGCGGTGCGTTGTGGTGGCGTGCTCCGGCTGTGTGTGCAGTCTGCAATGTGCACACTCCGGGGTTGCTGTGAGCTCTGTGTAGTCGTGGGGAGACAGGACTTGTGTTCTGTTGGCTTGTTTGGAGGACACGGGCCCTCTTCCCACATGCTTCTCAGACAGTTCAAGGTCAGTGCTGTGTGACTCCTTCCAATTAACTTGCATGTGGCCGACATGGGGGAGTGTTTTCTTCTTTCTTCCCCGTCCGTTGTGTGCTTCTGTGATATGCGCTATCTGCCCTGTGGTCGGTCTCCTCGGCATGCCTGTGTTGGTCTATTCTTGGACAATGGCTGTATTCACCGGCTTCTGTCGTAGGGCTGTGGTTTCGGTGTTGGAATGGAAGGTCATTCAGTGCTGTCTGCTCTCCCTTGTGTGGGCGGCAGGCTGCCTTTCCGCTCTGCGTTGGGCCTTGTGTGTGGATGTAATTCTTGGGCCACCTGTTGTCGGTCACCGGGCTCTTTGGTGTTCCGTTTCATGTGTCTTGTTCATATGTGCAGGGTGGTATGGGTTTTTCAGTGTGGTACTGGCGTTCCTCTTCCCGAAGGGGCCCTGCTTCTCCTAGTTGGTGTTGCCGCCGCTGTGTGCTTCGCCATGTTTGTTACACTGGGGTGTGTCCTGCTGTTGCGTGACTTCACTGACATGTGTGCGTCGGTTGTGTGGCGTTGGGTGTTGTCCGTGAATTGGGCGTTGGGGACATGTCTGTGGCAGGCCTGTCACGTGTCATGTGCGTTCGGGGTGGGGCTGGTGTGTGTGCTGCTTGGTTGTGTCCCTGTGTCTGTGTGCGACGCATGCATGGCGCTGCGGTTGGCCTCTGCGTTGTGCGCATGTGTGGCGGCGTCATCGGCGCTTTGGGGCCGTGACGGGGTGGTTGGTTCCTAGTCCCAGGTGGTGTGTGCACATGTGTTCCGCGATGTTAGGATTTGGCCTGTGTGTCATATGTGGATGCAATGGTGGATGTGTAGTGTGCACGCGCTGGTGGGGGTTGTCCGCTTTTTCCGCCCTTGCACTGTGTGCGCTGTTTGCGTGCACTTGTTGTGTGTGTGCCTACCTGCGTCTCCGCGGTACGTTGCGTCCTTGGTGGTGCATCAGCAGAAGCATGGGAAGGGCCTGCAGTGCTGGATTCATGCCCGGGGTGCCGCTTCTTCGTTGTCCGTGCTCTGCGTCCGTGTTTCCGCCTCTCTTTCACGTGCGGTGTCTCTTTGCCGTGGGGGCCGTTTGTTTGCGGCATCGTAATTTATGCGCCGGGCGGGACGTGTTTCGTCGGACGGTGTGTGTCAGTTGTGCTGCGCCGCTACGTGTGCGGGCGCACTTTGATGGCGGACGGTGTTGCTGGCTTGCCGGCGGTGTTTGGCCTGCTTTTCGCATCGTAATTGGGCGGGCGTGTGGACTGCTGCGTGCCGGCGGTAACTGGTGGTTTTTGCATCCGCCAGCACGGCGGTAGTGCTTCCGCCCGCCATCGTAATGGGCCCCTTAATAACTAAGGGGGTTATTAGGATGACGTGCGGCGGTCCCGCACCGCTAATTAGGATGCAACCGCCACCCTGGCGGTCGCATTCCGCATACTTTACATTGCGGCGGGTGCTGCTGTAAGTGCCATATTGTGCATTGCCATGCACAATGTGGCAGGCACCACGCGGTGCCTGCCACCTTGTGCATGGCAATGTAGGGGGTACCATAGGTACCCCCCAAGTGCAGCCCCCCACCCCCCCGGGGGCCCGCAAACGGGCCCCCAAAGCGATTCTGATGCCGCCATGGAAAGGCTTTCAAAACCATACATCTTAATATGGATGGCGGGGCCGCCACCATATTAAGCCCCAGCTCCGCCCGACTGGCAATCGGAACGGATTATAATATGGCGGGTGGTAAATCGGGTTGGGATGGCGGGCGGATCGCCACCGCCGGGCCGGCGATGGCGATCCGCCCGCCATCCTAATCACCCCCTAAGTTATATACAGAGTAAACTGGTGATGCCAATAAGATGCTGACATTTACTGTCATTGGTTCTGTCTTAACTACATTTTGTTTGAACCCGTGCCTCCCCATCCACTCTCGTTAAGAATGGAGCCTTTGATGAAATAGAGCAGCCAATGATCCAACATAGCCAAGTGTCAAACAGATGTGAGTATAATCAGCATACATGTACACATGAAGTAATTTGTGCCGAAGGAGTGGATAACGTTCAAAAGTAGCCAAATACATGTGTTGAAAAGGTGAGGTGATTAGGCAGATGATGGTATCCAATCCTTTGTTTTAGACAATAGATGATAGTTTTCATGCTGAGTTCACAACTTTTTTGCCTATTTTACAATGTCTATGTGTGCCTTGTAGTACAGATCTTTCAGCAATACCAGATAAGCTTTCCTGTATGTGCAGATGACATCCGAATCTACGTCTGGCAGGAAAACAGACCAGCAAACTAGGCCAACATCAGTGTATGTCTTAATAACCTGTTATATAGGATAAAGGAAAGCTTCATCTACATGAATGATTAAAATCAGATCATTTTTTAGTGTACAGTTAATTACAACCATCACTAATAGAATCAGCAGTGGCGATCCGCCAAAAATTAAGGGAATTCGATGTTACAGAACATCAAACAGAGCTACCCAGAATTATAGAACAATCTTATGCAGAATTAGGCAGAGATAGTTTGGGTGGAAGACCAGTGAAGCCAAAACTATCTGAAAGTCCTGAGAAGGACTCTATTAAACAAACTCCTACACCTTCTAAAAAGAAGTGGGAGACTAACAAACAAAATTCAAACGAGAAACGTTCTCAATCCCGAGGTAGGTCTCCTCAAAAGGAGCCCTCTGGAAGGAGGTATAACCTCAGGAATAGGGATAATTTGAAAAAACCTGACAGGTATCAAGATACTGATACACGTTCCTCTCGTCCCTTTCAGATCTCATCACAGACTTCGGAAAGAAGAGGACGATCAGAACATAGAGAAGAACGCGTGAAATCGAAAGACGAAAAACACGCTGCAAAAAATAAAACAAAACCTCAATTCTCCAAAAAGAAAGTAGCGGGTCTGAAGATCAGACATGCCGAGAATACTGAGAACACAACTCAAGAACGGAGAATGGGCTCAGACAATGCTGGACAGTGCAGCAGAAGTCACAATAGCTCGCCAGAACCTGAAGGAACTTCTGGAGATAGTGGACTTGAATGAGTACATTACAGTTGAGACTGTAGACACCAGGGTTAGTACTCCACAAAAGTTATATGAAATAACACTCCGGATGGAGGGAGACATACCAAGACAGGTGAAAGCACTTTTTTGGGAAAGACTATCAAGGGGCTATGACATATTTCTAGCAGAAAAAGACTGTCCACCACAATTTGTCAGGGAGTGCCCACACGGTGAGGACATTATTATGCCTGCCATCTCCAACCATATTCCAATACACCTAAAATATACATATACCAGGAAATGGGCAGTGGCCCATGCCCCAGCATTATATAAAAATCATGTAGGATGGGATGAGGACTCACCTCACCAAAAAATTCATCTGAAACATGAACCAACTGCACAGAGGCAGTACCCAATAAAGCAAGAAGCTATCAACTTGAATACCAAGGGGTGATTGAAACATGCACCTCCTCAATGAACAATCCTTTGTTTCCTGTCTCCAAACCAAACAATACATATCGTCTAGTTTTGGACTACAGACACTTAAACACTTGTTCTAAAACTTTTGCAGTGCAAAATGCACATAGCACAGCATTAATGAATAACATTGTGCGTAAAAAATACAAAACAACATTAGACATCTCAAATGGTTTCTTTTGTCAAAACATAGCACCTGAAAGCAGGTACTTAACAGCATTCTCCATAATGGGGACCCAGCGTCACTTTTGTCGACTCCCACAAGGGTTCAAGAACAGCCCAGGTTTATTCTCAGCGAGGGTAACGGAGTTACTACAAATTTACGACAATGAGGCATTGTCATATGTCGATGACATCTATCAGACAGATGATGACCTGGAAAAACACTTGAACAGGGTAAGCACCATTATACTGGGCTTCACCTCTGAGGGCTACAAGTACAACTTTAAAAAGTCCAGAATTGCCCATCTCAATGTCCTATTTCTACGATATGAGCTTTCAAGTGAAGGCAAGAGCTTGGCAGCTAACTTTCTAGAAAAGTGTGCGCTACTCCAACCTCCAAAAACGCAAAAAAACTTACAATCCATCCTGGGTTTCCTAAACTTTGGAAGAACATACATTTTAAATTACGCAGAAAGGGTTAAACCTCTCTATGCATTAATCAAACCTGATTTTTCAATCAAAAACTGGACACAGGAACACACAGAAATTTTGCGTTCACTCCAGGCTAACATGTTAGCAACAAATCACTTACAAACACGCGTAAGTCAACGCAATTTGGTGATCCGAATAATTTCGGGTCAATGCGGATTCACCTACTTAACCTTCAATGAGGATGAGAAAATACCAATCGCATACAAGTCTCATTTGTATACACAGGCGGAAATGCGCTTCAGTTCAACTGAAAAAATTCTGACAGCAGTTCAAACCGCTGTAGCAAAAGAAAGAGCCTTAGCCCAAGGGAAACGCATTATTGTCGTAACCCCAGTACCAGCCTTAGAAGCGGTCACAAAAGCAAGCATTCCAAATGCTAAAGCATTACATCCAAGATGGATACAATGGGTTAATTCTCTTGCTGCAACAGATGTTGAATATGTTTTTGATCCCGATTTAAAAACACAAGCATTCCTGCACTATGAACAAGAATGTTCTCTGCCCACTGAGATTCTGCCTCTCGATCAGTACGAATTCATAATTCACACTCACGGATCCGTACAGCCCGCAACAGGGAGTAAGCAAGCTTACAGTGCAGCATGTGCAATCGTTAAAGGTCGCATGCGAGATGGCATCTTCAGACCTATGGTCACAAAAACTCAATCTCTAGGAGATTGTACAGCTCAGCGAGCTGAACTACAAGCATTCAAACTGGCACTTGAAAGTACAGATCGAGATTTCCCCACACTGATAGTGTGCGATTCCTTTTACTGTGTTCAGTCGTATAATGAATATATACAAAACTGGCTTGAAAATGGTTTCAAAGATGCGAAAGGTGGCACAATAAAGCACAAAATGCTTTGGGAACAAGTAGTTCAGTTGAAAAACAAACTACCAAAGGCTCACGTGATCCACACACTGAATCATCAACGTGATGGCGTTCACTTTGCAGGGAATTCATTGGCCGACGAAGACGCAAAGGGGGCTGTTCAGACGGCATCCGTAGCTGCGATCACTCGTTCAAAAACAAAAATAGACGGTGAGATAATGTTGGCTGTCAATGCTTCAAGCAAGGGCAGCAGTGCAGCGTTACCAAAAAAGTTTCCACTCAAGTACTCTTATGTAATTGATGCGAACAACGTTCCTTTTGCTCGAATCCCTGGAGTGGGGGATAGGGTAATTCCAAACAAGGAACGCAGATTAGGACTAATCCTAGCAGCACACGAAGGGATAGCTTCTGCCCATGCAGGTGTTTCTGTGACAGTATCTTTACTCAAGCAAAGATATTGGTGGCCTGGCATTCGGAAACAAACTAAAAACTATGTTTTAGAATGTGATATTTGCCAACAGATGAAAGTCTCAACAGTGAAACATCCTGCGCAGACACCCCTGTTAATTTCAGACAAACCATTAGCTTGTGTTTACCTGGACCACTGCGGGCCCTTGCAAAGGGACGGTAACTGTAAATATATCATGGTTGCAGTGGATTCATGCTCTAGGTTCCTATGGATATGGCCTCAGTGCTCGGCTGACGCTCAAACTGTTATAAAAGATTTGCGAGTCTTTATCGGCACATACGCAATAGGCACGCTACATTCTGACCAAGGCCCTGTGTTTAGCTCTTGGGCTTACAAAGAAGCCATGGCCAGTCTGGGCGTTGCATTGCGGTACTCCTCTCCATTCCATCCTGAGGGAAATTCGGTTGTGGAAAGGAAAAACCGGGACATAAAGCAGTCTATAACAGCTAGGGTATTAGGTTCGGGTGATTGGTGGGTCAAACATCTCAATGGGGTCCAGCGCTCATTAAACAATCTGCCAAGAAGTTCTCTAGGGGGGGTCACTCCATATGAGGTCCTATTTGGGACAAGAATGTGGGTACCAGATCTCGATCACTTAGGCACAGTGGTGGAAAATAAACCGTTTGATATCAAAGATCGTTTGGCTGTTTTGCAGGAACTGAATGAGTTAAGAACAAAACAAAGCAACGTATTGCTGCAACCAACCACCACTGGGGAAAAACGGGCGGTCCCAGCAAGGCCTGTCTGGATTCCAAAAGTTGGGGATCTAGTCAGAGAAAAAATTGCGTACAAGAAGGAGTTTGGACCTTCTTACAGACAACCTGTACCTGTCCTGGCAGTTCAAGGAACAAGAACAGTACTTCTGCCGCCCCTTGCGGGAAGAAAGGAGAAAAGATTTGTGTCCATCGACCTCATCAAACCACAGTATGTGGCCAATACTAAATAGTAGGCCTTGTGGACTCCGACCTAGTAGCAGACGCACTCCTCTCGCTACTATCCAAGAGGTTCAGACTGAAAGACTGATAACCATCGAGAATTCAGCTGTAACAGATGAAGGACTAAGCAACAATGCTATGGAACTCATCCCTCTTGAAAATCAATTAACAGTTCGTCCAAATACACCTGTCTACACCAATGTAGCATGTGATCAACTGGTTCCAGCGATTTCTACAAATCCTGATGCAATTCCAACAATTGACAGAACTGCTTCTGGCTATTTCATTAACTTTGATACGTTCTCGGAAGATCCAAGCGAACCTGAAACGACGCCAGCATCATTGAAATTCAAGCAGCAAGTACAAGACTTTCTTCACTTTCTGAAAAAGACTTATCTGGTTTCACCATGGATTGAGCTCTGGATTATATCTGGACTATTTGTTTTCCTGCTTTGGCTAGCTTTGGTTACAACTGTGAGCATGCTTATAAGTGGCAGATACATCCATGTGAATACTGAAGGGAAAGACGTGAACGTACTTTTGAAACCTCATAAATCTTCCCATCGTGAAGCAAGAGACTTGTCATCAGTGAACATCACAGCCGTTCCTATACAGGATGGTATAGTGTGGGACAAAACAGATTTCCACATTTGTTTAAAATTTCACGAAGTGATCTAATTTCGTCCAGTACCTATTCTGATGATTGGGACTTTGAGACTGTTAACGACATAGGGGCCGATACCGATCTAGGCCGGTAGGGCACCGAATCGGATTCGGCTTAACCGGATCCGATTCGGAGCCCTCTTTCCCGACCGATTCGTACGTGCGTCCGGCCGAGCGAGTACGATGCGAGCACACGCGAAATCGCCGACCGACTTGTTCGCGGGTCCGAAGCGCTCCGACCGACTCGCACGGACACGACTCGCACCGCGCAATGGAGACGTTCCCCGGCCGGGCAAGTACGATGCGTGCCGCGAGCAGTACGACCGACTCGCGCCGTCCGGCTCAAAAGAGCAGTTGGAGCCGGACCTTGGGGTCCGTGTCGGACCCCCCTGTACGCCTAGCCACGCGAGTCGCACACAGGGGGGACCCTACCTGTGCATGTACGCCGCGAGTCACTTCGAGGCGTACCCGCTGTAGGGGGCACCCTTGTTCGCCTCACACCCATTGAGTCAATGGGAGCCCGCGTACGCGTTGTATGTCCGGCTCCCATTGACTTCAATGGGAGTCCGACCGACTCGAGTCCGATTGCAGGCGTGCGCATCGTACTCGTTCGGTCGGACTGCCAGAGTCCGATTCGGTCGGAAATCTCTCCGCGTCCGGCTCGGTCGGAGTGATTTCCGGCCTGAATCGGAATCGGCCCCATAATGTTTGACCTAGAAAAATCTGCTGCATTTTCTAAAAATGAATATTTAGAGGGTTCATCAGACTATGAACAAATGTATTGTTATAACCACTATGGTCATCATTATTTGCATAAATCTGCATACGCAAGAAATGTGTTTATGTTTAACCAATGGGAGCATTGTCCTACACCACCACAAGGTAGTTCAAAAACATTTGCGAACAAGTTTCCATATTTTTCAGGGTACAATACATCTGATCCAGAAACGTTTTACTATAGAACTGTAAACAAAACAGGACTGAAAATTATGTTAACTAATACAAAACAGATTTACTCTGCAGCGTTTATTGCCCAACTGTCTAGACAGGGTTTCGACTTATGGAAAGAGACAATAGACACAAAAACTATCTGGGGTACTAAACATTGGCAAGTGCAGGGAATAGAAGCTTTATTTAGAGCCTGTATTATCCCTGAACAAATAATGTTTTTGAATGAAACCGTCCAACAAACATCTTGTCTTGGATTAGCCATGATCAAAGAGATGAAAACACCTTCTGTACCAACACCTGCCGCTGAAAACAAAACACAGGCAGCGGTTACAGTTGACTAAATACTACAACTCAACAGATCTAATCCTGATTGGAGAAAATGGTTGATCTGGCCCACAGACACGAACAACTGTCAGGAAAGATTTCTGAATACAACTCAGGGCTTTACTATTCATAGGCCAGACCCAAGATACGTCCAAAGACAGCATCCGGGGGTAGTAACAACATACAGTGTAGGAAAATGATGCCTCAATTGGCTTCAGAAATCTACACTACAGGATGTGAAACAACACTTATCCTTACTTAAGGACGACGCAGACCTTAGGGACTTCTTGCTTGGACCAAGAAGAACGCGTCAAAAACGTTTCATATATGCCGGCATTTATGCTGCCTATAATGAAGCATGGAAAGTGTCACAGATGGAGGCCGCAGAACGAATACGTGAACTTGATCGTATTAATTTAGAGAAAACCCTCTCTGTGGTCGACAATGGGTTAACAACTTTGTCCTCCAGAATATATTCATTGGATGGCATTGTATCCTCTGCTATCGACATACTAGAACAAGATTTGGCGATGTTACAGCAAGGCCAATCTCAATTACGTTCTATTGTGTTATTAAGCTGGACGCTGCAATCTTTACGTGCGGGCTATGTGCCTTGGCATTTCATCAACACGTCAGCTCTGTTTGCAGAATACAATCTAACTGATAAACAGATCGAACTGGCACAAAGAGGAGCAAAGTATACAGTGCTGAGCATTGAAAAACTGGAAAAATTACCATTCACAGTGGCAGAAAAACCAGCTACAGAATGGCTCATTCATGGCAAAATCACATTAGCTGTGACTACTTTTCAGTTTCAGTATTGCCTCAGACAAATGCAAGCAGGCAAATATGAAAGGTTGGGTAAGGAATACATTAAGACATCTTGGGATTTACCGTATACATATAGATGTTGGAGTGGGGATCGTGAAGTGTTTTTGAGCGGTAGACACTGTAAACGTGCACTGAGCGGTTCACTTATATGTCAGGACATTTTTTTACACGGGGCTTGTAATGGTTCTGTGGCAAATTTGTCTTGCCATCAGCAGGGTACACCAGCTGCTGTGATTAATCCAACGTTTGGACAACTTTCTAATGGGAGTTACCTCATGTTGAATGATCAGAGTTGCTGCGGCATGTTGCCAGGCATCCCATATCTAGTAACGGTCAACTCCAGGGTCACTTGCTGTATGCAAGTATTGTTTGCCCCAATAGACACAGTCAGGGAGTCGCCTCTATGGCCTTCGCTGAACGTCTCTTTTTATAAGATTTGATACTTTGAGCAGAATGAAAGCCATGCTTTTACAGCAAACAGTGCCTTTGACCTCGGCCAAAGAAACCTATGATCTACAAATAGCAAGGACTTCGGCTGAGATACAGACTTTAATACGTACAAACTGCCCTATACATTTCGTAGAAATGATAGGACGTATCTTCAACATGTCTGATACCACCGGAATTGTACATGTATTTAAGAGCATCTGCTCCGGTCTGTTAGCACCTTTCCAGGCAATACTCGGAATCATCCCGAACTTTGCACATTCGGTGTTTGGTGGCATACCATTAATTCTAGCACTTGTTGCCGGGATTCTATTTCTCTTCCTGCTATTGCGCTATGGCCAGCCTATTCGCAGACATCACTCTGAGCGAAATGGAGAAAGCTCTCCTTGAACGAAAGTGCTGTGAGCGAATAGTACAGCTATTGGGCATGACTCATCTACGGGACCTGAATATCAAGTCGTTCCTGTAATTCAGACCAATCTGGCAAGATTGCATCTTACCTGTTCTACGATGCCTGCTATGCGGTGAAGAATGCGTGTTGGACACCTGTCTAACATTTCCATCAGCAACGCCAACGGATGTCGATACTCTGCTGGTCCCGATAACAGCCCATGCTCTGTGTTGTCCCCAGAGGCTACCAATACTGATGTCAGCATTCATTGAGATCTCACAGTCGCTTCCAGCTGCTGCTGAGGTACGAGAAAGATCCACAGGCACACAGGTAACAACGGACGCGAACATTGCTGCAGCAGCCTCTGCTGAAAGCGATGCTTCACATCTCTGTGCAATTAATCTACTACACGAGGTGTTCCAACTGACACCAACTTCAGTGGACGATATTTTGTCTACAGAAATAGATGATCTCATGTTTACACCAGACCCGTAAACTGACTCTGATTCAGCATACAGTGTTCCAGAGATGCAGTAACAATTTGGCCTTCATAGTTCAAAAACTTGAAACTCTTCCAAAATTGAACTTTTTCCCATTTTTTCGAACTAAAATGGCACTTCAATCTGCTTAAAGTAGAACTAACCTTATAGTACAGACTTCGCGGTACTTCCTCGGACACTTAGGGGCCGATTCCGATTCGGGCCAGAAATCTCTCCGACCGAGCCAGACCCGGAGAGATTTCCGACCAAATCGGACCCGTGCAGCCCGACCGAACGAGTACGATGCGTCCGTATGCTATCGGACTCGAGTCGGTCGGACTCCCATTGAAGTCAATGGGAGCCGGTCGTACAACACGTACGCGGGCTCCCATTGACTCAATGGGTGCGAGGCAAACAAGGGCGCCCCCTACAGCGGATACGCGGCAAAGCGACTCGCGCCGTACACGCACAGGTAGGGGGGACCCATGGGTCCCCCCTGTGTGCGACTCGCGCGGCTACGCATACAGGGGGGTCCGACACGGACCCCCGAAGTACGTCTCCAACTGCTCTTTCGAGCCGGGCGGCGCGTGTCGGTCGGACTGCTCGCGGCACGCATCGTACTTACCCGGCCGGGGAACGTCTCCATTGCGCGGTGCGAGTCGTGTCCGAGCGAGTCGGTCGGTGCGGTTCGACCCGGGAACGAGTCGGTCGGAGCGGTTCGGATGCCCGAACGAGTCGGTCGGCTATTTCGCATCGTACTCGCTCGTCCGGACGCGCGTACAAATCGGTCGGGAAATAGGGCTCCGAATCGGATCCGGTTATGCCGAATCCGATTCTGAGCCCTACCGGCCGAGATCGGAATCGGCCCCTTAGTCATTTTGTGTGTCTAAAACAGTTCATTAATTTTCATGACATGAAATGACTTTGATTTTGAAAAACCTTATCGAGCATTTTTTTGTCACATGTAAATATTACTGCTTATTTCATTCAAATTGCATTTAATTTCGAACTTTATGCCTGAAATGAAAAGCATTGCTTAATATGTACAGTACCTTTTGCATTTTAATATGTTTTTAAGAAATATTTTTTAATATGCGGTACTCCATTTAATGTTTGGCATTTTAAATGTTTAGCATTTTAGTATTATCGTACACACGAAAGTGGAGTGGGTGTTGTATTCCTCTTAGGGTGTCCATACACGGGCTTTCCTGTATCATGTCCTTATATAGGCACAATTCGCCCTGCCCTTATATAGGCATAAAATCCCAGTCCTTATTTAGGCATTAAACCGTGCACTCCAAATACAGGCATGGTCTCCGACATCCGTCCACCCTAACGTCACAACGAGTTCTTGAAGAACAGACCCTTAGGCTTCGGGAGTTTCCCTAGCACAGGACTATTGATTTCTTCAAGGACTCATCTATTATGCATGAAACATTATACCTTAGGGGTTCATTCATGACGTCTTCCGCTGTCCGATTCACGTCAATGCTAACATTCTGAGGTACCTCTCAGGTATAAATATACCTTCCCTAGCCCCTGTAAATCAGAGGAGACCTCGACTTCAGATGAGCCCGTTTCCCGGCCTGACGCACTGAGAAGACGCTGTCATCCCTGCACGCAGAGAATCCAGCTTCCAGTGATCTGACTTCCCTTGCGGGGTGTTGGAGTTTGAGTCTGGCAAGAGATTCCTACCTCTCTCATTCTTAAGGTATGGGGCTGACTAGAACCTAGAGGGACTCTTGGCATACTTGGCATACTAGGCTTAACATACTCTTAGTATACCATAGTAAGGAATACTTCACCTACTTCATACCTCTCCCTACACCTAGGTTAGGTTAGGTACATTGGGGTAAAATTAGCTTAGAACCGCATCGTATGAATACTCGCATTCTTAGTCTGTGTTATTTATGTAAATGAATATCTGCTAAAGATCATGCTAGCGCAGTATTATTTATTTCTACTGCTTACGCTGTACATTATTTATCTTGCATACTGTCTTGTGATCGTAACAGCACATTTAACTTACACCAGAAACAAGACTGTTCAATAAACCTTTTATTGAAATGCCCATCTATTCTTTCTGTGTAACTTTGAGGAAAACTAAGTATGCACGACTGAGCTGAGTGAAATAGTTATCTATTGTTTCCACGACTCTGGGACACGTTCTGATTCTAAAGGGAAACAAAGTTGTCATGTTTTGTGGCTGCCAGAAACTACTCCCTTCTTGTTTGTCAAGGAGTTTCTAGTGGCCTCTGAGCTAGCTGGCACAAGTAATTAAGTTTAATATACTCGATAGGGACATACTGACCTTAGTCCTATGTCAAACCTATAGGGGATATTATTCCAATGCGCAGAGCCTATTAGGGAAATCGGAGCTACACTACAAGATAAAAAAGAAATTCTGTTTCTGTGTGCAAGAGATTTTATTATACACTTATGCAGCTTAGGCAACACACCCACATGTGGCGGGGGGGGGTGAGATGACTAATTTTAAAAACTTACCATATGGAGATGCGCTTAACAGGATACTAATGTCCAGGAATTTGGTTCTTGCTTGCGAAGCTCAATTGTTAAACAAGACATTATCCCCTAGTAAAAGGGCAAAAAGAATTGTAGTACACTCCAATTTATTTTATTGTCATCTGACATTGCCCCATTATTACCTAATTTTAATCTAATAGCAAACTGTGTTAGCAACCATATCCTAATCCACTTTTTGCTTCTATCCAATTGAATTGGGAAGGCAACTTTAATCAGATCTAGGGTCAGGAAATTGACTACTCCCTAAATACAAGGAAAAGAGTCCAGTGGGATAAAGGTAACAAAGATAACTTTATGTGCTATTTCATTAGAACTAATCAGCAAAAAATAGCAATAAACACAGTTCAAAAAGAAGACCCACGCATTACCTTGAAGCTTTTAACTTATTGTGCAGCTCAATTTCATCTATGCCGGTAGCACAGAAACCATTGAGGAGCACACAACTGTGGCCATGGGTCAATCATGCACGTACTGTAACACACAAGAATCTCAAATTAGCCATTAGTAAATTCCCACCTTCTAAGGACAATGTAATTGACACCAGACAAATCTATGAAATGAGAAAGGAAGATATTAGATCCAAGGCTAGGGAGGATCTGGAAGTAGCAAGCAAACTAAAGGACTGCTCATTTTTCTGGAAATTGGTAACTCTCCCTTATAAGTCTGAATATGATAGCCAATGGTTGAGTCTCTGAGGGCCACATACAAAAAAGCTAGAATTGCAATTTCCTGATGTAAGAAAACATACATCTTTGAAATAGCGATTCCTAGTGGGCTGACCTACCTCATGAATATTAATGAGGTAGGTTGCAGTTTGTGACCCATTAAAATTGATAGGCATCACACGGATAGTGGCCTGCTGGAGTCAGAAGACCAATATGTATGTGATTGCTTTTTAATAAAGCAATCTTTTTCTTTATGCAGCCCGTTTTCCTTAAAGACAAATGGGATGAGTTTAAAAAAAGAAAATGCAACTTTGATATTTCATTTTTTAAGTTCAGGAAGTTGTCCATGAGCCCATTGCCTGCTTTCAAATTCCCCCATTCTCAAAGGGGAAGGGACCCCATTGGCAACCCTTCCTATTTGCAAATGGTTTACCACCTCCTTCAAAGAGTCTGCAAATTATTAATGTTTTGTGACAGGAATTCAGTCCCAAAACATTAATACATCCCATTCAAATTCGGCATTTGGATAGGATGCCAAAAACACGCCCCTTCCAAATACTGAATGGCAAACACAAATTACAATTCGGTAATGTGTTACCGAATTACAATTTGTGCTTTTAACATTTGTAAAAGCATTTTTGTGGTCGGAAACTGACCGATTAGTCCATACGTACTCACAAACATTTGTCCGGGGGCCACAAGTACGGTCTTTAGTGTGACCGAGGGCTGCACTGATGCCAGTAGGGTGGCGATAGGGGGTCTGGGTGGGTCAGGGATAGTGTAAGGAGGTTTAAAAACATGTTAAATAAACGGGCAAGCATTTATTTGCTAGTTAATAAATGCTTGCCCGTTTATTTAACATTTTTTCCTAAATATTAGTGCTCAGCAATTGAACAGCAGCTCATGCTGCTGTTCACCAGGGGGCCACATGTAAAGGTCAAGACGGCCGCAAGCGGCCCCCGGGCTGTACTTTGAGTATCACTGGATTAGTCCATTTCTTCTCGCAAAAATGCTTTGTACATATGGCCCTAATTCCAGTAAATATCTGGATCAAAAATGTTGTCAAAAGTTTTGACCCAGTACACCCTGAGCCACATTTACCAGAGCAGGATGATGTTACATACGATCACGGTGCTTTGTTGGCTCTGAGCCACCCTGTACACCCTGAGCCACATTTACCAGAGCAGGATGATGTTACATACGATCACGGTGCTTTGTTGGCTCTGAGCTACTCAATTAATCTAAAATATGTCATTCTAACAAATAATAAAAGTCCCCCTGGGAAAGCCCAAGGCAGGATAGAGTTCCTATGGACTCAATTAAAGAGAAGGTCACCTTTTGGCGCCATTGTTGACAAATGGCTTAGGAGCCGCCATAGCTGGCCAAGTAGTAGCTTAGTGGAGGGAGACAGTCATAGTGCCAATCTTTAAAAAGGTGGGACAGGAACCTTCTAAACATTTGCTGTTGAATCTCACTTTTAAACTGTACCTCTAAGATTTTAGATAATGTCCTGTCTAAACTACAGTATCATTTCCACCCAGGAGAGGGAATAGTCGATTAGGGCCTTAACCTATACCTCATTATAGGGAAATACATCAAGGCCAGGAGAAGAGCTTTACATATGGCCTTTATGGACCCCTTCTATGCTTTCAACACGGTACATCGCTCAAAACTGTGGGATATTATGGAGGTGGTGGGTGTGTAAAAGGCACTGATCATCTTGTTAAAACGTAAGCACTGGGGTATGTCAGCCAGGATTTGCTATGGGCCAAATGGCAACCTTTCCCCCGATATTAAATCTCTATGTGAGGTTTGACAGGGATGTATCATGGCTCCCTTCTTGTTCCTGATCTATATTAATGGATTGGAGAATCATCTCTGCTGTGCTCAGAAAGATATTCCACAGTTAGGGAATCGCCCAGTGCCAGTTCTCCTATATGCAGATAGCGCAGTCCTTCTTGCAAGGACTGCTATGGGCCTACACATCCTCCTAGATGCCTTTACGACCCTCATGAATGATCTGGGTTGTGAGATGGTGGTTTTGACCATCTTCCCTGCCTGGAGTTTTTGCTTTTTGATCACCTAGTTTTTGATGTTTTACTGTGGGAGAGCCTCATAACCTGTGACTTACCCATGGCACACTCTTGGTAAATTGGACTGCGCATGTTTACTGCCAGTGTTGGCCTTTTAAGATAAGGCTGCTGCGATGCAGCCATGTTAAGGTACACTTGGCTGGTTGCACGTGAACACATGTGTACATGTGAGAGGGCTGTGTGTGGGAGACTCCTGTTGTGCGCAGCCCAGGAACTGCGCACAGGTAGACTGGCGCAGAAGAGACTATGCAGAGTTGTGTAGTGACCTTGAATATGCCTTATAATGAGGGATAATGTAGGGAAGTCAATGTGCTTTAGTGTTTGACTGTAGTGAAACTCCATTATACCTCTATGGGAAAGGCTGCCATATGGGCAGCTCCAGTTATCTGGGACTAGAGACTCCAAAGTTGCACCAATGTACATTGTAACCTGTATGAAAAGAGCTATTCTGTAAAGTCCAAAAGCATATCTGTACAGATTATGGGTCATCCAGGAATGTCATATTTCTCTGACTCAGCTCAGGAGGAGAGTCCAGATCTTTCATCACTCTGCTGAGCTAGGTTAATAATGTTTTGCTCCAGCTACAGGAACAAAGGACTAACCCATCAAAGGAAGCAATTAACAGTGCTTAAGTCATCCCTGAAGGAGCGCAGGATTGGATGTATAACTCTGCATCAATCAGCCAGCTGTCATCCTGTGACAGGAAGAGGGACCGCCCCAGGCCACTCAACAAAGGAGTGAGTCCAGACCTCCGGAGCCAAACCAGAGGGGGGCTTCTTTGAAGATTTGCTGGAGGAAGGCCCTGGCATTGATATCAGTACGGGTTGGAGCTGAGACCCCCAGAGCTCATGTGGCAAGTGACTCCTGGGTGATGCCATTTTGAGCTATCCCAGAAGACTGTGCAAGGAAGTTGGAACAGGGGTGGAGAGATGATGTGGCACCTCAGGATAGACCAGGGTCACAGCTCTGTTGGCACCCTCCAGCCCCATTTAAAAGGTCTTGCACAAGGGAGAGGGCTCTCTGTTGGCGGTGCCTTTCTGTGGAACAATGGAACTGGAGGCTGAAGCCATGGAAAATTGGAAGGGAGAACACCCTGACTGCTCACTGGATCAAGGACTCTGCCTCTGATTGACCCCAGGACCAGTGGGGTGCACCCCAGGACAAGAGAAGCTGTTCCGCTTACACTCCCTGAGGGCCAGTGGGGTAAAGACTGGACTTCTGTGCATAGAGGGCGCTGTGCCCAGAGAGACAACCAAGTGAAAGGCTGGTACAGGGAGCCAGTGAGACTTGCATCCTACCAAGTTTGGAATCTTTGAGGCCAGAAGGCCTGAAGACAGGATCCCAGGTGGTAAGGGCTCACCACCAGGGGGAAAAAGAGACCAGAACCATCAAAAATGGCCCACCGGGCCCCGAGATATGCCGCGGAGATGTTTTGTGCGACCCGTGACCTCTTTCTAACGGTGAAGCACATGCCACCATACCTAATTTCTGCCTCCGGAGTGGGCCGGTGCCCGTAGGCTATCCCTGAGAAGAGATGTGAAGAAGGGAGCGCTGTTGCGCCCCCTCACTATGGAAATAAGGTGCCCAGGACCCCATCCCTGGACCTCGAGAAGAGAAATGATGACAGGGAGCTCTATTGCGCCCCCAACAAAGATGTACAGGGGCACAGGACCCTATTTCTGGGCCCCAATGAAGAAGCAGAAGCCGGAGAGTGCCGTCACGGCCACAGCAAAGATGCACTGAGGACCACAGCCCCATCCCTGGGCCCCAGCAAGGAAGGAAAGATGGCCTCCATGCGAAGCTGCAAGCGGGCCCAGGACCCCATCCCTTGGACCCGGTGATGAAGATGGAGGAGGGGGGAGTGCTGTCGCACTTCCCCATGCGATCAGGAAGGCCGCAGCAGCACACGCATCTGAGCGGGCAGACCAGAAAAGAAGTGCCGACTCCCGCTCCAGCACATGGGAACGTGGCCGGGGGGAGATGGCGAGAGCAGCCATGGGTGGGCTCCACAAGCTGCTCTCCAACATGGAGAAAGGCCACTGGGTGCCTGGGTAGGACCGGGCACCCTGTGAAAAAGCACATCATAGCGTGAGGCCACACAAAGAAAAAGAAGAGAAAATGGAAACCGACGTGGTTTTCCCCAGATCAGAGCTGCTATTCAAATATTCAGGAAACCAGTGCCAGGAGTGCCCCATAATGCTCTGCAAGGCTCATCAGCATTCCAATTGAAAAACCATTCATTTGTGGCTTATGGTGACCCCAGGAGAGCGGGATCACCACCAAAATGTTCCCAAAGTGTGGGGGGAGCTGCAGGAGCAGCTCAGCCTCCTCTCAAAGAACGTGCCAGAGTTCCTCTATATTTAGTGGGAATCTATGCAGAATAATCCCTGCAGCGTTCCCCTGGGCTGGAACTTTTGTTTTGCAGTGGGGAAGACGGTGCCCTCTGTGGGTGGAAGTTGGTAATTGCACAGGTGTCTATTAACCAAAATGATGCCTTTTAGGGACTAGGTTTAAAGTGTGTGGTTCATGCTAAAGTAATTTTGATCACCCAAATCCCCTAGACATGCATAGACATTTACCCTTCTGAATGCTTTCATGAAGTAATGATACTGATAACCACTCATATGCCAAGTAAACATGTTTTATTGCCAATATTAAGTGCACGTTCAGTCAAAGTAATATTCCATTATTGCATTTTAATACAAGTGAATGTTCTGACGTGATTTGTTGATCTAGCTCTCCCTTTGGGAGGGGTAAGAATGATTACGCAATGTTATCCAAAAGTATTTCCATCAGCTTTTGAATATTTGTAAATTGCTACATAGTATTGAGTAGTGTGTGTGTAATAAATTTACTTTTTCTTTTTTCTAAAGAAAAAGAACCAACTGGACAATCATTTATTGAGTGTTATTATTGTGTATCTGTGAATGGAGATTACTAGCCCACACCGCCTCCCTTGAGTAAGCCTCGGACTGCTCTGCAACGCTACCCTATGAGAGTCAAGCGCTACAATCGGCTGTTTGGTTCCCAGTGGTGGACAAATGCGGACCCATTACTTGTGCAGGAAATACAACTGATGGCGCATTTTCTTACATGGGTCTTAAAAGAAACCTAAAAAAATCGTTCATTATGAGAAGTGGGTCCAAAATTGTTAAATCAAAGTCACATCTCATAGGGGGAGTTCAAGTCTACAAAGTTGATTATTTTATATATTTGGGCATAACATTTGACTCTGGCCTTAATTGGGTATTTTTAATTGGGTACAAAAGTCGATTGAGTATGTCTTTCGCTTTGTATCAAAATTGGGGCATGCCAGTGAAGATAATCCTACACATCTATAGGAGCAAATGTACCTCTGTGGGGTGTTATGGTGCTGGTGTTTGGAGCTAGGTTAATGTAGAAACTTTACAAAAGGTGGAGAATGGTTTTGTACAAAGACTGCTAACTGTGGCACAATCCATAGCTACACTTATCTATCACTCTCTGGTGGAAATGAGCTATCTGGTAGATGATATCAAAATGAGCCCTTTGCTTTCAATGGCTGAGTATCTGGAGGAAGCCTGAATCTAGTTTCACGAGGGCAATTATTAAGGACCGCTTACTATTAGATAACATGATAGCTGTTCCTTGGCTTGCGTATGTGAAACAGGTTTTTATTACCGTGGGTGGTCCCAGAGTTTTTCACTAAGCCATGGAATGCTGGAACAAAATCAGAAGACCTGGTTAAAAGCTTATTTTTCAATTATTCTGGAAAGGTTCATGCACTAAAAACCCAAAAGATGCAGTCTGTTGCTACTTTCTTATCTTTAAATTCACTTTAGGGAAAAGAGTACAATGTACCGGCAATTCTTAACTCTAAACAAAGATTTTACCTTTCTCGTTTACATTTTAATTTTATTCAATTCTTAGTTGCGTTCCAAATTCAGGGAACCTGGTTCCCAACCCTCCCCTAATACCCTTGTGATAATGAATCTGAAGAAAGTACTGCGGGCTGTATGCTTTTTTACACATTGTACATCTCTCACCGAAAACGCTTTTCACTGAAAACGCTTTTTGGCACCAAGTTTATGTGATATAAATATTAGACAACACAAAAGTTGGTATAATTTTTGTACAAAAGCTAAAATCCATGCAAATATGTTATTCAGTTAATAATTATGTTAGGTGCTCAATGGTTATAAGGAAAATGCATGTAACATCCAGTTGCCTCTAAATTCTGGATTCTAAAGATTTTACTGCATTATATCTACTGGATTGTATCAAATGCATCATTTTAATATTTGCAATTTGTTATGTGAAGGAATTAAGGAATTTGAATTTTAGAGCTGAAAATTATGGGCATATTAATAAAATGTTCATGCAACGCAGCAAGCCACCTTGCTGCGCTGCTCTGCGTGAAAGGGAGAGGGCAGGAATGCACCGTATTTAACATTCTACTGCACATTTCTGCTCTGTGTCTGTGCTGGTGCACAATGTGCTGCCTAGCGCCAATGCAGGTACCCTTGCATCATAGTACACGGGTGCCAGCATTGTAGGCAGGATTGTTTTTGTTCAGGAAGAGACACCTTCCTGCACAAAACAATCCTCAGAGGCATTTTCCTTTTTCTATCTGTGCTACATAATGCAGCACTGTAGGAAGCTGGCTCTCTATATAGTGCACTAAAATGAAATTCACTTTGCAGAGAGTCCAGTGATTCCCCACTAGGTATGCAGAGGTAAAATTTGATAATTCTAATGCTCTTTTTATGTTAGTGTGCTGTTAGGCTAATCAGAGAATAGTACTAAACATGTGTTGTCACACACAGAGGCAATAAATGAGACAAACACTCAAGATTATATCCGAGACCAATTTGGAAAAATAAAGACAATTTTATGTATTTTTAGAGACCAAGAACACAATTCTAAGGTAAGTACTTTTCGAGTTACGATTTTTAAAGAGTTTGGAAAATGTATCACATCTGTGCACAATTACACACTATAGGAATCAATGGGAAGAAAATAGAAAATTGTATAAAAAATCAAGCAACGCTTTCACGAAGTTCACCTTCTCGTTTTAGGTCAATGTCGGGACAAGGTTCAAAGTTCCAGCAGGAGACGTTCGGGAGCGTCCCGGATCGGGGGGAGCAGGGTGCAAAAGATCTTGGAAACTGGTGCACAAAGACGAAGGGGACCACTTGAAAATGCATGGCACAGATGACTTACAGGTAAGTCGGGTGGTTCTCCTTGGAGGGAGGAGGTCACAAGGGCCTGGGGAACATGGGAGCAGAGCTGGTTGGTTGGTGCTGGGGCCGGTGGGGATGGGAGCAGAGCGAACAGGTCAGCCGGGCGTTGTGTGTCCTGGAGGTCCTCGCAGTCAGGAGAAGGCAACTTGGAGAGGCGATCTCGGGACAGCTGGGCCATCCAGGAAGTGGGTCTCAGGTGTCTCAACATCCTTCGACGGATGCTTGCTTCTGGGGCTTTGGGAGTCCGGTATGGACTCTTCTTCTTGGTTTTTCCCGTTGGGGGTCCGGTACCCTGCGTATTGGAATACCGCGGCTCCAGTATGTCCTAGTGCCTCCAAACTTGGTGGAGAGGCAGATCTGACCCTCCAGAGCTGTTATAACTTTTCTTGCTTTGGTGCTGCATCAAGTCGTTGGGGAGCAGCAAGTCAACAAACCGGATTTCAAGGGATGGATGCCTGTGGTGTGCAGGGGTGTAATACCTTCTCGGTGGTTTCTCAAAGGCTGGAGGTGCTCTGGGATTCTTAGAGTCCTTGCAGGCTTCAGGGAGACATAGCAGAAGCGATTGTTGAGTCATTCTTGCAGCTGGCAGGGTATGGTGCCTTTTCTTTCTGCAGTAGGACTTCAGTTCTTGTGCAGGGGGTCTTCTTTGTCCCGGTCTTCTTTGGTCCATGAATCAGAGCTTCAGGTCTTGGGAAGCCAGCGAAATACAAAATGTATGGGTGTTACAAGGGGAGACAGGTACTAGCCAATGGACTATCTTCCTTTAGGGTGTCTACACCCTTTAGTGACCACTTCCTGTGGGAAGAGGCACTACCCTAGCCCTGATTGGAGGTTTTCCCACCATCTCAAGATGGTAGAATTTCAGGAGCGGGGTTCATCTTGCCTGCCCCACCCTAGGGGTGGTGCAGGCTGAGGGGGACTCTCCTCCTCATCTAATTTTCCCGCTTTTCTTCCCACTAGAAGTAGAGCAGGAAAGGGTCTTGGCCTTCCCCACTATCTGGAGGGTCCTAGGTAGGATTTCAAAGGCAGCATTGCCTTTGAAGCTTCCTGCCCTGAAAGGCCATCTTGTCCTAGAGGAGGTGTGAAACACCCCTGCCCAAAACAGGTATTCTTTCTGTCTTCTGAGAGCACTGGCTCTCACCCCATGAGGTCAGAAACATGTCTGGTGGTGGCAGGCTGGTGAAAACTGGCCAGAGACCCCACAAGTGTTTGGTTAAGTTTCAGGGGACCATCTAAAAGGGTCTCCTGTATGAATGTATTAATACATCCAAAACTGGCATCAGTGAGGATTTATTAAGACAAGATGTTTGGTATCAAACATCTTAGAAATCAGTGAAGCCATCATGGAGTTAGGAAACTCGTGTTGACAACTATCCAGCCCATGTACTCTTTATGGCTTCCCTGTTCACTTACAACATTACAGAATGGACTGGACATTGTAGGGGCATATCTGCTCATGCTGATATGACCTCACATAGGATATAGTACACCCTGCCTTAGGGCTAATGGCCTGCAGTAGGGGTGACTTACCCATATCTTATCCGGTGTCTGGCTGGCATGGCAAACAGGACTGTGTGCCATGTCGACTCTTTATATTTTCCTGCACTAAGACACAAAGCAAGCAATGGCAGAGTGCATAGCCTAGGCGAGGGGGCCCTTTGGTGGCACAACCAGTGTTGAAGCCCTAGTGGACCCTTTTCAGTATCAATGCCCTAGGTACCAGGGATAACATTTACTAGCGACTTACAGGGTAGCTGAAGTTGTGCCAATCGTGGTATAGTGTTTTGGGAAGGAGATCTGGCACAGGGGACCTGGTCAATGGGGACCTAATGAACTTGCAGTTCAAAATCACATCAGGTATCAGACAAAAAGTGGGGGAACCCTGCAAAAAGAGGTAGTTTACTACAAAGTGGATGACATTTCCTGACTTCCCTGGCCTGGCTCCCAGCTGGATGCAGTGACAATGTGGGGTCGAATGTTGTAAAATGCAAGATTTAGCATATTAATTCTGCTGCACCTTCACTTCCATCTCACATTATTAATCACATTAATACATATCTGTGTAAAAATGATGCACTTTCAAATTACAATTAGCAAATGTTACATGTTATACATGAGCAAACAACACTAAATACAGCACACATTTATAAATGAAAAATGTGCACTCAGATACATGAATATATGAAGTGCAATGTGGGTATGTGAGAAATTGAGTTGCTGGTTGAGGAGGGTGATACCCTACTCAAGCAACAACCACAATACTTGTCAGGGTGAACCAAAAAAAGTCACTAAATAAAACTGTGCTTAACCCTCTGGTAGCATGGCACAAAAGCAATCCGGCTTAAGTTAGAGGCAATATGTAAAGTATTTATGCAGCATTTAAACAGTAATAAAATAAATACACAACACAAGAAAAATCCCAAACCAATTTAGAAAAATAGAGCACATTTTAATACATTATTTGACACCAAAATGACAAAACTCAAATCAGTAGAAGCATTGTTATGAATTTTTTAACTTTACAGTGAAAATAGCACCTAAAAGATCAAACAGCCAACTGGTTACAGCTAGTAGTGAGAGACCATGGCAAAGTTGAAAGTTATGGCAGACTGTGATGAAGAATAGTTCAGATTTACAAAGAGGATTGGGCCCGGCCTCCATTTACCTTCCGACTTAGGGCAAGGCGGCTGGCAGTATTCGAGGAGGAGGCATCATCGTCTGGGACCCGCTGGACAAAGTTGCAGTGAAGATTTCTATGTTTGTACTTAGTCTCTTTACTGGAAGTCGCACATTTTCAGTGGGACAAAGCTGCAGGCTTTAGCTGATGAGGGCTCCATGAGGATGGATACCCCATCTGCAAGGAGCAGCTGAATGAGATTTGCTGCTGCGGAAAAGAATGTAGCGGGAGCTGCCATGAAGTCAAGCTCACTGCCAATGCACCTTGGTCGGATTGGCAAGCAGGTGGGTTCTGGTCTCCTCTCGGTTCACAGAGCACTTTTTGGCAGAAAATGTTCTAAGATCCAAGTTTTGGATGTAGGGTATCTGGGCACATTTAGCACCAATTCCTACGGTCCAGGACTGGAAAGGCACAACTTTGATGGTCAGGACTCACTCAGCCTGGATCCAGGAGTGAGTTCAAGATGGTTGAAGCATTTACTGTCCCTGAGGCTCTGATCAAGAGGCCAGCCACTCTGGAACTCTGGAAAGTTCAAGTAGAAAAGCAGGTCTCAAACAACAGGGCAGTCCCCTGAGGGCACAGGGCAGGCTTTAGGCAGCAGGGCAGTCCTCTGATGTGTGCAGCAGGCTACAGTCAGCAGGGCAGTCTCTAAGAGTCCTTATGCAGGTCCAGAATTCAACTCAATAGTGGGTCTGAGAATCCTATTTTTATAGCTCATGCACATTGTGAAGTGGAAAAAACTTCTAGAATTTTCACCCACAAAAGTATCTTGAATTTCCAGCCTCCCTGCTCTTGTCCCAGGATAATAATAATAGCCTAGAGTGAAGTTCTTTGTTTGTGAGCTGAAGCAGTGTCTTAGAAGTGCAAGTGTGGCTGTGCACAGTGCCACCTTCCCATCCTGCCTTGGCTGGCCCATTCTGTCAATATCCAGTCTCTCTCTTATGTGGATGTCTGGAAGGAATACACAAAGGCCATCTACTCCCAGTCATGTGACCCAGGAACAGGCTGCTGGTCCCAAATAGTTAGGACAAGAAAATGTCAACTTTCCAAAAGTGGCATTTTCAGAATTGTGACTTAAAATCCAACCTTACAGTTAAAGAGGATTTTAAATTACAATTATTTAGGCACCAAACATGATATTTTTACCTGCTCCTAAACAAAGTTATCACTCATTACATGTAATAATCTAACCCAATGTTATTCTATGGGAGACGTAGGCCTCAGAGTAGTGAAAACAAATGTGTGAGTTTTTCATTACCAGGACATGTAAAACTTAAAATTACATGCCCAACATTTTAATCACAGGGAACCCTGCTCTATGGGCTGTCTATGGCCTACCATAGGGGTGACTTATATGTAATAAAAAGGAGTTTGCCGAGTCAAATTGGCAGCTTATACTACACTACAGGCTGTACATGGCAGGCCGAAGACATGTTTAAGAGGCTACTTACGTGGGTGGCGCAATAAGTGCTGCAGGCCCACCAAAAACATTTAATTTACCATCCCTGGGTATATGGTATACCACTTTACTAGGGACGTATAAGTAAATTAAATATGCCAATCAGGCATAAGCCAAATATACAATGTTTTAGAAAGTGAGCACGAGCACTTTAGCACTGACCAACAAAAACAAATCAAGCAAAATAGTAGGGGAGAAGGCAAAAGGTTGGGGGAAGCCCACCCTAAGGCTGACAAGTCTCACAGGTCTAACAGGGTACATGAGGGGACAATCAAAGATCACATCACCACTGTCACATACAAACCCCCTATAATTCTTATACAGCAATTAACAGCTTAAATATGAAAGCTGAATATTGCAAAGCTTACAGCAAGACAAGATATGGTCTTTGAGAATAGTCACCATATCGGCAATATCTTGACTTTACAGTTTAACATGCAGAAGGCTAAAACTACAATTCATAAGCCACTCCATACAAAACACGTAGGCCTAATTATGGGTATGTCACGCAGTGCACACTGCATGACAGGGAAAGGGCAGGAATGTGCTGTATTTATGGCAATATGGCGCTGTGGGAGGGATGGGCGGAAATAGAAGCTAGGAGGCTTGATATGTTTATCAATGGTTACGGTTTATTTCCAAGTTTGTCATAAAGGTTCTTCATGGGTTGGTTCCTGACGTCGGGCGTCTTCACCTGGTCCTTCTTTCTGGGTTTTATGTGTGGTTCTTCAATTGGCCGTCCCCCAGGAAGCTCAAATAAAGAAAAGAGGACGGTGAGTATCTACTGGTAAGTACTTCTTATCTGTAGTTTGGGACAGGTCCACCACCACACCAGGAGTGGAAAATAGGGAGATCTCCTAAGTCAGGTGAAGGATTTAAACTTGACAGGACTAAAAGAGAATGTTCCGGTCCCATATCCCTACTTCTTCTGACCCTACTGTAGGGTCTGACCCATATACAGACCGACTGCCCCCAATTGGAATCCCTCAGGTATTGGTATTGCTGTATCCTAGACACCCTGTTATTAGGGCAGTGCTCTTATCCTTGTTTCTTTACAAGGTAAAGTGTCTCACTATAGTGCCAAACCAAAATTATCTCATGAAAAGGTGAGTGGTGAAATAGACACCACAACCGCAATAATCCAAAAAGGTTTGTCAGAGTGAGCCCCACATTCTAGCATTTGGAGGACTTCCTGCCCCTTTACTCTTTAACCTCCCCGCTCCCTCGTACTCCCTCTCCAGTCCCCAGTGACAACCGCCAAGGCCCATTTATGGTTTACTCACCGTCCGGGCTGCAACTCTCCTGAGTTGCGGCGGCATTGTCGCACCTCCTGGGGGGAATCCACCACTCCTCGGACCTTTCCTCAGCCACCTTGTCACCGTCCAGGTCGGATTCGGCTTCCTTGCATTCTCTCCTCGGCGTCTTCTCGGTTCATACATCTCCGGCGTTCAGCAACTCTCCTTGACTCTGCCTTCCGTTCTCTTTCTTGCAACCTCCTTCCTCTTCCTGTACCACCCTTTCTTCTGCCTGGGGAACGTCCAATCAGTTCCCTCCCTCAGGAACTCCCCCTTCTTTCTGTGGGGGAGAGGTTACGAGCCATGGATGAACCATTTCAGGTCCAGAGCGTTTCCTGGTTCGTGAGGGTGATGCTCCGATTAGAGGTATGTGAGGTGCTATTGGGGCGCGACATGGGGCCCCTCCCGACAGGCGCATTCTTGTCCATTCCCAATGTGGGCGTCCTTTTTGCTGCCCAGCACCAATGCAGGCACCCTTGCACCATGGTGCAGCCTGTGACCCCAGTCCCTGTGCAACTCCCCGCTGCCGCTGGGCTAGACCTTCCAGTTTGCTGCTCTGCTCTCTACCCAGAAGCTGCAAGTTTGAGCCACCTGATATCACTGGTGCCCGTCATTTTGTAACCTTACTTAATTTAATTCCTTATTCCTACATTTAATTTCAATGGGTTTTACATCTGTTTGACTTGGTTTGACTATTGTTTACTTGGTGTAACTGGCTACTTCATAGTGCCTTAGATGTCCGATGCTCTAGCTGCATTGATTTGCTCTTCCTGACTTTTTCTCTCCCGCTGCTTTTCCTGCTCGCTGCATTCCTGCCTCCCGCCTGCCATTTCAACCCCCAACTAACATTCATAAAACTAATTTAGTATCATGGAATCCGCCACATTATTCAGGTGCTACAGAGGGATCAAGATGAATAGTTGGGGGCAATTGTAACACTTTACTAAGCGAAAATGTTTCCACTTAACATTCAAGGACTAGTTCTCTATTTTGCAACCCTTCTTAAATAATGATATACTCTGCCATTTTGGCTCTTAGGACGAGATAAATTCTTAAAACTTTAAATCCTTCCAAAATGTTTATATCTGTTTTGAGTTCTCTCACTGTATGTATGTTCCCCGCACACGTTTTTAAATCTCTAATTACATTTTACAATTATTTATTTGGAAAATCAGGCTATAAATTGCAGAGAATGCCCTGTTAACTGGGAGGTTCTTGGATTCTTGGATTTTATGGGCTGTAGAGGGACTGGTTATGTACACCTGCAACTTCCAGATTGCCACAGATTGTACATTTATATGTTGAATTCCCATAAATTTACAAAAAGGCTAGGTAGAAAAAGCTTGGTACACTCATCTAAACTTGGTATGATATTCTAGTAGAAGCCAACATTCCATTAGTAACAGCTAATACAAATATTTGGAAGAGCCCATTTGCACCTCTAAATCTCTTCCCAACAGACAAGTCAATTTTGCTTATTACTGGTATTACAACTCCGGGCTAGTTTTAGAAAGGGGCTAGGTGCTATATGCATGTAAAATATAGAAATTACGAACCATGCTTCTCTTCATCTCTACCAAATACATAACCTCATTATGGAAGGGATCAAGTGCTAGGATTTGACATATTTCCTGAATGAATATTTAATTGTGAATCATTTCTGTTTACCCAAGATACTCTAGATCAGTGGTTCTTCACATTTTGACTTCTGTGGACCCCCACTTAATCATTACTTGGACCTAGTGACCCCCACTGAAACATTATTGGAATCCGGGGACCTCCACTGACTTGTTACTAGTAGCTGGAGAACCAATCGTAAGCATTTTTGCTGATTTTAACTGCAAAACAATACACACAAAAAATCTGAAACAAGCATTCATCAAACAAATATACAAATTAGGAAATAATGTATGTAATTCACAAAGAAATATAATAAAATTCAACATTTTATTTTAATGGGAAGGATGGGGCTTTATTAAATTCAATTGAGACCATTCATTATCCATACTATATTATGTTTGATGCACTTGCACTTCTCCCATGAATCAATTTGAGGATATTAACTTAAGTTTAAACTCCAATTTCAAATTCTTGCACATTTATTGAACTTTTTAAAATGATCGATTTTAGATTTTGCTTCTTTATTTATATACACTTTATTAATCTGCTAATATCATTTAATTCTCTAAGGAGAAGACTTTGTGGACCCCAGAGGTTCTGGTCCTCAGGTTAAAAACCACTGATTTAGATAAATCCTATAGATTAGTGGTACTCAAAGTATGGCCCGTGGGCTGTTGGCGAACTGGGAGACCTCTCTTTGCTACCCGCAGACATTCCTAGGAAAGGGCAGCAGAGAAATAAAGCTGACCAAGTTCAGTTTCTTTTTTTCTGTTGTTTCTTGCTAACCAAGCAACTTTGTTTTCTGGTTCTGGGCTTTTTTCTATAGCCAGTTCAGCTTATGTTATGATCAGGGCTGCACTATTAAAAGTATAAGCTGAAATGACCTTAGAAACAAAACCCAGAATCACAAATAAAGGAAAAAATGGTGCACAAGTACATTTGTTTGCACTCTTTTGGCTTTATTTCTACAGCCAATTCAGCCTGTACTGCCAGGTAGGCAGTCTTGCTCATAGGTGAATGTTTAAGTGATTGTTCTGTGGAAGCCTATTGAAAAACTATGTGAACAGTGAACATAAGCGTAATGGGCAGGGTTAGTGAGTAGAGAGTGCTTAAAAGACTAAAATATTGTGTAAATATTTGGTTGGGTTTTTAACCTACAGGAAACTGCATAGACATGTGTTGGCCATATTTTAAATGAAATATTATTGCAAGTTGAACTGATATATAGAAATGCATTGATTTGGTAGGAAAGCTCAGTTTGATCACTGCCGTAGTTGCTAAGTTTATCAGGTGCAAGCATAATTTACTGCTCCAGTTCACGTTTTTTTTCCATACACACCTATAGATCCAATTTAGGTGGAACACTCCTAATTGTTTACGCAGAAAGACGACTTTATTTTCGATGTATCTGACTAAAATTGCCTCTGCTTCATTTAAGTCAATCCCCCAATTTTTTTTTCAAAATCTCCCTCTTTGTAGCTTGAACATGTTTTCATGCTTGTAATTCTTAGGTTTGTAGACCTATTTTCTAATGGAATACTAAAGGCTAAAATCCCAGAATTCAAACCAAAAAACTGGAGTGGGTGGCAAATCACCCATGAACCTTGGAAATTTCGAGGGCTGCACTAAAGCCTTCAAATGTCTGTGTGTAACTGGAGTAACACTGACTTGAATCCTGGTTGTTATCAAATTTTACAAATGTATAAGCTAATCACAGGTTAAGATTGGCTGCTGCAAATTCATACATGCCAATAGATCCAATTCAGACAGAATACTCCAGGTTTTTTAAGCCAAAAATGGCTTTATATTAGTTGTGTCCAGCCTAAAATTGCCTCGGTTTTAACATAAGCCTATGGGTAAAATACATTCCCCCGTTTTTTTGTAAATCTTCCATTCTCCAGTTTTGAAAAGGTGTGTTTTTGTTACTGTCCAGATACTCTTCCACCTCTCCCTGGGGGTGGCCTAGCTTCGATGCGGCCCTCGAGCACATCCCAGACTGTACTTTGTGGCCCCTGAAAAAATGTTTGAGTACCCACGCTATAGACCAATCTAATATATACTTTTTCAGCCTCAGGCACCTCATAGACTTGATAGAATATCGGTTAAGTGGGAAACTGAGCTTAGGATAACAGAGCACTATAGGACAATGGTCTTTACATATTTCACATACTCACTTCAATAAATGGTAAACCATTAGCGGTGCAGAGTGCCCCAGAGAAACTGACTAGCAGGCTGATTTAAGCCATTTGGATTTTACTTGCCCAAGTCTGTTACCCTTTTTGCGCTAACGTTTTACAATTTCTATCTGTTCTAATTAAACATATAGGGCCATATGTACAAGGACTGGCAAAAACTACCGCTAACGCTTGTTGCTGCAGTGACTAGCAGCTTGAGTCTGATGTTGGGGAGCTTCGCCAGGAGGGGGTGGTGTTCTGGTCACTGGGGTTGTCCAGGTGCAACTTGAGTTCACCGAGAAGGATGTCGTCGGTGGATGGAAGAGCCTGGGTGCAATGAGGTCTACAATGGTATCGGAGAATGGAGCTCAATGGCACAGGGTGCCGCAGAGGATGGGCTTGGGGTTGGTCCAGATCTGGAAGTTGAGGTGTTCCATGGTCACCGTTGGGTCGTTTGAGTGCGTGGTCAGTCGGAGTGTGCTTCTGTAGGTGATGGCAATGCCTCCGCCTGGATGGTCGGGGTGGTCCTTGCGGGTGATTCAGTAGCCGTCAGTGATGGCAATGGCGATGACCGGCCCAGAGCAGAGGTTGGTCCTGGCAGGCGATGTGGAGTCCAGGGTTGATGGCGAGGAGGGTGCTGGCGTCGTAGCGGTCGAGTGTCCGAGATGAAGGGTCCTTGGTGCTGAGCGTGGTCCAGGGGCAGACGGACTCAGACGGGCTTGCCTATGGCTTGCCTTTGGCACGGGAGACATCCATTACCAAGCAGGCATTACATCGTAATGCCTTTACAACGCTACAACAACGCAGGTGCCTTTCACATCGCATTCCATTACAACGCATTGTGAGGTTAGTAATCGGGTATTTTTAAGTTTTAGGGTGGGTATGGGTTTCGTGTGTCAGAGATGAAATTTGGGGTGTATTATGGGGTAAAATTTGAAATTTGAGGTGTGCATTTGGGTCAATTATGAAAATTGGGGTGTGCATTTGGGTCAAATATGATTTTTAGGTTGTGTTTTGGGGGCTCAAAGATGAATTGTAGGGTCCAGTGTTTGATTTTGGGTGCAAGGGTTAGTTTTAGGGTTGCACTCACTGAAGTGGGAATAGTAATTTTTACATCTCCGCTATCCAACACCTTCCCTACTGTTGCAATATGCCTAGTATTAGTATGCATTGTAATGGAATGCAATGTAATGGTATGCGTCGTAACTTCATATATACCTTTGGCACACCAGTGGTACGCCCGCTGCACATGGCCGCACAACGGCCGCCATTGAGAAGTGCTGCAGGGGGACTGGACAGCTGGGAGGTGGGAAACGCCGGAAAGAACACTGGATGGGGCATGGGCGCGTGGGTGTGTGTGTGAGCGGGTGTTGTAAATATATAAATGAGAGAAATCTTACCTCGAGGCCGGGTCCCGTGTCTTCGTTGCTCCTGCTCTCCTGAGTCTGCTTCCAGGAACAGGAAGTAGGCAGCCAGGCTCCCTTCCCTAAGCCAATCACAATGCTGCAATGCGGCATTGGGATTGGTCATTGGCACCGGGACAAGGTGTTCGGCCAGGGGCTGGAGGTGTGGGCATTTTCTCCATGCAGGCTGTAATGCAGCTTGCATTGCGAACAGGACAGTGTGCATGACTGCTTTGTGCGGCCTGAGCGGGCCGACCAAACAGTCACTGCGCACTTGAGTGGGCATGCCACTCCGCCCCTGCCCTGCTCCGTGAGTGGAGCAGTCCTACCCACCCTCCCACCCGCAAACGAAACATAGCACGATTACATCAGTAAGTTATCCTCATGTGATGGTTGTTCCTCTTCTGCACTGCTTGAAAGCAGTGGGGCGACGCTCTTCTGCCATAGCGGATGAGCTGCCACTGGGGGTGCGTCATCTACAGGTGCTAGGCCTGGGTGACTCGACCCCCGGGCCTCCTGCGCTACGCGTCCCACCTTCTCCTTACCTGGACATTGTCACCGTGGCGCAATCCGCTGCACTCTCCCCTAATCTGTGACTCAGCCAGCAGGAGCCTCAGCCAGGTGTGATTTCACAAGTCTGGGTACAGCAGTCGCCACCAAGTCCACTGGTGAACCTCCCGATGCAGCTGATGCAGCAGGGCCCCCTTAGGCGTGAAGTTGCAGCGCTCTCGCCACACGAGTTCTGCGCAGCTCAGGGGCCTCACCCTCCACAATGTCCGGCCAGCCCAACATCATGATGCAGATAGGCGACACCCACCATTGGTAATCCCCTCTGTGCACCCCGGTGTAGTGGTGGATCGTAGTATGCGATGCAGACCTCCCTACGTTGGTGCGCAGGAGTGTCTCTACCATTAACAGCTCCAAGGGGCGCAAGGCGGTCTTCTCACACAGGTCAGCAACGTGCCTCCATGTGACCTGCCAGACTTCACCACCAGGTATGGGCAATTGTTGCTCCTCAATGTCTACCGCCACGGCTCATCGACTCCACAGCTCCTCCGCATCCCACTCTAGTCTCCAGACGCATGTCCAGCGAGGCATCCAGGCTCCAGACACAGGTCCAGCGAGGCATCCAGGCTCCAGACGCAGGTCCAGCGAGGCATCCAGGCTCCAGACGCAGGTCCAGCGAGGCATCCAGGCTCCAGACGCAGGTCCAGCGAGGCCTCCAGGCTCTCATCCTGGTCATCCTGGATGTTGGGTGGCTTGCAGGGGTTGTTGATGTGTGCTGCACTTGGCCCTGGCTGCTACATTCTGCATTTTTTTGGTTTTTATGCCTATTTTCTATTGGAGGTTGCAGATAGGCTATTTTTTGCATTAGAGGCAAAAAAAACTCATGTTGGGCTGACTAACGTGAATTTTTTTGCCGCTAATGGGCCTATCGGTAGTTTTTGCCCGCTAATGCCGGAATTCCTATCACCATTGTGCTAATGTTAGCGGCAGTTTTAACGTCCGATCCCTGATACTATCGCCATGTAGCGACGGCTTGTGAATACGCCGCTAACATGGCGATAGTTTTCAGCGGTAAGCGCCGATGAAAAATCTGCGGCTAGCGTTAGCGATAGTTATCGCCATTTCTTGTACATATGCCCCTTCGTTTGGAAACTTTTAATGTGATTTGTGAAACACGGTTCCAACGGTACATACTTTAATTAGGGTCCGCACACAAATTTTCATGCAGCGGTTTCACATTTTTTTCGTTCACTTCTTATGCTGTTTTCTATTTTGTGCAATATTTTTTAAGTTCTCCACATTCCTGCCTTGTTGGTCGTTTGCCATCTATGTGTAAAAAAAATCGGAAAGCGGCACTACTTTGTTCAATTACATGCAATTCAATTTAGATAAACTACTGGGGTGTTCACTACTGTTTTTCATGCTGTGAAAAAATTCACCTCAATACTATCTATTTTTACGTTTGGCTACATACCTAATAAATGTTGGTTCACTAGGTTTTTAGTCTATTTTATTGCTGCCTTATTTTTAAGAAGCTTCCAATGTGTAAATATATCCTCTGTTGTATACCGGCACTGTGTCTGTGTCCTATGGCCAGAACTTGCAGCAAAAACGCGATATCACTGTGGTACTTTACTTCAAAGCACTGCCGTCACGGTTCTTCTGACAATATATTGCTGAAACAAGAGAAAGCGATGTTAATTGTGCATTTTGATTCTTCTAGTGAACGACTAAGTAGAGGACAATTTCCATCAGGCACAAAAAACTACACATAAAATACCAATTGGCACAACTAAAATCAGCACCTAAAATGGCTTCTGCCGTTCAGAAGTGATTTTTGAATGTGATTCATCGGTTTAATAAGAAAATATTCCTGTTTAACATTCAAGGAAAAATAAACATGAGTAGACCTGCTGTGGGTTGTTTTTTTCTGTGGATGGATAACACTTTTTTGTATTTTTTAGATCTAGCAAAGACATAATACAGAGGTACAGGGCCAATGATTCAGCCTGTAATGGGAATTGTTTATTGGAATAGTCAGTTACATTACAGCGTTCTGGATTGAAACTGTCAATCATGATTAAGGGAGTTTTTTACTTGTGCACTATATGGATGAGTCCTGCAAACCCATGGGTAGTTAGGAATCCATGTGGGCACATTGATATTAGTTGGCCATGACACAGACAGCAGAAACCATTAGAGCGAAAGCTGGGTTGCAACTACAGTGTGCATGCCCCCTGACCGCAGGACACCCTCTAATGGAATGTGTATTCAGCCTCTGCCATTTTACCTCAGCAAACGCAATACATCAGCTACTTTTAAACTGACTTTGCCTGTAGAGGAAGTCTCGAGGAAGGTGTAACTCACAGAGGCAGAACAGGTTTTGAGATGTGTGTTGTGTATTAACAATATCATGGAAATTAATCGGTTAAACATAGGTGACATGCAAGGGAGACGAGCAACGGTTTAACCCCTCATGTGATACCAAGAACACCTCTAGTGTACCTTTAAAGAAATGAGAAGCTTTGTCAACCTCGTGGCAAACTCAAGGTTTGGAGGTAGGGCAGACATGCACCCCCTTACTCTGCGCACTGGTGCAGACCAAGGTGAACTCCTCCCAATCAGGACAGTGTATGATCGGAGTTATGTAAAAATTATTATCTCTAGTTTCAAAGAGATGTCACTTAAAGAGAGCAAACAATATGATGTCTACTGTCTGCTGATGTTTTTAGACAACAGCCAAATAAATGCATCAAATAAATGTTCTATAACGTGTGTCCATTGTACGTCTAAAAGGGGCACGCCCATGCCGTATCTTCACGATAACCACATAAGATACATTTCCATACAGTGAATCTGAACGGAGCACTCTGATCTTCGGATTGCCCAGTTGACACTTTAGTGTTCACACCAATCAGACCCCCCAGGATATTGCAGCATAGATTTGCAAATTTAGCTGCACAAAAATGGAAATTTTGTGGCATTATTGCAGCACTTTATTTTACTTGTAATTATTCCTTTTCAGTCTTAAATCAATGTAAACCGATTTAGCAGAGTAACTTTGAAATAGGCATTATAAACTGTCTGAGAGAGTTTTTTTTGCTATATTCTCCTTTGTGGTAACATTCTGGAGCATAGGTTAAGTCAAGCACAATAGCACAGGGTGATCCAAGAGACACCCCTGACCATGGAGATGTCATAGACACCCCAGACCATGGAGATGTCAGAGACACCCCTGGCCATAGAGACGTCATCTCCTCACCTTCTCTTCCGACAACAATGCTGTTCCAGGAAAGAGTTGAAAACGAAAGCGCTATTAACTTGCCCACTCTGTAAAGTGGCGCTAATGTGTTTGCATGTGACTGAAAAAATTTGGTCACTTTGCAACCACCATGTCTAGTTGCATGAAGTTATTTTCCATATATTGTATTTTTTTATTTATTTATCCCTTCCATCCCGAGTCTGCAGCTCGAACAGAAACTGCCAGAGAAAGACAACATTTCTATCAAAATGTTTCTTTCTTTTTTGGATCCATTTCACAGGGGAACAAATGAAGGAGAGGAAAGAAAGGTAAGAACTGCTTGCTGAAGTCACGGTTTTCCTTCAGCAAGCTTGGACGAGGGAGGACATCGGGCTCCACAGACCAATGACCCCCCTCCCCCTGCCCCCTTCCCTCTCAAGACTGCGGCTTGAACAGAAAACGCCAGAGAAAGACAACATTTCCAACAAAATGTTTCTTTCTTTTTTGGATCCATTTCACAGGGAAATGAATGAAAGAGAGGAAAGAGAGGTAAGAACCGCTTGCTGAATTCACGGTTTTCCTTCAGCAAGCTTGGACGAGGGAGGACATGGGGCTCCACGAACCACTGACCCCCTCACCTCCCTGCCCCCTTCCATCCCGAGGCTGCCAACGGAACAGAAAATGCCAGAGAAAGATGAAATTTCCAACAAAATGACAATTTTTCGCAGCCATAATGGGAAATATTGCAGCCATTGCGCTTCTTAGCTATTTTGCGGTTATTTCATGAAGTGCTAAATTGCGAAATGCTGGAAGGTCGTACCAATGTGCTCATGTTTACCCTTCTGCACCACGTCATCGAATCAAGCCACATCGAGCTCTGAGCCCTACGCCTCAACTCAAGCCATGCTACAGCTGGACCCGGCCAGACCCAAAGACTCGAGGCGGGGGTTAGACGCCTGCAAGTCTAAGACCGCGCCTAGTGAGTCCAGTTGGGGCAGGTTGGCCAAAAACTAGAGGGTAACATCGACGTGTCGGCTCATTAGGCGGGATTCGGCCCGTTCCACCTCAGCCTAGTGTGGTGCGGGGCAGCACAGAGCTTTGGCATCTCAGCTGCCCCCTGCCAAGTGAGTAAGGTAATCATATGGTACACATGATAGGGTAACATTTAGAATTATAAGTAAAACAAAAGTTGCTAAAGGACACAAATAGTCAAAGGCTCTGTTGCGTCTTCTTTTTGCAGTTTTATATAGCGCAAACTTGACCCGAAGGTATTGGACTGCTTGACTTGTGTACCAGTTACCTTACACAAGGACACGTTCATTTTTGGTAGGCACGGGGAGATTAAGTAATTTGCCCAGAGACTCTGGGCCTTAGCCCATTCAACTAATACTGTTTCCCCATCTAAGCACTGTTCCGATCCAGACATCATCATGTGCACAAGCTGTTTAATAATCATACCTGTATATCCCGACTAAAGAGACCCTCTATAAAAGGACAAAGGGACAAAAGGCCAACTAGAGGAGAAACACGCGGTCTGGGCGGATCAGGGCCCCTCAGCCTACGATTCGAAAGAAAAAGAAATTATCGAGCCTTACCCACACTAAAAAGCACGAAGTCCAACGCTGCTCATGAGGGCCACTGCTTAATCTCTCTCATGGTTGAATGTTTAAAACATGCACAAAAGTGCCAACAAAATTTAATTTCTTAAAAGGCCTTGCTGGGGCTATACTCCCCACAATAGATGGCTTAGCTGGCACCCCATTACCAATCTCCCCGACTGTTAGGCCATACAGTTCAACTCACGAGACAAACCAGGACACTGGGGACATTGAGGGAACAGAGTCCTGAAAGATAATGAGTTGCACAAAGAATCAGCCTGGGGCTGCATGACTGGCATTAGGCTGCTTTCCTTCAGATAACTATCACCAATCTCGTCCCCGCAATAAGTGCTATAAAATTGAGCTCCGCTACCAAGTGAGGTTAAGAATGTGGTAATAGCTGACCTAAACTGCATGAAGAATTGCAAAGGTCAACGATTCACCCCAAAAGCTTCATGGCCCCAAGTGGCACATGGGTTGTAGGAAAAATACATCCTGACTCCTAAATTTACACTGGACTCCCCTTTAATTGACCAAAAACAAACTGAACAAGGATGCGTAGATACATCAGCACCAGGATTAGCCCAAAGGAGAGGGGAGCAGCAGGATAAAACTGTGATTAATACTCCTACAGCGATAAGGAATAACATAAGGATCATTGGCGATGCACAACAAAGCACCGGGAACCCGTTCGCAGTGCAGGAAGAATGTCCTAGTGACAACCATATTGTGCCTAATTGCCTGAATCTTAACCTAACCCCCAACCCAGGTCTTTGCTCAGACAGGGACACATCTAGGACAAGCAAAAGAGACTGAACTACACATAAAAACCACTCCAAGCAACTCATATTGAATATACCAAGACCTGCATAACCATAAGGCGTGTAACTCACCAAGTGGATCAAGGGACGTATGGGAGTTGCTACTAAGAACATCGCCATTGACAATAGATGCACTGTCCTAACAATCTCACAAGATGGACATGCAAGTGGACCTGTTAAATATGCTTGCAGATTTTGTCTCGGGTATTGATCACATATTGGTGGAACTGAATAAATTAATAATCCGGGCACAAAATTATGCACCAGTAACCCATTCAGAATGCTCCTGTGCACCGGTGATAAATAAACTCAGCACATTGCAATCTGCCTTGTACACTCTAATATAAGACTTAAAACTAAAAGCAAATTTAGCATCTTCAAGCTCTACTTTGAACTCAGGGCGTCTTGCACCATAACGTCCCCAACATCAAAGTTCGAACATCTTACAAAAAGCAAATTTCCACCTCTACTGAGCCAAACAAGGAGTTACATAGAGTCTACAAAAAGCAGGACAGCCTAGGGGAAAAAGTTCCACATGTACAGACTACAACTATAGTAATGGAGACATCTGAGGACCCGAATTTAAACATGGAATTAGTGCCTTCTGGAAACAGTCCAACCTGCAAAGGGCATGGTGAGACTGATCAAGTGGTTGCCCAAACTCAGTTAGAGAGTACAATGACCAAAAAACAGAGGAAAAGCTGCCTGAGGCTACAAATAAAACAAAAATAGCTCATTCTCATCAGAATTGGTAGCTGGTGCAAAAACAAATCAACCCTTAATTAACATAAACTTGGTAAAGAGACAAGATGAAGATTTTACACTCTCATCACCTTCTACTAGCAAAAATACCTGGGTGGAAAGGAAGCCATTCCCAATATTCGACAAAAAAACACAGGAAAATGCTTCAAGCCATTAAAACGATTGCCCCCACCACCTCTGGATCCTCCACCAGCATGCAGTCACCCGAAAAAAAAACACCTTACAGTCTGCATGCTCGATTGTCTTTTGTGCATGCCAGAGCTACGTGCTCGGGCGCTTGCATTCCCACAAGATTTTCAGGGTTGTTCGCGGGTGCCACGAGATTTGCTAGCTGGCTGCATGTTTCCGTGAGACTTTGCGGTCGCCAACACGTCATTCGGGCATGCCAGCAACTTCCGGAGGATGTTTTCTGTCGTACGTGATCCGGAATGTGCAAGATCTACCACGGCTGCAATCTGGGGAAGATTCTCTCCTTGAGAAGCACCAAAATCTTCCCAAAATGACGATTTGTTGTTTTTTTGTGCGAGGAGTCCTTTTTAAAAAAAAGTCTCAAACTTCCTGTTCCTGTCCAGCAGGCTCCTCTCACTGCTTTGTCCATCTCCCGTCACTTTTCATTTGGATTTGGAGCTGGAAGGATCACTCTTTGTGTCTGCTGCATATCCCATTCGATTTGAGGACTTTGTATTTGAGATTTCACAGGTAAGTTGAAAACGGCTGTTGTTTGTTTGATTGGGGCCATGCACCTGGATTTATTTGTACTTTTAATGGATTTAAAAATGTATTGTGGTGGGTGGCCTGTTGTTTCAGTAGGGGCCTAATCATTTCTTTGCATTTTATTTTTCTTCTTTTGTGAAGGAAAAATGTTGCACAGTTTACTACATTTTCTCCATTTTTTTAAAATACATTTGCAATATTTATTTAATTCACGGTGTGGCTTAGTCTGCTAATTAGCCTTCCAGTTAGTAGGCCCAGTGCTAGTCATGGGTGCATGAAAAAACTGTTTCTGTGGTCTCTGTTGAATTTGAAACATCCTTTAGGCCATGGATGGATTTGGATCGAAATACAAAATGTTTTTCCCTATGGTATTTTATGTTTTTTTCCCTGCAAACAGTGTATAGGCCTTTGAAGGATGCATGTTCACTGTGTTGTTGCAAGCATATTTTTTAGCCCTGTTAATTTTCATTTTTGGCATTGCTGAATTCATGCTGTGTTCTCTGTTTTACCATGCCTCCTTTATCTGGCCAGTGTGTGTGTGTGTGTGTTTGCCATAAGCCACCATTTGCCTTTGTTACGCATGCCATGTGGCCACTGGCCAGGGGGCATTTTGCATAGTCAGTGGGCTGTCCATAGGCCTGCATGTGTTCTTTGTTTTCCAGGTCTCCTGCCTCTTGTTATGACCATGTGGCTGTCAGCCATTTTGTGTAGGCAGCCAGTGTGCTTTTTCCATAGGCCTGCATGCGTTCTTTGTTTTATAGGCCTCCTGCCTCTTGTGACTATGTGGCTGGCGGCCATTTTGTGTATCCAGCCAGTGTGCTTTTGCCATGGGCCTGCATGTCTTCTCTTTGTTGTGGCCATGCCTTCTTACTGGTTGCTGTTGTTGTTGTTGTGACCATGTGGCTGGCGGCCATTCTGTGAAGCCAACCAATGTACTTTTGCCATAGGCCTGCATGTGACCATGTGGCTGGTGGTCATTTTGTGTAGGCAGTCTGTGTGCATTTGCCATGGCCTTGCATTTGTTCTTTGTTTGTGGCTATACCTCCTTGCTGGTTGTTGTTATGCATGTAATTTTTCCTATTTTGTACAGGAAAAAGGTTGCACAGTTTAGTACATTCATCTTCTCCATGTTTTCTAATACATGTTGTTAGAAATAGGGGTCTCTAGTTGGCAATGGTTTGCTCCTTTGTCCAAGTAGGGACCCTTCTTTCAAGTCAGGGTAAGGGGGATACACTTCTAAAATAAACCCTTCTCACCCCCTTAGTAGCTTGGCAGAAGCAGACAGTCTTATCTCAGAGGCAGTGTGTAAAGCATTTGTGCACACATACAGTAATACAGTGAAAACACTCCAGATGGACACCACACCAGTTTAGAAAAATATATAATCTTTATCTAAACCAAACAAAACCAAAATGACAAAAATCCAACATACAATAATCAAAATGTGATTCTTAGATGGTAAAAACAGTTCTGTCCATAGAAAACTATAGATGCAACACTTTCAACACAAAGTACCTTGGATGCGTCACAATCATAAACAAAAAAAGCCCAGGGAAGGTGATGCGTCGGTTCCTTACTCCAGGGGAGGTGATGCGTCGGTTCCTTACAGTCACACAGGGGAGGTGATGCGTTGGTTCCTTACTGAAGGGGAGGTGATGCATTGGTTTCTTACTGAAGGGGAGGTGACACATTGGTTTCTTACTGCGACCCCAGCATTCTTGTAGACTTGGTGCCCTGGTGCGATGCGTGGCGATCGGGGATGCATTGGTTCTCAATGCGGTAGCAGCGTCAATGGTGCTGCGTTGGTCTCTCCAGCCGCAGTCCCATGATGCATTGGTTCTTGAAGCAGCAAGGCAGGGCCTGCGTCAGAATCAGTGCAGTGATCTCAGACTACAGAGATCGGTGCACAGGGTTCAGCAAGCAGCGATTTCTCCAGCCGTGGGCAGGTGTTGAGTCAGTTTCTTCAGCAGTACAGCGGTGATGCGTCGGAAACGGGTGTGGATGAGTTGTGCATCTCTTAGTTGCATCTCTTTTCCAGCTCCCAACAGCAGTAACAACCTCCAGAAGCCCAACACAGTAACAGGCACCTCTTGCCTAGCGCTGAGTCACCCAGGAAAGTCAGGACTCACTTCAACCCCCTTGTGACTGTCTAGAGTAAATGCCCATCCCCTCTCTCCTGTCAGTCAAAACCAGACAGTGAATACACATCCAGGCAGGGCACAAAGACACATAAGCACACAGAAATGCCCACTTCTAAAAGTGGCATTTCTAAAATAGTAATGACAAATCTGCTTACACCAAAAAGCAGGATTTATCACTACGATTCCAAACATACCAAACATGGTCACACTACCCCTCTCATAACAGAAATTACCACTGAAGCATATATCAGGAATCCCCAATGCAACCTTATGAGAGGGCAGCCTCACAGCAGTGAGAAACCAAAGCACCCTGCCCAAAATGCTAGCTAGGGCCTACCTTAGGGGAGACTTATATGAAGTAAAAGGGGAGTTTCAGATGTGGTAACCACTTTACATGCCACGTCACTCCAGCAGTAAACTGCGCACACAGGCCTTGCACAGGCAGAGTCCTGAGAAAGGTTTGAAAGGCTACTTCGGTGGGTGGTGCATGCAGCGCTGAAAGTCCACTAGTAGCATTTAACTTACAGGCCCTGGGTATATGGGATACCACTGTACAAGGAACTTACAGGTAAATTAAATATGCCAAACAGGTGTAGAACAATCTTACCCAGTTTACAAGAAGGAGTGCATGCACTTTAGCACTGATCAGCAGTGATAGAGTGCCCAGAGTAAAATAAAACAACAAACACAGGTCAGAAAAAATACAGGAGGAAGGCAAAACATTCTGGGATGACCCTGCAAAAAGGGCCAAGTCCAACACATGTGCAATATTGTTTTAGTTTAATTCACTATGTGGCCTAGTCTGCCAATGGGCCTTCCAGCCTGTAGGCCCAGTACTAGTCATTGCTGCATGAAACAACTGTTTCTGTGTTGTCTGTTGCATGAAACAGATTTTTTAGGGCATGGATGGGATTGGATTAAAATACAAAATGTGCTTGTTTTAAGGGTATTTCACGTTTATTGTTCCCCCACAAACAGTGTATAGGTGGGATAATGCCTTTGGAGGATGTGTGTTGTTGTAAACACTTTTAGTCCTGTTAGTTTTAGATTTTAGCATTGAAGAATTAATGATGTGTTCTCTGTTTTATCATGCCGCCTTTGTCTGGCCAGTGTGTGTGTTTGTTTGCCATAGGCTGCCATTTGCCTTTGTTCCATATGCCATGTGGCCAGGGGCCATTTTTCATACAGTCAGTGTCCATGACTCTGCATGTGTTCTTTGTTTTCCAGGCCTCGCCCCCCTGCCTCTTGGTGTTGTGACCATGTCACTGGTGGCCATTTTGTGTTACCACTAGCCAGCCAGTGTGCTTTCTCCATAGGCCTGCATGTGTTCTCTTGTGAGCATGTGGTCGGTGGCCATTTTGTGTAGGCAGCCAGTGTGCTTTCCCCATAGGCTGGCCTGCCTTCTCTTTGTTCCAAATGCCTTCCTGCTCAGTGTTGTTTTTGATGACAATGTGGCACTGACTGGCAGTCATTTTGTGCATCCAGCCAGTTTGGCCCTCTGCTATAGGCTGCATGGATGGTTGAACAATGAGATAGCAGTTTAATAACATATTATCATATCTTTGAGGATAACTTCACTTACTTAAAAAAAATTAATTTTCCCATTTCTTTCTTTATTAATTGGTAAAAAAATTCTGTATTTTTTCAAATGTTTTAAAATGGATTTTTGGAATTTTATACAATTTTGTTTGCTTTTGTTTTTTTGTTCATACCATTTTCACTACATCTGGCATCAATGAATCCCATGTCTGCTATAGGTGCAGAATAGCATTCATTGTCTAGGGATTATTCCTTCCATTGTCATATGTCAGCTGCACTTCCCTGAGTGACACATCACACGTGAGTGAAGTCGCGTAACGTAATAAAGCAAACAGTTACCTCTGTATGTTGTTGTTGTTTTTTCTCTCTCTTCTCTCAAAACAGAGAGGGGCTCCTTAAAACCAAAAGAGGCAGAGCACAAAATAGACCCATGTCAAAGACCAAATTTCCTCTTTGGCAGAATCAATCAATTCAGTTGCATCCACACAATATAGCCATACCGCATCATCAGAACATAAATTCACAAATCTAAAATACTAAAGAATGGCTTTTATTTAATCTTATTAAAACGATTTATTACAATAATTTAAAACATTTTCTATAAAAAAGGCTTCAGTAAACCATTACATTTCTTCAACACAATCAATTGTTATATATATATATATATTAAAAAGGCTTAAAAACCTATATTGTATCAAGGGAGGGTCACATAAAAAACACACATGAAAATGTTCACAATTTGTACACAAAAGAGCGGGAGAAAACAATAGACAAAAAGATCATATCATTGTACAGAAACACCAGTCAATAATAGATTGTCTGTCACAGTCGGAATGCTTTACATAGTATTTTTCCATTGATTTGCAAACATCCTAGAGATCTAGGGGCTTATTTACAAGCCCCTTGCACCACTTTTGCGCCACTTTTCCCATGTTAAAAATGACGCAAAAGTGGCGCAAGGGCCTTGTAAATAAGCCCCCTAGTATCTATACATAAAAAAGCATCGACGCGTTCGGTCTCTTCTTCTTCCTGAGTGTACAGTCAGTCACCATGAAAGTTTATGTTGGTGTGATTTTCCGTTATACTAATAGATACACTGTATTGTTAATTATTAATAATAACAGTAACCCGTGACCACACTAAATGATATTATGTTTGTTTGTTCTACTAATTGAACTGCAACAATGCCATGTTTCACTGATGTTTTTCTTGCTTCTTTTCTTTTAGGTGCAGAAAAGACAACATCACCAACAGTACTGCCAGAAAGAAGGCCTGTGCATGACGTGATGCGTGACCCTTACATCACAGACATCTCTCCAACTTGTGAATCTAAGTGCCACTGCTAACTGATAGCTTCAAGATGGCCCCAAATAAAGGTGCTACCAAGAAAGTGGCCAGTGAGAAGAAGAAGGAGCTTACCACCAATGGTATGCCACCCAGATCTGTTTTGCACTGGCCTCTGGGGAGCAAGCTGGGAGCAGGACCCCACATCAGTGGATCCGCCCCACTATAGGCCCAAGCCCACGTCTGTCACAGAGGCAGCCAGATTAATCATGGCAACGTTGATGAGCTGTGATGTTGAAATTGACTTATCTCAAAGTAGTACCCAATCACTGCAGGAAACTCAGAGAAGTGGGCAACAACAGCTGCAACCACCAATAGTAGTTCATCCCGAAGTAGGAGCAGTTCAAGAGATTGAGGTTTATGCTGAGGAAGTAAAGCAATTTGCTCTTTCAGAATATCCATTGTCTTCCAGATCTCCAGCTAGAAAAAGGAGGGTTAGTGGTGCATCATCTTCTTCTTCAAGCCCCCCTTCTTATGATACAGACACCACTTGGATCCCGCCTCAGGCTGAGAGTGAGACACGTCACGAGACGAGGCTAGGGAAAAGGAAGGTTCCAGAAGGCCTTAAAGGTATTGAGGCAGATGTAGAAGAGAGGGACGACAATGAGCCAGTCATCATGGATTTTATCATTGGCCCTAATGTAGACCACAGATCCAACCACCGCCAGCTGTAGTATTTGCAAAGTCCCGGCAGCAACCTACATCCACAACCACCTCAGGAGAAGTAGGTACTGCATAGAGTCAAACGTCAAAATGCCCACCTACTGTCAGTTCATCTGACATTGGCAGTGGCACCAGCATCAGAAAGTTGAGCTCCCCAGTTTGAGACTTCTTTTCGGTTAGCCAGAAGTGTTAAAGATTGCAGGAATCGCTGTTAGCATGAGCTGAAAGCCATTTTGTACTTGGCAGCCATTTTAGTTAGCCATGTGCTCGCCATGTGCTTTCTCCCTCTTCCAGAGCCTTGCACATGCTCAGAAAGGCCTAGCTGGTAGAATGCACCTGCTCCTAGTATAGAACTGTCAGGCTATTCTTACTGATGTAAGCAGTTTAGTCTCCCCTCCCACTTTGTTGAGCAAGCAAATTCTGTATACCCATATTAGTCAATAAGCATGCTTGTATTTGCCAGGACCTCCCCTTGGTTTTATGCTGACTATGTAACAAATGCGTATATATAAGGCCCCTGTTCTCTGTACTCCTTAGACTGCCTTCTACTGCGGCCTGAGGGTACTGTGTGACGCAATCTCCCTCATGTGAGGTTAATAAATGCATTGTTTTATATTACAGCTTCCGTGCCAATTTCTTCTTTGTTGGTTTTAAAGGACCAGGTGTATCAGTGAACCCCTTAGAAGGTTTTCTACTTCTTCAGAAGGAGGTGAACATTGCCATATGCTCCCTTTGCGGAGCAAGTGTTAGTCGGGGTAAGCTTGGTACAAACTATGGTACTGGGGGACAAACAACCCATCTGAGAAAGCACCATATGATCCGTTGGGAGGCGCACCTTAGCAGCCAAAAAACTGCAAGAGTTGTTGGTGAAGGGGGTGAAAGCCGGCTGAGCAGGGAATCTGAATCTGATCCGATCACAGTGGAAGGTGAAGAAGAGGAAGACATTTTTGTTATGCCAAGGACCCCTTTCCCCAGCAGTGCAGTAGTATCACCAACATCAGCAATATTGCAATGGCACAAGACTCAGGTCGAGACACCAAGGTATCAGAGAACAGTGACTGCCCTGCTGAAAAGCACATTGAGCCTACCACCGCCTGCTCTCAAGAAGTCACCTGCATCAGTGGCATCAGAAAAAAAAAATCCAGGCTACTATTCCTGCCATGTTTAGGTCGGAGGGGCAGTATGAACGCAACCACCCAATGGCATGCTTGTACAATGCGAAGCTGGCAAAAATGTTTGCACTGGACCTTCTCCCTTTTTCTTTTGAGGAAGGGGTGGGTTGTCTTGAATTTGTGGTAGCCATCTGCCCGAAATGGAAGGATTTCAGCCAGTCCTATTTTGCCAGAGTTGCTGTTCTAGAGCTACATTACGATGTGCAGGAATTGCTTGTACAAGCTTTGCAGCAGAGTGCTAGCCACCTGATGACAGACATGTGGACCAGTTGCCAAGCCACTGATTACATGTGCATCACTGCACACTGGATCTCTTTTGTGGTGGCTAGAGAAAAGATATCTGCAGGTGTTGACACTGCTGAGATTTTTAATAATGCTCGGAAGCATGCAACAGTAGCCATGCTCGCCATGGAGAAATCCCATAGTGCTGCAAACATTTTGGAAGACTTTAACAACAAGGTCTTTGAATGGCTGTGACCAAGAGGGTTTACAATTGGGTTTGTTGCCACTGATAATGGCAGTAATATAGTTAAGGCCATGGCCGATGGTAGCTATTTCAGGGTCATGTGTTTGACGCACTGCATCAACATCATTGTAGAGTACTTTCTAAAAAAAGAAGACCAAGTAAGCAGCTTACTGTCTACCTGCAGAAGAATCTGCACTAATTTCAGCCATTTATTTGAAGCCCAGAAGCAGCTGAGGGCCATTCAGCATGATTATAGAATGTCAGTTAAAGCACTCATACAGGAGTTGCCAACACATTGGAAATCAACTTATTATATGCTTGAATGCCTGTTTGAGCAGTACAGACCGATAAATAAATATATGTCATGCAAAGAGGGGATGCAAATGTGAAAGGCATGATCATTGAGGTGGACCAATTGGTCCTAGTCAAATGCCTGACAGAGATGCTTCTTCCTTTTGAGGTGTTCACAAGGGAAGTCAACAAAGAGGACATAACCATGGGCCATGGTATCCTGTTATTGCACATGCTACAGGAACAACTAAAGGAGGTGTCTGCAAAGTACACAGGTGTGGAGGAAAAAAAGATGCGCATGACTTGGTGGAGAGCTTAATCCTTTGCTTGTCTGCTAAAACAAGGCTACAAAGAGACATTGTGTCATCCAAATATTACATCTGTGCCACAATTCTTGATCCACGATACAAACCATTATTGTCCACTTTCATTCCTTTTTCAGACGGGATGTTATAAAATACAAAACATGGATAGCTGAGCAAGGCAGTAAGCTGGAAAAAGAACAGCAAGGAATTAGAGGCCCACTCTTCCAGGTCACAAGTCTGGCGGGGCAACCTTCAGGTTTAGAGCCTGAGGGCAGTGCTGTTGGCTCACAGCAGCTAAAATCAACAACAAGAGCACCATCAACAACAAGATCAGGAGCATTGGCCACAAAATCTGCAACTGAGTGGTTTCTACAGGCAGGGCTTAAGTCCAGTGCAGAGGCGAAGACAAAAGAGGTCGAGCAAGGTGGAGCACCAGAAATGACCATTGAGTGGATAGTCCAGGCCTATCTGGATGATGCAACGGAGGTCTACCTTGATCAAAACCCACTGGTGTTTTAGAATGGGAGAGGCGCCAATGGCCAGTGCTCAGCAGTCTGGCAATAAACTATCTGGCTTGCCCGGTGGCCAGTGTCTCTGCTGAGTGTGTTTTTAGTGCTGCTGGTGCCGTTGTCACAGTGAGAAGGACCAGTCTCTCGCCCCAAAACATGGAGAGATTAACCATGATCAAAATGAATCAGCACTTTATACCACTGGATTATTCCATATCTGAAGTACGACACGAGGAAGATGAGGGAGATTCAGGTCATGGCGGTAGTGTGTGAGCTGACCTACTTTTGGTCGAACCACCAGAGTTTGAGGATGAGCTCTACTTCCCTGACTTGTACTAGGCCTGGGGCAACAACTATAGAACTTTCTCACTCAGTCTCTAGTCTATCGCTGATCTGCTTTCTTTCTTTCTTTGATGCACAAAAAAAATAAAAAGATATAGAGGGTCATTATGATGTCTGGTGGATCGCCGCCGCCCATATGGCGGTGGCGATCCACCCGCCATTCCCGTCCACCCGCACAACATTTCCCCCGCCATATTACGATGGCGGTGGGGACCCAGGCGGACGGAAAGAACGGCCGCCCCTTTTCTGCCGGTCGACTCGTCGACCGGGCGGAAAAGGGCTCTAACATGGTGGCGGTGTCTGCAAGACACCGCCAACCATATTAGGATGCAGGCGGAGATGTGCCTTCCCATGGCGGCCTTGCCGCCATGGAAAGGCATGTGGTCCTTGCCTTTGGGGGCCCGTAGCAGGCCCCCATATAGTTGGTGGTGTGGGGGGTGCACATGGGGGGTACCTATGGTACCCCCCTGGCATTGGCATGGAAAGAGTGGCAGGCACCGCGTGGTGCCTGTCACCTTGTGCATGCCAATGCACGAGTCTATTCCCAGCATTGTGGTGGGCGGAGCTGTGAGCACCGCCCGCCACAATGCTGGGAATAGGGCTTGCCACCGCCACGGTGGTGGTGGCATCCTAATATCAGGTGCGGGACTGCCGCACCCCTTGCGGATGGTCCCGCATTCCATTGCGGTGGCGGGCAGGCTTTGTCCACCCGCCATCATAATGATGCCCATAGTTAGGGGAACATTATTATTTACTTTTATTTGTTTGTGTCTGGTTGAGTATTTCATCCCCAACGTCTTACTCTTAGACACATTTTATTGCCAGATTAGAGTTGCAACTGTGTGCAGTGAAGAAGTCCCGACTCCCCTCCTGCCACACCCATTTCCCTCAAGGGCATTGGATGGAGAATACAAACAAATATGTGCCTGCCTTCAAACCTGGGCCACGACTATCTATCCTGTCATACCCTAGAGGGACTGCCCTATATGTGACATTATTCGATTTACACTGGCCAATCTCTGCTTCGTGAACAAATGGATCTGCATTCTGCAATGTACCACAAATTGATCACAGTGATCATGCCGGAAGAACAGGTAAATGGCCTCATTGCACGCTGAGTGATTGTTGTTTATTGTGAACTTGTGATGTGTGTTGAGTGATGATTCATGTGGTGGCAGGCTGTGTGGCACTGGGTGTTTGTTTATCTGTAACTAGTACACTTAAAATGTGTTTGTGATGATTTACAATGTTGGTGGCTTACCGACGGCTGATCAATATTCCCCTGAAGGTGATTTTTTTCCTCCCCTTTGAGAGATAGGGAGATTCCTTTTACTGGGTCTACTCCACACTGCTTTGCTTTACTGTTTTCTGCTTTATAGTCCTCAAAGAGTCAGACCTGAGCAGTCCCTTAGATAACTCAAACAGAAATTTATCTACACAAAAAATGACTCAATGTTTCTCTTTTTGTTGTGCAACAACAAAATTGTACTACAGGTTGATCTATTGCATTTGAGTCGAGCCTCAGTACAAAGTTGGTCCAGACTTGGACACCATACTCAGAGTCAGACTCTTGAGGATCAGACATGATGGAATGACTCAGGGCATGGGCGTGACTACTACAAGAACTGCCACCAGAAGATGGAAGTTTTTGAATTCACTGATGACTTTGAGTGGCCTAAAGGTAAACAACAGACCTACACAACTCTGTGTAGTGGTGGGGAGTGGTGAGTGACAGTGGTGCGTTGATTTTACTTAATTGGGAAAATGCTATGTTGCTGGGTGTGTGTGCTCAGTGCTGTCTGGCTCAAATAATTCGAAGCTAAGTGGTAGTTGGGTGGGGGGCCTGTTGTTGAAGGTAACTGGAAACAGACATTTAACCATGCTGCCCCTGAGTCTTCTCGGTACACTCCTTATGCAGTTTAACTTTTGTCTCCTTGAGTCTTCAATATCATTTTTGTTTTCTAATCTACAGGCCCTCTTACCCTGCGCCATACTAGAAAAACAATATAACATACTCACGCTTCGCTTACCTACCGAACCGCATCTGCCAGGCACTCAAGATTGACGCATAGTCCAAGAGGAATGCGGATGCAACTCCCAATTTGGCAATACAGTTTCATTTTTTCTCTTAGCAATCATTAGAACTGTGTGCGCTGTTTATGTTTACTTGAATTCTATAAGTATTTTAATTTTATATATTTGCTATCTTTCAAAGCTCGGTACCACAGAACATAATGTAATTTGGGTCTCTCTGGGGGCAGATGGACAATTTGATTTGGTTTACCTGCACTACTCATCATTCCTCCATTTCCTTTTCCTCCCATAACAGATTTATGATGGTTGGCTGCCAAGATGAATGTTATCCTTGTGTAGTGTTTGTCTTTGTCAAACCTTTCCCTCAAATCCCCCTTGCCATCCATTCATCGAACCCCTAACCCACTTCCCCCGGGCTGTGTGATTTATTGAGGTGTGACTAAATTTACACCATTAATTGATCACACACTTGGTGAAGTGGATGTGGTAAGAGCAACACCAACTCTGTGCAGGGTGAGGATCTTCTTCAGCTCTAAGTTTAGCCCACACTGGCAATATTATATTTATATTAGCCACCCACATTGAGTATTCAATATATTTTCAGAGGAACATAATTGACAGTGTCATCCTTCAGGAACTGTATTGCATCAGAGGTTACGCTTGTCCACTTCGTAGCTCGAGTCGACTTAGTTTTGTTACTTTTACTAGCTCACCATTCTGATTATTTTAATTTAGCATTGCTTATCATATTTTCTCTATTGTCTCTCTTCTTCGTGTATACTACTAGTAGTCCAGTCTCTGGCGACTGTTTAATTTTTTTTAAAGTTTACATATAATAACAACATTAACTCAGTTTTGTTTCAATTTGTTTAGTTCCCTGCAATGAATATTCCTTATCCTGCAGTTTGAGTTCAGCTAGGAGGGAGTGGTACCTCGCTTCTGAATCTGGTGCTTTCTCTATTAGACCGGTGCGCTTGCATGCTGCTACTACTACCACCACCATGGCACCTTGGGAAACCATGCGGCCATCCCTTCATCTAATCAGGTAAGAGAAGAAATGTGGGTGAATCATTGTTGAACTGCAATAATTCTATATACAATGGAATTTCACACACCCACCCCCTCCGAGTCCTTAGAGCTTAATACAGTTGTAGACTGAAGAGACTAGGAGGAAAGAGTAGTAGGACAAGGGGGTTTACTGTACAACTATTTTGTTGTTGTTACACTATCAGCAGATTTTTATAACTGGCTGCGGCAAAGACAGCAGTGCAAAGTAAAACAGTAACCCCCAAAACATATTTAAATCATAATGTACAAATATAAAACATTTATTTCCCTAACAAATATAAATAAACTATTAAACCCACAACTGGTCCACCCCTCTCCCTAACCCCATCCAATGTCCAAAGTAGTTTAAAAGTCCAAAAATTAAATTGTCCATAAAGGAATAAGAAAATCCCCAAAATGCCCCAACTCCCTCATTCCCACCCTCTCCCCAACAAGTCCCACCCACCAAAAAAAAGATTAAAAAGGGGCAAAAGAGGCCTCTCGGCATGCTAAGAGGTTCCTAACGTGTCTTTCCAATGTGTCCAGACACCGCATTTTGCGGAGGCTGGCGCACCTGGAAGCGAGGCTTGCTTCCAGGTGTGCCAGCCTCTGCAGAATGCTGCTCTGAAATGCTCTAAAATAGGGGGGAGCAACAGTGGTGGATTGGCAGTGGACAGCTGCCTTGCGACCGTGGCAATGGACTAACGGAGGCACTGGGGCCTGGGGCATTTGCAGCTGCAGCTGCTGCTGCCTCCTCCTCGGCCACCAGCCGCTGATATTTTGCCCTAATGGCCTCTAGCTTCCTCTGCCAGGCCCTGGCTGCTGCTTCCTGCCTGTTAGGTTGTGCCGGATTGGCAGGAGTAGCTATATCAAGAAAGAAAAAAAAACAATTGTAAACAATACTCTTAGCAAAACACATTAAATTATACAGTGGCACAATAACAGTACATTTGCAGGTGTTCTCGGGCCATTCAATTTTGATTTGATTAGAGTTCAGGCATTATGCACTACAGCGTATACAAGTATTCTTCTCTCTCTTGTTGAGCTAAATTAATGTTGGAATGCCAGCTCAGCTAGTGCCCTCGACAGCAATACTCATGACATGTTACTTTGCTACTGTCTGCAGGTGGGGTGGCTGTACTAGACAATTATCTCTTTTCCTATCATGGCCATGCTCTGTTAAATGCCTCAATTTCACCCTGACTACAAGGCAAATGAATAGTTTATATGAATGATATGCATCACATGAGTTACTACTAATTATAAAGAAGACAATTATGCAGAGAGACATCCTCCTGTCTGCCGATGGGAACAGCAATGCACTACAGTACAGGGAAAGGATTAAGGAACAGGATATTGTATTTGGAACATGCATCACAGACTATCCCATCCACAAAATGCAAAGTCACCTACTCTTAGTCCTACTGACTTTACTCCCTAGCCTCACCCTCTGTCACCAAATTTGAAATTACTTTTTTCCAACAAAATAGATTTGCTTGGCAGCAAGGAAAATATTTATTAACTTAGTCTACTGAAGGTAAGTTAGAGGGATTAGGCCGGATAGGTAGAGGTTTCACTGATCATCATCATCATCATTATCATCATGAAGTACCTATGCTTTTGCTAGTAATGAGTCACTTTGTTCGGCAATTGTTGAAAGGGAAAAATTTGAACTGACGTAAATTGTTCTGGAAGAATGAATCAAATATATCACTTGGCCAGAGGAAAGTGGTGCATGCAAAGAATGTTTTTTTCGAATATTATGGTAAGCTGGGACAGAACTAGGAAGTTAGGAAAGGAGTTACTTATGTACTGGGAAGTGAATGAGTAGGCACTGCAAGTGAAGGGAAACACAACTATTTATTTTTCGCATTGCCATGACATTTGTAAAGGGGCCTACACATTAACTGAGGCAGACCCACATTGCACAGCCAACAATGCAGTGCCGCCGATGTAACCATGCAGCCCAAAGGTCATCCATGGCTGTCACTGGTGAAATGCCATGGGTAGGGACTCAGAGGGAGGCGATTGATGATGATGGGTGGGTACTAGGAAGGATACATATTATATGTTGCGCTTGAAAACTACTGTGAGACAAGGGAGTAGTCTGAAATGCCACCTCAACTCTTAAATCAAACACCTTGATAAAAAAAACATTCCAAGCAACTAAAGAATGTGAGAAGACGGCCACTACAGATGAGCAGCCTAGTCCCTTGTTTTCTCTTCTTCCCAGGGATTTTTACATTCATCATTGCATTGTTCTTCTAGTATTTTTCTTCTTCACCTTTGGCTTTGCTACTCACTGTTTAAGTTTTACATTCTCTCCATCTAGTCTTCACGTATGAATACCATCCATCCATCCAGATATCTATCCATCCCAACATGGCTCTCATTTTAAATGAACCTTTCACTGACATACATTTGTCATTTAGCCATACATTCCTTTGACCCATCAAACCCAGCTGAGGATTCCTTTCACCCACCCAGGCAGGCATCCTTTCACCTTTCATCCATCCTTCACCCACACATGCATGCTATCAGCCACCTATAGTATATGCATCCTTTCACCCACGCATCCTGCTCTTCCAGTCATATTACATTTCACCCTTCTTTCCCTTCAAGGTCTGACTCTTCATAAAACTTTCTCTGCTGAGTTGAAGATAGAAGAGGCCATTAGTTACTCAACTCCCGCTGTATATGCTAAGTAAAGAGGGGTGTGTTCAACTGTATTAACAAGTCTCAACAGTACACCCTTACAGTGAGTAAATAATTACTTGTCAATAAGCAAGCAATATGACTTACCACCGCCCTTCACTACCATTGGTTCACCCACTACCGCTGCAGCATCTGCTAACTGGCTGGTTCCGTTGTCACCGCTGGCCCCGGCACTGGTGGTCGGTGCTGCTAGAAAGAAATTGCACATTTTTTAGATGCCAGATACGCCTCCCCCTATTTATTTTTTTTGTAATAAAATTGAAAATACACCACACACATCACTACAATTCAGATACAGACAGTATCTTCTATCAAAAATATCAGGTTGGGCATTTTGTTGGTGGTAATTTTTGAAAAGACTCTCAAGACAACCTGTAAAGGACTGGAGTGGCTAGAGCTATTGATGAATCTGAGTTTTTGAAAAGAAATACGAGTGGACAACTGGACATATGGTCTTGGTTGGCAAATACAATGGGGCCGTCCTCCTCATACTTCCTTCCAGCAATGGTGCACGGTAATCAGTTCACCACCAACTTCTGCTAATAATACTAGGTCTAGCTAAGAAGAAGAAGGCAGAACTTTGGGGTGTGCAACGTGACCATGGCCATTCTCTCGTTTTGCTGATTGAGGATGAGAAACTAAAAGAAAGCCTTCTCATCTCAACAAACATGCATAGAATACCTTACTTGGGAATGCAAACTGCACAGCAGAGCAGTAGTACTAGTAGTAGTAGTGCATGACCATGACCAATGGGTTCTCTGAGTCTTACAGTACCACCACTAGGCAGTCCACAAAATACATAAGGGGAGAGGGAAAGCTGACTGACTGACCCCTGACCTTGACTGGTAGGTCGCTCCCCCACCACACAGCTCCGTCTGTGTGCCCTGCTGCTGTGTGCCCTGCTGCTGCCCCTGATTGTGATCGTTTTTTCCTTTCTGTGCTCCCTTGCTGCCCCTGATTGTGATTGTTTTTTCCTTTCTGTGCCCCCTTGCTGCCCCTGATTGTGATTGTTTTTTCCTTTCTGTGCCCCCTTGCTGCCCCTGATTGTGATTGTTTTTTCCTTTCTGTGCCCCCTTGCTGCCCCTGATTGTGATCGTTTTTCCTTTCTGTGCCCCCTTGCTGCCCCTGATTGTGATCGTTTTTCCTTTCTGTGCCCCCTTGCTGCCCCTGATTGTGATCGTTTTTTCCTTTCTGTGCCCCCTTGCTGCCCCTGATTGTGATCGTTTTTTCCTTTCTGTGCCCCCTTGCTGCCCGTGATTGTGATCGTTTTTTCCTTTCTGTGCCCCCTTGCTGCCCCTGATTGTGATCGTTTTTCCTTTCTGTGCCCCTTGCTGCCCCTGATTGTGATCGTTTTTCCTTTCTGTGCCCCCTTGCTGCCCCTGATTGTGATCGTTTTTCCTTTCTGTGCCCCCTTGCTGCCCCTGATTGTGATCGTTTTTTCCTTTCTGTGCCGCCTTGCTGCCCCTGATTGTGATCGTTTTTTCCTTTCTGTGCCCCCTTGCTGCCCCTGATTGTGATCGTTTTTCCTTTCTGTGCCCCCTTGCTGCCCCTGATTGTGATCGTTTTTCCTTTCTGTGCCCCCTTGCTGCCCCTGATTGTGCTCGTTTTTCCTTTCTGTGCCCCCTTGCTGCCCCTGATTGTGATCGTTTTTTCCTTTCTGTGCCCCCTTGCTGCCCCTGATTGTGATCGTTTTTCCTTTCTGTGCCCCCTTGCTGCCCCTGATTGTGATCGTTTTTTTCCTTTCTGTGCCCCCTTGCTGCCCCTGATTGTGATCGTTTTTTCCTTTTTGTGCCCCCTTGCTGCCCCTGATTGTGATCGTTTTTTCCTTTCTCAACCAACACCGACGACACCCTCAGCACCGCCGAACACATGCACTTCCAGATCCACACCGATCCCAACACCACCCTCAGAGGAACCCTCATCTACAGACCCCCCGGACCCCGACCACAGTTCAGCGATTCCATCGCTGACTTCGTCAGCACACACGCCATCGCCTCCACGGACTACATCCTCCTCGGGGACCTGAACTTCCACCTCGAGAACAACAAGGACACCAACTCCACCACCCTGATCGACAACCTCGCCACCCTCGGACTCAGACAGCTCGTGACTACACCCACCCACGCCGCCGGCCACACGCTAGACTCCATCTTTTCCGCAAGCCCACACGTCTCCTTCAACCACACCTCCAAACCCCACTGGACTGACCACCACTGCATCCACTTCACCTACAGGAAGCCCACCACGCACCACCGCACCGAACAAATGCCTCGCCGCTGCTGGAGCAGAATCACGGAAGACCAGCTAACCACAACCCTCGCCCTGAGCCCACCCGCTGAACCCTCCGACCCCGACACCGCCGCCAGCAACCTCAGACAGTGGATCGATGACTGCGCCAACACCCTCGCCCCGCTCAAGAATCCGCCCAACAGCCACACCAGCAAGAAAGCCACCTGGTTCACCGAAGACCTCCAGGCCTCCAAACGAACATGCCGAAAACTGGAGAAGATCTGGCTCCACGAACGGACAGCGGACAGCTACGCCGCCCACAAGAGCGCCACCCGCAATCACCATCACCTCATCAGATCCGCCAAAGGGCCTCACTCAAAGACCGCCTAGACAACTATGCACACAACAGCAAAGAGCTCTTCAACATCGTGAAGGAACTCTCCAACCCCAGCTCCAACACCAACGACATCCAGCCGTCGCAAGACCTGTGCGACTCACTGGCCACCTCCTTCCACCGCAAAATCGCCGACATCCACGACAGCTTCAACACCACGACCGCCCCGGCAACCACCGAGACCACTGCCCCCACAACCACCAACCGCCTGCTCTCCTGGACCAACATCAACGACGAGGACACCAGCGAGATCATGAACACCATCCACTCCGGTTCACCGCTAGACCCGTGCCCTCACCACATCTTCAACAAAGCCAGTACAGCCATCGCGCCCCATCTCTGGAAAATAATCAACATCTCCTTCGAGACAGCAACCTTCCCGGAAAGCTGGAAGCACGCCGAGATCACCGCCTTACTCAAGAAACCCAAGGCAGACCCCAAGGACCTCAAGAACTTCCGACCCACCTCTCTGCTCCCGTTCCCCGCGAAGGTCACCGAGAAAATTGTCAACAAACAACTGACCCGCTACCTCGAGGAGAACAACATCCTGGACCCTTCCCAGTCCGGCTTCCGCAGCAACCACAGCACCGAAACCGCCCTCATCGCCGCCACCGATGACATCAGGACCCTGCTAGACAACGGAGAAACAGCAGCCCTCATCCTCCTGGACCTATCAGCCGCCTTCGACACGGTCTGCCACCACACACTACGAACACGCCTTCACGACGCCGGGATCCAAGAGAAGGCCCTGGACTGGACCACATCCTTCCTTTCCGGCAGAACACAAAGTGTCCGCCTCGCCCCCTTCCGATCCAAGGCCACCAAGATCATCTGCGGCGTACCCCAAGGCTCCTCCCTCAGCCCAACGCTGTTCAACATCTACATGGCACCCCTCGCCCATGTCGCCCGACAGCACAACCTCAACATCATCTCCTACGCCGATGACACCCAGCTGATCCTCTCCCTCACCAAAGACCCTCACACCGCCAAAGCCCACCTCCACAAAGGAATGAAGGCCATCGCCGAATGGATGAGGACCAGCCGCCTGAAGCTGAACTCGGACAAGACGGAGGTCCTCATCCTTGGTTCCAACCCTTCAGCCTGGGATGACTCCTGGTGGCCAACATCACTGGGAACAGCCCCGCCACCCACCGACCACGTACGCAACCTAGGGGTCATCCTCGACCCCACCCTCTCCATGACTAAGCAGGTCAACACCGTTTCCTCATCCTGCTTCAACATCCTCCGAATGCTCCGCAGGATCTTCAAGTGGATCCCCACCGAAACAAGAAAAACAGTCACCCAGGCCCTCGTCACCAGCAGGCTGGACTACGGAAACGCCCTCTACGCAGGAACGACGGCTAAGCTCCTGAGACGGCTGCAACGCATCCAGAACGCCTCTGCACATCTTATCCTCGACATCCCCCGACGCAGCCACATCACACCCCACCTGAGAGACCTGCACTGGCTCCCTGTCAACAAGAGGATAACCTTCAAGCTCCTCACCCACGCACACAAAGCACTCCACAACTCCGGACCAGCCTACCTCAACAGACGACTCAGCTTCTACACCCCCACCTGCCAGCTCCGCTCGACCAGCCTCGCCCTCGCCACAGTCCCCCGCATCCGGAAAACGACCGCCAGCGGCAGATCCTTCTCCCACCTCGCCGCCAAGACCTGGAACACCCTCCCCACCAACCTCCGACAGACCCAAGACCTACTGGCCTTCAGAAGACTCCTCAAGACCTGGCTCTTCGATCAGTAGCAGCACCACCCCCCTCTTCCCCCAGCGCCTTGAGACCCTCGCGGGTATGTAGTGCGCTTTATAAGTGACATGATTGATTGATTGATTGACTGACAAGCCAAAGAAAAGAAGCTACAGACAGACTAGTACAGAGATAGTTTGAGGTAAAATACAGACACTAGGAATATAGAAAATAAGTAAAAAGGATAATGCAGGGATAACAAGAATTTAGAAATTAGGAAACGGGTAGAAATAAAAAATAAGGAGCACTAAAAGTTAGGGAAATATATATTGATATTAAAAACAGGAGAGCTTACTGGGGCCAGCAGAGCCATTGGCCGAGGAATGTTCTTCGGACTCGGAGGCACCTCCAGCTCCCTCACCCAACTCAGATTACCTCTTCTTGCCCCTGGATGCTGGTGTAAGGCATAAAGACATAAAAAGATTGGTGGTAAATAAATAATCTCTCCAAAAATATTTTATGACAGTAAAAGGTAATCGCAATAACATAGAACTTTCATAAATCCGATCGACTAGTAGTAGACTAGTATCGCAGACATTCCTATCCTATTCCAAATTTCCTAAACTTTCCTAGCCCGCCTTTTCCAAATTTTGGAATTACTAAGAAATTGCAATGAATGATTTTTGCTTCTAAGTTCCAATCTCATTCGCAATCATTCTCAACCCTCTTTGAAGGGTCAATTCACTAAGTCTGCATTTGTCTTTAAATGCATAGATGGACGCATGCATTCACCAAATTTGTTGGTTGCTTGTCACAGTACGAGCTACAAAAAAGGTTCTAAGAACTGAAGTGAAAGGACGCGAGCCCCTAAATTACTAATACTAACTACCACTATCTTAGTGACAGGACAAAGGAGTCTCTGTATTACTTAAGTTCTTACATAATGAGCCCAAGCGAGCGCCAACAAGTATGATTAGGTAGCCCCAAGCACGTCTTGAGTAACGATCACATAATATAATATTTGTAAACTTAACTTACCTGCATGTGAGCAACATGCTTGCTATTTGGGAAACAAATGTTAGCAATAACATAGAACACACAAGTAATAATAATATTAATAATTACCTACTCACCGAGCCCCCTGACCTCAACCTCTAGCAGGTCCAGCAGGTCCTGCTCTCAGTCCTGGATGTCAGACCACCAGTGTGTCAGCTGATTATGGGTGCGCCAGTACTCAGAGCAGCTATACACTGCCCCACACACCCTTGCCCAGCGCTGATGGTGCTCCCGGAGTCCGTACTCAGACCCAGGGCTGCCACCTGCTGCCAGGGTGGAAGGGAGATGGCACTGGACAAAAAAAAACAGAACTGCCACCTCCACCTCAGAAAACAAGGCCCGGGGCTGCACCTCTTCCTGGCACACCTTCCACAAGGAAGACGGCTCCTTGTTGCCGCCTTTTTTTGGGGAATCCTTACCTGTCATGATGCTGGGGGGGTAGAAGAGAGAAAATGTAGAGAGTATAAAAAACAGGAATAAGAGGGACGGAAGTAAAAGAAATTAGAAAGAAGGAAAGAAAAGAGAAAAGATAAAGTACAAACCTCGCCAAAACCACACAAAAAAGTAGAAAAAAAGCAAAATACACACTTAGAAAGAGAAAGGGTAAGGGTAAGATAATAAATAAAAAAGATTGGTCAAAATGTTTTAGAAACCAAGGATTGAAAAGAGTAATAAACAAGACGGCTGCGCCCATGCACAACCGCGTTGTGTAGTTTGCACGATGTTTCCGCCCGAACACGCAATCCACGTTGCTGTCTGGCGGAAATGTCATGTGAACTGGTGGGATAAGGAACTCGCGTAACTACGCGCAGCACAGTGGTTGTGAGCTCAACTGTCATAAAAACATACAGGCTTGTCTTTCATCTTCCTCCCAATGCCTCTCCTGCTCATATCCAGATAGAATTTAGTCTCGCTAATCAATTAATAGCCAGGAAGGGGGCATAGATCAAAACTTGAAAGGGAATAAAGTCCTCATCAGCCAACCCACTGAACAAAGCCCTCTGGAATAACATTTCAAAAAGCCAAAATGCTCCTGCATGATTGTACCTAGACTCTGCCATTGATGACTTGGGTATACGAACACTATGGGACCTAACATCTTCCCATGGATCTTTTAAAAAATCTATAAATCTTGTAATGAAGAAACTCTCTGCAGCCGGTGACAAGGTGGCTTTATCAAACAGATCACATGGATGGATGATTTTGAACATCTAGAATTGCCTTATACCACAGGCTTACTTGGAGGCCAGATAATCCATGCAGCTAAAGGAAAAGTTTATGAGGTTCTGTTTCAGCCATCTCCCCGGGCTAGCGCGCACTCTGCCTTGGCTTTGGAGTGTGGTCCCACACACCTGCAGGCTATGTTGTATGGCAGAGGAGGACTTTATGAGAGGCTTGCATCACGTTTGCACCAAGCAACGTGGTACATGAGCGACGCAAAACTCTAAGTCAGATTTTTGAAGCCACATGAAGCCACTTTGCGTGGCTCTGTGTGGCTCCCAGAAATCTGAAGTAACATAACGTAGTGCAAATTGCTGGGTTGTGTTACTCTGCCCTGGGAAAGCATTCCATGGGCTTTCTGTGGGTGTTCCCATGCAACTCCCATGGATTTTGATTCATTCCCATATTGCATCCCCTCATTTCCAGTTTTTATGCAAGAAGGTGCCCCTTCCTGCACAAAAACATACCAGTATGCAACACAGGCACCCTTGCACCATTGTGCAAGGGTGCCTGCTTTGGTGCTAGGCAGCCAAAGGGTCACAAGCGCAAGAGGAGAGGATTGCAATGTGTTGTATGCCTTAAATACGGTGCATTCCTGCCCCTTCCCTGTCATGGAGTGCAGCGCAGCAAGGCGATTTGCTGCGCTGCGTGACTTTCTCAAAAATCAGCCTCCAAGTCTGTATCTACCCTAACCTTTCAAGTGAGAGAAGGGACTTTTTGAGAACGCTTTTTAATCACCAAGGTATCCAATCATGGAGACAGGCAGTTATTGCCTGTTTTAACCCTACGGATACCATTTTGAGTAGTTGTTTTTACCAAATTCCTAAGGAAAGCAGAACAAAAACTGAAGTACTGCGCAATACTGCTAATCTCCGCTGTTATTTCTGAATGAATATTTTAAGTCTGTAGTTTCCCTTTTTAAGGATAAAGTCATAATATAGTGCTGTCACATTTTCTTTTATTGCTCTTATTGTTTCATTGTATGCAAAGGTTTTTATTAACCATGTACAATAAATTACTTAACAGGTGACCTTTCTGTAGACAACAATATAAATAACCAAAGTTCAGCCACCAGGCCTCAATTCTTCCCTCTGTGATTTACTGGAATATGTTAAGCAGTGGGAGGCATTCTATGGACAGGAGCACTGAGGGCTGATTCACAAAAGCATGACATAGTATGGAAAGTAGTTTTCCATGAGTATTCTTTAAAGTAGTCTTACATACCGTTGGAAACCTGCCCAAAATCATCCTCCTATAAGTAAAAGTGCATAGAGGGCATAATATTTTTAATTGTATGAATTGTAAATGAATATTCCCTGAGTTCTCCCATTTTCGATGTTTCAGATCTGATTCAATAAAAGATGTAAGGGTACATAGCAGAGTACTAGAGGAGTACTAATTTAAAAGCGCCAAAAGGCCCCATTATCTATGAATTCTACGGCCAACAACAGGGTGTGATGCACATAGTAAGAGCAAAATTCACAAAGATGTGATTTAAAATAAATGTTCATTGTCAAAAAATGCCAAACCAATGACTGAATTCATGTGTTCTGAATCTTGTGAAGACATTTACACAATTAACATTGCATTCTGGATTTTTCTAGTGATAAAACAACCTTGAACAGCCTTTAAAAACACTCACAAAAAAGACACCCTATTCAAAATACTGAGTGAAGGAAAGTGAGCACTTTTAGCTTTTCATGACATCAGGATATAAGTTCCAGTCCTTGAAGTGTTGCTTGTGTCTAAGACTTGGAGATCTAGTGGATTTTCAAATGAATTTCTATCAACTGCATTTGAGTGATCATCAAAAAGTTGTACCTGGATTCCGCAGATTCTGCTTACCTTAGGGTTAAACATACAAACACAGGGGCATATTTATAGGCCCCTTAGCGTCACTCTTGCACCATGCAATGTGGTGCAAGAGCGACGCAACTGAACAGTGAGACTGATGAAGCCACGCAAGGCCACCTTGCCTGGCCCTGAGTGACTTCATAAATCTCGAGTAATGCAACGCATCTCAAATCTCTGCATTACGTTACTCTGTGCCAGGGGGGTGTTCCCATGCAACATCCATGGATTTTGACACATTCACAGATTTACCAGAAATGGTAGGCCAGGGATGTGCCAAAAACATATGCCTCCCCAAGTGAAGAGGAACGAGGAAAAAAAATATCTTTATTTCTCCTTGTTTTTTTCTCTTTCCATTTGTGCTGCATTCTACATTTTAAATTCTATTTCCTAACTATCAGGTCCCTGTAACCCTTGTTTTTTTCAGTAAATGTTGCCTTTTTTTTTTTAAAGCAGATGGGGGTTGGCCACATGACCTGCCATGAGGTTAAATAGGGCCTGGTTGACATCCTTTTTAAACGATGACTTTTAGCACACATTTGCGTGCATGCCCGCATGAGATAGTGTACTCAGAAATGGTTTCCTTACAGTTACATTTCTTCGTAGGCACATTATCAAACCTCAGAACATTCTGTACAAGTACTGCGTACACTACACTAAATGTCATTGTTTGTTCGGTGACAGCTCTGGTGGGTAGAATCAGCAACAACAGCCAAGCCAGAGCTCATGCACAGAACAAATGGGTCTAGTTTATTATATAAACTGCACCAAGTCTGTGTTTAGACAGAGGAGCATTTTAACGGATTGTCAAAGTTGCCTCATGCCGGAATTATAGCCCAGATGAATCCCATCACTGTCCTGAGAAGGATGGTGGCCAGTTTAAACCAAGACTGGCTACCAGATGACACATGCATTTAGGTAAATGGGGGTCAGATCATGCCAAGGTATTCAGGCAGACCCGCACACCATATGCTTTTTAGGGTAAGCAGTGCTAGGTAGGAGAACAATTAGATGTATCAATATAATCAAAGCAAAATGCATAATGGTTGAATTGTTAATTTTTTTTATCATTCTTGTAACGCTGGTTAAAATGCTTTGTTTCCTTATAGTAATCATTGTAATGCACCTATTTTATGCCAGAGTTAAATTGCTTCAATAAATGCCAATTTGTGTACTTCTGGTATCGCCCTTTGGGCATGCCTGAGTTAACAACCAAAGGGTAGATCTGTTTCCATGATTTCCTTGGGGGAATTTGGGTTTTCATGTTATGAGGTTTCAAACACCATCAGGTACCCTGCCAGGTTTAAGGTTTCAGATGATGCACTGTGAACTAGCCAGGAACTAGGTCAACATATTTTGATGGTATGAGCGGACTCAGTCTCCATAGTTTGACACTTATGTTGCCCAAACGCACAGTCTTTTGAATTAGTAGGAACCGTACGGCACTTGGCATTTTCCTTCCATGCAGCCAACCCCACACCGTGCATGGCCTTCAGGCCAAGCCCTGTGGCCAATGCCCTGCATGCAGCCAACCCACACATGCAGCCGACCTGTGAGGGGGTACACAACCCCCCTCCTGGGGGCGATATCAGCATCAGAGACCCCATCCCCTGGAGCCCACCATATTGTTTTAGAGGGGTACATGGCCCCCCTTCCCCAGGCTGTATTTTGGCACCAGGGAGCCCATCTCCTGGGGCCTGGCCATATTTATAAGGGGGAGGGGGCATGCAGTCTCCCTCCCCAGGCAAATATTGGCCTCAGGGACCCCATTCCCTGGGGCCTGTCTAGTAAATGGTGGGTGCCCTGTAGCCCATCCAGGGCAGCCACTACACAATCAAAAGGGAGAGGGGGCACACAGCCCCATTCCCCCACAAATATTGGCCCTGGGGTCCCCATCCCCCATGGCATATAAAATTAACATTTAGTGAGGTGGCGTGCATGGCCCCCCTCCCTGTGATGATTTTGGTTCCAGGAACCCAATCTCCTGGTGCCTGCCCACATTATCAATGGGGAGGGTGGCATGCTGCACCCCTCACTGGGCCAATAGTGCCACCAGGGACCCCGTACCCTGGGCCTGGACAGTAACGGGTGGGTGCCCTGGCACCCACCCTGGGCATCCACTTCCTTTTGATGGAGGCCGTGGGGGGCCCAGTGCCTCCACTGCCCCATCCAGCTCCATGCCTTCAGCGGGAGCCGGCATTGCTCCCAGTCACAGGGGGAATTTAGACATGCTGCTCCCTGCGTGCGGGAGACATTTTTACATCTGTTTCCCTGCCCGCTTCACAGCAGGCAGGGAAATAGATGAAAAGTATGCTCCTAGCAGGTGGGAGCATTTTACATGCTCCCACACATTGGGAGCAGACTTAGTGCTGGCTTTTGCTTGGTGGGAGCTTTAAAATTGCTCCACCCCAAGCAAGAGCAAACATGCTATGTCCTGGGGGTAAGCTCCCCAGGACATAGCAGGAGCCCGGCCCTGAGGATAGGGTCCCCATGCCTATTAATGGCTCTGGGAGGGGCACCATGTAGAACCCCTTCATTTTCCTATCCACTGCCGGGCTCTGGAGGATGGGGTCTCCAGGGCTGAACATGGCCCAGGAAGGGGAGCCATGTGGACCCCTGTCTGCATTTCTGTTAGAGCTGGGCCCCTGGGATGTAATTGGCCCAGAAGGGTGCCGTGCAGCACCACTTCCCAATTAAAAAATTGGCCAGGCTCCAGGGGATGGGGTTCCCGGGGCCTAATTCAGTCATGGAGGGGGTTGTTAGGCCCCTCTCCCCGTATTCTTATTTGGCTGGGGAGCCAGGGGATGGGGTTCCCGGGACCATAATTCCATTTATGAAATTGGCTGGGCCCCAGGGTCCCCTGGGCCAAAATTGGCCTGGGGAGGGGGGGCGCATGCACCCCACTCCCCCTTAATATAAAACGTATTACCCCCAGGGACCAGGCTCACCCAGGGGGCAAAGAAAATCAAGGATGACAAACATGCTTGCTTTTTTATTTCAATTTTGCTGGGATCCTCCGTGGTTTCCTGACAAAATTGAAAGGAAAAATAAAGATTTGGGCTTTAACAGGGTCTGTGTGGGACCCCACCACCAAGCCTAGGGGGTCAGGGTATTCCTAACACTGTCTCCTTCTCTATTTTCACCTTTTACTTGGGTCTCGGAGGGGTCCGAGTCCCAAAATGGCTGCCAACACTTCCTGGTTGAAGTTTTTGCAGCCAATCAGATATCATCCTGAGATATGCTGGATCCACTGACCCTCTGCGTCCCTTGCTATATAAATTCATTTATTCTTTAATAACTCCAATACTAATGAACATATTTACACCAAATAACAAAAAGAGATCTTTGTGGACCAAGATCTATCTTTCTGCCAAATTTAGTGAAATTCCGTTCAGTGATTCAGGCTGTAGTCGTGTTCAAAATCCTTATAGTAAATTGCATGGGTAAAATGCATTTTGGGTTCTCTCCCCTTTTTCTCGGGGCGGGCTAGGTGAATCACCCCAAAACTTTCCATACAGCAGCAGAAGTGATTAGCATACTAGTTTTGAAAATGTCACAAAGATTCGTCAAATGATGCCAAAGTTTTTAGTAAAACAAAAAACGCTTTGTCTATGGAAACTAGGTCCTAACTGTAACTTCCTACTTGCAACTGCCAGTAGGTAATATCTGGGTAGTTATAGATAGGTCAGAGTTTCCAAAGGAAATGAGTTTTTTGTGATGCTAATAACTTCAGCCCTGTTTGCTGAATCCCCACAAAACATTAAAAAGGTGCTACTTTTTGGCTAGTTTGTGCATGGAAAGTTTTGGGGTGATCCGTCAAGCGGGAGCCAAGAAAAAGGGGGTCCCAAAATGCAAAATCCCTATGCATTTTCCATAGATTTCTTTAGGCAGGGCTACAGCAAAAACTGCTGAACGGAATTAAACCAACTTTGATAGGAAGCTAGATATTTGTCTTCAAATTGTGCTTTTTTTGATTTAGTGTAAATTAGGGGTGGGTGAACTATTGTGTTCAGCCCGCGGAATTTCGGCAGCTCAGCATTACACTTGTAATGCACAGTTGCGACCAAATTACGGCGAATGCCGCATGATGAAATTTTTTCTCGTCTGCGGCTCTTTTTCCTCGTCTGTGGCTCTGCGACAGTAAGTTGGTGAGCACAAGAGAGATTTGGCATCCCCTAGTGAGATTTTGAGTTGCTAGGAGGAAATCGGGTGAGATTTTTCTGACTTGGGCGTTGCGACCATTCACGGTCAGAAGACTGCCACTCGAGTAGGATATATAATCGAGCAGCAGCAAAATCAAATCGAGTAGCTGCACCTTCTGGCATGCTGCATGGTGCTGCTCATGCTGATTTTTCAGCATGGAATGTGCTCCCAGCACTAAATTACAGCACAAGCAGTGCAACATACCTATTCCCGCACATTGGCGGAACTCTGCAGAATCTCGTAGAGTTTTTATGTAACTCAGCAAAATTCTGCTGAGTCAAATTCTGAAATTTCCATCCACCCCTCGTGTAAATCCATCAGTAGTTTTTTTAGAAAATAAGGGGTAAAAATATCTGTACATCTGGATAGTTCAGGCCACGGGAGGCTCTCAAGATTTTCACAGGAGCACTAGTTTAAAAATAGAGCATTCTGATTGGCCCAGGGAGCTTTATTTCCCATGGGCAATTTTGCTCCCAGAGGAGTCAGACTCCACTGGACTCAAGCGCATGCACTGGCTGCCAGCAACATAAGAAAAATATTGCTGAGAGCCATTACAGGACTCGGTGACTTAGGCCCCATCCTGAAGTAACTAACAAACAAAACTAATTTGTGAGGCAGGGTAGGGATACCCTGTCCCCCTGGGCACCAGAGGGGGACCAAATGTGACCCCCTTGGGCCCAAATTTTAAAAGATTGGCAATTTGTGCTGCGATACAGCGGGGCTCTGCGGGATCGTGGCAAAAAAACAAAAGAAAATGGTGGCCCGGGCCCCATTCTTCAATTCTAGGCCCCAGGGACACTACACCCAGAGCCACATTGTTTATTTAAGGTGAGGAGGTGCACAGACCCCCTCACCTTGCAATTAGAGGCCCAGGAGAGCCCATTCCTGGCTGCTGATTAGGGAAGGGTGGACATGGGGGGGCACATCAAAGGCCCCAGGGAGCCTTCACCCAGGGCCAATATATTTTTAATTGAGAAGAGGGGGGTTGAAATGCCAAATCCCTGAGCATCTGAAGGCCCCAGCGACCCAATTCGCCGGGGGCACTAAGCTTTCTAAAAGGGTTAGGGTGCATGGCCCTCCTCCCTGAGCCTTCAATGGCCCAGGGGACATCATTCCCCGGGTCCGGCTCACATGCTGGGCCCCGGGGAGCCCACCCCAAGACACAGCAGTTAACCTGTCTGCACCAGTGCAGTAGGAAAACTTATGTTTGCTCCTCCGCCTGGCTTGAGCATTTTTTAATCTCCCGCCAAACGGGAGCACACACTAAGGGACATTTTTATGAGCCTCTTGCGCAGTCGTAGCATCACTTTTTGTGACGCTTCGGTGGCACAAACCCCAAAATCGATTTATGAGGTCATGTAAAGCTACATTGCATGGCTTTGACTGGCCTATTAGATATGGAATAAGGCAAGGCAGGGAAAATCGCTGCATTGCCTTACTCTGCATTAGGGAGATTTTCCATGGGCATTGCAGTGGGTATTCCCACGCAACACCCATGGATTTTGATGCTTTCCCAGATTTAACAAACCATGTAAACCTGGGGCTGCGTCAAAACGCGAGGAGAAATAACTCTTTCTGCTTGTTTTTTCCTCTTTCTATGTGTGCTGCATCCTGCACTAAAAACGATGAAATGCCTCCAAGATTGCTTTTGAGCAGGAAGGTGCCTCTTAACTTCACGGGTAGCCTAGTTCATATTAACAATCAACCACAGATATATAAAAACCCTTATTGTACATAGTGTTCAATCTGTATGCAAGTGTTCAGAGAAAGCCAAGAGTTAATACCTTTCTACGAACTATCTGTATCAAATGTCTCACAGTCACCGAACCTACCTTGAGAAATGACATTGATATGAGTGGAACAGTTGGTACTGTAAACAGTGTTTACTTTCTGGAAAGGGTTTACTCTGTATAACTCTGTTTGCAAACAGTGAAACCCTCATGAGAAATACACAAAAGAGTATTAAAATGTTTCTACAAGAACAGTGTGCACTCTATGCAAATCTTGTCCAAAGAGACACTATTCGGTTAAAATAAACAAGGTCTGAAGTTGCTAAAGGTAATACTACTTGCAGCCTTCATATTGTGCAAACAAATGTACGTATAAACCATCTTCTTTTTTTTTTTTAAATAATTTTTTCATTTTATAGTCAATAAGACAATACAATACGTAAGATATAAACCAGAAAAGCAATTTGACACATACATAGGATGATACACATAATTGGAGTGTAGTTAGGTAGAGCCGACAACAAAGGAAAAAATCAGAAAGATTAGGGAAGAAGAAAAAAACAAAGTACCATAAAATTATTGAACATCATGATATAGAGATACTGGAACTGGAACAGGCCTATTCCCATCACAAGCTAGCCAAGATCCTTCTACTCTTTAAGCAGGAACGATGGCATCTAGCCTTAGCTAGGACCAGTTCAGATTCAAACACCTGTCTTAACAGTGCCCAAAACTCGTTAACATTTGGAACAGCAGGGTTTGTCCACACGCAATACTAAGGGGCCGATTCCGATTCAGGCCGGAAATCTCCCCGACCGAGCCGGACCCGGAGAGATTTCTGACCGAATCGGACTCTAGCAATCCGACCGAACGAGTACGATGCGTTCGCATGCAATCGGACTCGATTCGGTCGGACTTCCATTGAAGTCAATGGGAGCCGGTCATACAACGCATACGCGGGCTCCCATTGACTCAGTGGGTGCGAGGCGAACAAGGGCGCGCCTACAGCGGGTACGCGTCGAAGCGACTCGCGTCATACATGCACAGGTAGGGGGGACCCATGGGTCCCCCCTGTGTGCGACTCGCGCGGCTACGCGTACAGGGGGGTCCGACACGGACCCCAAAAGTGCGGCTCCGACTGCTCTTTGGAGCCGGACTGCGCGAATCAGTTGGACTGCTCGAGGCGCGCTTCGTACTTACCCGGCCGGGGAACGTCTCCATTGCGCGGTGCGAGTCGTGTCCGTGCGAGTCGGTCGGAGCGGTTGGGTCCCGTGAACGAGTCGGTCGGCAATTTCGTGAGCGCTCGCATCGTACTCGCTCGCCCGGACGCACGTTCGAATTGGTCGGGAAAGAGGGCTCCGAATCGGATCTGGTAAAGCCGAATCCGATTCGGTGCCCTACCGGCCGAGATCGGAATCGGCCCCATAGACGGGCACAAACAATAATAATAGAGGAAAGTGACCTCTTATAGCAAGTAGCCTCCTGTTTAAACCCGAGGAGGATTTCCTTATCTGTAAGCTGAGACTCACGACCCAGGTGCCCTGTAAGCAAAGAAAATATATTATTTCAGAATAGATTTAACATAGGACAATCAACAAACATATGTTTTAAGTCTGCCGCAAAAACCTTACATTTTGGGCAGTGCGACTTAACAGTAACCCGAGATGTTGCCCACTTAGAGATAAGCTCTGGCGTATAATACAGCATAACGATTGCCCTATGCTGCTGCAATTTCAAACTGACGGAGGCCACTGATCGATCTAAAGTAGCCAAGGCCTCCTGTATATCTTTTGCTGTTATATCTGTTAGACGAAGCCAACTTAATTTAGCAGATATCTGTTTACTGTTGTCATGGGCTGATGAGATGAATTTCTGATAAAATGTACTAATCTTAACCGGCTCCCCATGTATACACGACAATATTTCCGAAATGTATGGTATATCTAGAAGTTTCTGTCCATGTAGGAAATAGTCCCTTACTTGGAGATATTAAAAAAAAAAAGTTGTGTAGCAAAACCCTGTTTATCATACTTCTGGCCTAGGTTATTGACACCCAAATGCTGCCAGGCTTTGCCGACATAATCCTGAAATATTTCGTTGAATATTGGATTACCCCATAAAACAGTAAAATAATGTATCAAAGGCAGAGAGTATTTCCTACAGATTTCCTGCCATATCCTGACTACCTTAAATCTGACCAGTTTGAAATAATTAGGATCGATAGTCTTGTAAAGAATAAACCCGACTGATGACCCATAGGCTAATTGATAAGCCAGTGTAGATGCTCCAGCTTCAAGCCCGTTTAACAGGTTCTGCCCGGCAAATGCAGCCCAGTAGTACAGCTTAAAATCTGGGAGCTTAAAGCCCCCTTGTTTGTAAGTCAATTTAATAAAGCTAAGGGACCTCGCAGCATGCCTGTACCCCCAGATAAAGCGATACAAAAGGGGATGATGGACGGAACGCTTGAGCCAATCAAACACTCACCCCCAGTCAACTGATCTGGGTTTAATCCATCATCATTCTTTAGCTCACTCCACCACCCCAGTTCAGACATGCCATGTCTTCCCTGGACCGGAAACAAGCATCCTAGGACCGGTTTCTGGCAGTTCGATGATGGATTAAACCCAGATCAGTTGACTGGGGGTGAGTGTTTGATTGGCTCAAACGTTCCGTCCATCATCCCCTTTTGTATCGCTTTGGTCGCCCTAAGTTGGCGGGGGTATGCCCAGACGTGGGTCCCTTGCTCACTTTGCCACTGGATTCAAGCAAGCCTGGCTGATGACGGCTGAAATGCCAGAAACCGGTCCTAGGATGCTTGTTTCCGGTCCAGGGAAGACATGGCTTGGCAGTTCGGGCTGGACTGTTCCCATGAGGCACAGGGTCAGACTGATTTGCATATGGCCATGTCTGAACTGGGGTGGTGGAGTGAGCTAAAGAATGATGATGGATTAAACCCAGATCAGTTGACTGGGGGTGAGTGTTTGATTGGCTCAAACGTTCCGTCCATCATCCCCTTTTGTATCACTGTACCCCCAGATAAAGCTGCCGATAGCGCTTTCTAGATGCTTGAAGAAAGATCCTGCAACTCGGAGAGGGATTGAACTAAATAGATATAAAAACTTAGGCAATACATTCATTTTTATTACATTGCGCCTCCCGAGAATACTGAGGGAAAGCCGATGCCAGCAACATAGCTTAGTCTTAACTGTTTTAAAAAGTGACTTGTAGTTGAGAGTGACTATATCCTCCACCTTGCTACTAAGGTGAATACCTAAATATGTAGTGGTGTCTGTGACCCCTAAAGATGTTGACAAAGTATCTGGTTGAAAATTGAGTATTGTCTGAGTTTTAGCCAGGTTTAACTTATAAACAGAGAAGGAGACAAAGAGCGCTGCCTCTTCTGTAATACAGGCTATAGCATCTGCTGGGTTGACAGAGAAGATGACGATATCATTCGCACACGCAGTAAGCTTAAGTTCTATATCATTTAAGCTTACTGGAAGAATCCCCACGTTCCACAAAAGGTGTCTTATGAAAGGCTCGATGTATAGAGCAAATATTTATGGGGAAAGTGGGCAGCCCTGTCGTGTGCCCCTTCAGACTGGGAAATACGTTGAAGAAATGCCGTTCAGCTTGACTTTGGCTACCGGGCTCATATATAGTTTCTGTACCAGGGAAATAAACCTGCTTCCAAGTCCACACGCTGCCATAGTAGACCAGAGTGCTTCCCATGCTACTCTATCAAAGGCCTTCTCAGCATCCAGCATAATCATACCAATATGTTCTTTTAATTTGCCAGATACATCAAAGGCCGCAATAGCAGTATTGACATGGGCCGAGATGTCTCTGCTGGGAACAAACCCATGTTGTTGAACTAAACCATTAATGAGAGGGGATAAACGTTGTGCCAATGTTTTAGAAAAAATGTTAACATCCGAATTAATCAGCGAGATTGGGCGATACGAAATTCTCTCTTCAAGCGGTTTCCCCTTCTTGGGAAACACCACTATGTTAGTCACACTCCAAGATACAGGGGCTTTTCCACCCCTTTGTAATATGCGCGATTAGGTCGGTAAACTCGGGTGCCAGAATGTCGCTAAAAGTTTTGTAAAACTCGAGTGGGAGAGTATCCTCACCCACCGCCTTGCCGAAGGACAGGGCCTTAATTGCGACCCTGATATCCCCTTGGAGCAATGCCGTCTCCTGAGCATCGAGCCGGGACAGGTAGCTCTCTTGCAAATATTCCTGGCAGCTAAGATTAGTAGGATATACTAACTCACCATATATTTTAGCGTAAAGTTCTCCAAACTGATCGATGATAGACTGTGGCTGTGAGTAGAGTGGACCGCCCTCTCCTTTAATGCATTAATATTAGATCTAACCTTATTATGGGAGATCTGGGTAGCCAAAAGCCAACCAACTCTCTGGCCGTATTCATACTGCAGCATTCTATGCCTATGATAGCTGGCGGCTACTTTCTCCGTTAACCTTCTGTTTAACATAAGCCGTGTTTCCAAGAGCCTCAAATATATCGACTGCTATGCAGTGTCACTCACTTTAAATGCCTGTGCATGCTGATGTTCCAGATCTAAATAATCAAGATGACACTGCTCCGGGAATTGATATGTTCTGACGCAAAATGAACTGAAGAGTTGCCCCCCTGACAAATGCTTTCATACAGTCCCAAACGACAGGGCTGAGGCAGTGCCATTATTGTTTCCCAGATACTCCCTCAATACTAGTCAAAGATGCCCGCAATACTCCGGGTTACTGAGAAGATGATGAGGGAATGAAAAAGCCCGGTAAGCATCTCTAACCCCACCTGAATCTGTACTGTTAACATAACAGGATTATGGTCAGATGTAATTTTAGGACACACCTCTATATAGGCACTTTCCGTAAGTGAACCCTTGATGAAAATCATATCAATATGTGAATATTGTTCATGTGGAGATGAATACAACGTGAACCCTGGTGGCCTTGGGAGCAATGTCCTCCAAGTGTCATCTGACTGATGAATTTGTATAAGTTGCAATATGGCTGCTCGACTCCTACCCATTCTTTCCTGCGTTTTTCTTTTTGTGGTATTGATCTTATAGTCCATAATACAAATAAAGTCCCCCATAACTATGAAATCCCCGGTCCACCCCAATAATTCGGAGCTTAAGTAATGGAACATATCAGGACTATCAATATTAGGACCATACACCACACAGATCGTACATTTTGGTCCCAAACACAGCAGCTGGACTATCGCCCATCTCCCTTTAGAATCAGCTAACGTACGTTGGATTTCATTATAGCAACCCCCCCAAATTGAGACGCTGTGAGAAGTGCATATTAAAACTTCAAATCCCAATCTTCTAAAGCTATACAAGTCAATAGGTTAGTACCTGCTGCACACAGTTTTCTATTTTATGTAGAAACTGTCATGCTGAGACGATTCTGTCTAATAACTCAAGGCTGCTTACAATACTTATGAGGTAATTTACTAATATTTTGCGCTGGGTTTGCATCATAAAAGTGATGCAAACCAGCACAAAATGTTTTTTTATTATTTACTTTCCAGGGTAAAGCTTGTTTTGCACTGGAAATTTACTAAAAGTGACGCAAAGTACCTCAAAGTTCTGCTTTGCGTTACTTAGCATGAAGGGGGCATTACATGGACATTCCCATGCAACCACCCACTCTTTTTGATGCAAAACCGTATCTACCAAAAATGTGAGACAGGGTTTTGCATAAAAAAGGTAACGCATTTTGAAACCAGACATTAAAAGGAGAAATGTTTTTATTTCTAATTTCTTTTCCGACTTTGCATGTGTGCTGTACTGTAAAGCACACGTACAAAGTAGGAAAAGTTTAAAAAGTTGTCTACACACTGGGGCATATTTACGTTCCCTGGCGCATCCCTGCATATCAGCAGGGATGCGCCAGGGAAAATGCGTCACGCAAGTTTACCCTTGCGCCACGTCCGATGCGCCGCATTTACAATGCGGCGCATCGTGGCGCTAGGATAAGCAGATGCGTGACGCATCTGCCGGGCGGAAGGTTGGCGCAGTGCTGAAGTTGTGTCGCAAGCGCGACGCAACTCCAGCACTGTTCCAACCTTCCCTATCCCTAACATGGTGCGTCAATCCTTACGCCTGCTTGAAGCAGGCGTAAGGATTTGACGCACCAGCGTGCCGAAAAGTGACTGCGTGAAATCTTGTAGATTTCACTACGTCACTTTTCCGAGGCGTTCCTGTGCCGGAACGCCCCCCCCTGCGCCGGTACGCCCACATGAAACCTGACGCGGGTTTCATGTGGCGCAGGGGTTTACTACGTGACGCATCTCCCTAGATGCGTCACGTTGTAAATATAGCGCAACGCGGCGCATGGTTTGCGTTGCCGCTGCGTCACATGCGTGACGCAACGGCGGCGCAAAAGTGGCGCGAGGGCCTTGTAAATATGCCCCACAGTATTTTGCACTCGAAGGTAAACCTATGCTAGACTCTTGCACACACCCTTGCTCTATGGAGCAAAGATGAGAGCGTGGTGCACGGGAGGAGGGAGCTATATCTCTGTAGATATGGTGCTCTCCAGCTCCCTCCCTGTCACACAACACAGAGTAGCATTGTTGGCTGCTGCACTGCATTGGGTGACACTTTAGTAAATCTGCCCCTTAGTATCTACTATGTAGAATCTTTGCCTTGTTGGAAACTTTTTCTGCAGAGCCAAAAATCTTGTGTGGATCATACTGGCCAGAAGTTCTCAACTGTCATCTGCACACAGACATACTCTTAAATATAAAGATTTATAATGTGTTCAATACCTCTATACACCTAAGGTGCATTAGAAGCACATCCATTTTGTAAAGACTTACACCCAGTACCTGGTCACAGGCTGTACACACTTAGGTAGAAAAGTAATATGGTAGCTAACCTCCAGTATGTAAACTATAAAACTAACTTACACACTCAATGGATGATGACATCAGTGATGTAATCAGTGATGTCATCGATGAAGTTATTTGAGATGTCATCAGTGATGTCATAAATGATGTCATAGAACATGTCATGAATGATGTAATATGTGAGGTCATAAGCAGTACATGACGGGGCGAAAGTTAAAATTACTGGTGAATTTCTGTGGTATTTTTAGTTCAAAATGTTAATGTTGTCATTAACAAATTCACCTACCTATAATGTTATTTTGACTTTTGTTTTTTTCAGTGAATTTCTACGTTTTGTTTTTTAAAAACAGACATTTTTACTATACCTAACTATAAAATTACTTTAACCTTTGCTTTTTTCAGTGAATTTCTAGGGTTTTTCTTAAAGTTCATTATTTTTGGGAGTGTATGTATGGTAGAGTCACTTTATAATATATGTTGTGTTCAGAATTGTTTTAGCATAAGAATGTCTTTTTTTATTGTAACAAAATAGGATATGGTTTGCAGTTTGCAAAGTCTTTGGAAAATGTGTGTATTAAACAGATAAATATTCAATAGAAATTGTTTATTTGCTCAGTTGTTGTAAATTTGATATCAAGACATGTCACCAGTAGTCTTTTTTGGAGTTTCCATTTACAACCTCTGCATTATTTGTGTTGCTTTATGGTTGTTTTAACCAGTTAATAGCACTTGTACTGTAGTAATGCACCCTCTTTTCTCTCCCTGTACAAATGAGGTCACAAGATTCTTGCAAGATCGAGCAATGACCATATGGTAGGGTCATTAGGTAAATTTCCATGCAACTCTCACAATCTCCATACTGCACCAGGGTTCGTCACTGGATTTTGGGACACAGCTTCATCCACTGGGATAGAGAATATGACTTTAATTGTGGTATTGACAAGAATCTTGGATTTCCAAACTTGGACTGGTCATAGAGGTATGAGGTGGAATCAATAGTTACCAATAGTTGAGAACGCTTTGCATTGTCAGCATCCTGACCTGATGATAGTGCACTGTGGTAAGAATGACCTAGGCACAATCACAGGTATTGCACTTGAAATCCAAATGAAGGAGACTTTTTCACAATTGATGTCTTTCTTTCCTCATACTGCCTTTGTAGATTCGAATATATGTCAAAGGCAGAAATGGCAATGGTCAGAAGAGTTTTGTCCTAAGATTGAGAAATCATGGAAACATGTCAATAAAACAGTTTCTGCATTTCTTTGTGACCATGGCATGGGCTCTATGTATCATATCATCTGGCTTGATATGCCAGGTGTCTATAGGCAAGTTGGAGTGCACTTCATTGCAGAAGGGAACAGGATCGTCCTTAATAACATTACACACTATAAACACAAATGGTCTTATCAGAGCCACCGTATTGCAACATTGTGTGATTATTTCATGGTACAAATGCCTTTTTTTGGAATACTGACACCGCAACAGTCTTGCTGGAACACACAAATGCTTGCTCTCGCTTGTATATTCGTCCAGCTCTTGCAAGAGTCTTGCAAGGTCAAACATTCAAACCATATTTAATGCATAATAGCTCTGTATCATAGGGTGTCAGTATTAGACTGGGCAAACACACAAGCTTCTCTACTGTAACCTTTCTCTTGAGTAATATTTTCTATACCCCACTATGTTTTTTTATATGATTGTAACTTTTTGGGGGGGAAGAATTTACAGTTACTTATACCTTATGGTCCTGATTAGTAAGGTGTGGGGAGAAAGTGAACTCTTCAATGAGACCTTTTCACAGTATGACAACAGTCCATAGTTGGGTGTAAAGAGACACTGAAATCTCAACTGGCACCTACACAGTCTAACAGCTGTGTACAATAGAGTATCGGAAGAGTCTGGCCTCTCCACTGACACCTTCCATGAAGGTAACCAGTGTGTAGAGTAGGGTGTAAAGAGAAACTGCCTTCTGACTCTCACCTTTCTCTAGGCTCAGCAATCTGCATAGTAGAGTGGGGAAGGCACACACTTCACATAAAAGGCCTTACTACTCCATAGTGAGTATAACAAATACTGGCCTCTCCACTGAGACCTCTACCCAGGAAAACAACCATATATATTAGGGTGTGGAATGGATTTGGCTGTCCACTCACAGCTCTTCCCATCATGACAGGCATATACATTAGTGTATAGGGAAACATTTTCCTCTCCACTATCACTTATCTCCAGAACAACATAAATGTGCAGTATGGTGATGGCAAGGAGTGGCCTTTCTGCTGACACTTCTCCCTAGACCAACAGGGATGCACAGTTGTGTCTGGGAAGGGAGTGACCTGTCCACTAACACATCTAACCAGAGTGAGAGGTGTCTATAGTAGGGTTGGAGAAAAATGAATCTCTCTGCTCATAACTCTTCCCATGGTGACATGTATGCCTAGTATGGTGTAGGAAGGAACTAACCTGTTTGCTGACACATGACTCTTGCATGATAAGTCTGCATAGTTGTGTGGGGAAAGACTTGCCTTTTTCCTGTGACCTGTGTCTGGGACAATGGATGTGCAAATTAGGGAGCGATAAGAGGCTTACCTCTCAGGTCACAGCTCTCCACAAGATGACAGATGTAAAAGTAAGGTGTGGGGATGAAATTACCTATATGTTGAGAAGTTTGTCTTGCTTGCAACTATAGAAACCATGATATGGAAACACACTGCCCTGTCAGCTGAGACATCTCCCACAGTAACACAAGTGCAAAGTAGGTTGTGGGTAGAGACTGATCTCTCTGCACATGCCTCTCTTCCTAAGGATGAATGTCTATAGTAGAATTTAAAAGGAGAATTCTCTCTATAGAGAATTACCTGTTTAAGTCAATATTGCAATACTATACTAAAAATGAAATTTATAAAAAGTGTTAAACAAAGAAATCAAAACTAATTTTAAATGTTTTTATTACAACAAAACAATATAGCAATACCAAACTACAACAACTATATTAGCAAGCTACATCAACAACTATAAAATAAACAACTTTAGTGATAAAAACATTTTTCTCTGACGCTCATCAGGACGTGCTAATGTTTCCCCCCTTGCTGCTTCATTTGCCTATTGCATTTTGATGTAGGCAACACTTATTTTCCTGTGTTTTAGCCACCTTAGCCTGCCAAAGAGTCTTCAGCGTCGTACTGTTTCATAGTAGGCATGTGGCAAAAGAGTTTCAGCAAAGCAGAGTATCTATAAATTATAGCTCACAAAGTCTAGCTCATACAGATTTAGCTCGTACTGATGAACTGCACAACTGCTCAGGCATTTCACATTCTTCCCATCTGAATACATTGTGCCTGAAGATGTAGTTATTGCTAAATAGCATAAAAATGCTGCGTGTTTTAACAAGGCTCTTTTTTTCTGCTTATGTAAGCAGATAATTATTTCCTTAGATGCAAGTTTCCATTTTCCTCCTAAAAAATGACAAAATAACAAGAAGCATAAAAGTTACTAAATGATCAATAATTAATTACAGTGATGCATCATGTCACTCATCTAATCTTGATGTCACAAGGCATTTTACTTGTTATTTTCTGCTTTGCACAAGGCACTTTTATTGAAACTGTTGAGAATACTGTGTATGATTTTGCTACTAAAAACCTTTGAAATATCGCTCCTGCCAGAGTAAAGGGGGAAACGAATCTTAAATGTTTCAACATTTGTAATATTGGTGCATTTTTGTTTAAGCAAAGCAAATTGTTTGGGGAATCACCTTTTGTAAGCAATTGCTGACACACTAGTATTCAGTTGTCAGTGGTGAGTAATACCATGCCAACCAGAAAAGGCTGGGGACTGCCACCTTGGGTTTAGCGGTCTAGTGTTTTTATGAAGGGAGGTGTTAGAGTTAGCATCCTTGAGGTGGTCTTCTCCAGGACATTTTGGCTTTTGCCTCCACGTTTTTCTGATTCTTTTTGTTTACCTTAGAACTCTGAGCACTTTACCACTGATAACTCTTGGTGACCTGCCTGAGCTTGCTGAATGGCATGTGGAAGGAGGACTCACCAAGGAGGAGTTCTGTAGGGCAGAAAGTGAGTGTTCAACCCTTGTGGGCATAAGGCAACAGGCTGAAGCCCAAGCAGCAGGCGATGCCTGTGGTAGTCACCACATTTACTGGGAGGACAACCTCCCATACATGAGCCAAAGGCTCCTGAGCATGGGACATAAAGGGCCCTGGGAGCTCTCCCAATGCTACAGGGCCTTCCTACTTGAGCTGGCTCATTAGATTCCCCTGGCAGGACACCTAGACCAAGACAAGGCCTTTGCAAGGCTTGTTCCCAACTTCTATTGGCCTAGACACAAGAATTCCTCAGATGCTTTCTGTAGGACTTGGGTGACCTCTCAGGCTGGTGGGAAGACAGGGCAGAAGCCTAAAGCCCCTCTTAATCCCTAGCCTGTCATTAGCATCCCCTTCGAGAGGGTGGGCATAGTCGTTGTAGGGCCTATGGATCCCCAGACTGCATCAGACAACAGGTCAATCCTGGTTCTGGTGGATCATGCCACTAGGTACCCACAGACAATCCCTCAGAGGACTATTACTGCACCCACTGTGGCAAAGGCCCTGATGGGGATTTTCACCCAAGTGGGTTTCCCAAAGGAATTGGTGTCTGACAGGGGCACAAACTTCATGTCTGCTTATATGCAAAGAATGTGGAAGGAGTGGGAGGTAATGTGCAGGTTCTCCACCCCTTACCATCCACAAGCCAATGGGCTTGTTGAGAGGTTCTCCAAGGAGCTTATTGTTCAAACAGATGCCTCAGAGCATGGCAGAGGGGCAGTACTATCCCAATTTAATGAGAAGGGCCTAGGCTAACCTGTAGACTTCATCTCCAGGAGGTTACTCCCCTGGGAACAGACTTGGAGTGCTATTGAGAGAGAAGAGTTTGCTGTGGTCTGGGCACTGAAGAAGTTGAGGCCATATTTGTTTGGCACTCACTTCTGGATTCAGACAAAATACAGACCCCTTAGGTGGCTCATGCAAATGAGGGGTGAGACTCCAAAACTGTTGAGGTGACCCATTTCGCTACAGAAACTGGACTTAAGGGTGAAACACAGATGTGGGGCAGACCGCGTCAATGCTGATGGTCTATCTAGGGTTTTCAGCCTTAGTGATGAGAACTCCTTAGAGGTTATGTAGATCTCCCCACTTTCAGCTGGTGGGGACACATGTTAGACCTGGCATTCTTAGAGTGGTCTTCCCCAACAAAAATGATATTGTAAAATCAAGGAGATGTCTGTCTCCAGTAACGTACAACAACAGGCTCCCCACCAAACCACCACTTAGCTTCAAATTTGAGCCAGACAGCACTGAGTACACAATCCCAGTAACATTGCATTTTCACAAATCAAGTAAAATCAATGCACCGCTCTCACCAACACTCCACAGAGTTGGGTAGGCCATTTTCCCTTTTGTCTCAACGTTTTGCTGATTCTATTTGTAGGACTCTGACCACCGCTAACCAGTGCTAAAATGCATGTGCTTCTCCCCTAAACATGATGACATTGGTGTATACCTGATTGTAATATTTGTTGTACTGGTAAGTCCCTTGTAAAGTAGTATACCATATACCCAGTGCCAGTACTTCAAATGCTACTAGTGGGATGCAGCACTGATTGTTCCAACTACAGAAGTAGCCTTTCAAACCTGTCTTAGACCTGCCACTGCAGTGCCTGCATGGGCAGTTTACTGCCTCTTCCACCTGGCATTTTAAACTTTTTGCCAAGCCTTAAACGTCCCTTTTGCTACACGTAATTCACCCCTAAGGTAGGCCCTAAGTAGGTTAGGGGTACTAAGGGCAGGGCGCTATGTAAATAAAAGGTAGGCCACGTACCTTTACCTTGTGCATGTCTTAGTAGTGACAAACAGCCAGTTTTGTTTTTCACCACTGTGAGGCATACCCCTCTCATAGCCCAGCATTGGGAATCCCTTAATACACTTTTAAGCTGTAATTCCTGATCAGAGAGGAGAAGCTTTTTCATGTTTCACATCTTTGGACTGGTAATGATAAATCCTCCTTACTTGTGACATTGGATTTAACATTTCTGTTTTGGAAATGCCACAGAAGTTGGACATTGCTCTGTACTTACTGCTCTTTGTGCCTTGCAGCCTGTCTCCAATATATGTCTGGGTTGGCTAACAGCTAAACTTTGTGCATTCCCTCTAGACAGCCACAAACACAGGAAGGTGAGGCTCATCTGCATTCTGAGCACTCATCTGCATTCATCTGCACTCTGATGGGTCTTCCTAAGCAGGGAGGAATGGGAAGGGTTGACAGTTAAACTTCAATAGATAGTGTCCTGTCCACACACAAAGCACTGATTTACTCCTTACAGATAACCTGCCAGAGAAGACTGGGTTGAAAGACATCCTTGTGCACTTCAGGGAGCTGCTTTAAAGTCATCCTTTACATCAAAGGCCATTTTGGGAATAAGTACTAGGTCTCTGACCCCCTAAAATCAGACAGTTCTGAATCTTGAACTGAACCTCTGTCGGAAGGACTGCTGTGCTGCTTAAAGGACTCAGCTGGACTGCTTCTGTGGAAGGGCTGCTTTTCAGCTACTTGCCCTGTTGCCTTCTGCTACCTGACTCTGCTGAAGGAGAGCTTGACTCTGCCTTCCCTCCAAGTAATATCCAAGGGCTTACTGGCTTGCCTCCTGTTTTCTGAAGACTCAGGGATACAAAAGACTTCATTCTGCTAGGGCTTCTGGACTCTGCCTTCGATGAATCCTACCCTTGCCAGCGGTGCCCTCTCCTGGGCCTCAGAAGTGGGCTCTGCAGCTGTTCTCTACAAAACCAATGCATCGTCACCACTGCGCCGATTGGAGCTGATGCAACACCCTTTGGTGCCATTGCAGAGTCTGTTTGATGACAGTGGTTCTATAGCCTGCACGACCCGACGACGATGCAGTGACCCGACAGTGTGCAAAAGATCTAAGCATTTTGCCCTCAGCGTCAACGCTTTGCTCCATCCAAGGTACCTTCTCAGCGGGCCCTGTGTAGGTCCTGTAGCTAACCTTCCCTCCATTGCAGTAGGCCTGAACTTTGGGTATGTACCATTCCTTAGCGACTTCAAGTAACCTTTTGACCACTAGTGGCTTCTATTTTTGCATTTTATCTTTAAAAAGTCATAACTCGACTTCTAATGATTTGAATTTTGTCATTTTGGTCTTATTTTGCTCAGATAAATATTGTCTATTTTTCAAGAACTTATGTGGGGTCTTTTTGTGGTGTATTTATTGTGTTACTGTGTGTGTGTGTGTTGCACAAATACTTTACACATTGCCTCTTTGGATAAGCATGACTGCTCTGTGCCAAGCTACCAGGGGTTGAGCACAGGTTATCTTTTAGTGTGTATCTAGCTTCACTGAGTACAGTGGTGGTTCCTCCCTGGCCTGGGTGCATACCTCAGCCAACCTGGAATCCCATTCTAACATTTGGCTTATAATTGAGGGCACTGTGTGGCTGTGGGCACGTCACTGCCATGTCAAAAGGCAAGTCTGTCTGTGCCTGTCCATTGCTGGATGACACCAGACACCAGATTGCCTGCCGGTTTCAGTCCAGATAATAAGGTAATGCTTTTTACTCGTAGGACACTCTTTAGTCACTAAATAAGCCCTCAGCACATGAATTGGGAGTCAGACCCTGCATGGTGGGTACACCTGGGCAAACCGAAGAGCCATTTTCATGTCGCACCTGCAAATGGGCAGGTTGGCTGAATAAGGAAACTCCCATTAGTTCATCTAGTTTAACTAGCTATCAAATACAATGCACCTTAAAAATGCCTGTATTTTAATGCTTGATCACTACCTAAACATTGTATAGAGATATGGGATATTCTCATGGATTCCACCCCAGACCCAGTCTTTATTACAGAGACATAGCTCAGCGAGCATTTCCCACCACATATTGTGATAGCATTGCCCTTAGGTTACAAGATACTGAAATGCAATAGAATAGGGCGTCAGAGAGGAGGCACGTCATTATTTTTAAGGACACATATATATGTTCCATTGAACTTATTTCACCCGAATGCAAATTGTTAGCCTTTCAACTGTCTTTCAAAGAGCACAGACTGCTGGGAGGTACTATTCTCTACAGAACCCTTGGATACAACTCTCAGTGGGCTGCCAATCTTCTTTCATGGCTTTCCCCACTAACTTTAAAGCATGAGCACTACATAGTGATATGAGACTTTCATTTACATTTTGAAAATCTGAAAGACCCTCCCTATAAACAGTTAGAAAGTGACATGCAAATCTTACAGCTTAATCAAAAAATTACTGGCCCCACACATGTAGCCGTCCATACACTAAACTGCTAGACTTACTGTTCTCTAATTTTGACACCATTAAAAATCCCTCACCTTCTCCTAGGTATCCCTTTATTTGTGGAGAAGGTGGGGGAAGCTAAAAATAAGGTAAGGGGTAATGTGGACTTTTATGGTCCTATGACCCTATATTTTTGACTAAAGGTGAGGGATTTTTAAACTCTAGTTAAGCGCTCTGGTCACCCTCTATTCATAAGTGCTCCCTGAAATACGGTCGAGCCCACCCTGACCTTTAGGAGTCAGGGTGAACCCAATGATGAAGCATGACACTAGAGTTTGTGAGGGTTATATATATAAAAGGAATTTTTTCCTTCCCCGCACTAGTCATGCGGAATTAGCATATCCACACGAGGTGACCTACTCCTCCAGTCCATGTCTCGTGTACTATACACCACAATCCCCATAACCTTTGGCGGCATACTGTATTGTTAAATTGAGTTTACAAGGGAGGACGTATCCCCCCATCATCTTCGTATCTAAAGAGGCCTCTCAACCCTTCAGGTCCCACAGGTTGCTCCTGTGTGAACCTTGTTTGTTTACCATGTACCCAAGCTGTTCCATTAACTTGCCCCTTGCACCCTCAATATGGGTCTCTTGTAGACATACAATGTCATCGCGAAATACTTTCAAATCTATTGCTACTTTCTGCCTTTTAGTAGGGTCATTTAGGCCACATATACTCAGTGATACAATTCGAATACTCATCATCTATAACAGTATGGATTTTTTAAAGCAGTTTGAACTACGTTAGTTTTGTCTGCAGACCTGGCATCCAATTGCATCAACCGTTCCCCCTCCCTTCCTGCCGATTTCCCAGAGTTCCTCATGTACCATGATTTTCCTTTTCTCCCTTCCTGTACCCAAACCACCCCCTCCACCCTACTTACACCAGCCCCTCAAACTCCCTATCCTCCCCTCTGCCTCGTCCCTCCTCCCACCTTGCAACAATCCCCCCCACAAACAAGCAAATAGGTCAGAGCTGACCCTAGTGATGCAGGCCACTCAAACAGACTTCCTTCTCCTCCAAAGCACCAAGGACCAACTGAGCTATCTGTGGTTCTACACCCAATCTCATCACAGCATTTCTTCAACCATGTAACAAAAATGTAACTATTTGTTGAGACTTAGCCCTTTTTTTTACTTCTCCCCATACAATCTCACGAGATTCTCACGGCCCTGTAAAAAACACCTTGTGGCAGGCTCAGCAATTTTCCATGCGAGTCTCATGAGACTTTCGCTGGATCGCAACACAATTCTATGGAAATTCTAGTATATGGGAAGCACTAGCCTCTCCACTGAGAACCCTCTGTTGGATAATGGGTGTGAATACTGGAGTAAGATGAGGGACTACCCTCTGCCTTCAGAACTCTCTCTCAAATAACAACTATGCATAGTAGGGTGTGTGCAGAGACTCGCTTCTCTGCTGAGACACCTCTCTTCCGTAATGGGTGTACATAGTAGGGTGTGTTGTGTGACTGGCATCTCCATTCCAACCTCTCTCTCAGATAAAGGATGTGCATAGTAGTCAGTGGGGATAGTAAGGTGTGGGGAGAGATTGGCATTTCCTGTGAGACCTCTCTCTCAGATGATGGGTGTGCGTAGTAGTGTGTGAAGAGGGGCTGGCCTCTCGATTCAGACCTCACTTTCAGATGAGTTGTGTGTGGATGGACTGGCCTCTACTTTGGAACTTCTCTCTCAGATGACAGGTGTGCCTAGAAGGGTGTAGGGAGAGACTGGCCTCTCTACTCAGACCTCGCTCCTAGATGATGGATGTGCATAGTAAGGTATGTGGAGTGACTTGCCTTTCCTTTCAGACCCCTCTCTCAAATGACGGGTGTGTGTAGTAGAGTGTAAGGAGGAAATTCCTTCTCCTTGCAGACCCCTCTCTCAGGAGACAGGTGTAAGTAGTAGGATGGGAAGATGGACTGGCCTGTCTGCTTAGACCTCTCTCATGAATGATGGGTGTATATAGCAGGTAGCCCTGGGCGGAGTTCGCATAGCTGTGCTACGTGGAACTCCGCGAAGTTGTAAAAAAACACTGCCGCGTTATGCAGAGTTACGGGATCAGGCAGAGTTCCCTTGTTCCACCCATTCGTGTAACATTTACACTGTACGTCAATGCAAAATGCATTCTCTGGTGAAAATCTCACATGAACTGCACCACGCGGTGTGCGTGGGCGCGGACATCTTGTTTCTCACTCTGTTTATGGTGCTGTGGCCTAATTTTCGATCCTTTTTCAATGTATTTAATCTTTGCCTTCTAAAATGTTTTTTCGCCTCATTTGTATTTATTATCTTTCCTTTTGTCTTTCTGACTGTGTATTTTACGTTTTTCTAACTTTTACCTTCCTTAGTTCTTGTTCCTGTTTCTTTTTTTCCTCTCTTCTTTTCGGAATGAGGTGCCAGGAAGAAGTGCTGCCCCATGCTTTGTTTTCAGAGGTGGAGGTAGCAGCGCTGGTCTTTTATGTGCAGCGCCAACTCCTCTCCACCCTGGCAGCAGGTGGCAGGCCTGGGCCTGTGTACGGACTAATGGATCACCGGCAGCTTTGGGCAAGGGTGCGCCGGGCAGTGTACTGCCACTCTCGGGTCTGCCGCACCCTGCAGCAGCTAATGCACCAGGGGTCCGATGTCCTGGACTGAGACCAGGACCTGCTGGACCTGCTAGGAGTGGCGGTCGCAGGGCTCAGTGAGTAATTATTAATATTATTATTACTGGTGTTCTCTATGCTATTGCTAATATATTTTTTCCCAAATAGCAAGAATGCTGCTCACATGCAAGGTAAGTTAAGTTTACAAATAGTATGTGATTGTTATTCTAGACAGGTGCTCGGCGCTACCTAATTGTACTTGTTGGCGCTCGCTTGGGCTGACTATGTAAGAAGTATAGAGAGACTCCTTTATCCTGTCACTAAGGTACTAGTGGTAGTTATTATTAGTAATTTAGTGGCACGCGTCCTCTCACTTCAGTTTTACTTCTTAGAGCCATTTTGTAGCTCGTACAGTGGCAAGCAACCAATTTGTTGTCTATATATATGTATCAAGGCCGTTGATCGGCCGAAACGCGTCATGGCAGCATGGTGTATACTAATTAAACACTAAAACAGCACAAGAATCGGGTCTACTCTCGTCTTTTCTACAAACGGATCGTCGGACGAGTTTCTTGAATATATATATATATATATATATATATATATATATATATATATATATATATATATATATATATATATATATATATATATATATACGTCCATATATGCATTTGAAGAAAAATGCAGTCTTAGTGAATTGGCCTATTAAAGGGGGTTGAGAGACTGCGAATGAGATGAGAAGAAGCAAACATCATTCGTTTTATTAGTAATTCCAAAATGTAGTTTACTTGATTTGGAATAGGGCTAGGTAGGTTTAGGAAATTTGGAATAGGATAGGGCGGTCCGCGATACTACTAGTCGATCTGATTTAGAAAAGTTCAATGTTATTGCGATTGCCTTTTCCTGCCAAAAATATTTTTGGAGAGATTATTTATTTACCACCAATCTGTTTTTGTCTTTATGTCTTAAATCAGCATCCCAGGGCAAGAAGAGGGTTGAGGCAGGTGAAGGAGCTGGACCTCCTCCCAATCCCAAAGTTACTCAGCCAATGGCTCTGTTGGCCCCAGTAAGTCCTCTTGTTGTTAACATTAATATTTATTTACCTAACTTTTACTACTCCTTATTATGAATTATTTCTACTTGTTTCCTAATTTTTTTCCAAATCCTCTTCGATCTATCTGTTTCTAAATTATTGTTATGTCTGCATTGTCATATTTATCTATTTATTTTCTGTATTTCAAGTTTTGGTACTTTACTTTAAACTGTCTCTGTACTAGTCTGCCTGCAGCTACCTTTCTTCTGCTTTGTCAGTCAGCCTTCCCTTGCCCCTTATATATTTTGTGGACTGCCTAGTGGTGGTACTGTAAAGACTCAGAGAAACTATTGATCACGTACTATTACTCTGCCGTGAAGATTGGATGACCCTAATCTACGCATGTTTGTTGAGATGAGAAGGCTTTCTCATGCTCAATCAGTAAAATGAGAGATTTGCCATGGTCACGTTGTACACCCCAAAGTTGTGTCTCTTAGCATAGGCCTAGTATTATTAGCAGCAGTTGGTGAATTGATGACCGTGCACCATGGCTGCAAGGAAGTATGAAAAGGACAGCCCCATTGTATTTGCCAGCCAAGACCACATGTCCAGTTGCCCACTCTTATATTTCTTTTCAAAAACTCAGATTCATCAATAGCTCTAGCCACTCCAGTCCTTTACAGGTTGTCTTGAGAGTCTTTTCAAAAATTACCACCAACAAAATGCCCAACCTGATATTTTTGATAGAAGATAGCATAACCAAATTGTAGTGATGTGTGTGGTTGTATTTTGCTACAAAAGAAAAATAATATAGGGGGAGCTGTATCTAGCGTCTAAAAAATATGTAATGTTTTTCTAGCTGAACTGACCTCCAGTGCCAGGTCCAGCAGTGACAGCGCCAGCCAGACTGCAGATGTAGCAGTGGTAGGGGTGAGCATGCGGCAGTGGGGGGCAATGGTAAGTCATATTGCTTGCTTATTGACAATTAATTATATACTCATTGCAAGGGTGTACTGTTGACTTGTGAACAGTTGAACACACCCCTCTTTAGCATATACAGCTTGATTTGAATGATGGTGGCCTCTTCTATCTGCAAATCAGCAGACAATGTTTCATAAAACCCTTTAACTATGATAGGTTGATGGAAAAGGGAAAGAAGGATGGATGGAAATGTAATATGATTGGAAGAGAAGGATGCGTGGGTGAAAGAATCCATTTAGGTGGCTGATAGGATGCATGGGTGGGTGAAGGATGGATGAAGGGAACACAGGTGAAAGAAAGGATGCCTGCCTGGATGGGTGAAAGTGTATGGGTGAAAGGATGCCTGCCTGGGTGGGTGGGTGAAAGGAATCCTTGCGTGGGTTTGATGGGTGAAAGAAGGATACATGGGTGGGTAAATATATGTTGGTGAAAGGTTCGTTGAGACTGAGAGCCATGTTTGGATGGATATATATATATGGATGGATGAATGATTTTCAATGGTGAAGAGTAGACTGGATTGAGAGAATGTAAAACTTAAACAGTGAGTAGCAAAGCCAAGGGTGAAGAATAATAATACTGGAAGAACAATGCAATGATGAATGGAAAAATCCTTGGAATGAAGAAGAAACAAGGGACTAGGGTGTTCCTCTGGAGTGGCGTTCTTCTCGCCTTTACTTTTTTGTAATGGTTTCACAAAGGTTTTTTATTTAAAGGGGTGGGAGGGTGTATTTCAGACTACTCCCTTGACTCACAGTAAATTTCAAGTGCAACATATATATATTATGTATATTTCTACCTAGCCACCCATCAATCACCGTGACCACCCTCCATCATTACACATGGCATTTCGCCAGTGACACCTAGTGACCTACCGGCTGCATGGTTACATCAGCAGCACTGCATTGTTGGCTGTGCAATGTGCGTCTGCCTCAGTTAATGTGTAGGCCCATTTACAAATTTCATGGCAATGCAAAAAATTGTTGTGCTTCTTCCCTTCACTCCCAGTGCCCACTCAGTCACTTCATAGTACAAACTCCTTTCCTAAGTTCGTTCTGTCCCAGACTTCCGTAAAATTTGAAAAAAACATCCTTTGCATGCACCACATTCCTCTGGCCAAGTGATATATTTTATTATGGATTACATCTGTTCAAATTTTACCCTTTCACAATTGCCGAACAAAGACTCACAACTAGCAAAAGCTTAGGCACTTGCTGATGATCAGTGAAATGTCTACCTACCCAGCCTAATCCCTCTAACTTACCAGCAGTAGAGTAAGTAAATACTGCCAAGCAAATCTACTTTGTTGGAAAAAAGTAATGTCAAAGTGTGGTGATGGAGGGTGAGGCCAGGGAGTAAAGTGGGACTAAGAGTACGTGCTTTTGCATTTTGTGGATGGGATAGTCTGTGACGAACATGCCAAATACAATATCCTGTTCCTTAATAATTTCCCTGTACTGTAGTGCATTGCTTTGCCCACCATCTTCTTGTTATGGGCAGACAGGAGGATGTCTGTCTGCATGATTGTTGTTATAGTACCTCACGTGACGTATATCATTCATAGTAACTATTCATCTGCCTTGTAGTCATGTTGAAATTGAAAGGCATTTAACAGAGCATGGCCATGGGGAATAAGATAATTGTCTAGTACAGCTGCCCCCACCTGCAGACAGTAGGAAAGTAACGCGAGTATGCCTAGGGCACCAGCTGAGTTAGAATGCCTCCATTAATTTAGCTCAACAAGAGAGAGAAGAATGCTTGTGTACTCCATATAGTGCATAATGCCTGAAACTCTATTCACATCAAAATCGAATGGCCCGAGGATAGTATGCCAGCAAATGTACTGCTACAGTGTCACTATATAATTTGATGTGTTTTGCTAATAGCATTGTTTACAATTTGTCTTTTTTCTTTCTTGGTATAGCTACTACTGCTGATCCGACTCATCCTAACAGGCAGAAGATACCAGCCCAGACCCGTCAGAGGAAACTGAAGGCCATCAGGGACGAATATCAGCGACTGGTGGTCCTGGAGGAGAAGGAGGCAGCAGCAGCAGCTGCAGATGCTCCAGGCCCCAGGCAGGTCCCAGTGCCTCCAGTATACCATTGCCACTGTCTGATGGCAGCCGCCTGCCGTCATTCCACCACTGCTGATCTCCCCTATTTTTGTGCCTTTCGGTGCTGCACAATGCAAAGGCTGGCCTGCATGTAAGCCAGGCAGGAGGAATGGATAGAGAGATTACAGAGGCGAATGAACAATATTAAGAAGCTCCTAGCCCGCCGTTAGAACTTAGTGCCCTCTTTTGCCCCTTTTTTAATCCTTTTTTTGGTGGGTGAGACTTGTTGTGGGGAGAGGGGGGAATGTGGGAGTTGGGGCATTTTTTTGATTTATTTCTTTATGGACTTTGGACAATTTTGTTTTTGGACTTTACTTTGTTGGACACTACATTTACTTGGGAAATTGATTGGGGACAGGTAGAGGGGTGGGCCATTTGTTGGTTTAGTTAGTTTATATTGTTAGGGGAATAACATTTTTATAGTTTTACATTATGATTTAAATCTTTTTTGGGGTGTTACTGTTTTACTTCACACTCCTGCCTTTGCAGCAGCAAGTTTTTACAATCTGCTGATAGTGTAACAAAAAAATGGTATGCAGTACCCTCCCTTGTCCTACTTCTCTTTCCTCCTAGTCTCTGTCTGCAACTTCAGCCCCTAAAGACTTGGGGGGTAAATTTCCATTGTATATAGATTGCAGTTTAACAATTAATCAATCACAGTTCTATTACCTGATTGGATGAAGCGAGGGCTGCATGGTTTTCTAAAGTGCCATGGTGGTGGTAGTAGTAGCATGCTAGCGCACTAACAGTGAAGGTATCAGAAGCAAGATCCCCCTCCCTCCTAAGCAGACTCAAACTGAAGGAAAAGGACTATTCATTGCAGGTAACTAACTAAATTGAAATAAAAAATGAGTTAATGCCGTTATTATATGCAAGCTTTAAATAAAAATTGAGACAGTCACCAGATTAGACTATTACACAAGAAGAGAGACAATAGAGAAAATATGATGAGCAATGCTGAATTGAATTAATCAGAACAATGGTGAACTAGTAAAAGGCACAAAATGAAGTCAAATAGAACTACTAACTTGAAGTGGACAAGGGTAAGCTTTGATGCAATACAGTGATTGTATGATGATGCTGGCAATGATTTTCCTCTGAAAATATCGAACACTGTTTTTATGTGTTGGTGGGTAAATAATAAATATGGCCAGTGTGGGCTATACTTAAAGCTGAAGATTCTCATCCTGCACTGAGTTGGTGTTGCTTTCCCAATGTCCGCCCTAATGATCAGTTAACGGTGTAATTTTTTAAGTCACACTTCAATATGAATGGATTGGGATTTATGGAAAGGTTTGACAAAAACAAAGACAACATTCATCTGGTCAATGAGCAGCCAACCATCATAAGTCTGTTATAGGGAGAAAAAGAAAACTAAGGAATGAGTACTGGCAACTTAAATGCAATGCAAACCAAACAGTCCGTCTGCACCTAGAGAGACCCAAGCTAAATGTTCTGTTACCTAGCTTTGAAAGATAGCAAATATATGAAATTATGTAGGAGTCAAGCAAACAACACACACAGTTCTAAGGAATATTAAAAGAAAAAATGAAACTGTATAGCCAAATTGGGAGTTGCATTGGCATTCTTCGTGGACTGTCCATCAATCTTGGGTGCCTGGCTGATGCAGTCTGGTAAGGTAAGCATGAGTGTTATGCTGCTTTTCCAGTTTGGCACAGGATAAGAGAAGGCCTGCAGATTGTAAAACTAAAATGATATTGTAAAATCAAGGAGATGTCTGTCTCCAGTAACGTACAACAACAGGCTCCCCACCAAACCACCACTTAGCTTCAAATTTGAGCCAGACAGCACTGAGTACACAATCCCAGTAACATTGCATTTTCACAAATCAAGTAAAATCAATGCACCGCTCTCACCAACACTCCACAGAGTTGGGTAGGCCACTTTAAAGTCATCACCAAATCGGATGGTTTCAGTGAAGTTGAAAACTTCCTTCTTCTGGTTGCACTTCTCGAAGTACCTAGTCACGCACACGCCCGGGGTCATTCCATCATCCCTAATCCTCCTGACTCCGAGTAAGGTGTCTAACTCCATACAAACTGTGTCCTGACTCAAATGGAATAGATCGACCTGTAGTACAATCTTTTTGTTGCACAACACGAAAAACATTGAGCCATTTTTTTGTGTAGACTAGATTTGTGTTTGCGTTATCTATTCTGAAGGAGCTGGCCAGGTCTGACTCTAAGAGGAGTATAAGGCAGAAAACAATTAAGCAAAGCAGTGTGGAGTGGACCCGGTGAAAAAATATTGCTATCTCTCAAAGGGGAAGGACAAAAACATCCCCTTCATGGGACAAATGATCAGCAGTCGTTAGGCCACCAACATTGTAAATCATCACAAACACATTTAAACGTAATAGTTCAGATCAACAAACACCCAGTGTCACTGGCTGCCACCACATGAATCATGTCAACACACTCAAAAACAACAATCACTCAGCGTACAATGCATGAAATTTACTGGTTCTTCTAATTCAGGCACGGTGTGAACTTGGTACATTGCAGATCTATTATCCATGAAGCAGACATTGCCCAGTCTAAACCAAATAATGTGGGGCTGTCCTGCTAGGGTAATAGTAAACTAGGAAAGGATAGATAGTCAAGGCCCAGGGTTGGAGTCAGGCTCGCATTTGTTTGTATCTCTCTCTATCCAATGTCCTTGAGGGAAATGGGTGAAGTTGGGGGCTTCCTAACTGCAGTAACTGCACACTGTTCCAACCCCAATCCAGCAATAAAATGTGTCTAAGAGTAATACGGTGGAGATGAATTAATCAAAAAGACACAAACAGATAACAGTAAATAATGTTCCCCTAGCTATACCTTTTTTTGTGAGCGTTTAAGAAAGAAAGCAGATCAGTGATAGAGACTGAGAGAGAAAGTTCTATGGTTGTTGGCCAAGGCCTAGTAGTCAGGGAAGTAGAGCTCGCCCTCAAACTCTGGTGGTTTGTCTAGAAGTAGGTCGTCTAACACACTACTTCCATGACCTGAGTCGCCCTCATCTTCCTCCTATCATACTTAAGGTATGGAGTAATCCGGTGGTACAAAATGCTGATTCATTTTAATCATGGTTAATCTCTCCACATTTTGGGGCGAGAGACTGGTCCTTCTCACTGTCACAATGGCACCAGCAGCACTGAAAACACGCTCAGCGGAGACAATGGCTCCGGGCAAGCCAGATATTTTATTGCCAGCCTGCTGAGCACTGGTCATTAGCACCTCCTCCCATACCAACAGACCAATGGGTTTTGATCAAGTTAGACCTCCGTTGGGTCATCCAGATATGCCTGGACCATCCGCTCAATGGCCATTGGAGCTCCACCTTGCTCAACCTCTTTTGCCTTCGCCTCTGCACTGGACTTAAGCCCTGCAAGTAGAAACCTTTCAGTTGCAGATTTTTGGGCTGCTGCTCCTGTTCTTGTTGTTGGTTTTGGCTGCTGTGAGCCAACAGCACTGCCCTGTGGCTCTGAACATGAAGGCTGCCCCATAGGACTTGTGCCGTGGAGGAGTGAGCCTCTAATTCCCTGATGTTCTTTTTCTAGCTCACTGGCTTGCTCAGCTATCCATGTTTTGTATTATCCAACATCCCAACTGAAAAAGGAATGAAAGTAGATTGGAATGGTTTGTACCGTGGATCAAGAGTTGTGGCACAGATGTAATGTCTGGATGATACAATGTCTCTTTGCACCCCTGTATTAACAGATAAGCTCTCCACCTACTCATACGCATCTTTTTTTCCCTCCACACCTGTGTACATTACAGGCATCTCCTTTGGCTGTTTCTGTAGCATGTGTAACAGTGGGATAGCTTGGCCCTTGGGAATGTCTTCCTTGCTGACTACCTGTGCGAACACTTCAAAAGGAAGCAGCATCTTTGTCAGGCATTTTACTAGGCCCCATGGGTCCATTTCAATGATCATGCCTTTCACAGTTGTATCCCCTCGTTGCACGACATATATAATTATTGATTGGTCTGTACTGTTCAAACAGGCATTCAAGCATGTAATAAATCGAGTTCCAATGTGTTGGCACATCCTGTATGAGTGCTTTAACTGGCATTCTATCATCATACTGAATGGCCCTCAGCTGTTTCTGGGTTTTAAATGAATGGCTGAAATGAGTGCAGATTCTTCTGTAGGTGGACAGTAAGTTGCTTATTTGGTCTTCTTTTTTGAGAAAGTCCTGTACAATGATGTTGATGCAGTGCCCCAAACACAGGTCCCTGAAATAGCTACCATTGGCCTTGGCCTTAACTATATTACTGCCATTGTCAGTGGCAACAAATCCAATTTTAAGCCCTCTTGGTTGCAGACATTCAAAGACCTTGTTGTTAAAGTCTTCCAAAATATTTGCAGCAGTATGATTTCTCCATGGCAAACATGGCTACTGTCGCATGCTTCCGAGCAGCATTAAAAATCTCAGCAGTGTCCACACCTGCAGATATCTTTTCTCTAGCCCCCACAAAAGTGATCCAGTGTGCAGTGATGTATATGTAATCAGTGGCTTGGCAACTGGTCCACATGTCTGTCGTCAGGTGGATAGCACTCTGCTGCAAAGCTTGTCCAAGCAATTCCAGCACATCGTGATGTAGGGCTGGAACAGCAACTCTGGCAAAATAGGACTGGCTGGGAACCTTCCATTTTGGGCAAATGGCTGCCAAAAATTCGGGAAAACCCACCCCTTCCACAAATGAAAAAGGGAGGAGGTCCAGCGCTCACATTTTAGCCAGATTTGCATTGTACAAACGTGCCATTGTGTGGTTGCATTCATACTGCTTCTCCGGCCTAAAAATGGCAGGAATAGTAGCCTGGATTTTTTTCTTTTCTGGTGCCACTGATGCAGGTGACTTCTTGAGAGCAGACAGTGGGATGCTCAATGTGTCTTTTAGTGGGGCAGTCACTGTACTCTCTTGCCTTGGTGTCTCAACCAGAGTCTTGTGCTATTGCAATATTGCTGATGTGGGTGATACTATTTCACTGCTGTTGAGAAAGCTGCTTTGCGTGATGAAAATGTCTTCTTCTTCTTCACCTTCCACCGTGATTGGAGCAGATTCCGTGCTCAGCCTTTCACCCCCTTCACCACCTTCACCAACAACACTGGCAATTTTGTGGCTGCTAAGGTGCACCTCCCAACAGATCGCATGGTGCTTTCTCAAATGGGTTGTTCGGCCCTTGGTACCATAGCTTGTACCAAGCTTACCTTGACTAACACTTGCTCCACAAAGGGAACATATGGCAATGTTCATCTCCTTCTTGCTAACCACAGAGAAGTCCTAAACTGGGGAGCTCAACTTTTTGATGCTGGTGCCACTGCCAATGTAGGATGAACTGGCGGTAGGTGGGCGTTTTGACGTTTGACTCTCTGCGGTACCTACTTTGACTGAGGTGGCTCTGGATGTAGCTCGTAGCCAGAACTTTACAAATATGGCAGCTGGAAGTGGTGGTAGTGGTGGTATCTGTGGTGCCACATCCCACTCAGCAAGTTGGGATGGGGTAATGTCAGTCTCCACTCGGGCTGGGCCAACATCCATGAATATAGGCGTGTCATCATTCTCCTCTTCTACATCTGCCTCCATAACTCTAAGGCTTTCTGGAACCTTCCTTTTCCCTAGCCTCATCTTGTGGCGTGTCTCACTCTCAGACTGATCGAAGTGGTGTCTAGATCATCAGAAGGGTGGCTTGGAGAAGAAGATGATGCACTAACCCTCCTTTTTCTAGCTGGAGATCTGGAAGACAATGGATCTTATGAAAGAGAGGCTTTCTCACTTTCTTAGCATGAAGCTCAATCTCCTGAAGTGCTCGTACTTCGGGAGGAACTACTATTGGTGGTTGCAGCTGTTGTTGTTGCTGTCCACTTCTCTGAGTTTCCCGCAACAGACGACATCCGCACCCTACTGGACAAAGGAGAAACAGTAGCCCTCATCCTCCTCGACCTATCAGCGGCATTCGACACAGTCTCCCACCGCACCATAATATGCAGACTCTACGACGCAGGAATCCAGGACAAGGCCCTCGACTGGATCTGCTCCTTCCTCTCCGGCAGGACGCAGCGGGTCAGACTCCCCCCTTTCCTCTCGGACCCCACACCTACCACCTGCGGAGTCCCCCAGGGCTCCTCCCTCAGCCCAACGCTCTTCAACGTCTACATGGCTCCACTTGCCCCCATCGTCAGAACCTACGGACTCAACATCGTGTCATACGCAGACGACACCCAGCTCATCCTCTCCCTATCCAACGAGCCCAACACCGCCAGACGCAACTTTCGAGAAGGCATGGAAGCCGTTGCCAAATGGATGAAAAACAGCTGCCTACAACTAAACACCAACAAAACAGAAGTACTCATCATGGGCCCAAACCCCGATGCCTGGAGCGACACCTGGTGGCCCCCCGCCCTCGGAAACCCGCCAACCCCCACAGACCACGCACGCAACCTGGGAATCATCCTGGACTCCGAGCTCAAAATGGACCGCCAGATCAACTCTGTCTCGTCTTCCTGCTTCCACACCCTCCGCCTCCTTCGTAACACCTTCAAATGGATCCCCCTTGAACACCGAAAGACAGTCACTCATGCCCTGGTCACCAGCAGACTCGACTACGGCAACGCACTCTACGCCAGAATAAACAAAAACCTCATCCGCAAGCTACAGAACATCCAGAACGCCGCCGCAAGACTGGTCCTCAACCTGCCAAAACACTGCCACATCTCCCAGCACCTGCGCACACTCCACTGGCTCCCCGTCGAGGCGAGAATCACCTTTAAGATGCTCACCCACGCACACAAGGCCCTCCATGGCACCGGACCAGCATACCTGAACAGCCAACTCAAATTCCACGCACCCCAAAGGACCCTAGGATCAGCCCAGCTCTCCTACGCCGTGGTCCCCCGCACCAGAAAGACCAGATCGGGAGGCCGCTCCTTCTCCTTACTCGCAGTCAAAGCATGGAACGCCCTTCCGCTCCACCTCAGACAGACAACATCGCTCCCCATCTTCGCATGAAACCTCAAAACCTGGCTCTTCGACAGACCCCCTCCTTGATGGAATGGAACCTGCACCCCCCCACCCCTAGCGCCTTGAGACCCTTACGGGTGAGTAGTCGCGCTTTAACAAACTCCTGATTGATTGATTGGGTACTACTTTGTGCTGGAGATAAGTCAATTTCAACATCACTGCTCGTCGGTGTTGCTGTGATTAGACTTGCTGCCTCTGTGACAGACATGGGCTTGGGCCTAGATTGGGGTGGGTCCACTGATGTGGGTGCTGCTCCCAGTTTTATCCCCAGAGGCCAGTGCGGCAGGCACAGTTTTTTTTCTTCAAAAAAGATCTGGGTTGACATACCAGTGGTGGTAAGCTCCTTCTTCTTCTCACTGGCCACTTTCTTGGAGGCACCTTTCTTTGGGGCCCTCTTAAAGCTGTCAGTTAGCATTGGCACTTAGCTTCACACAAGTTGAAGAGATGTCTTTGTGATGTGTGGGTCACGCGTTACTTCGTGCACAGGCCTTCTGTCTGGCAGTACTGTGGGTGAAGGTGTCTCTTGTGCACCTAAAAGAAAAGAAGCAAAACGAACATCAGTGAAGCGTGGCATTGTTGAAGTTCAATTAGTAGTTCAAACAAACAATATTATTTAGTGTGGTCACTGGTTACTCTTATTATAAATAATTTACAATACAGTGTATCCATTCGTAAAATGGAAAACCACACCAACATAAACTTTCATGGTGACCGACTGTATGCTCAGGAAGGATAAGAAAGAGCTATAACAACATACAGATGTAACTGTTTGCTTTATGTGCATCATGTCACGTGTAATGTGGCACTCAGGGAAGTGCAGCTGACAAATGACAATGGAATAATCCTTAGACAATGAATGCTGTTGTGCATCTATAGTCGGCATGGGGAGGATTCATCGGTGCCAAATGCATTGAAAATAGTTTTTAATTCTTTTTAAAATAATAATACATATTTTAAAAAGTAAAAAAAATAAAAAAGTGAAAAATAAAATTACCAAATTAAAAAATAAACAATTAAAACAACTAAAATTGAAAAAAATAATACTAAAATTATAAATAAGTGAAGTTATCCTCAAAGATATAATAATAATTTATTAAACTGCTATCTCATTGCGCAACCATCCATGCAAGCATATGGCAAAGCAAAGGGCCACACTGGCTGGATGCACAAAATGTCTGCTTGCACTGCCACATGGTCAGCAACAACAAAAACAAAACTGAGCAAGAAGGCATTGAAAACAAAGGGAAGACATGCAGGCTTATGGCAAAAGCATACTGTCTGGCTACACAAAATGGCCGGCAGACACATGGTCATTGGTCACACAACAATAACAATCAGCAAGCAAGAAGGCATGGCCACAATCAAAGAACACATGCAGGCCTATAGCAAAAGCACACTGACTGCCTACACAAACTGCCCGCCCTTCACATGGCAACAAGAAGCCGGAGGCCTGGAAAACAATGAACACATGCAGGCCTAGAGACAAAATGGCCCCTGCCCACATGGCATGGAGACCAAGGGAACATGGTGGACTATGGCAAACACACACAGGAGGCATAGTTAGATAGATAGAACACAGCAGTGATTAATTCAGCATTGGCAAAAACAAAAATTCAACCAACACAGCAGAAACAGTTGTTTTTCATGCACTCTTGGCTAGCACTCGGCCTATTGGCTGGAAGGCCCTTGGCAGACTAGGCCACACAGTTCATTAAAGAATACAGCAAATTTATTTAAAAACATGGAGAAAATGTACTAAACTGTGCAACATTTTTCCTTTACAAAAAAAGAAAAATCACCTGCAAAAGAAACAGCAACAACTAGCAAGAAGGCATGGCAACAAACAAAGAACATATGTAGGCTTATGGCAAAAGCACACTGACTGCCTCCAGCCACATGGTCAGAACAACAACCAGCAAAAAGGCATGGCCACAACAAAGAAGACATGCAAGCCTATGGCAAAAGCACACTGGCTGGCTACACAAAATGGCCTCCAGCCACATGGTCACAACTCACGAGCAGCAACAAGCAGGAGACCTGGAAAACAAAGAAGACATGCAGGTCTATGGCAGAGCATACTGGCTGCTATTGCCCACACAAAATGGCCACCGACCACATGGACAAACAGCAAGCAAGGAGGCATGGCCACAACAAAGAAGACATGCAGGCCTATGGCAAAAGCACACTGGCTGGCTACACAAAATTTCAGCCAGTCACATGGTCACAACAAGAAGCAGGAGGCCTGGAAAACACTGTTTGCAGGGGAAAAAAACATGAAATACCACAAAAACACACATTTTGCATTTCAATCCAAATCTATCCATGGCCTAAATGATGTTTCAAATTGAACAGACACCACAGAAACAGTTGCTTCATGCACCCATGACTAGCGCTGGGCCTACTGGCTGGAAGGCCCATTGGAAGTCTAGGCCACATGGTGAATTGAATCAATATTGCAAAGTTATTAAAAAAACATGGAGTAAATGTAGTGACCAGCATTTTTCCTTTATAAAAGAAGAAAAATGACTTACAAAGAAATAACTAGGCCCCTACTGAAACTGAAGGCCACCCACCACAATACATTTTAAAAATCTACTAAAAGTAAAATAAATCCAGGTGCATGGCCCCAATCAAACAAGCAACACCACTTTTTCAATTTACTTGTGAAATCTCAAATACAAAGTCCTTAAATCTAAGGGCAGACACGGAGAGTGATCCTTCCAGTTCCAAATCCAAATGAAAAGTGACCAGGAGATGGACAAAGCCCTGGGAGGAGTCTGCCGGACAGGAAGAGGAAGTTGGAGACTCTGGGGCAATTCTGGGGCAATTCCTTCCAGTTGGAAAGAAAGTTTTTAAAAAAAGCACTCCTAGCACCAAAAAAACAACGCCAAATGCCATTTGAGGGGGTTTTTTACTCCAAATTGTCATTTCAGGAAGATTTGGATGCTTCTCGAGGAGAGCATCTTTCCCAGATTGCAGCCGCTGTAGATTATGCTCGTTCAGGATCGCGTATGGCAAGAAAACATCCGCCATAAGTCGCTGGTGCGCCCGAATGAAATTTTGGCGATTGCAAAATCTCGCAGGAGCATGTGGGCAGCTGGCAAATCTTGTGGTGACTGAGAACGGCTCTAAAAATCTCAATGGGCAATCATGAACGCATGGCTATTTGCTCCTGTGCACATGAAAGGACATTTCGTGCATGCTAACTTAAAAAAACACACTCCGTTGCGGAGTACAGAGTTAATCAGAAACTGCCCATCCTCCGCAGAACCCGGAGTTGCAAAATTCCACAAACTCCAAGAGCAGAGCAGAGTTTTACACCCAGACTAGCAGGGTGTATGGAGGGACTGGGCTCTCCTTTCAGACCTCTCGCTCAGATGATGGGTGTGAGTAGTTGGGTGTGTAGAGAGACTGGCCTCTCTGCTGAGACCACTCTCTGTAATGATGGTTATGCATAGTAAGGTGTGGGGAGGTGCTAGCCTCTCCTTTCAGGCATCTATCTCAGATGATGGGTGTGCATAGTAGGGTGTGAGGAGAGACTAGCCTCTCCTTTCAGACCTCTATCTCAGATGATGGGTGTGCATAGTAGGGTGTGTTGATGAGTCTTAACTCTATTCACAACTCTTCACATGCCAATGAGCATACATAGTAGCCTATGATAAACACCATCCTCAGTAAGACTCCATCCTACAGTAACAAGTATGCACAGCAAAGAGTATTCAAACAGCACCTACTCATTCCCACTTTTCGCAATCCCTCAAGAGTCTTGCGAGATCGTAACATTTTTTAAAAATAAGAATGAACTATTGCTCATCACAGTACTTATCTCTTACACACTTCCTCTCGAAAATAAGAAGCCCAATATGTATTCCTACTAATAGAGTATATTGAGAACTCATCTACTCCTTTTTACTATTCACAATACTACGAGAGTCCTGCAAGATCGTAAAAATTGGTTAAACAAAACATACATTGATTATCTTCACAGTAATTATCCCTTAACTAGGGAGACAGCATGACTTTCTGATTCCCCCTTATATAGCTTTTTTACTTCATTTACACAACACCTCCAATTTTTCACAGTAAGTAGTAACAGCAGCCATTTTATCTCTAACATTCCCACAACCAGGCAATCAGAGCCCTCGCTCTCGCTGGACTAACTGGATCCACTCGCTCCTGTGAGAGCATGAAGGCTCATGGAAAAATGGGCCTCTCAACCAATCACAGATCTCCATTTTTTATTTTGCGCTCTCGCGGAAGGCTCACGTTAATGTTGCGAGACCTATGGGATAAAATATTCAAATAATTTTTCACCCTAATTTCTCAAAAACTACTCAACTGATTTAAACCACATTAAAAAAAAGCAAAATCTGCTGATCAAGATCTAGTTTCCTGCTGAATTTAGTGTAATTCAGTTCAGCAGTTTTTGCTGTAGCCCTGCCTGAATAAGTCTATAGAAAATGCATGGATATTTTACGTTTTCAGACTCGATCTCTAGCTGGTTTGATGCTCTACAGGGGTACAGTGATGGAGCCACCCGCTCTTGCATTGGACTGGTGTCGGGTGGGTTAGTGTTAACGGGAACCTCCTGCAGACTCCGCTGTGATGGGGAAAACGGACACATACCAATCCAAGCTGCCCTTCGAGCAGCACAAGCAGCTGCGGGGCTTTGAGACTACCAGGAGGGTCTGAATGATGGGCGCAAAGCGTAATTAGTGTAGGCATTTCTGAAGCAACATGGCACAGATGTTTGTTTCCTGCAGGAACTTCACCTGACTACACAGTTGGTTGTGCGCTTGCAAGCGGGATTGGTGGGTGAATGCACATTGCATGCTATTCGAGTTATGCCAGGGGATTCACCATTCTTATTAAAAAGGGTCTGTGCTGCTGGCACATGGAAGTGGTCAAATGCAACCAACAGGGTAGGTTTGTGTTGTTGGCTGGCACCGTGGAGGGACAACCACTTTGATTGGTATCGATTTATGGGCCCAATGTGGATGATCCCAAAGGTCAGGCGCTTGGTCGATGGGACTTCGATTGGTATCGATTTACGGACCCAAAGTGGATGATCTTGAATTCTTTGTTGAGGTCTGGCTCTTGGTTGATGGGTTGGTCCCCAGTGTGGTTATATGGGGTGGGGATTTCTATGTCATTTTACATCTGCAACAAGATAAATCAGATGACTCTCGTCACCCACACCCTCAGGCGGCTGCTCAACTTCAGTCTATCATAGTAGACAATGGGCTAGTGGACGCTTGGAGAAGTAGGCACAAGGACAGCCAGGAGGGCACATCTGTGACATCTGCATGCTCAACTTGGTTGCGCAAAGACTAGTGGCTAGTCTCAAAGGATGTAAACACATGGGTCACAGCCGCATCTCATTTGCCAAGAACTTTTTCGGATCACTCCCCAGTGTCTCTCTGGCTCTCTGTGCCTGAATGTCTGGGTAGAACTTTCACATGTCGATTACCTCTAGGAACCCTGTGAGAACAGGTATTTCAGGAAACTAACCGTGCAGCGATAATAGTATATTTTGAATGCAATGTGGGTACAGTGGATTCCCCTCTATGCTATCGGAGGCTTTAAAGCCGGTGATTCATTGGGAGTGTATAGCAAAACAAGCGGGAGTTCATAGGGTGATTAGAGGGGAATTAAAATGTCTAGAGGCAGACAGTCAAACACTAGAATGTAAATATTACGCGACACGTAGCAAGGGGACTCTGGGCAAACTATGGCACCAAATTGGTGAGTTTGAAGAGGATGCAATATGTGAGACAAACTACTTGTATAGGGAGGCGTGAGCGAAGAGATACGGGGAGGGAAACAGGGCAGGTAAAACATTAGCGGGTCTCCTTAGGAAACCCTGGGCTAATGAATATATCGCTGAGCTCCACACTGATGGAGGAATGTTGGAGGAGCGGCAGGAAGCTGTGCAGCAGGCAATTATCTCTTTCTATGCCTCCCTTTACACTACGCAACAGTCGCAGATCCTGCATGAACTTGATGCCTTCAATAGAGCTCCTCTGGCTCGTAGAGGGATATAGACATTTTTTGGATGAGCCCTTCACAGAAGAGGAGGTTATGCAGGTGATTTGGGCCCTCCCCGGAGACAAGGCCCTGGCCTGGATGGACTGATGAAAGTGCTTTATAAGGAGTTTGCTGCTCTTTTGTCCCCTCATCTTATTAACATGTACAGTTTATCCCTGGAGCAGGTGTGGTCCCCCCGTCACTCTTTGTAGTGCTCATAGTCACCATCTTAAAGCCGGATAAGGACCCTCAGCACTGTGAATCTTATAGGCCTCTATCAATGATTAATGTGGATAATAAGAATCTGGCCAAGTTGATTGCATCACGACTCCTCCCTCTGTTTCCTCTGATTGTCTAAACAGGCCAATCCTGGTTCGTACCAGGAAGAGCCACCACGCACAATCTGCATACTTTTTTCGCAATTCTTCAGACCATAGAACCTAGGCTTGAGGCAGCTGCGATTTTTCTTGACGCCACCAAGGTGTTTGATTCTCTCGAATTACCATATCTGTTTGCGCTACTGGCATGTTTAAGGCTAAGCCCTGAATTTATTCAACTAATTAGCCTCCTTTACTCTGAGCCCATGGCACGACAATGAGTTAATGGGGTGGTTTCTTCACTGTTTCAAGTATCTCGGGGAACAAGGGGTGTCCTCTCTCGCCTATATTGTTTTACATCGCGATGGAACCCCTTGTGGCTCGCCTTAGACAACATCATGCTCAACGGGGCCTGGCCTTTACTCCTCGTGTTGTGCTGGTCTCCATGTATGCAGACGATATCACCCCTATATGTTAAGCAGCCAGCGCAGAATATAAATCCATTAATTGGAGAATTCTCTAAATTAGGTGGGCTGTCTGCCGTATCTATTAACTGGGCCTAATCAGTGATTTTTCCGCTGACGATGACTACAGTGGAATTTCATTCAGAATTTCTCCTTAGATAGACACAGGAACCAAATAGATATCTAGGGGTATCGTTTAGCCAGGATGTGGATGTACTTTGGAATGCAAATTATGGATGCTAGTTGGAATGGCTGGAGAGCAGGGTGCCGTGCTGTACATGGCTCCCTCTCTCCATGGCCAGGAGGCTGGCTATCACAAAAATGGTAATTTTACCAAAGTTCCTTTATTTGTTCATTATTCTCCCTCTTCCACTCACCTGCGAATTTCGGCGTCGACTCCGGTTGAGTTGAATATCTTTGACATGGCCTGGAAAGCAGCCTAGGATCGCTTGGGAACTTCTTACTCTCCCCTTTGAACAGGGAGGACTGGGTGTGCCAGATATGGACCTCAATTATAACTGTGCAAAAGCTCAATTTGCGCATTATTGGCTATACCCCACACAGTTCATTGCACACACTGTGCCTGAGCATGATCATGAGGCTCCTCACCCACTGCATATGGTTCTGTACAAAATGCAACATCGGCCACGGGCATGTATAAACACAAATGGCTGCACGATTTGGGTGTGGAATGAGCTGCGATGGCAAGCCCATCTGGATGATCTCTATGCCCCTTCAGTCCCATTGCTTGGACACCCTGCCGTAACCTTCACACGAGATGCAGGTGTTTGTGAGAGACTTAGGCAGATTCAACTCACTACTATGGGGACAGCATTCCTGGACTGTTTGTTCATTGAGCCACTACATGCACTAGGAGAGGAAGGAGGGACAGTCCTTGAGAGGTTTACTTATTATTAGCTATGAGCGGCTGTGCATGCAAGCTATGCCCCTTACCCGGTGGCGCCGCCCATGCTGCCGGCTCTTGAGAGTTTTCTAGGTAATCCAGCGCAAGCTGATAACTAGACTATACTCCGAAATGCACCTGCTCGTCCGGGTTGGGAGGGGCGCTGTGGAAATCCATTTCAGAGGAGCAATGGAGGTACTGTTACGCACAAGCAAGAGCAATGCAACCCAATTACAGGCTACGCCTAATCCATTTTAAATTTCTCCATAGGTAATACCGAATGCCGAACTGGCTGTGTGAGATGGGGCTAAGGGAGGATGTGCGATATTCTACCTCTCACGCGAATTTACTTCATTTTGCATGGGACTGCCCGATATAAAAAAATACTAGGAATCCATGCTGAATGCGATTGACAAGATGTCTGGTCTGCGCTTGAAACGCACTCCCCTGACTGCACTGACAGGTATGTTAAAGATGTCCCCTCTGAGTCACAGAACATGGTGACCCTTTTGCTTCTATTGGGCAAATGGTGGGTGGTGATGAACTGGGGTTGTCATTCATTCCCCCAAGCTGAGGACTGGCTCAAGGACACTGCACACTGCCAAGGCCAATTAGCTGAGTATTGGGACCAAATGCCGGCCAGATCCAGACCCAAGAATATTTGGGGACCCTTCCAGGCCTATATGCGAGTGTGTGAACCTACTGTGAATGATGCTTTCTTGAGCGTGCCACGTGGGGAGGGGTCTTCAAGCTCTTGTTTGAAGGGGATAGATATCAGTCCGCTGTAACACATGGACCTCTTGCTGCATGGTCTGGATGGGCAAAATGCTTTTGACTGGCGCCTGTGAACACCAAGCCACTTTAACTCTATGTGGGGTGGCCTTCCTTCCCTTCTTTCCCCTTATTTCCTTTCTGTTCTTTCGAATATGTTCCTTTCTGTTCTGGAATTCGTTACAAAGACGATCAGTATATTACAGGCTAAGTGTGATAATGTAAGAGATGTATTAGGTAGCTGTACTATTTGCACATGCTCTATCTTACTTTGTTGCAACGAAGATGTGTATTAATCAATAGACATATTTGCCTTGACCTTGTGTTTTCGTTTTGACACTTAATAAAAAAAAAAAATTTAAGTGGCCTGGGGGGCACATGCAGTGCCCGCCAAACATCCATGCACAGTGTGTCAAGCACCATATGGTGCCTGGGACATGGTGCATGGATGAGCAGAAAGTGCCTTTTCCTAATGCGGCTTGTGCTGCAGCCCTTTTTCTGGGCCGTAGCGCAAGCCACAGTAGGAAAATGCGCTTTTCGACCACATGCACAGCGGTCCGATCATAATAGGGAAGGTGGGACCCCCGATTCATTGCCGGGTGGACACCTGCCCGTGGCAATGGCGGTCAGACGCTCGTCCAACCACCATCATAATGAGGGCCTATGTGTTAAAAAATGATGTAAAAATATTGAAAACTATGCAAAAATGTAATACAGGTATTAAAAATTATTTATAAAATATATATTAAACAGTATTATAAAATGTATATAATAAACTTATGGTACCAATAAATATATATTAAAAAATTATATACCTACAAAAAAGTATATTTTTTAACTAAAAGAGTATAACTAAAATAATTATAAATTGTATGACACAAGATGTAGCAATTTGACCTATATAATTATGTGTAATAACGCAAATTACATCAACATTTACTAACGTTAGAATATAAATATGCAAAATATTTTGTACACCAAGACTATGTAAAACAATGTTTTTTCCTGTTGTTTGTAAACAAATCCATATGTAAAAAATTTAAAAAACATATATGCATGTGTGTTTAAAAATTCCAAATGCAAAAATTAAATATCTATTAAACTATACAAGTGTTTTATTGAAATGTGAACTAACTGTCCAAAACATACAATAACTCAATAAAACCTATAGCCTTAAAGTCAACAAAAGATATTTATACTATCCATCTCTGCAACATATTATCCATTAAATAACATATTGAATAGTTTAAATATACCACACCTAATAGCAACAAAATCTTTTTCAGAACACATGTACATTAAAACATAATACATACTATTCCCTCGCAAAACTAAACTAAACAAAAATAAACTGTTAAAAAGTAAATGGTGGGGGCATGGCCGGGCAAGATGGCCGAACGGACGTGATCCGTCTTGGCTCCCGGTCCGCGCCAGTGTCTTGGGGCGTTATTGGCCGCATCACGACACCGGAGTCAATGCCGTGAGTGCCGAGTACAGCCGCAACACCTTGGGCCTCCGAAGAGCCCCAGAACGAAGCTCTAGCACTAGCATTACGACCGTTTTGAGGCGAGACCAGAGAGCCCTTGAGATCCCCGCGCCGGCGGCCGCCATCTTGCGAACTCGTACGACATCCAGCAAGATCAGCACTCATCCACGAGGCGATTCCGGTGCGGCAGGTAGCACTGTGATCGAGTGCTTTCTCCAGGCACCACCGCGCAGTGGGCAGAGTCAGAGGAAGGGTTGCCTATCACCCGACGTGCTTAGGAAGAAAACTCGCTACGGGCATTCGATGGAGGTATGAGGGGTGCGAGCGAGACTTGGCTGCATGTGTAGTTTTGGCCAGCACCATCAACAGATTCACCACGCAGGCGGAGAGAGGCAGGACTGAATGTGCATGCCTCGGGGGCACACCGAACATTGAGTGGGCCTGGGAGAGTATGGAGACCGGTGCCTGACTTCAAGATGGCGGACTAGCAGCATGTTGGGCCCCTCGCACAACGTGTACTGAGTGCCGCATAGATCTATCCCCCGGGTCCTAATGCTGCACTGAAGCTGTGGTGGGGACCCTCCGCTCCTCGCTAGGGACTCCGGGTCCCGCTATCGCTGATGCGGATGTGACGGCCGCCCGCTCTCACGGTGGCTGGGCTATTCCCCCGGGGGGATCCTCTGAAGTGACTACACCCCTGGCGAAAGCCTCAACGAAGAGGTGACTAATAGCACTGTGGAGAAACCCGGGTTGAAGGTGGGCTGTCCGGCGGGGGAGATGCTCTAGATGGCTGCATGCTGCGGTGGTAGAGGCAGGTGATGTTCGGGGAGGTGACCCACGACCCGCAGCCGAGACGCTCGGAGCAGTGTATGGAAGAATTGGGCCTACCCCGGTCCCCACGTGCACAGTGAGGCAAGGGACTGAGATATTGGGTGCACAACAAAGTAGCTGAGGTCACCCGTGCGCTGTGAGTTGCTGATATCACTTTGGAGTAGCCCATGGGGGTCCGCATCGCGACAGCAGCAGAATACTGGGGCGGCGGCGGCATGGATATTGGTGGGCTCGCCTCTATGCCGCCTAAGAAGACCGTAACCAAAGCCGCGACTGGGGTCTCCCGTTTCTTCACTCCAGCGGACAAACCTCCTTCAATAGAACGCGAAGACAACGCCGACAACATGGCCTTTACCAAAGAAGACCTCATGGCCTCACTGCGTGACTTCAAGATGGAGCTTCAAAAAGAACTGAGCCAAGACATTAAGGGCTCTATCGAACAGTTGAAAAGCGACATCAGTGATCGAATGGCCTCCCTCCAGCGTGATGTGGACTCTGTGGGGGTTAGAGTGGTGGAGCTAGAGGAACAAACCAAGGAAGTTGACACACGCACCTCCAACATGCAGGATACGATTTGCGCCCTCCAGGATCAGGTGCACCAAACTCAACTGAAAGCAGAGGACCTTGAAAACAGGGCACGCAGAGATAACCTACGGGTCCGCGACCTGGAGGAGGGGGTGGAAGGGCCCAACTTAGAAGTCTTCCTAGAGGGCCTTTTTGCAGAAATCGTTAGCCCACAGGTCCTCAAAATCAGACTTGAACGGGTGGGTCGGAGGCCCAGCAACTGGGGACCGGAAACGCACAAGAGATGTCCTCGCAAAATTTCACTCCTACAAGGTGAAGGAGGCCGTCCTTGCAGCCGCCAGAAAAAAGAACTCAATCTCCTTCCAGGGGCACACATGTAGCATCTATCAAGATGTGGCACCCACGACGTCACCGAGGCCACAACAGTTCCGGCCCATCACATTCAAGCTCCGAGACGACAAAATTAGGTACCGTTGGACTTATCCCTTTGGTCTGAGCTTCGATTTTAACAACAAACAGCGTCACATTACTGATCTGAAGGAGGGCCTGGACCTGTTGGGTCTTCCTGCCACTGATCCTGAATCCACAGCTGGCCATTCGCGGGGATCCGGCCGGGGTGGCTCCTCCTCTGCGGGTTGGTCCACGTCCTCAAGAGGGAATCACAAGTGAAAACAGTATTGGATCTCTCGCTCTCAAGCATCTATAAAGACTGCGTACTTTAGCCCCCCGCCTGGAGTAACCAGTTGCTGCACCATGGGGACATCTCCGACCTAAGATTCCTGGAAGATTCCATGATGGGGACACTCGGCCTCCATCCAAGGACTAAGACTGATGCTATCGGCAATCTGAACTACAAGACAGCCCCCCGAGATGGGCATGGATGGGAATACTGGTCACGCCATCCGCCAACCCTACCGAGTGGGTGACTTCACCTATGGTTGGGAAATCATCTTCCATTCAACATGAGTTCCAGTTGGTATTGTTGGGGATTGGATATTTTTCTTTTTTCTTTTACTTCGATGGGAGGTGAGGGATGGGGATTTGATGGTGGCACTACATATCTACTGGGCGCAAGGATACTAGGACAGTTGCATGTCTACTATGGGTTACGCAGGGAGATCTCGTTCCCAAATTTTCTATGGAAAGGGAGCGGGGTGGCGGGTCTAGAGGAAGGAGGAGTGAGTCACGATTGATAAGATGGTAATCACAATAGCCTCATGGAACGTCAAGGGCCTTAACTCCCCGCAGAAGAGGCAAAAAGTATGGAAATACCTCACGGATCACCACTTCGACATAGAAGCGCTCCAAGAGACTCACCTCCAGAGAACCGATGAATTGAGGCTTAAACACAAACAATATCCCCTTATCTATAGGTCATCAGCGCTTACTAAACACCGGGGAGTGGCAATCCTATTCCACTCCTCTACGAAATTTCAGCCTTTGGACATCCAATGTGATAAGGAAGGTAGGATGGTCTTGGTTAAGGGGACTCTGCAGGGCACGCTGTGCACCTTTATTGCTACGTATGCACCTAACACGGGCCAAACGAGCTTTCTCAACACTTTACTAGACAAAATGGACCACTTTCCAGAAGGGCCAACGATTTTGATGGGGGACTTTAATCTCACGTGGCAACCGGACTTAGATAGCACTCACCCACACAGATCTGACACTGGCTCCTTCACTGTAGATCTCAAGCAGAGATTACACGACTTAGGCCTACAAGATGCATGAAGAGCCCAGCACCCACAGACTAGAGACTATACATTCTACTCTCACGCTCACCATACCTATTCCGATTGGACTATATTTTCATTAATCAAAGACTACTTGGCACGCTCCAGGAGGCTAAGATCTTTCCCCTTTCCATCTCGGACCATTGCCCATTAGCGATTTGCTTACAGTGGGAATTGGCCCCCACTAAGAACCCTAAATGGTACTTCCCAGTTTCACACGAGACAGAGTGCTCCGTACTGAACTGCGGGAAACTATCACAGAGTATTTTAAAGCCAACAGGCCTGAAGACAACAATTGGGATGCCTTTAAGGCAGTCCTACGGGGGAAATGTATTGAGCTTAACTCCACCCTAAATAAACAGCGGGCACGGGAGCGGGAGGATCTAGAGAGGGAGCTAGAACAGGCGGAGCAAGCACACAAGAACAATCCCTCCAGAGTAACCTTGCGCCCCCTTACGGCTCTGCGTGGCAAACTGAAAGCAATCTACAATAACAGGGCGGAATACACCCTTTTAAAACTACGCCATACCTCTTTCACGCAGGGGAACAAAATGGGCAGGCCCCTAGCGCAACAATTACGGGAGAAGCGCAAGAGAGAATACATTGGAGGCATACGGGATGGAATAACGGATTTATCCACACAGATAGGGAAAAAGCTAACCTTTTCGCTCCTTTTACGAGGCACTTTACACCGCGGAACCAAAAGAGTCGGCTCTGCAAGATAGCTACCTTCAGATTCTGCGGTTCCCTCATACCTCACAAGCCATGAATGATCAACTTACGGCCCCTATAACCACGGAGGAGGTGGGCGAGACTATTGCAGCCCTTAAACTACACAAGGCGCCGGGTCCGGACAGCCTTACAGCCCACTCCTATAAAACCTTTGCTCCCGACCTTATTCCCCACCTCACACTCCTATTGAACCAGATGGCAGAGACTGGGGAGGTGACCCCTTCGATGGCTGAAGTGGTGATTACGGTTATCCCTAAGCCTGGGAAAAATGTACTGCTCTGTGCCTCTTACCATCCCATAGCGCTTCTAAACCTGGACGCGAAGCTTTACTGTACTATTCTTGCGAATCGGATACAGGATTTAATGCCTGACTTAATACATCCCGATCAATCTGGCTTTATACAAGGGCGGCAAATGCATGATAACATCAGGTGTACCATTCATCTCATTGAGAAAGCCACTAAACGGGAGATACCAGCGGTCTTGGTGGGGCTTGATGCCGAGAAGGCCTTTGATCGGGTGGATTGGGTATTTCTCTTTCGCGTCCTCAAATCCTTTGGCTTTGCAGACAAATTCATTCGCATGATTCAGGCCAACTACTCACAGCCCCCCTCTCGGGTACAGGTCAATGGAGTGATGTCGGTCCCCTTCTCCCTCACGAGAGGCACACGGCAGGGGTGCCCTTTATCACCCCTGCTCTTTTCACTAAGCATTGAGCCATTCGCAATGTCTATTCGAAACAATCTGTCGATTCAGGGGATTCCCTTCGGGGGAGATGACCACAAAATATCGCTTTTTGCGGATGATGTACTCCTGACACTCACGGACCCGTCTCGGTCACTTCCAGCATTGGAAATAGAATTAGCCAAATTTGAAGTGGTAGCCGGCTTTAAGGCCAAACTTAACCTCACCCTGCCGGACACTGAGGCACGGGTCCTCCAAACTCGATCCCCCTTGCAGTGGACCAACCGCTCCCTCCAGTACTTAGGGATCCAACTAACCCCACGAGTGGAGGGGCTTTATAAAGCCAACTTTCCGGCTGCCCTCCGTCAACTTGAAAATGATCTTAAGCGATGGAAGCCCCTATTCATTTCTTGGCTTGTCCGCATCCACGCTATTAAGATGACACTGCTGCCAAAATTATTATATCTATTTCAGGCCCTACCTATCGACCTGGATGCTACCTTTCTTCCTAAAATCAAATCGCTTCTTACACAGTTCATTTCGCAAATAGGGCGGGCCCGTTTATCTTTTTCCATACTGCGACGTCCTAGAGCAAAAGGAGGGGTGGGATTGCCAGACTTTGGGTTATATTACAAAGCTACCCAGTTGTGGATAGTGACAGAGTGGTTTAAAAGAGAGTCAGGGAAGCATTGGCTCCATATGGATAGAGGGGTGGCGGGGAGGACAATATGGGATCTAATTTGGAAAACTAAGAAAGACCGTCCCGTGAATGCATACATTAGCACCCCCACACGCACTGTACTGAAAGTTTGGGACTCTGTGTCAAGGGACGAGGGATGGACCACGTTCCCCTCCCCATACATCCCAATCCACTTTAATCCGGCCTTTCCACCGGCCCTACACGAAGGCCCATTCGACGCCTGGAGGGAGGGTGGATGCCTCATGCTTGACCACTTGTTCCACAACCACGACATCCTCACCTTTGATAGTTGCAGAAGGGATTTCCACTTACCACCAGAGGAACATTTCCATTACCTTCAACTTAGACACTGGGCACTCTCCCCTCACATATATGACAAAGCCACGAGGGAGAAAACGTGATTCGAGAAGTACGTTAGAACGGTGGGCTCCATGAAGGGAGTGATCTCTTTTCTCTATAACTACTTGCTTTCCAACACACACTCAGCTCAGCCACGATACATGTCCATGTGGGAGGGGATGTTACAGTGTGATATTCATGACAGAGAATGTACAGCACTTTGGTCCGATATATCAAAATTCAATCACTCACTAGAACTTAGAGAAGCACACTTAAAAACCCTAATGGACTGGTACCTAGTTCCCTCCAAACTCAAGCGAATATTTCTGAACACGACTGACAGATGCTGGAGGGGTTGTGGGTTACTGGGGGATTTCCAACATATTTGGTGGGACTGCCCCACCATACGTCCATTTTGGGAAGAAATTTTAGCACAAATCAAAACCATGTTGGGGTATCCCATACCGACCACTATGGAGGGGGTTCTTCTAGGTCTTCGTGCTCCCTCCCTAGAACACCAGACCAGGGCCGACAAAGCCGTCATGTGGACTTGTATAGGTGCGGCGAAAGTAACAATCGCGGCAGCCTGGAAGAGGAGGACGGCTCCTTCCCTCTCAGAATGACACGCGCGACTTTGGAAACTCCTCTGCCTGGAAAGAATGACGGATATATTCTGCGATGATTATAAAAGCTTTGAATATAAATGGGGTCCTTTAGTTGCCTTCCTCACGAAGGGCCTACCCTTGGCGGTGTGTCCTCCATCACTCAGAGACATGCATCTATTCCAATTCTAACATACTACACCTTCGCCCAGCCGGTCACCCAACTTCTTTACGCAATGTTGCCACCACCTACCTAGTTATTGGGGGGAGGGAGGAGGAGTAGGGGTTTGTTTTTTTGCTTTAATCGTTTGGTATATTATCTTTTTCTAGGAGTGCCTTCCCGGTTGGAAGGTTGAAGTGTAAACCTGTCACGACACGATGGACTGTGAGAACTTATTTTGGGGAACATGACATACTATGCCTATGAACTTTATGAAACTGTACGGCTCACTATAGATTCTTTTTTCAGCTGATTGGCATAGCGATGTCCGAGCCAGTTCCCTCCGCCTTGCTTTTCTCGAGACAGTGTGTATTGTATCTTATGATGTTGATACTCCGGTTGTTGTGAACCTAACGATGTATGTTTTAAGAAATGCCAATAAACATATGTTTGACAAAAAAAAGTATATGGTAACATTAAACCTTTCAACTTAAATATAAGCCATCTTGTGGAAGGGGTTGGACACTGAAGGGGTCAGATTTATTATTTCCACTCCCATTCAGGCCATTTTGGGGCTGGTGCTGGGCATTGATGGGGTCAGATTTACTATATGTGCTCCATTCTAAACTATTTTTAGGAAGGTATTGGGCACTGAAGAGGGTCAGATTTATTATTCCTACTCCAATTTAAACTATTTTTTGGAAGGTGATGGATACTGATGTGGTCAGAATTACTATTCCCACTCTAATCTAAACCATTTCTAACCATTTTGGGGAAGGAGTTGGACACTGAAGGAGTCAGACTTACTATTCCCACTCCCATCTAAACCATTTTGGGGAGGCATTGGACAGTGAAGTGGTCCTATTTAATATTCCCATTCCAATCTCAACCATTTTGGAAAGGTGTTGGACACTAGAGGGTCAGATGTATTATACTCACTCCATTATAATCCATTTTAGCGAAGGTGTTAGACACTTAAGGGGTCAAGTTTACAATACACACATAAATTATTAAAGAATTTGGTATGCATTACAAAATGAATGCAAATATTTTAAAAGTACCATTGGAATATATGTTAACAAAATAATACAATTTGAATAATTGTTTTCATATATTTTTTAATTATAAATATATTACATTATCAATGTAAAACTTAGAAAATTCCCATTTATACATTTTGTCCAAATTCCTTACAGGTATTGTAATATTCAATCAATCAATCAATCAGGGATTTGTGAAGCGCGCTACTCACCCGTGAGGTTCTCAAGGCGCTGGGTGGGGGATTTCGTGCAGCTCCTTCTCACCCAAAGAGCCAGGTCTTGAGGCTCTTCTTGAATGCTCGCAGGGTGGGAGATTGTCTGATGCTGAGCGGGAGTTCATTCCAGTTCTTTGCTGCGATGAAGGAGCAGGCTCTTCCTCCCGTTCTGGTTCGGCGGATGCGAGGGGTTTCGGCAAGGGCGAGTTCGGCGGAGCGGAGGCTTCTCTTGGGTGCGTAGAAGGAGACTCTTTCGTTGAGGTACTGAGGTCCGGTGTTGTGGAGGGATTTGTTGGCGTGTGTGAGTAGCTTGAAGGTCACTCTTTTCTCGACGGGGAGCCAGTGGAGGTCTCGTAGGTGCTGGGTGATGTGGTCTTGTCGTGTGATGCCGAGGATGAATCTGGCAGCGGTGTTCTGGATGGTCTGGAGTTTGCGGAGTAGGGATTTGTTTTTTCCGGCATAGAGGGCGTTTCCGTAGTCCAATCTGCTGGTTATGAGTGAGTGGGTGACGGCCTTTCTGGATTCGGGGGGGATCCATTTGAAGGTCTTGCAGAGGATGCGGAGGGTGTTGAAGCACGTGGAGGAGACAGCGTTGACCTGTCGGGTCATGATGTTAAATGACATAGTCTCACTTCATAGTAACATCCAAATTCATGCATCAGTAAATTAAATCCCAGCATTTGCTTTGGAGATTCCTTTTATATCTACCTCTTTTTTAGCTATATGACTATCAGTGCGTTGAACTAAATTACCCAGGTTCACATTAACCCTTTTCAAATTGTCGTTCTTTTTTGTCATCTTTCTTACTCAAGTATCTCAAATTTCAGGTATTATATCCTTTTTGTCATGCATGTGAAAGCCCATTTTTATGATAAATCTTCTTTTAGAGATAAAAACTTTTGAGACAACCTCTTCTTTATTCCTAAACTTGTTTAGAAAGGATTATTTCTAGTTAACCTATGTATAAGATATATTATCATAGCTATGAGAGCAGTGCTATCTATGTTCATACAGCAAACATTTTTCCATACCTTTATTTATGAACCTTCTTAGTGTGCTATTTGTGACATTGTTAATGTATCAATTTTCATATGAATATTTTTTCATTAAATCCTGAAAAAATTAATGGAACCATTGTTAGAAAAAATGTTTTTTTAACCAAATTATGTTATTGCTAAAAAGAAAACGCAATATAAGTTCTGTGGTGATCATACCTCTGAAATTCAACCCTAGCATGCCAATTCATGCAATGCATGTAACATGGTGTGATTCCAATTTTCATATTCGAAGCAACTATTCAAAAACTATTTGGAACTCGCTGATTGCAGTTTCTTGAATCCTAATAACAAAAACAATTCTTTACTATACAACCTGTCCAATCCATACACAATAAAATAGTGATGCAAACACTGTATGGTCATCATTTTATTTTAATACAAATCATTATCAATATCCATTTGAAAGATCCTGTTTCATTAATGTGAAAACTGGTATGTATTAATTCTGTTATTTTATCAAACATTATGTCAAGTCAAAAACAGCTTTATTCGATTGCTATTTCAGACATTCATAAAAGCACATAAAAACATACAGTTCATTACACAGAGTAAAAATAAAAATGAATTATATACAATTAATTATAAAATTCAAGATTAGAAATAGTAATCATTGGGTTCTTCGTAAACTCTGTATATATATTACAATGCATTTCCTGTGGCTGAGAACTTTCTTTAGAAACATCTATACTCTCCAAACTCTATGTTCATTATCCAGCAACTGTAATACAATAAAAGCCGGGCGGCATTGTCTGATCCCCAAGGATTCTAAAATTGTGACAATCCATACCTTTCTTAATTCACTATAAAATCTACAGAAAAAAACGACATGAATGGTGGATTGTTCTGAACGATTGTCACAAGGACACACTTGCATATCTCGGGCCCAGTCATTCATTTTTGGAAAACTTACAAGTTTATGGAAGATCCCAAGCCTAAATCTTGTTAATAAAAACCTGTCATAGCCACCAGGTACCATTGTTAAATAAGGTTGTATTTTAAAAGTTGTTAAAATCAACTGATTATGCTGGACAGTAGGCTTTGTAATCTCAACTGACATTCTGTTTGTGTCTAGTAGCAGGAGACCCTCTTTTTTTAACTCCTTTCTGGTGACCGTCCGCATGGTACTCGGATCAATAAAATATTCTATATGGCCTAAATCACACATGAAATCTCGGACATACCTTAACCAGGGAATCGTTAGAGCCCCTTCCAACTTAAGGCTATCAGTTCAAATATCCCGGTTTAACTTTGTCTCTGTCTTTGTCCAGATCCTATGCCATAAAAGAATAGGCTCCATTTTTATAAGATCAGAGATGTATGGTAGGCCCAACTCAGCATGGCAAACATATGAAGATGTGCTACACGGTGCGGTCAAAAGGTATCGTAGAAAAGTATTTTCCACCTTTTGTATCGGATGCACATCGGCAAAGCCCCACACCCCAGCCCCATACATGGCCGTGGAGACACATTTTGCTTTGTAGATCTGAATGAGCTCAGCTGGCGGTCTCCTGCCTAGTTTTTTTGAAAAATTAACAAGGGCGGTTGTTGTCCTTATAAACGCACATTTTTTTGCTAATACTGCCTGGACCCATGAGTCATTTTGGTCGAAAAGTATTCCGAGATATGAAAATGTCTTTACAGGCCCTATCTTCTGTCCATCCAAAAACATGTCCCTACACCTCTGACTACCACGGCCACACCTCATTATAAAGGTTTTCGAAATGTTCACTCTAAGACCGAGGTTACTCATAAAGTTAGAAAAACTGTCTAAAACCCTCTGCAGTCCTACATGCGTGCGTGACATCAGGACTGCATCATCCGCATAAAGGAGTGCGGGTTTTTGTGGTTCAGCTATTTGGGGAAAATCTTGATTATCCTTGAGCAGCGCCTCGCCAAGGCCGTTGACATATCAATCAATCAATCAATCAATCAGGGAATTGTAAGCACGCTACTCGCCCGTGAGGGTCTCAAGGCGCTGAGGGGGGGTCCGCAGATCTGTTTAGCCAAAGAGCCAGGTCTTGAGGGTCTTCCTGAAGGTGTTCAGGGAGGGGGCGCGTCTGATGTTTGCCGGTAGCTCGTTCCAGGTCGTGGCTGCAATGTGAGAGAAGGATCTTCCGCCTGCTCTGGCTCTGTGGATGCGCGGGGTTTCGGCCAGTGCGAGGTTGGAAGATCGGAGGTTTCTTTTGGGTATGTGGAAGTTGATTCTGTCATTGAGGTATTTGGGTCCGTTGTTGTGTAGGCATTTGTAGGCGTGAGTGAGGATTTTGAAAGTGACTCTTTTCTCCACTGGGAGCCAGTGGAGACTGCGTAGGTGTTGGCTGATGTGTTCGTGTCGGGGGATGCCGAGGATGAGTCTGGTGGCGGTGTTCTGTATTGTTTGGAGTTTGCGGAGTAGGGACTTGTTGATGCCGGCGTAGAGTGCGTTTCCATAGTCCAGTCTTCTGGTGATGAGTGCGTGGGTGACTGTCTTCCTTGACTCAGGGGTGATCCACTTGAAGGTCTTGCAGGGGATGCGGAGGGTGTTGAAGCAGCTGGAGGTGACAGCGTTGACCTGTCGGTTCATGGTGAGTGATGAGTTGAGTATGATGCTGAGGTTCTTGGTGTGGTCTGAGGGGGTAGGTGGGCTTCCAAGGGTGGTCGGCCACCAGGTGCTGTCCCATGCAGAAGGGGTGGTACCGAGGACGAGGACTAATGTATTCTCGGCTTTGAGCTACAGGCAGCTGTTGGTCATCCAGACTGCGACGTCTTGCATTCCTTTCTGGAAGTTGAGTTTGGCAGTGGTGGGGTCTTAGGTGAGGGAGAGGATGAGCTGGGTGTTGTCGGCGTAGGATATGATGTTGAGACTGTGTTGTCGGACGATGGCTGCGAGGGGGGCCATGTAGATGTTGAAGAGGGTGGGGCTCAGTGATGACCCCTGTGGGACTCCACATGTGATTTTCAGGGGTTGGAGAGGAAGGGTGGGAGTCTGATCCTTTGGCTTCTTCCGGTGAGGAATAATCAGATCCAGTCCAGGGCTGTTCCTTGTATGCCTGCGTCGTGTAGTCTGGCGACTAGTGTGCGGTGGGAGACGGTGTCGAAGGGCGCTGATAGGTCGAGTAGGATGAGGGCTGCGGAGTGGCCTTGGTCCAGGAGGGTGCGGATGTCATCTGTGGCGGCGAGTAGGGCGTTCTGTGTGCTGTGGTTGCTCCGGAATCCGGATTGGGACGGGTCGAGGATGGCGTTCTCTTCAATGAATGATGTCAGTTTCCTGTTGACTGTTTTCTCTGCAACTTTGGCTGCGAAGGGGAGGAGCGAGATGGGCCGATAGTTCTTGAGGTCGGTGGGGTCAGCTGCGGGCTTCTTGAGCAGGGGTCTGACTTCTGCGCGCTTCCAGTCATCTGGGAAGGTGCCTGTTTTGAAGGTGGTGTTGATGGTGCATTGTAGTTCGGGTGCGATGGCGGCCGCAGCTCTGTGGTAGATGTGAGGGGGGCAGGGGTCAGTGGGGGCCCCTGAGTGGATGCTTTTCATGGTTGAGGCGGTGTCTTCGGCCGTGATCGGTGTCCAGTTGGAGATGGTGGGCTGGCTGGTGTTTCTGGGGGCGGGGGCCGTCTGTGGCACCTGGTGGATGGTCGATGAAGTTGTCATAGAGGTTTTGATCTTGAGGTGGAAATAGGTTCCAAGCTTGTCGCAGAGGTCTTGGGATGGTGTGATGTCTGTGTCTTCGCTGCGTGGGTTGGTGAATTCCTGAATGACACTGAAAAGTTCATTGGAGTTGGTGGAGTTGGCCAGGATTTTGTTGTGATAAAGATTGAAAAGAAAGGGGGCCAAAACGCAGCTTTGCCTGACCCCCCTCCTTATTGGAAATGGGGCCGAGCGGTCACCGCACTGGCTGAAACGCACTCGTGCCTTGGCGTCACCATATAGACGCCTGAGAAAGTGAATGATTTGTATATCCACCCCCATAGCCTCGATAGTCTCCCATAGCTTATTGTGTCTCACAGAATCGAAGGCTGCAGTGAGATCCACGAAAGCTAGGAACAATCTGCCCCTTTTTTGCCCGTGAATACTTCCCAACAAAAATAGCTAGGTTTAAGCTCTGTTCAATCGTCCCTAGGCCCTCGCGAAAACCATATTGGATATCGGATAGGACATTATTGTCCTCTGCCCAGTCATGTAAATGTTCTAAAATTATTCGACCAACCACTTTAGTCAGGGAGTCTAGCAATGAGATGGGCCAATAACATCCCGGATCTTGGCGGTCTCCCTTTTTAAAAATTGGCACAATAATCGATTCCGTCCATGTTTTTAAAAAGGGGCGAGGCAGCTAGCAGTAATTACCTGGGTAATGATCGGACCCCATAAAGTCTTAAACATGTCTACAGGAACCCCATCCAGTCCGGGAGCCTTGCCGGCCAGACTTGCGGAAATAGCCCGATTCACTTCCTCTAGGGTAAACTGGAGATCGATGTATTGAATCGTAGAGTCCTGGGAGACTTCCCCTTGGTTATTATTTACTTGCGCGATGATGTTTTCCTCACCGTTATATACCCTAGAGAAATGTTCAATCCATTGATCCTCTGTTATAGCAATTTCAATAGTCGGGCCACCTCCGTAGTTCAGAAAGGGTGCTTTTACTGCTTTCCAGAAGGCCAAACTATCTTTCAGTAAAGAGGCCTTGTGCAAGGATTCCCAAGTTTCGTTTTTCAGAGCAGTTTTTCTTTCCTTGAGTGCAACCCTGTACTCCTTGCCTGCCTGATGTCATTTAGATTTCTAGCGTTCTTATGTAATTCGTGTTTTAAATTAGTGAGGCCTCGTGTACAATTTGAGTCAAACCATCCCTGGCGTTTCTCTCTTTTTCTCTCATTGTCTCAAGCCTTTTCCAAAAATCCTCCTCATGCAACCATGGTGATAATCCATTTGTTGCGGTGGGCAATGACATTGTGCTAGGCCTCTGGTCACACTCTCTATCAACACATTTGGATTTACCTCTCTTTACTTTTGGCAATATTTGTTTTTGTTTCAGGGGACCCCGACCCTTCCTCTTTTTAGATGGGGGTTCATGGCTATTGCCTTGGGTTGTTTTAACCTTCTGACCCCTAGTAGTTACATTAGGCCTACTTGGCCTACTTGCTAGCTCAGGGGGAATAGTGGTTTCCAGGTCTATCCCCGTATATTGTGTCTGGGTGGCTTGTGGCGGAATATCTTCAGAATTAATTTGCAGAAGGCACCCTGCAGGGACTGATCGATTCTGCGACGTCTGGGGCTCTAGCGATAGTCTGCGCTCCGTGAGTTCAATCTCGTGGATGAGGGCCGACTCTGCCCTCAAAAGGAAAGCATCAAGTGTCCCCACAACTCCCTGCCAAGTAACAGACTTACGCTTGCTCATTTTAAGTCTCTCCAATAGAAATAGCGATAACAGTATATGGACTGTACCTTACACAGCAAGGCTAGTAAGTCCCGGTAGTCAAGATGTTAATAGTATGGCACAGCCCGGCCTCCTCCAGTCTCGGACGGGCGCAGACGGGCCTGCCCTTGGCCCGGGCACGCCTGCGCACGTCCCGCGCTGCGGGAGTGCTGCGCGGTTTTTAAAGGGCCTCCTGACCCAGGTGAGCCTCGTTGGCGGCAGGCAGAAAGCTGCAGGGTGCACTGAGACCTGGAGTCCTGGTCCCCCAATGCAACAGTGATGGCGTGGCAGCAAAACAAACAAGAAGAGCGTCTCACGCTGCGGGAGTGCTGCGTGGTTTTTAAAGGGCCTCCTGACCCAGGTGAGCCTTGTTGGCGGCAGGCAGAAAGCCGCAGAGTGCACTGGGACCTGTAGTCCTGGTCCCCCGATGCAACAGCGATGGCGTGGCAGCAAAACAAACAAGAAGAGCGTCCCGCGTGGTTTTTAAAGGGCCTCCTGACCCAGGTGAGCCTCGTTGGCGGCAGGCAGAAAGCTGCAGGGTGCACGGGGACCTGTAGTCCTGGTCCCCCGATGCAACAGCGATGGCGTGGCAGCAAAATAAACAAGAAGAGCGTGCCGCGCTGCGAGAGTGCTGCGTGGTTTTTAAAGGGCCTCCTGACCCAGGTGAGCCTCGTTGGCGGCAGGCAGAAAGCTGCAGGGTGCACTGGGACCTGTAGTCCTGGTCCCCCGATGCAACAGCGATGGCATGACAGCAAAACAAACAAGAAGAGCGTCCCGCGCTGCGGGAGTGCTGCGCAGTTTTTAAAGGGCCTCTTGACCCAGGTGAGCCTCGTTGGCAGCAGGCAGAAAGCTACAGGGTGCACTGGGACCTGTAGTCCTGGTCCCCCGATGCAACAGCGATGGCGTGGCAGCAAAACAAACAAGAAGAGCGTCCTGCGCTGCGGGAGTGCTGCGCTGTTTTTAAAGGGCCTCCTGACCCAGGTTAGCCTCGTTGGCGGCAGGCAGAAAGCCGCAGGGTGCACTGGGACCTGTAGTCCTGGTCCCCCGATGCAACAGCGATGGCGTGGCAGCAAAACAACCAAGAAGGGCGTCAAAACTGACCTTCCACGTATTTTAAAGACAAAGGGATTGCTATGAGGCGTATATGTTTCAAATTGGTCAGTAGTGCATATTGTAAGAGAAAACAATATTCTAATATGGTATTCCATGTACTCTATATTAAATAGTCAATATGACAAAAAAAACATCACTGCGAATAAACAACTTTCACAGTACCGCATTCTCAAACAAACCGGACCAATTATTTGTGGAACCGGGCTTAAATAGACCCAATTCAGACATGGGGGAGATAACTGTACTAAGTAAAGAAGTCCAAATGTAGACAAGGTGGTAGGTTCCAAGATGTAATTTATTATATCAGGTTCCAGGTAAGTAGAAAGATGGTAGATAGTAGATAAGATGGTAATCAGTAGTAGCCCCACCAGGAGCAGCCTCCCTGCTGCTCAGCCTCTCATCTTCAATTGACACTCAAACCAACACCACACACCAACATTCCATGACATCATCCTGCATTCTCCAGTCATACAGGCTGAACAGAAGGGAGAGTATTGGTGCAAAGAAAGAAGAGAAGAAATCACACTATAACATATCCTCTTTATTTGCTGCTCAGCCTCTCATCTTCAACTGACACTCAAACCAACACCACACACCAACATTCCATGACATCATCCTGCATTCTCCAGCCATACAGGCTGAACAGAAGGGAGAGTATTGGTGCAAAAAAAGAAGAGAAGAAATCACACTATAACAATAATATATCAGAAAACAATCACAATTTTATGAGTTACATTAACTCGAACCCCAAGAAGTGTACATCTTATAGAACACATTAAGGTATAATGTATAAAGTTAGTTGATCTAAAATGCACTCTGTAAATAACAATACTTATATGCCATTTGCTCCTTGCTGTACATGTGCCCAATCAATATGCACTATAGTAGAGGGTCAGTATCGACAAGAACCCCATTCGTACGAATGCACAACTTTGCATTAACTCTTTCTTCAAATAAAATGGACCGAATGTTTATCTAACCGGGTTAGAGTAGACCTGATTCGAACACAGGTGGAGGGAAATAAAAGACTTCAGTTCATAAAGAAAAACCATTTAGGATAGACTCTCAAGTTTTTCAAAGACCATTAATTCGGTGTTATAAGAAACATTGAAAATTCCTTCCTATTTGTGTTAAAAAATAATAATCACAATTTTGTGGTCTATAATGCACCCTGTAAAAAACAACAATTATATGTCTTTTCTACTTAACCCCTTCGCTGCTAGTCCTTTCCCCCCTGTGCTAAGACTTTTTTGGGCTATTTGGGGTAGTTCGCGCTTAGGCCCCTGTAACTTTTTGACCACATAAGGTATCCACGCTAAATTTGCGTCCTTTTTTCCAACATCACGGGGATTCTAAAGGTATCCAGGGTTTGTGGATTCCCCTGGAGGGGACCCAGAAATTAGCCAAAATACAGGTAAATTTTGCTTTTTTTGGGAAAAATGGGAAAAAAGGGCTACAGATTAAAGCGTCTGGTTTTTCCCTGCAAATGGTATCAAAAGGTGTTGTGGTGATGAAATCACCATCTTCCCAGCTTTCAGGGACAAGCAGACTTTTGTCAGAAAACCAACATTTTTTACACAGTTTTGGCATTTTTCTGGGACATAGCCTATTTTTGCTATTTTTTGTGCTTTCAACCTCTTTCCAGTTAATGGTAGAAATGGGTATGAAAGCAATAATGGATCCTGGAAAGCTATACAGTTTAGAAAAGTAGACAAAATTTTGAATTCAGCAAGGGGTCATTTGTGTAGATCCTTCAAGGTTTCTTTATAGAAACTAACCGTTGAATATAGGAAAAATTGAAAATTAGTTGAACAAAACAGCCATTTGTGTCAACGTTTTCACCTGTAACTTCTTCTAATTATGACAGCTGTTTGACAGCAATATACCGTTACATCTGCTGGACCTTTCTGGTTGTGGGGATATATAGGACTTGTAGGTTCACCAAGAACCTGACGAACCCAGAGCCAATAACTGAGCAGCGTCTTGCAATGGTTTTTTATTATGTACCAGGTATATAGCAATGAATTTGGGAAAATATATACATGGAAAAATCGGTATGAAAGACACCTATGTATTTCTGAAATTGTAACAAAATATAGAGTTTAGAAACAGTAGATATTTGCACATTTCAGAAATTGTGAGTACCAATACTAGCATGAGAATTATAGGTCATTTTTCAAAATGACTTCTTTTTTATACATTGTCTTTCATTTGGAAGGCAGAAATGCATCGAAAGTCAATAGGTAATAACAGTTGCTCTACAATACTGTGTTACCCTAAGTCTCCCAATAAAAATGGTACCTCACTTGTGTGGGTAGGCCTAGTGCCCGCGACAGGAAACGGCCCAAAACGCAACGTGGACTCACCAAACAGTGAAAACTGACCCTTTTTTTGTAAAGTGCCTAGCTGTAGATTTTGAACCCTAGCTCTGCCGGCACCTAGGGAAACCTAGAAAACCTATACATTTTTGAAAACTAGACACCCAGGGGAATCCAGGATGGGGTGACTTGACTGGCTCTCACCAGGTTCTATTACCCAGAATCCCTTGCAAACCTAAAGATTTGTAAAAAAAACACATTTTACTCACATTTCTGTGGTGGAAAGTTCTGGAATCTGCATGGATCCACACAATTCCCTCCACCCCACGTTCCCCAAAGTCTTCCGAGAAAAATGGTACCTCACTTGTGTGGGTAGGTGAAAAGAAGACAGGGTTCAGGTACGTTTGCAATCTTCTTTAATCTGTCCGATCTTCTCAACTTCCCGGCAGCAACTGCCAGTGCCAAGACATTCCATGTTCCACGCAAGGAACGCAGCAAAAGGAATGCAGGCACGAGATCCCAACACACCCCCCTTCCTTCACAAGAAACAAAAGATGATAAAAACATTCTTAGCAAGCATAGAAGAAATCAAAACAAAATAAATTGCCAAGATGACAGATAAGCAAATAAGACAAGAAAATTCAATATCTAACATAGTCCCGAAATCTAGAAGGAACAACCCTTGTCCTAGAAAAGGTTGCCCGGGGAACAACCACCTTGACAGGAATGGAAACCTTTGAACTTTCTCCTATGGGAGGCGGAGTCTCCCCAAATTTTCCTCTCACAAACTCAGCTTTTGACTCTGGCACCACTGAGACAGCACACTTGTTCCATATTTTCCCATTCTCTAACACAACAACATGCTCTCTTACTTCCCTCACTCTAACTGGAGCAGAAAAACGAGAGGATCTCTTGCGAACAAGAACAGGTTTCTTGATTCTCACCCAGTCCCCCTGACATACAGGAGGTGCTCTGACACAATCAGATGCATACTTGGCTTGAGCAGCAGCCCTGACATCAGCTCCTTACCTAGCCTCTGCAGATCCACCTCCTTCCTTGACATCCAATCTTTGTTCAGCTTTGAACCAGCAACCCTGCCCCTTAATAAAGTGAAAGGAGACATACCAGTACTCGAGTGAGGGGTGATTCTCATTGCCCACAACATGTTAGAGATCGCCTCCTTCCAGTGCAAACCATTGACAAAAGCCAACTGTAACTGATCCTTGATCACACGGTTAAGGCGTTCGACCAGACCATTACTGCGAGGATGATATAGAGAGGTGAGGATATGTTTGATGCCATGCACTTTCAGGAAATCCTGCATTTCCACAGACACTAACTGAGTCCCGTTTTCAGTCACCAACTCCTCAGGAAAACCTTCCCGAAGAAAAACATCCTTGAAGAAATTTATGACCGTTGCAGAATTTATGCCATCCACAAACCTAACTCCCGGCCACTTAGACATATAGTCGATCAACACCAAGGCGTATTTGGGAGAATTACCCATACCACCAAAAGGGCCAGCAACATCAAAGGCCAACTTACACCAAGGTGAATTTTTCACCGCTATAGGATTGATGAAAGAGGGATAGGTTACTTGAGTTTTGTCACTCAAGACACACGCACCACAATCGCGAACACAGTGTTCAATGGATCTATCAACACCTGACCACCAGAAATCCTCCCGAACCCTCCGTTTCATAGCATGAATACCCAGATGACCTTCATGAGCCAGATCCAACACCTTGCTGCGCATGGTAAAAGGCACAACCAACAATCCACTTCTATGGAGAATTCCGTCAACAAGGGACGACTCATCACATATTCTTTTGAAAGTACTCAGTTTGGGAGCCAAATCCGTATTGTTAGGCCAGCCATGAACCACAAAGTCCATTACCTTCCTGATCTCTATATCTTCTGACAAGGCCAACTTCCAATCAATCTCAGCCAGAGCAGCTCCTGTGTCAGCTACTCCACTAACAGCACACACCATTTCCAAATCCTCATCCATAGAGTCACAAGCAGACTCAGAAAGTGGTAACCTGGACAGTCAATCAGCTACGTGATTCTTCACACCAGCCATGTACTCCAGACGATAATTAAATTCATTTAACCTGTACTGCCACTTAGCTATACGTGGAGTGGCCCTGCCACCACCCTTGGTGGTAAAAAGATCTACCAGTGGTTTATGATCGGTCCTCAGAACAAATTCATTACCCCACAAGAAATTGCGAAAATACTGTAAACCCCACCACAAAGCCAGGGCCTCCTTCTCAATTGTAGAATAAGTGCTCTCCGCTCCACAAAGTGCCCTAGAGGCAAAAGCAATGATCTCCTCCCTTTTATCAGATCTTTTCTGCATAAGTACAGCTCCAAGACCCACATTGCTCGCATCGGTTGTAACAATGCAGCAATCATTAATATTAAATAACTTCAGTGGACGTACTTGCACAATCGCTTCTTTCAATAATTTGAAGTCGCAAGCACACTGGTCTGACCATACATACTTCACATTCTTCCTTAGAAGCTCACGCAAACACACCGTCCTATCAGAGAAATTGGCCACAAATTTGGCGTAATACTCAACCAGCCCAAGAAAGGAATGAAGCTGATCTTTATTCTGTGGTTCAGGTGCATTTCGGATGGCATCAAGAAGTTTAACTTTGGGTTCTACTCCTTTCTCGGAAATATGGTGCCCAAGATAGTCCACACCTTCCTGGAGAAACTTACACTTGTCTTTTCTAAACGTTAATCCACTAGATTTGACAATGTTCAGTACTTCCCTGACTCTGGAATTGTGCCCTAATTCTGTTTTACCGTGGATCAAATTGTCGTCCTGGAAAAACACGACTCCTGCAGTGTTCTTAAACAAGGTCCCCATGAGACGCTGAAACACTGCAGAAGCCGACGCCAAACCAAACGGCATGCGTACATAGCGAAATGCACCTTCAGGTGTCACAAAGGACGTGAGATGTCTTGAGTCCTTACACAATTCTACTTGATGATAAGCAGACGAAATGTCGAGAGAAGAAAAATACTTTGCACCCTCTAGTGTAGACAACATCTCATTGATGTTGGGCAAGGGTTGATGGTCCACCCATATGCAAGAATTTAGGTCGCGCAAGTCCACACACATTCTAAGAGACTTGTCAGCCTTGCGCGCCAAAACAACGGGGGACAACCATTCAGACCCCTCAATAGGCTCAATTACACCCATGGAACACAACCGCTCAAGTTCCTGTTTAAGCTCACCACGCATACTAAGGAGTACCTTGCACACTTTATGTGCAACAGCTCTTGCACCCTCCTTCAAAACAATCCAGTGCTGAAAACCCTTGAGTTTACCCAATTCACCATTAAAAATGTCTGGGTACCTTTGAATCCAATCACTCTTAGATAACGATTTTGCGGTAACTGTATGCACAGGGGTAACTGCAGGAAGATTGGAGTAATATTGCTTAGCTTCGTGTTTAGATAACACCATGTCCGGATGATTGGGGTCTAGGATGATGCCCAGCTCACCCTGCTTCTCCCATCCCAATAAATGTGCACCTTCCTTCACAATGTATACAATCCCTTGTGCTAAATCCCCTTTGAATTCCAACTTGCCCTCAAACTTGCCAAGAACCTCCACCCTTTTACCACCATAAGCAAAGATTTTTATGTTGGACTGATCAACAGGAATGTCACCCAATCCCTCAAAGTCTTTGGCATTGATGAGGGTAAAAGGAGAACCAGAATCAGCCAGAAATGTTATACTACTGCCGTTTAAATTTATGGCACACGCAGGGGATTTTCTTTTATGTGGCTCAACAATGGAAGCAATTTCCACCACACCATCCAATTGAGTAGAAGAAGAAGACAACATTAACAATTCGTAACTTTCATTATCATTTACAAAGTCAACATACTCTTCCTCAATAGCTTTCACAGTTCTTGACTGTCCCTTATGTGCAACGGTAGCTTTGCACATACGTGTCAAATGTCCTTTCTTACCACATTTGAAGCAAGTTTGATTAATAGCAAAACAAAATTTAAAGTTGCCCAGATGAGATCTGCTCCCACATTGGTAACAGGAGAGGTCAGGTTTTTCAGGTTTTTCAGGTCTTTTAGATTTCGATTTAGGCAAACTGGATGCAGAAGAAGAATTGCTAGGTACGTTAGTGTTAGTTACTTTTGTAGGTTTACTTGTAGGTTTAGTACTGACTAACTTGACTTCATTGGACAATGCAGACCCACTCATCTCTTTCATGCATAGTTGGGAATGCTCAATACTTCTAGCTAAAATGAGAGCAGTTTCAAGATCAGGATCTTCAGAAGCTAAAGGTTTTTCCTGAATCTTTTTATTACAGGTGCACTAAATTAGCTGATCACGGATTATTTCATCTCTGAACTCTCTATAATTACAAGTGATAGCTAGACTTCTGAGAGCAGCTACAAAATCATCAATAGATTCACCTGGAATTTGAGCACGTTGCAAAAATTTGTGACGCTCCAGTACAATATTTCTCTTGGGATTGAATCTCTTATCCAGAGTTTTAATAAGTGAGGCGTACTCGTCTACTGTTAAAGAGTCACCTTCGTCACCACTATTGACACATGTTCTTACAAGTTCTAGAGGTAAAGTCTTTAAAATGCTCCTCCCTTCCGCGCCCAAATTATATACAAGTAAGGCTTTCTTCTTCTTTGAAATAAAAGTGTCTCCATCGATCGCCTCAAGATAGGCTTCAAATGTCTCCTTCCATTGTTGCCAAATGAGAGGAGGAGTACCAGGTGACTGCAAAAAAGGAGGTGGTGCAACTACATGATCAATTTGGTGGCCGTGCGTGGGTGAGTTGCCACCACAAAGATCACTACAAACAAGCGTTTCAGTGCCACAACTCAATTAAGAGAGAAAAAATAAATAAAATGCGCACATTACTGACATGCCAATGAAAATAATGATGCCAAGGTGTGCATGATAGCGTGAATAAGCACAATATCACAAGTTAACACCTTTGTTTTTACTTTAGAGTGTCTTTAACTTGAATGTTCTATCAGCATTAAACTCAGTTCAAAGGAATTCACGATCATTGCAGTTTCACAAAAGAATAAATAAATGTGCCATTTTAATATTGTTTGCGTGCGACAAAACGAGGTTTCTGAATAATAAGATGACACATGCAGGCTTGCATCGTTGTCACAACAGGAACTCTAATTTGACACAGTGACGCGCGCCGGTATACGCGCCGGTTGCCACAACCACAAGAGCTCTCCTTGACAACGTAATGCGTGCTGATGCATGCAGGGAATTCTTATAAGACGCTGTGACGCACGCCGGTATGCGCACCGATTGCCATAACAACAAGAACTCTCCCCAACAACTTAGGACACGCAGTCATGCGCCGACACACGCGCGCTGGTCGTTATGACAACACCCTTCTTGGAACAAGAATTCTCCTCCGCAACGTAGGACGCGCTGACGTGCGCTGACACACGCGCGCTGGTCGTTATGACAACACCCTTCTTGGAGCAAAGTGACGCACGCCGACACACGCGCCGATCGTCACCACGCAATCTCTCCCACACTTAAAATACTTCTAAATATGAAAAAACCTCACCAGAACCGTCGGAGGAAGTGCGACCTGGGGGGCACAGGACAAGTGATATCCAAGTCTTCACCGAGCACACATCGGCAATGTCCAAATGATATCTCTCGCCAGGCTCAGCTGAGGCAGTGGAGAGAGTAATTACGACGTGCAGCAACAGACGGTGGAGGATGCTGGGGACCGGACAACTCGTCGCCACTGAAAAGAAGACAGGGTTCAGGTACCTTTGCAATCTTCTTTAATCCGTCCGATCTCCTCAACTTCCCGGCAGCAACTGCCAGTGCCAAGAAATTCCATGTTCCACGCAGGAAACGCAGCAAAAGGAATGCAGGCACAAGATCCCAACAGTAGGCCTAGTGCCCGTGACAGGAAACGGCCCAAAACGCAACGTGGACACACCACATTTTCACAGTGAAAACGGACCCTTTTTTTGCTAAGTACCTATCTCTATATTTTGAACCCTAACTCTGCTAGCACCTAGGGAAGCCTAGCAAACCTATACATTTTTGAAAACTAGACACCCAGGGTAGATTTTGAAGCCTAGCTCTGCCAGCACCTAGGGAAACCTAGCAAACCTATACATTTTTGATAACTAGACACGCAGGGGAATCCAGGATGGGGTGACTTGACTGGCTCTCACCAGGTTTTATTACCCAGAATCCCTTGCAAACCTACACATTTGTAAAAAAAAAACACATTTTCCTCATATTTCTGTGGTGCCAAGTTCTGGAATCTGCGTAGAGACACGAAATTCCCCCCACCCCGGGTTCCCCAAAGTCTTCCGAGAAAAATGGTACCTCACTTGTGTGGGTAGGCCTAGTGCCCACAACAGAAAACGGCCCAAAACGCAACGTGGACACACCACATTTTCACAGTGAAAAGGGACCCTTTTTTTGCAAAGTGCCTAGCTGTAGATTTTTAACCCTAGCTCTGCCGGCATTTAGGGAAACCTAGCAAACCTATACATTTTTGAAAACTAGACACCCAGGGGAATCCAGGATGGGGTGACTTGTCTGGCTCTCACCAGGTTCTGTTACCCAGAATCCCTTGCAAACCTAAACATTTCTAAAAACAAATCATTTTCCTCACATTTCTGTGGTGGAAAGTTTTAGAATCTACGTAGATCCACAAAATTCCACCCACTCGGTGTCCCCCAATGTCTTCCGAGAAAAATGGTACCTCACTTGTGTGGGTTGGCCTAGTGACCGTGACAGGAAACGGCCCGAAACGCAACGTGGACACACCACATTTTCACAGTGAAAAGGGACCCTTTTTTTGCAAAATGCCTATCTCTAGATTTTGAACCCTAACTCTGCCAGCACCTAGGGAAACCTAGCAAACCTATACATTTTTGAAAACTAGACACCCAGGGAAATCCAGGATGGGGTGACTTGATTGGCTCTCACCAGGTTCTGTTACCCAGAATCCCTTGCAAACCTAAAAATGTGCCCAAAAAAACACATTTTCCTCACAGTTCTGTGGTGGTAAGTTCTGGAATCTGCGTGGATCCACAAAATTCCACCCACCCCGCGTTCCCCAAAGTCTTCCGAGAAAAATGGTACCTCACTTGTGTGGGTAGGCCTAGGGCCCGCGACAGGAAACGGCCCAAAACGCAACGTGGACACACCACATTTTCACAGTGAAAACGGACCCTTTTTTTTGCAAAGTGCCTATCTCTATATTTTGAACCGTAACTCTGCCAGCACCTAGGGAAACCTAGCAAACCTATACATTTTTGAAGACTAGACACCCAGGGGAATCCAGGATGGGGTGACTTGACTGGCTCTCACAGGTTCTGTTACCCAGAATCCCTTGCAAACCTAAAAATTTGTCAAAAAAAACACATTTTTCTCACATTTCTGTGGTGGAAAGTTCTGGAATCTGCGTAGATCCACAAAATTGCCACACTCGGTGTTCCCCAATGTCTTCCGAGAAAAATGGTACCTCACTTGTGTGGATAGGCCTAGTGCCCGTGACAGGAAATGGCCCAAAACACAACATGCACACACCACATTTTCACAGTGAAAAGGGACTCTTTTTTTGCAAAGTGCCTAGCTGCAGATTTTGAACCCTAGCTCTACCGGCATCTAGGGAAACCTAGCAAAACTATACATTTTTGAAAACTAGACACCCAGGGGAATATAAGATGGGGTGACTTGACTGGCACTCACCAGGTTCTGTTACCCAGAATCTCTTGCAAACCTAAAAATTTGCCCAAAAAACACATTTTCCTCACATTTCTGTGGGGGAAAATTCTGGATTCTGCGTGGATCCACAAAATTCCCCCCACCCTGCATTCCCCAAAGTCTTCTGAGAAAAATGGTACCTCACTTGTGTGGGTAGGCCTAGTGCCCGCGACAGGAAACGGACTAAAACGCAACGTGGACACACCACATTTTCACAGTGAAAACGGACCCTTTTTCTGCAAAGTGCCTAGCTGTAGATTTTGAACCCTAGCTCTGCCGGCACCTAGGTAAACCTAGCAAACGTATACATTTTTGAAAACTAGACACCCAGGGAAATCCAGGATGGGGTGACTTGACTGGCTCTCACCAGGTTCTGTTACCCAGAATCCCTTGCAAACCTCAAAATTTGTTAAAAAAAACACATTTTCCTCACATTTCTGTGGTGGAAAGTTCTGGAATCTGTGTGGATCCACAAAATTCCCCCCACCCCGCTTTCCCCAAAGTCTTCCAAGAAAAATGGTACCTCACTTGTGTGGGTGGGTCAAGTACCCGCGACAGGCAAGGGCCCAAAACCTATTAAGGCGACTTCAAAATTACCTATCACAAAACAACCAGGTTTTGCAAGGGGGGGTCCCATGAGTTTTTGGCCCCGGGCTCGGCGGCCATCTAGGGAAACCTACCAAACCCACACTTTTCTGAAAATTAGACACCCTGGAAGTTCAACAAGGTATGGCTTGCGTGGGTCCTCCAACATTTCCCTACTGAGAATCCCCTGCAAACCTCAAATTCAGCTGAAAAAATCCCTTTTTTCTCAAATTTCTGTGTGGGAAAGTTCTGGAATCTGCGTGGATCCACAAATTTCCTTCTACACAGGATTCCACCAGGTCTCCCGATAAAAATGGTACCTCACTCGTATGGGTGGGTCAAGTACCCAGGCAAGGGCCCAAAACCTATTGAGGCGGCATCAAAATTACCTATCACAAAACAACCTGGTTTTGCAAGGGGGGTCCCATGAGTTTTTACCCCCGGGCTCGGCGGACACCTAGGGAAACCTACCAAACTCACACATTTCTGAAAGCTAGACACCCGGGGGAGTCCAGCAAGGTATGGCTTGCATGGGTCCCCCAACATTTCCCTACCCAGAATCCCCTGCAAACCTCAAATTTTATTGAAAAAAATCCATTTTGTTTCACATTCCTGTGTGGGAAAGTTGTGGGATCAATGGGCTGACACAAATTTCCTATCACACAGCGTTCCCCCAGGTCTCCAGATAAAAATGGTACCTCACTTGTGTGGGTAGGCATAGTGGCTGCAACAGGAAATGGCCCAAATTGTACTGTGGAGACTTCAAAATTACCTATAACAAAACTACCTGGTTTTGGGGGGGGCACCTGGGGTTTTGGCCCCGGGCTCGCCGAAATCTAGGGAAACCTACCAAATCCACACATTTCTGAAAACTAGACACCCTGGGGAGTCCAATGAGGTATGGCTTGCGTGGATCCCCCAAAGATTCCCTTTCCAGAATCCCCTGCAAACCTCAAATTTAGCTGAAAAAAGCACATTTTCTACATATTTTTGTGTGGAATCACCGTGGTGGCACAAATGTCCTAGCCCACAGTGTTCTCCTTAGTGTCCCGAGTAAAATGATACCTCACTTGTGTGGGTGTCTAATGCAGAATTGGCTAAAAACATATTTTAAAAAAAATGTAGCGCTTAGAATTCTCGGTGCTATACCCTTATTCACTATGTTTTGGGCTCTTCCCATTCACAGGCCCTTGCCCCACCCACAAAAGTGAGTTATAATTTTACTCAAGAGACTGAGGGGAATGCTGTGGCATAGGACATGTGTGCCGGCACGGTGATTCCACAGAAAAATATGGGGGAAATGTGGTTTTTTCAGCTAAATTTGAGGTTTGCAGGGCATTCTGGGTAGGAAAACGTTGGGGGATCCACGCAAGCCATACCTCGCTGGACTCCCCCTTGTGTCTAGTTTTCAGAAATGTGTGGGTTAGGTAGTTTTCCAAGATGGCCGCTGAGCCCAGGGCCAAAAACCCAGGTGAACCCTCTTGCAAAACCATGTTGTTTTGTGATAGGTAATTTTGATGTCGCCTCAATAGGTTTTGGGCCCTTACATGTCGCGGGTACTTGACCCACCCACGCGAGTGAGGTATCATTTTTATCGGGAGACCTGGGGGAACACTGGGTGGTAGGAAATTTGTGGATCCACGTGGATTCCAGAACTTTCCCACACAGAAATGTGAGAAAAAAGGGATTGTTTCAGCTAAATTTGAGGTTTGCAGGGCATTCTGGGTAGGAAAACGTTGGGGGACCCATGCAAGCCATACCTCCCTAGACTCCCCCGGGTGTCTAGTTTTCATAAATGTGTGGGTTTGGTAGTTTTCCAAGATGGCCACCGAGCCCGGGGCCAAAAACCCAGGTGACCCCCCTTGCAAAACCAGGTTGTTTTGTGATAGGTCATTTTGATGTCTCCTCAATACGTTTTGGGCCCTTGCCTGTCGCGGGTACTTGACCCACCCACGCGAGTGAGGTATCATTTTTATCGGGAGACCTGGGGGAACGCTGGGTGGTAGGAAATTTGTGGATCCACATAGATTCCAGAACTTACCCACACAGAAATTGGAGAGAAAAGTGATTTTTTCATCAAAATCTGAGGTTTGCAGGGGATTCTGGGTAGGAAAACGTTGGGGGACCCATGCAAGCCATACCTCCCTGGACTCCCCCGTGTCTCTAGTTTTCAGAAATTTGTGGGTTTGGTAGGTTTCCCTAGATGGCTGCCGACTCGGGACCAAAAATGCAGATGCCCCCTATGTATCCGAAAATGACCTGGTTTTGCAAGGTTGGGTCACATGAGTTTTTGGTCCCGGGCTTGACGGCCATCTAGGGAAACCTACCAAACCCACACATTTCTGAAAACTAGAGACCCGGGGGAGTCCAGGAAGGTATGGCTTGCGTGGCATCCCCCACCCCAACGTCAATAAAAAAAACAAATCCCTGGTTTCTCGTGGGCTTTCTGTCCCCCGGGGGGGCAGAAAGACTGACATTTCTCTGGGGGAGTGGGGGCATTGCCATGCCCTTTTTGGGCAGCCCCCACCCCAACGTCAATAAAAAAAAATCCCTGGTTTCTAGTGGGCTTTCTGCCCCTCCGGGGGGCAGAAAGACTGACATCTCTCTGGGGGGGGCATTGCCATGCCCTTTTTGGCAGCCCCCACCCCAACGTCAATAAAATAAAAACTATCCCTAGTTTCCAGTGGGCTTTCTGCCCTGCCGGGGGGCAGATTAGGGGCTACTGCCCCCGTCTGCACCCTGGGGGGGCAGAAAAACTGACATTTCTCTGGGGGTTGAGGGCATTGCCATGACCTTTTTGGGCAGCCCCCGCACCAATGTCAATTAAAAAAAATCCCTGGTTTCTAGTGGGCTTTCTGCCCCCCCAGGGGACAGATTGGGGGCTACTGCCCCTGTCTGCCCCATGGGGGGGCAGAAAGGCTGACATTTCTCTGGGGGTGGGGGCATTGCCATGCCCTTTTTAAGCAGCCCCCACCCCAATGTCAATAAAAAAAATCTCTGGTTTCTAGTGGGCTTTCTGCCCCCCAAGGGGGGCAGAAAGACTGAAATTTCTCTGGGTGGGGGGTGTTGAACCATTCCGTCATGAGCATGGAATGGGTTAATGCATTCATGCGCCCAAAAGCCAAATCACGTCCTTTTTCCCTGAAGTGTTTTCCCAAGGTGGAAACTGAGTGACAGTAATCGTATGATTTAAATAGCCCGTTTGAGTACACACACCTGACGTTAATTCATAAACAACATAGAAAGACGACATTTTGGGCCTGATTCACAGAACTAACTTACGTCAAAATCCTAAACTTACAACAATTTTGGTATTCACAGAATGAACTTACACATTTGGGTATTCACAGAATGAACTTACATATTTGGGTATTCACAGAATGAACTTACAACAATTTTGGTATTCACAGAATGAACTTACACATTTGGGTATTCACAGAATGAACTTACATATTTGGGTATTCACAGAATGAACTTACAACAATTTTGGTATTCACAGAATGAACTTACACATTTGGGTATTCACAGAATGAACTTACAACAATTTTGGTATTCACAGAATGAACTTACACATTTGGGTATTCACAGAATGAACTTACAACAATTTTGGTATTCACAGAATTAACTTACTCATTTTGGTATTCACAGAAGGCACTTACTCATCAATGAGTAAGTGCCTTCTGTGAATACTAAAATGTGTAAGTTACACAAAATGTGTAAGTTACACAAAATGTGTAAGTTACACAAAATGAGTAAGTTACACAAAATGTGTGAGTTACACAAAATGTGTAAGTTACACAAAATGTGTAAGTGTCTTCTGTGAATACCAAAATGAGTAAGTTTATTCTGTGAATACCAAAATGAGTAAGTTCATTCTGTGAATACCAAAATGGTAGTAAGTTTAGGATTTTGTCGTAAGTTAGTTCTGTGAATCGGGCCCTTTGTGCGCACCATCTTTGAATGGATAAAAACGTGCTCAATCCATTGTATTTGCATATTATCCAATATCATTATTGTTAGAACTGGGGGTCTCTAGTTGGCAGAGTTATGCACCTTTGTCCAAATAGGGACCCTTGCTCAAGTCAGGATTAAGTCTGGGCGTAGTTCGCAGAGTGTGGAGTTCCGCGAAGTGCAAAAAAACTCTGCCGCGCTACGCAGAGCTCCGTGAGCAGTGGAGTGCGTTAGATAAATGCCGTCCGCGGTTATTTTCAGTGCCAGGGTCCTGCCGCACTGTGCAATCATCGCGAATGGCACCATGCACAGCGCAAGCGGGCGCTGCTTCCTTTCTGCTGCTCGAGTAGATTTTTACTTGAGCGGCAGCTTTCTCAACGCAAACGGATGGTTTCTCAACACGAGCGGTCACTGGAATACGCGACCACTCACAATGAGAAATCTGACCGCCTGCATTGAGAAATCTTGCCGGGATTGATGTTGACGATCGCGAACGAGGAAAATTCTAGCCAGGAGGTGGATTTTCCTCGCTCGCGCTTGACTTCTTGACGTTGGCAGATGTGAGCGAGGAAAAAACTCCACAGCGCGAAGCAGAGTTTTTTGGAACTCTGCGTAATGCATCCAGAAGTGATCTAAAGTTCTTGGTTAAGGTCCACTACTTATATCCCATTGTGTCTTTGTTCTTCCTTATGGAATGGTCTCTGAGCCCAGTCCAAACCAGTTCTGTCTTCACTGGTGCAGTATGACCACAGGGGGTGGAGATAGCATTGTGCAAGGGAGACGGCCCTTTGAGGTGCAAGGAAAACTCCTCCCACTACTCTAAATGCAGCCAAGGTCTATTCAGCTCAGTTCTGAGTCATCCAGGACGAGCCAGGCACACCTCGACCGCCCCAGTGGCTGTCTACCGTAAATGCACATCCCTAGCCCCTGTCACTCCAAAACCTGCACATCCCTAGCCCCTGTCAATCCACAAACACGCAGAGGCGCACAAAATTGTTAAACAAGAAAATTTCCACTTTCTAAAAGTGGCATTTTCAAACACATAATTTAAAAACCATCTTCACTAAAAGATGTGTTATTAAAATCTGAGTTCAGAGAGCCTAACCTTTATTCCTATATGTCATCTGAATGGGAAGTTATACATGTAAGATGTTACAAAGTATCTCTCATGCTATCCTGCAGGACAGATAGCCTTTCAATAGTGAAAAACAAAATTGGCAAGATTTCACTATCAGGATGTGTCACACACACCAGTACATGTCCTGCCTTCATATACACTGCACCCTGCCCAAGGGGGGTACCTTTGGACTACCATAAGGGTGCTTTACATGTAAGAAAAGGGAAGGTTATGGCCGAGCAATGGGTGCACTTGCCAGGTCGACATGGCAGTTCAAAACTGCATGCAGACACTGCAGTGGCCGGCCTGAGTTACATTTGCATGGCTACTTACGTGGGTGGCACAATCAGTGCTGCATGCCCACTAGTAGCATTTGATGTTCAGCCCCTGGCACACTCAGTGCACTTTACTAGGGGCTTACCAGTAAATCAAATATGCCAATCATGGATAACCAATTATGTTCACAATTTACCCAGAGAGCATATGCACTTTAGTACTGATTAGCAGTGGTAAAGTGCCCAGAGTACTAAACCCAACAAAAACACGTCAGGAAAAAAAGGGGGAGAAAGCAAAAAGTTTGGGGATAACCCTGAAAAAAGGGCAAGTCCAACAATTATGTATTATCCAGTCTTTCCAGGCTCTTAATAGCCGATACATATCCTTAAAGCCATAAAGTTGTTATTAGTATGCCATAAAATTCTTAATAATGAAACCATGGTTAAATCATACACATGCACAATAGCATCAAAGTCGATCCATGTGCGTCAACAACTCATGAAACCCGGCTTGATTTGTGGACTTGAGGGCACAGAATCTACCAACTTAGGAGTCCTTGGTAGATGCCTCTCTATGAAGCCATAATGGTCCTTCATTCCTTGAAATATAATGATAGTCTGAGTACAGACAATTACAGTATTGTTTATGTGTAAATCATAGTATTTTAACATTGATTTCAGCATCTTGTCTCAACAGACACAGTCAGGCACAGTAAGTCATAGTCCAATTGCCGTTCATCACAGCTATAATGGATGCATTTCAAACTATCTGTTATTTAATATCAATGGATATTAGACAAACACATATCAGCTTTTCAGATCCCCACATGGGATATATAGTATACCAGAACGAAAGTCAAAAATTAAAAAGATGTCATCTCAGTTTATATAAGAGGTTCACCTTTTGGAGTTAATTTCCAAATTTATGTCTAGTAAGTAAGTGTGTTTTCAAAAATGTGATCGCTATCATTGTGTTTCAGAAGTTAATCAAACTGTGATGGAAAATATGGACCTCTATAGACTTCCATAGATGTTAGTCATTTCTAACCCTGGGCGGTAAAATCCGCTCCGCTCGCGGAGTTTGCAGATTTTTGGCAACTCCGCGTTCCGCGTAGAACGCGGAGTTACCAAAAACTCCGCGATCTGCAGCGTAGCGGAGTTTTTCCCTTGTTCGTGCTTTCAAAATGCGTTTTCGTGCGCGCGGTAGCAACTTACCGGGATCCCTGCGTTCGCCAACGAGTTTTCCTATCCGTTCGCGTGCGCCATGAGATTTTGGTAGCCGGCAGCGCGATCCCGCGAGAGTGTGCAATCGTGAACATGTCATTCGGACGCGCCATCGGACATCCGCATTCGCGAACAGGTTATACGTATCGTGAACGGGCGGGACAAGTGTAAAACAAGATGGCCGCGCCAATTGGCGACCGCATGGGCAAGTTTGCAAGATATTTCCCCCCGAGCACGCAAACAGCGTCCCGAACACGCAATATGCGTTCCCGAACAGGAAAAATGCATCGCGAATGGGCGGAACAAGGAACTCCGCGTGCTCGCGGAATTCTGTGTAGCTCGTGGAGTTTTTATACCACTTCGCGGAACTCAGCGTAGCACGACTACGCGAACTCCGCCCAGGGTTAGTCATTTCACGTGTATAATATGTACACATATTCTAAAGGCTCTGCATTAAAGGAGCTTCTCCCAATATCAATCTGTGCTCACATAGTCAATAGTAATGTGGGTAGCATTTGTCTGATAATGTGCCCTTCATCCCAAGGAGCTAGGCATTACAGATAAAAACCACACATAATGCATGTGCTGATAACTGCCTTTACATTTGTCAACATCTAATCAAAATCAGTAAGCCAGATCACATTATAGGAAGAAGTAAAACTCAATTTTTGGGATTGTGACCACCACTGTTCTCAAATGGCAGATCCATCTGGCCTGAGCTTGTCTTAAGGCCAATTCTCTGTTCCCACCTCTTTCATTTGCAATTATTTGTTCAATTGTATGGAACCAGATTCTTGCATCTGTGGGATGTTCCTGATGTATATGTACGGCTACTGGATATTTTTCATCTTTGTGCCTATTAGCCCTGACATGCTCTTGTATTTGGAGCTTTAGACTTCGAATGCTACTACTAACATCGATTTTATGACAAGCACAGCCCACTATAGAAATGGTAAAGGTGGTGTTACAGTTTATGAAGGAATCTATTATATATTCTGTGAGCGTATTGTACTTGAACTTTTTCATTTTATTTTGTCCCAATTGACTTACAAAACATGTGCCACATGTGTAAAAACAAGATGGTTTCCTCGAATCCAGGATTTTTGACTTTTTTTTATCTCTTACATAGCTTGGACATAGTAGATTTTCAGGGTGCTGCCGCAACAATATACCTCTTTAGGTTTACTTGATACAATTCCATCTGGCATGGAACTGGAATCAAGTAAGTGCCAGTTCTTCCCTCGAAAGTTATAGACATGACTACTGTAGGCACTATATTGTGTGACAAACATAACTTCCTTTTCCCATCCTTTTTTGGTTGCATACATATGTTTGGGAACAAGAGTTTGTCATCTGTCCAATTTTTTCACTCTATTTTCTGCTTTCATTAGACACATATCATCATATCTTCTTTCTTTAAAGCTCTGTTTTATTTTCTTAACATTTTTGAATAGTTGTCTTGAATACAAAAATTGGAATCACTCCATGTTACGGCGAATTGTATGAATTGGCATACTTGGGCTGAATTTTAGAGGTATGATCTTTTGAGCAATAACATAGTTCGGTTTAAAAAAAAAATTTCCTAAAAATCATTCCATAATTTTTTTCAGGATTTAATGAAACAATTTTCATATGAAAATTGATACATTAACAACGTCAGAAATACCACTCAAATACCACACTAAGAAGGTTCACAAATAGACGTATGGGAACATGTTTGTTGTATGAATATAGATAACATTGCTCTCATAGCTATGATAATATATCTTAACAAAGGTTAACCATTAAGAATATTTTTTAAACAAGTTTAGTAATAAAGAAGAGGTTGTCTCAAAAATTTTTACCTCTAAAAGAAGATTTATCATAAAAATTGGCCTCCGCATGCATGACAAAAAGGATATAATACCTAAAATTTGAGATACTTGAGTAAGAAAGATGATTTGAAAAAGTTTAAAGTGACCCTGGATAATTTAGTTCAGCACACAGGTAGTCATATAGATTAAAAAAGAGGTGGATATAAAAGGAATCTTCAATGCAAATGCTGGGATTTAATTTACTGATGCATAAATTACTATGAAGTAAGATTATGTTATTTAAGATGATATTGCAGTTTAATGTTTAATTTTTTTTTTTATTCTTTTCTATGTCTCATAAACTGTCTCATTAGAATTACTTGTATATATTTTAAAAGCCTTTTTGTATTTATATGTTTTTTGTAGCCCTGAAGAAGTCCATGGGGACGAAACGCGTTGACTACTGTTTTGAAGGGAACAATAAACGAAGAAGAGTATGCATAAAGAATTATCTTCAAAATAAATCTGATGGAGTCTGAGAATTATATGTACTGTGTATCTGTACAATTGTGCTGAACTATTTTGAACAAAGAATGATGTACATTATTAATCCGTGGTGCTGAACTGCTTGAATTCATTAGGATATAAAGTGTGGCTAATCCAGGCACTAAGGGCTGCTGCTGTGTGTGGATCAGTTGAAAACCCAGGTCTTGAGTCCCTTCCTGAAATCTAGAAGAGTGAGTGAGGTTTGGAGGTGAAGGGGAAGGCCATTCCAGGATTTAGCAGCGAGGTAGGAGAAAGAGCATCCTCCACTGTTGCTTTTGCGGATACAGGGGGTGTGAGCAAGGAAGAAGGAGGTGGAGCGAAGGTGTCTTGAGGGTTGGTGTAAGTTCATGTGGTGGTTAATGTATGCTGGTCTTTGATTGTGGAGGGCTTTGTAGGCATGGGTCAGCATCATGAATTGGCATTTCTCGATCGGGAGCCAGTGGAGCTTCTTGAGGTGGGGGGATGTTGGTCCATTTGGGGAGGTCTAGGATGAATCTGGTTGGTGCATTCTCTATCGTCTGCAGTCTCTTCATGAGATTATTCCTACATAGAGTGCATTGCGTTCGTCCAGCCGGCTGGTGACTAGGGCTTGAGTAACTGTCTGTCTGCTGTTGGTGGGGATCCATTTGAAGATTTTCTAGAGCATTTAAAGCATGAGGAAGGAGGAGGACAAGACTGCAATGATCTGGTTTTTCATGGTGAGTTTGCTGTCCAGGGTGATGCTGAGGTTGCGTGCATGGTTTGTCAGTATGGGATAAGGTCCTAGTTTGGAAGGACACCGGGCGTCGGTCCATGGTGAAGTATTTTACTGAAGATGAGCACTTCTGTTTTGTAAGTGTCGAGTTTCAGGCAGTTGTCTCTCACCCACTCAGCGGCACTTACTATGCATCTGTGGAAGTTGGCTCTCCTTGTGGTGTGATCTTCTGATAACGAGAGGATGAGCTGGGTATAATCTGCTTAGGAAATGATGCTCAGTCCTTGGGTTCTGAAGATGTTTGCCAGGGAGGTCACGTAGGTGTTGAAAAGTGTGGGGCTGAGGGATGAGCCTTGAGGGATGCCATAGATGATGCCTTTGGGTTCCGAGGTGAAAGGAGGGAAGCGGATTCTCTGGGTTCCTCCAGTGAGGAAGAAGGTGATCCATTTGAGGGCATCACCTTGAATTCCAATGTGGTGGATTCTCTTGATCAGGGTTTTGGTGGGATATGGTGTTGAATGCTGCTGGGATGCCTAAGAGGATCAGGGCTGCTGTTTCACCCCAGTCCAGGAGGGTTCTATGTCATCAGTAGCTGTGATCAGGGCAGTTTCGCTCCTGTGGTTGATGTGGAATCCACTTGGGAGGTGTCTAACAGGTTGTTGTTCTCCAGGTGTTTGGTGAGCTGGCAGTTGATGGCTTTTTCAAGGTCTTTGGCAGGAAACAGTAGAAGAGAGATGGGGCGATAGTTCTTGAGTTAATTGAATTTGGTGGATGGTTTTTTGAGATGGGATTTGACCTCTGCGTGATTCCATTCTTCGGGGAAGGTGGCTCTGGTGATGGATGCTTTGAGAGTGGAGGTAAGCTCGCTGTTGATGATCTTGCTCCCAAGGTTGAATGATGGAGACAGGGGTCCATGGGCACTCCTGAGTGGACAGAGTTCATGATGACTCAAAACTTCACTTTTAAGACATATAGGTCACTCCTAAGGTAGGACTTATACATCCCAGAGGCTGGGTGCAGTTTATTTAAAGAGTTGGACAAGTACTTTTAAGTTTTACATGTACTGGTAGTGAAAAACTCCTAAATTAATTTGTCATACTGCAAGGCCTATGCCTCCCATAGGATAACAATGGAGTTACCTTATTACATTTAATAAGGTGTAACTTCTGATTGGGGGCAGGTAGACAGGCTGAGTTTGGTGTCTAAAGAATAATAATTAATAGCCCTCTTTAATGGTAAAGTCAGATTTTTAATCACAATGCTTGTAGAAAGATGGCATTTTCTTGTCCCAACCATTTGGTGTCTGCTGACTGTATTCTTTGTCACATGACTAGATATAGTTGGCATTTGATCTTTGTGTATTGGTCCCAGACAGTGAGACAAAGGGAAGCTAGGTGTTGGCAGGATGGGCGACTCTGAGTTAATGACGGGGAGGAGCTGTCACCTACCATACTTGCACAACACAAAGGCCCTGCCTGAGCACTTTCACAAAGGGGTTTGACACAAGTCTACTGTGAGGCAAGACAATCTGGGGCCAAGGCAGGGAGGCTGGAAGTGCCAAGCACCAAGAGAGTTGCCTGAAAATTGAACTGCCCCCAACTTAGAGCTAAATCTTTAAAGACACAGAGCGAAGCAAGAAGTCCGACCCTTCCTAGAATTGTTCCATTTACCCTAACATCAATCCATCTATACGTTCATTCTCCCATCCTTTCATCCACCCTCCATTCTTGCCTGCGCTTTAACCTTTTCATCCGTCCATGCTTCCATCTATCCTTTCATCATTACAGCCATCTCTGAATATTCCATCTATCCTTTTACTCATTCAACCATACTACTATCATTCCATCCAATGGTTAATCCATCCGTCCATCCATCCATCCATCCAGCCAGCCAGCCACTGTTTCATATATCATTTCATTCTCCTTCGAGCCCTTCTTCAATTCTTGCATCCATCCCTCCTTATATCCTTCCTGCCTTTGCTCTTTTTACCTTATGCTGAATTCCTTTCACCTAGACTTTCATCCTTCTTTCCACATTTTATTCCTTCCTTTCATTCTTTTTCTTCTACCTACCTCACTCTATTTGTAGCTGCCTAAATTTGCCATAATTTCTCAATCCTGGCACACGTAGCAGCTCTTGAGCCTCTCCTTTCAGTTCCGTCCTCATATTAACAGTTATCTAGAACTTTTATCAGCAAAATCCAAAAATGAAACAAAAACGTATTAGAGGGATGTTTTTCTAGGCCATCGGGCCCAGTGACAACCCCCACTGTGGCTTCAAATAGTGGGGGGTTCACAATGCCACTGCAAAGCACCTCTGGGGGGTGGAATCCTCTGGAAGCATCTTCCATTTCAAAGTGGGAATCAGATATAAATATTGGACCACAGACACTAACTATTCAGGACACTTCTGGGCCTATGGACTCTGCCTGAAAGAAGGACTGCTGTGCTGCTGAAAGGACTGCACCTCTACTGGACCGCTGCTCTGAAGGACTGTTGTCCTGCTGACCAGGTGCCCTGCTTCCCTATTGGCCAGGTGAGAAGGACTGGACCTGCATCTCTAAACCCTGTACCACAGAGTGACTCCAAGGGCTAGTTGGCTGGCCTCCTGAGCGGAAGCCTTAGGCCTTCTAACACACAAACCCAGCACCTGTACTCTGTCATCTGTGAGTCCTACCATGCCAAATGGTGCCACCCCAGTCCTAGACCCTTGGAAGTGGGCTTGAAGCTGCTCTGGCACCCATCTGTGGTGGTGCAATCCCACGCAGAACCAACGCATTGCCTCTGTTGCTCAGACTTTCCAGGCACCAGGACTTACCATCTCCCTTGCAGACCACAGCCTTATCAGAACAACCGCAGCACAATGCATGCCTGACACAGGTCCTCGCATCGCAAGCCTCTAGTTGAAGGCAGGCTCAATGTGGATGAATCACCATGAGCGTCCAGCACCGCATCCACCCTGATGGGCGATGGTAGCCTTCTGATGATCCTCCGCCAGGGCTTTGGAGCCGCATGCCCCCTCATCCCCCAGTGCCTTGAGACCCTTCTGGGTGAGTAGCTGCACTCCACAAACCTTGATTGATTGATTGACTGATTGATTGACACAGGACTCTGCATTGCCACCCTGGCAACTTCATGGGAACCAGCCGGTTGTGACTCGTCTTTGATGCAGGACTTCGCATCACAGGCCCCCTCATCAATGGCTTCCTCAACAATGACGCAGGACCTCACATCACAGTCTCACAGCTCCATGGAACCGATGCTGCATGAGGCACCTGTGACCAGGACCTTGCATCACCTTGGCTGCATGATGTATCCTTGACACAGGACTCGGCAACTCTCCGTAACCAGGATTTAAGGTACTATTGTTCAGCAGGCCTAACTGTGTTCCTGTAGCCAGCGCACACTCCATCGTGGTCGGCCTGAATTTGTCACTTTGTCGAGTTGTAGCGCGACCAGATATCAGCAGGTGCCACTTTGTGCTCTTTGGTGATATTTTCACTTTAATCTTTAAAATCTCATATCTCCGGTTCTACTGATTGGAATTTGGTCATTTTGGTCTTAAATTATTTATTAAATCTTACTCTATTGTTCTAACTTGGACATTTCCTTGTGTTGTGTTTCACTTTATTATTGTTTGACGTGCTGCATAAATACTTTACACATTGCCTCTAAGCTAAGCCTGACTGCTCTGTGCGAAGCTACCAGAGGGTTGAGCACAGGTTAATTTAGGGTTTGCTTGTGACTTCACCCTGACAAGAATTGTGGTTTCTGCCAATAACCCAATGTCTTATACAGTCAGGTCCTACCAGCCAACAAGCATCCAAGCACCACCCCCTTGGAACTCCGATCTAGCCCTATGTTAGACAAAGCATGACTGGGTAGTGGTCCGACTGGCCATGGGAAAGAATCTGGACCTCTGAAACTGCATGGCATTGGAATTAAGCACTAACATATAATCGATCTGGGAGAACGTCCTATAGGTCCCAATAGAATGTATACTCCTTGACCTCTAGAGGAAAAACTCTTCAGTCATCTGTAATGTCCAATATCAAAAATTTAAGCAAGGATCAATGGTGAATTGTGGTCTCCAGATGTCCCCCCAGGTCAATACCAAACCCAGTCACCCACCCGGTTCAGATCCCCACCAAACTCCACAGTCATGGGGGAAACTCTCAAGGATGGCACCCAGGGACACCAAGAATTCCTAGGATGATGGCCACATAAACAATCACCACCAACAGTGGCCTGTCCCCCAACTGCCCTGCCACCATCACATTTCTGCCAAAATTATCATACCACACCTGGTCCACCTTGAAAGGCAGATTTTTCTGAATGAGAAAGGCCACTCCCCCAGATAGGCTTGACTTATCTTTTTATGTGTGGAGTTCTCCGCCCTGACTGCTGAGTCTCCACAGTCATAAACTTACCATTAACTCATAGTTTGAGAAAACAATGCAAACTTACACAAAAGTGTAACTTTACCTTTGTGACTCTTGACCTGTTATGTTCAGTTTCTGGATCATAAAGAAGAGGTTTTTAAATACATCCTTAGCATGGACATGCATGTCTCTGCCTTATTAAAACTCCCAACTACCTTCTGTAGGTCTTGGCAAAGAAGGGAAACATCTTTACCCACATAATCTTTTTTGTACTTGAGAGTTGTCTTTGAGCCTTGATTAACCTGCAGGATTAAAGCTCTATAGGTGGTGTTCTTGCCCATCCATAATTTCTCCTGAAGTAGGGATGAGGCACCCAGATCCATCATTTTCCACCCCATAGGCTTTGGCTGTTCAAATTTATCCATGTTTACCTGCTCCTTTGTGAATTTTGGTGGTCCTTTTCCAGAATCCCTTTCTTGAGATCTTGCTCACAAGTACAGAATGACCAGACACTGGGGACCCCAGTATGCCACCATTTGCTAAAATTCACACCTTAGTCAGGGGGGCAGTCAGCAGCGAGTCCAAGGAAGGCCAAAGCCTCCCAGCACATTGCCCTCTTCAGCAGACCTCAAGATGAAGGAACAATGTGTACGAGGCCCCACAGTCTCAGCTGATATCCTTGTCATCTATTTGGGGGTATGCAACAATCCTGGCCTGCTTTCCTAGTATCCGTGTGTGACTAGGGGAAGCACAAGCAGCCAGGTTGGATGTGGTCCCACTGGTCCAGGCCAGGCCAGGCATCTGGTGGAAGACAAACCCCAAAGAAATAGGAACCAAGAACAAGGGGGCTGGGGGGAGGCTCAAACTTTTCCAAACTGAATCCAAACAGCCTACACAGCCTCTCCACTGCTACCCAGGACCAGTCTTACATCTGACCCGCAGGGTCCAAATCTCACGGTCTGCACTGTTTCCTTTATTCCGCATCTCTGTCATGTACCAGGTAATTTGTGCAGCTTCTTCTGTCTGGAAGCCCCTCGAGCACCGCTCACAGCCTGCTGTGTCGTTATCCACTGGGCCCGGCAGCCCAAATGGGATTTAAATCTTGAAAAAAGGAACCAGAACTCCCTCCACTGGTCCCTGGATCGCTTATGTGGTGATTCTCCACAACAAAATAAGGAATCTACAGGATTAACTGGGTGCTATTAATGGAGCACTCTCAGAGTGCGACCAGCATGTGCGTCTCCCAGCCACACCCCTGTGTTTTATTGGTTTGTGTTTCTTTTTAACTAATAATTTCAACATCTAAATATGTTACTTTAACCTTTGCTTTTTTCTGTGAATTTCAATTTTTTTAACGTAAGCTAAGATCTTATTAACATACGTGACTACAAAATCACATTTTTACCTTTGTTAATATATATCTACATATATTTGTGTGTGCGTATAAATATATCTATAAATATATATATATATATGTATATGTATATGTATATATATATATATATATATATATATATATATATATATATATATATATATATATATATATATATATATATATATATATATATATATATCTTTTGTCATTTTACATCTTGGCATGGACAGCACTGTGCTAGTCCTATGCTTAAAGACTTTGCTGTAGATATGGCAAAAGACTTTGTCCCTTTCTATCTCGGCGTGGATGGCACTGTGCTAATCTTATGCTTAAAGACTTTGATAGAAAAGCAGACATTTGAGGTGAGCATATCTAGAGTGTCGCTGGTGTTGAGAGTGCTCTATACAGGAGCTGCTTTCTACCGAAACTTGAGAACTACCCACAGTTCTCTGCTTCTTTTTTTGCATAATTTATGTGTCACTCTATGCCTGAAAGGGTATTCTTTTGACTTATACTGGGTGCTCCCTTGTGTCTGGACAAAGCTATACCTCTCTGAAGAGCTCTAATTAAAGCGCAACACTGTGTCAGGGGTTGCTTTTACTCATTTCAGGTTGGCTTGGATGGTATTTTACCAATTCAAAGCTGTAATATTGTGCCTGGAGTGGTAAATGGCTTTTGTCATTTTACAGCTCGGCATGGACAGAACTGTGCTAGTCCTATGCTTAAAGACTTTGCTGTAGAAATGGCAAAAGACTTTGTCCCTTTCTATCTCGGTGTGGATGGCACTGTGCTAATCCTATGCTTAAAGACTTTGATAGAAAAGCAGACATTTGAGGTGAGCAGATCTAGAGTGTCGCTGGTGTTGAGAGTGCTCTATACAGGAGCTGCTTTCCACCTAAACTTGAGAACTACCCAGAGTTCTCTGCTTCTTTTTTTGCATATTTTTTGCGTCACTCTATGCCTGAAAGGGTATTCTTTTGACTTATACTGGGTGCTCCCTTGTGTCTGGACAAAGTTATACCTCTCTGAAGAGCTCTAATTAGAGCGAAACACTGTGTCAGGGGTTGCTTTTACTCATTTCAGGTTGGCTTGGATGGTATTTTACCAATTCAAAGCTGTAATATTGTGCCTGGAGTGGTAAATGGCTTTTGTCATTTTACAGCTTGGCATGGACAGCACTGTGCTAGTCCTATGCTTAAAGACTTTGCTGTAGAAATGGCAAAATACTTTGTCCCTTTCTATCTCTGCGTGGATGGCACTGTGCTAATCCTATGCTTAAAGATTTTGATAGAAAAGCAGACATTTGAGGTGAGCAGATCTAGAGTGTCGCTGGTGTTGAGAGTGCTCTATACAGGAGCTGCTTTCCACCTAAACTTGAGAACTACCCAGAGTTCTCTGCTTCTTTTTTTTGCATATCTATATCTATATCTATATATATATATATGTATATATATATTATCTACTGGCGGTCGCCAGTAGATAGTTATAGTTAGGACCTATTTTCCATAGGAAATCCGCAACATTCTATTTGAAATAACTCTTGCGTCGGTTGACGAATCTTCGCGAAATTTCCAAACTTTATGGCCCGCTCCGGTCCGCTCCTACCCTGAAAGTTTTGGGGTGATTCGTCAAGCGGGGGCCGAGAAAAAAGGGGGCTCCCAAAACGTGTTTTCCCCATTCATTTTCCCATAGGAAACTTTAGCCACGGCTACAGGCCGAACTGCTGAACGGAATTACACAAAATTTGGCAAAGAGGTAGTTCTTGGTTCAGAAAGAACCCTTTTTTAAATGGTGTAAATCCGTTCAGTAGTTGCGGAGAAATTAAAAAATAAGAGTCAAAAAATCAATTTCCCATAGGAAACTTTATGCAAGGCTACAGCCCGAACTGCTGAACGGAATTACACCAAATTTGGCAAAGAGGTAGTTCTTGGTTCAGAAAGAACCCTTTTGTTAAATGGTGTAAATCCGTTCAGTAGTTGCTGAGAAAATCAAAAGTAAAAACACATATATATCTGGGCGGAGCCTAACCACACATGTCATCGTGAGATCTGATTGGCTGTCAGCACTTCATCCTGGAATTGCTGGCAGCCATCTTGGGACCAATATAAATGATAGTACCCCATTGAAATGCATTGTAGTGAATCGAAGATTTTGAGGGTTACCAAAAGGAGAACTATAAAGGGTGATAACAGACTTTAGTTACATTAGAATTCATTTGTTGATGGTACCATACTAATTTCAGGAATTGTGGTGTGTTCTAAGGTGATTTTACCCTGTGAAAAACCTTCTGCTGGGATATCATGAATCATGTTTGAGAGAAAACTATTTTCACATGCTTGTCCCATACAGTTTTGGAAGGTGCTCCAGAAGCTAAAATGAGAGCATATTTTCTGTAAATTCACATTATCTTTCTCAGTCATGTGAGAATGAAGTCTGACATTCTCAGTAAAACATGTACATCCAACAAGGGCAGAGACTGTCAGTTGATTCCTTTGTGTTCTACTGCAGCTTCCCAGAGTGTTCTAAAGAACAACTAGAGTGCTAACAGCCTTACTTATGACAAAAGTATGGCACACCTGAAGCCATCTTGATTGGAATAAACTGGTAACACTTAAAACATTTAATTTAAAAAGGAACAAAATGATGGGGTTCATCTTGTCATAGAAATTATGGTTAGTGCTCTGGAAAGAAAAATTAGGACATGTTTCAAGTGTGATCTCAAATATCTTCCTGTTATATTTCAACAGGAGCAGCCTGTCAGTTGATGCCTTTGTGTTCTACTGCAGCTTCCCAGAGTGTTCTAAAGAACAACTAGAGCGCTAACAGTCTTACTTATGACAAAAGTATGGCACACCTGAAGCCATCTTGATTGGAATAAACTGGTAACACTTAAAACATTTAATTTAAAAAGGAACAAAATGATGGGGTTCATTTTGTCATAGAAATTATGGTTAGTGCTGTAGAAAGAAAAATTAGGACATGTTTCAAGTGTGATCTCAAATATCTTCCTGTTATATTTCAACAGGAGCAGCCTGTCAGTTGATGCCTTTGTGTTCTACTGCAGCTTCCCAGAGTGTTCTAAAGAACAACTAGAGCGCTAACAGTCTTACTTATGACAAAAGTATGGCACACCTGAAGCCATCTTGATTGGAATAAACTGGTAACACTTAAAACATTTAATTTAAAAAGGACCAAAATGAGGGGGTTCATTTTGCCATAGAAATTATGGTTAGTGCTGTAGAAAGAAAAATTAGGACATGTTTTAAGTGAGATCTCAAATATCTTCCTGTTATATTTCAACAGGAGCAGCATGTCAGTTGATGCCTTTGTGTTCTACTGCAGCTTCCCAGAGTGTTCTAAAGAACAACTAGAGTGCTAACAGCCTTACTTATGACAAAAGTATGGCACACCTGAAGCCATCTTGATTGGAATAAACTGGTAACACTTAAAACATTCAATTTAAAAAGGAACAAAATGAGGGGGTTCATTTTGCCATAGAAATTATGGTTAGTGCTGCAAAAGAAAATTTAGTGCATGTTTTAAGTGAGATCTCAAATCCTCTTCTATTTCATTAGAAAATTCTGACATGCAGACTGAAACAATCACTTTCAATACCAGCAGTAGACTTCCAGTTAACTCCTTGGTGAGCAGTAGCTTTACTACAGTGATCTAATGAACAACTAGAGTGCTAACATTCTGAATTTATGGCAAATGTGTGACACATCTGAATGCCTTCTTGATGGAATCAAAGTAAAAACTGAAAGCATTTCCTACTGAGGAGACTGCAGTAAATGAGGAAATTAGGAAACTTCAAAACAAAGAAGTCTTCCAAGATGGCCACCAGTGAAAAAAGAGCCCAAATGTAGCACAAATATTACCCAGATGTAGCCCACATATAGCCCAATGACAAAAGTGTGCAAAACACTTTTTATTTTTAGTTTTTTTGCAGTTTTATGTAGTGCAGACTGGTCAGGTATTGGAGCGTTGCATCTTAAAACATGACCCCCTACACTACAAAAACACCACTGCACTACCCTAAACCCTAAAACACTACCCCCAGCATGACCCCCTACACTACACAAGCACCACTGCACTATCCTAAACCCTAAAACACTACCCCCAGCATGACCCCGTACACTACACAAACACCACTGCACTACCCTAAACCCTAAAACACTACCCCAACACCACTGCACTTACCTAAATCCTAAAACACTACCCCCAGCACGACCCCCTACACTACCCAAACACCACTGCACTACCCTAAAACATGACCCCTACACTACACAAACACCACTGCACTACCCTAAACCCTAAAACACTACCCCCAGCACGACCCCCTACACTACACAAGCACCACTGCACTACCCTAAACCCTAAAACACTACCCCCAGCACGACCCCTACACTACACAAACACCACTGCACTACCTTAAACCCTAAAACACTACCCCCAGCACGACCCCCTACACTACCCAAACACCACTGCACTAACCTAAATCCTAAAACACTACCCCCAGCACGACCCCTTACACTACCCAAACACCACTGCACTACCCTAAAACATGACCCCCTACACTACACAAAAACCACTGCACTACCCTAAACCGTAAAACACTACCCCCAGCACGACCCCCTACACTACACAAGCACCACTGCACTACCCTAAACCCTAAAACACTACCCCCAGCACGACCCCCTACACTGCCCGAACACCACTGCACTGCCCTAAACCCTGAAACACCAGCCCCTGCACGACCCCCTACACTGCCCGAACACCACTGCACTGCCCTAAACCCTGAAACACCAACCCTAGCACGACCCCCTACACTGCCCGAACACCACTGCACTGCCCTAAACCCTGAAACACCACCCCCTTCACGACCCCCTACACTGCCCGAACACCACTGCACTGCCCTAAACCCTGAAACACCACCCCCAGCACGCCCCCTACACTGCCCGAACACCACTGCACTGCCCTAAACCCTGAAACACTACCCCCAGCAAGACCTCCTACACTGCCCGAACACCACTGCACTGCCCTAAACCCTGAAACATCACCCCCAGCAAGACCCCCTACACTGCCCGAACACCACTGCCCTAAACCCTGAAACACCACCCCCAGCACGACCCCCTACACTGCCCGAACACCACTGCACTGCCCTAAACCCTGAAACACCACCCCCAGCATGACCCCCTACACTGCCCGAACACCACTGCACTGCCCTAAACCCTGAAACACCACCCCCTGCACGACCCCCTACACTGCCCGAACACTACTGCACTGCCCTAAACCCTGAAACACCATCCCCAGCACGACCCCCTACACTGCACGAACACCACTGCACTGCCCTAAACCCTGAAACACTACCCCCAGCAAGACCCCCTACACTGCCCGAACACCACTGCACTGCCCTAAACCCTGAAACATCACCCCCAGCAAGACCCCCTACACTGCCCGAACACCACTGCCCTAAACCCTGAAACACCACCCCCAGCAATACCCCCTACACTGCCCAAACACCACTGCACTGCCCTAAACCCTGAAACACCAGCCCCAGCACGACCCCTACACTGCCCGAACACCACTGCACTGCCCTAAACCCTGAAACACCACCCCTGCACGACCCCCTACACTGCCCGAACACCACTGCACTGCCCTAAACCCTGAAACACCACCCCCAGCACGACCCCCTACACTGCCCGAACACCACTGCACTGCCCTAAACCCTGAAACACCACCCCCTGTATGATCCCCTACACTGCCCGAACACTACTGCCCTGCCCTAAACCCTGAAACACCACCCCCAGCACGACCCCCTACACTGCACGAACACCACTGCACTGCCCTAAACCCCGAAACACTACCCCCAGCAAGACCCCCTGCACTGCCCGAACACCACTGCACTGCCCTAAACCCTGAAACATCACCCCCAGCAAGACCCCCTACACTGCCCGAACACCACTGCCCTAAACCCTGAAACACCACTCCCAGCAAGACCCCCTACACTGCCCGAACACCACTGCACTGCCCTAAACCTTGAAACACCACCCCCAGCATGACCCCCTACACTGCCCGAACACCACTGCACTGCCCTAAACCCTGAAACACCAACCCCAGCACGACCCCCTACACTGCCCGAACACCACTGCACTGCCCTAAACCATGAAACACCAGCCCCAGCACGACCCCCTACACTGCCCGAACACCACTGCACTGCCCTAAACCCTGAAACACCACCCCCAGCACGACCCCCTACACTGCCCGAACACCACTGCACTGCCCTAAACCCTGAAACACCAGCCCCAGCACGACCCCGTACACTGCCCGAACACCACTGCACTGCCCTAAACCCTGAAACACCAGCCCCAGCACGACCGCCTACACTGCCCGAAAACCACTGCACTGCCCTAAACCCTAAAACACCAGCCCCAGCACGACCCCCTACACTGCCCGAACACCACTGCACTACCCTAAACCCTGAAACACCAGCCCCAGCACGACCCCCTACACTGCCCGAACACCACTGCACTGCCCTAAACCCTGAAACACCAGCCCCAGCAAGACCCCCTACACTTCCCAAACACCACTGCACTGCCCTAAACCCTGAAACACCACCCCCTGCACGACCTCCTACACTGCCGGAACACCACTGCACTGCCCTAAACCCTGAACCACCACCCCCAGCATGACCCCCTACACTGCCCGAACACCACTGCACTGCCCTAAACCCTGAAACATCAACCCCAGCAAGACCCCCTACACTGCCTGAACACCACTGCCCTAAACCCTGAAACACCACCCCCTACACTGAACGAACACCACTGCACTGCCCTAAACCCTGAAACACCACCTCCAGCAAAACCCCCTACACTGCCTGAACACCATTGCTCTGCCCTAAATCCTGAAACACTAGCCCCAGCACGACCCCCTACACTGCCCGAACACCACTGCACTGCCCTAAACCCTGAAACACCACCCGCAGCACGACCCCCTACACTGCCCGAACACCACTGTGCTGCCCTAGACTCTGAAACACCAGCCCCAGCAAGACCCCCTACACTGCCCAAACACCACTGCACTGCCCTAAACCCTGAAACACCAGCCCCAGCACGACCCCCTACACTGCCCGAACACCACTGCACTGCCCTGAACCCTGAAACACCAGCCCCAGCACGACCACCTACACTGCCCGAACACCACTGCACTGCCCTAAACCCTGAAACACCAGCCCCAGCACGACCCCCTACACTGCCCAAACACCACTGCACTGCCCTAAACCCTGAAACACCAGCCCCAGCACGACCCCCTACACTGCCCGAACACCACTGTGCTGCCCTAAACCCTGAAACACCAGCCCCAGCACGACCCCCTACACTGCCCGAACACCACTGCCCTGCCCTAAACCCTGAAACACCACCCCCTGCATGACCCCCTACACTGCCCGAACACCACTGCACTGCCCTAAACCCTGAAACACCACCCCCTGCACCACCCCCTACACTGCCCGAACACCACAGCACTGCCCTAAACCCTGAAACACCACCCCCTGCACCACCCCCTACACTGCCCGAACACCACAGCACTGCCCTAAACCCTGAAACACCACCCCCTGCACCACCCCCTACACTGCACGAACACCACAGCACTGCCCTAAACCCTAAAACACCACCCCCAGCACGACCCCCTTTACTGCTCAAACACCACTGCACTGCCCCAAACCCTGAAACACCACCCCCAGCACGACCCCCTACACTGCCCGAACACCACTGCCCTAAACCCTGAAACACCACCCCCTGCACGACCCCCTACACTGCCCGAACACCACTGCACTGCCCTAAACCCTGAAACACCACCCCCTACACTGCCCAAACACCACTGCACTGCCCTAAACCCTGAAACACCAACCCCAGCACGACCCCCTACACTGCCCGAACACCACTGCACTGCCCTAAACCCTAAAACACCACCCCCAGCATTACCCCCTACACTGCCCAAACACCAATGCACTGCCCTAAACCCTAGAACACTACCCCCAGCACGACCCCCTACACTACCCGAACACCACTGCACTACCCTAAACCCTAAAATACTCCCCCAGCACAACCCCCTACACTACCCGAACTCGACTGCACTGCGCTAAACCCTCAAACACTCCCCCAGCACGACCCCCTACACTACCCGAACACCACTGCACTGCCCTAAACCCTAAAACACTCCCCCAGCACGACCCCCTACACTACCCGAACACCACTGCACTGCCCTAAACCCTAAAACACTCCCCCAGCACGACCCCCTACACTACCCAAACACCACTGCACTGCACTGCCCTAAACCCTAAAACACTACCCTCCGCATGACCCCCTACACTACCCAAACACCAATGCACTACCCTAATCCCTAAAACACTACCCCCCGCATGACCCCCTACACTACCCTAAACCCTAAAACACTACCCCCGCACGACTCCCTACACTACCCAAAGACCACTGCACTACCCTAAACCCTAAAACACGACCTCCTACACTACACAAACACCACTGCAATACCTTAAACCCTAAAACACTACCCCCTACACTACACAAACACCACTGGACTACCTTAAACCCTAAAAACTACCCCCAGCACGAACCACTACACTACCCAAACACCACTGCACTACCCTAAACCCTAAAAACTACCCCCAGCAGTACCCCTACACTACCCAAACACCACTGCACTACCCTAAACCCTAAAACACTACCCCAGCAGTACCCCCTACACTACCCAAACACCACTGCACTACCCTAAATTACTACCCCCAGCGCGACCCCCTACACTACCCAAACACCACTGCACTACCCTAAACCCTAAAACACTCCCCCCAGCACGACTCCCTACACTACCCAAACACCACTGCACTACCCTAAACCCTAAATCTACCCCCAGTATGACCCCCTACACTACACAAACACCACTGCACTACCCTAAACCCTAAATCTACCCCCAGTATGACCCCCTACACTACACAAACACCACTGCACTACCCTAAACCCTAAAACACTACCCCCAGCACGACCCTCTTCACTACCTAAACACAACTGCACAATTTGTTACAGGCGTTGCAACGCAGGCCTTTGGTGCTTACTGGAAGTACCTAGTGGGCTAGTTGGGCCCCAGGGACCCTCAGGATTCAAGGTGACCTAATCCCCCAACTTAAAACGCACCACGGGGCGCGTTTGCACAGTGGTGAAGGGAGGGGCGGGGCCTCAGGTGACATGTGCGCAAACACGCCCTGTGGTGCGTTTTAAGTTGGGGAATTAATTCCCTTTGAATCCTGAGGGACCCTGGGGGCCAACTAGCCCACCAGGTACCTTCAGTAAGCACAACAGAGTTGCGTTGAAGAGGTGAAAAAAGGTGCGTGGCCTCGGAACGCCTCTCTGCAACTCAGCTCTGTGGTCCTAACTGTAGGTACCTGGGGGGCTAGTTGGGCCCCAGGGACCCTCAGAATTCAAGGGGACTTAATCCTGCAACTTAAAACGCGCCACGGGGTGCGTTTGCACACATGTCACCTCAGGCCCCCCTCCCTTCACCACTGTGCAAACGCGCCCTGTAGCGCGTTTTAAGAGGTAGTTTTAATCCCCCTGCCCTATTATGTACTAGGGACTTGCAGAGGAGGTCATGCTAATCACAGGGGTACCCCAACGCATAGTGTTCCCTAGTGTATGTAGGTGTTTTCACTGTATTCTAAGTGTCTTTTAGCATAGCACTGGCTCTGGTTAGTCAGAGTCAGTTACCACCAGTACCCGTCTGAAAAAGTTGTGGGCACAGGATGATTTTTGCAACAAGGCCTCTTTCTGCTCCTCTGTTGGTTCTTTCTGCACATCTTTTGCTTCTTTCTGTGCGTTTTTTCTTCTTTCTTCACATGTCCTACCTCTGTAGGCATAGTTAGAAACTAGCATTTAAAAAAAACTTTGAAATTCACTTAAAAAATCATAGGTTTCAGGCACGTTATAGTTAGAAATTAGCATTTAAAAAACCTTTGAAATTCACTGAAAAAACCATAGGTTTCAGACACGTTATAGTTAGAAATTAGCATTTAAAAAACCTTTGAAATTCACTGAAAAAACCATAGGTTTTAGGGACAGTTATAGTTAGTTGGACATTTCACTCATACAAAACCATAGAAATTCCCCAGTTATAGTTAGTTCAGCTAACTATAACTCGCGCCCCCGCAATGCACTGCTGATGACGTCACATATTACATCACTCATGACATGGTCAGTGACATCACTGATGACATCACTGATGACATCTCAAATGACATCACTGATGACATCATCCATGTGATAATTTCATGCATCTTCTCACACCCTAATATAACTTTTGATACACCCACTCTAAATTACAGACTGCCATTCTCAAAACCATAGACACTCCAACACCAAAAACTACATACCCACTCACTGATTCTTAGGTCTACACACACATCCACTCACTCACCCGTACAGTCACTCATACTTAGTCACTCAGTACAGGACTATCATATGCACTCATGCACCTATATAAACACTCACACACCGCCACTCATCCATAGAGGTACTCACACACCTAGTCAGTCATGCAAAAACTTAATCACACACCCATTTACTCACCTATACAGTTATACACACACCAGCTCACTTACTCATACAAATACTAGCACATTCTTACGCTCTTATACAATCACTGATACAAGTACACACTCATCCATACAGCCACTCTCACAATCACACACTCTCACTTATAGCCATTTATATACTCCAACACACATATATACTGCCTTTCACATATGTAGTTACTCACACATGTACCACTGAGATATACATTCAATCACTAACACACCCATACACACACTCACCCACCCATACAGTCCATCACAGATGCACTCTTGAAACCATGCACCCAGTGAATCACCAACTCACACATCTATGCACAGAGTCACACACACCCCACCCACACAAACACTCAGGCACCCATACAGATACTCAGACAATCAATCAATAACCCATGTAGACACTCATGTAGCTATTCAGAAAGCTCATGCAGCCGCTTACAAACCAACAGACAGACGGATACAGACATTCACACAGTTTAGTCACTAACCCATGCATTCAGTAAGATACATTTAATCACTCACTTGTAGAGTCAGTCACTCACGTACTAAATCATCCATTCAGACACTTATACACCCACTCATTCTTCAATGCGTCTTTCCCTATATATATTAAACATATTTAAACTTTACAGAAACACACAGTCACTGGATGATGTCATCAGTGATGTCATCAGTGATGTCATCAGTGATGTCATTTGAGATGTCATCAGTGATGTCATCAGTGATGTCACTGACCATGTCATGAGTGATGTAATATGTGACGTCATCAACAGTGCATTGCGGGGGCGCAAGTTATAGTTAGCTGAACTAACTATAACGGGGGAATTTCTATGGTTTTGTACTAGTGAAATGTCCAACTAACTATAACTGTCCCTAAAACCTATGGTTTTTTCAGTGAATATATATATATATATATATATATATATATATATATATATATATCAAAGCTCCGAGGTAAAGAAATACCAGCTCTCACGGGAGCAGGTTCACCCAGATTTTAATGGGGTACAAGTAAGCACATATATATATATATATATATATATATATATATATATATATATATATATATATGAGACAGCCCTATCTTTTTATGTGCGGAGACTCCACAGTCTTAAAGATACTACTAGTGAGATACCTTTGCAAATTGCAACAATTGTAAACCTACACAAAAGTGTAAGTTTACCATTGTGAATCAGTCCCTGAATAATTATTTAATACACATAACATTTGATAAATTAGTTTGTTCTAATATTCTATTTTATTAGTTCTAGGTTCCTAAAAATAATTTTCATTTCATTTACATTTTTATTTTACATTAAAATATATAGAATATTTAAAGCACAATAATACATTTTCCCTATATTTTTCCATAGAGAGATCTCCATGTCAGTGGCAGAGATCTCCATCTATGTGTGAAAAGTTACCAATAGTAACTTTACTCTTCTAATTTACTCTCAGATGTCTCCCCCTTCGTTTCAGGTGTACTGTAAATCTGCAAATTAGTGTAAGTAAATCTACAATTGCAAGTGCCCCATAGCAGAAAAGTGCAAATTTACACCTAAGTGAACCAATTAATTTACACCTGAGTAAATTTACACATGTAAATTCACCTTTGTGAATAGGGCCCTGTGTCTTGCATCCTTCTAATGTTCAAACATTAAACCACATTAGAATGTGTAATAACTACACCTATTGTTCAACATGTTTAAAAAACGTAAAACAATGATATTAAGCACTATATAAAAAACGTTATTAGAAAGTCAAGCCCTAATAAAGCCAATGTGTTTTCACTTTTTACATCAGAAAGTGCTTGTATATTGATTGGAAAGTTTGTGTAAATGGGTGAATGCAAGATAGAGTCAATGCGTGTATGAAGGGAGGGAATTCTGAGTTTATGGATGGATAAATGGTTCAAAGGCTCAGTACGTGAATGGCTAAATGCGTGAGTGAATGCATGAATGAGTGAATGAACAGCATTGGCTGAAGGAAAGAAAATCCCCTTCCTCCACAGGACCACTGTAGCCTCCAGTTTCCTGGTCTTGGCCATCCATACACTCACAAAAAGATCAGCCATGTATACTATGAACATATCCCCAGAACAATTGAACCAGGATGTTTCACAGTCTTAGGGCCCGATTATAAGTTTGGTGGTCCATAGGACCATCATACCCGCGGTAGAGGTGCAGTGGTAGGCGGGGACCGCCGCACCGGTGGTCTGATTGCCATATTACAACTACGACAGTTGGACCGCCATAGGACCAACGCAATCGCCAGGGATCCGTGATTCCTGGTGGTGGTGTCGTGCAGTTCCTATATTACCCCTGCAGGACCTGCGCGTTTGGATAACATATACTGTGGGCTTGGTGGTAGACTGACTCTGAGCACCCCCACCGTATATGTTAGCCTGGTTTGCATTAGCTAGCTCACAGTGCCACTAGAATCTCCTCCTCTCGGGGAGAGATTAGTTTCTGGCAACCTTAGATCATGACAACCCAAATTCCTCAGAATCGTGGAAACAATGTATTACCTTTCGCTCAGTCACTCATGCTTACTTATTCAGTTTGTCTCAGAGAGTTACAAGAATAAACAGTCGGGCATTTCAATAAGTATTTATTGAACAGTTGTTATTCTTTTTTTATTTTTTTATTTTATTGTTCAATCCATAGCATTTCATATTTCAAACAAATTATATTATTTAGCTGTTTTGACCACAAAAACAATGACATTTCATATAAACACGAAAGGAAAACACAGCCAAAGATTATCAGCATATATACAAATATAACAAAATTATACAGTTAATTCAAATGTTCAATCATAGGGGCCCAAATCTGAGTGGCCAAATTTTTCCATCTCATTGATTTAAGAGAACAAAGGCTATTTTCTAAATTAAAAATGTTATAAAATTTGGCCCGCCACATTTCAAATGAAGGGGCATCTTGCTGTAGCCAAGCTGAGGCTACACATAAGCGCGCAACCGCCGCTGCAATAAAAATAATATATCTAAACTAAAATGCAGGTTGTCCAGTCCTAACACTATCACCCACCCCTAAAAGCATTACATCCCTCATTATATAAAGTTGCGTCCCTGTGATGCCAGATAAGAACAGGTTTATTTTTAATTTTAATTGCGAGAGAGAAGTTGGGGGAGGCAATGGGGTCAATGGCGAGTGGTAAAGCGGCAGGACCTGATAAGCTGCCACTGGAGCTTTATCGCGTACTATTTCAAGTATTGAAGACAGATATGCTCATTACATTTCAAGAGGCTCAACTTGGGAATGCGCCTCCATCATTGGATGAGGCCAACATAGTGGTGTTTAAAAAGAAAGACAAGCCCCCTAATCAGCCAGGATCTTACAGACCATCTCGCTGTTAAACGCTGACAGCAAAATATATGCAAAAATATTGGCTACAAGGCTGGCGCAGGTAATTACGCCTTTGGTATCCATATATCAGCATGGTTTTATACCAGGTAGGAGTACGGTTAACCACATTAATAGATTGGTTAGTCTTATAGATTACTCTAATGTATATAACAGCAGGATGGGACTGATTTTTTTTTACGCAGAAAAAGCGTTCGACCGCGTCACATGGTCATTTTTATGGGCTATTATGCAGAAGATAGGGTTTGGGCAGGGATATATCAGAGCTATACAAACTATGTATAAGGCACCACGAGCTAGGATATGTGTTATGGGTAGGGAGTCAGAGCAGGTTTATATCAGAAGGGGGACAAGGCAGGGGTGTCCCTGCTCTCCATTGTTATTTGCTATATTTATGAATCCATTTCTGTTAATGTTGGAGCAGAGTGAACGTATTAGCTCTCTGAATTGTGGGCAGTATCAGGTGCGGGTTTTAGCTTATGCCGATGATATTGCTGTGGCATCATCAGATCCCGCGCAAGCAGTTGTTGAGATAGAAAGATTGGCTTTTAAATTTGGTGGGGTATCAGGCTATAAATTAAATTCTACAAAAACGCAGATTATATGTACAGCAATGGCATGCCCAGGGGATATTCGGTTAACTGAAGAAGCTAGCTATCTGGGTATTAAAATCAGAATGTCCCTGCAAGATTTGATTGAGGTCAATTGGGGAGGAATAGTTTCTGGGATAAAACAGCAGCTTGATCGTCTGGAATGTCTACAACAGTTGTTATTCTAGTGTAAAATATCTGTGCTGCGGCAACCAGCAGACAATAGCAGAGATACATTATCAGTAGTATGATAAAAGCAAAGGGATAGAACAGTTCTACCATATTGCGATAATCATGAATACATACATGAATATAAAAGCATTATTCAAGTGCGCGTACTCCTACGATGCCTAACTAGATGTACCTGAGTGTACCTAGCATATGTGTAGGTCTAAAACCTAAGAGCCAAGAATCCTTCTAGGATTTAGTCGAACCCCCATACCTGAATAGAGAGAGTGTGGGACGCCGTCCTGGTCTCGAGTTGGACACTCCGTCAGGGCTGTGTCAGACCGCTGTCAGCTGGAGCAACTGCATGCAGGAACCTCAGCGTCTCTGGTCAGTGTGTCAGCATGGAAGTCTTGGTTCCCTCTGTCTTACCGGGGCAAGATGTGGTGTATTTATACCCTAAAGAGTCTCGGTCCTTAATATGGATTGCATTGGTCTGTCGTTAGACATGAGGAAGACGTCAGGGGTGAACTTTGTACATACATATTATGCAGGTTGTGTATTCCTAGAAAGCCATGCATAATTGATGCGTACAGTGTGGGCCTGTGTTTGGGAAAAACCCTGCTGTGTTCAAAACCACAGGATAGCCCTCAGAGCACATTGTGTACTAGCAAGGACCAATGTAGGTGAAAGATCATGCCTATATAAAGAATCATGACGATAATAGGACATGTACAGTTATGACCATAATTGGGCATATGCGGCAATGACCATAATAGGGCAAGTACGAATATGACCATATATGGACAAATATGAATACGTCCATTTTAGGGCATGTACGAACGGATCTACATTAGGTCCTCTATACGGGACATAACACCCACTCCTCTTTCGAATTGGATAACAATGATCATACTTAAAATCTGGACAATTTAAAATCATATTTAAAAGCAAGTAAAAACATGGTTTTAAAATCTTTTAAAAAAATGTCTTCTAAAATGTTAGTAATTCAGCTAATTTCAATTGGCACTAAAAGAATGTCTATTTTGTTTCTCCATATAAGTTGCCTCACTCAAAGCGGAAGAAGGCCATGCTTTTCTCAAGCGAAAGTGTCAATTTAAGAAATGTTCCAATTTTGCTCGTTTGTTTTGAAACGAGTGAAGAAGCCGAATTCTTTCCCAGGACACGATGAGCCAATTCAAGATTAAGCGTCCTGGCTGGGAAGCACAATATTATCGGTGTTAGCTGCTGCAAACGACAAATCCAATGCCTCACAGAGAACGTCAATCGCACATAGATGGAATGTTTCACTGCCAACAGTCGGTGCTGCGGCAGCTTGTGCGGCAGTTGTTACCTGGGTGCCATTGGAGGAGTCACCTAACCCTACAGGAGCAAACGGCACCTGTGGATTCACCAGGAATGCGTTCATAAGAATTGGAAGCCGCTGGGGACAACGCAGAGCATGGGCCTTTATGGGGTCCAGCATTGCATCCGTGTCCGGAGGCACATCTGATGGAAATGTTAGACAAAGATCCAACGTGCATTCTTCTCCACAGAACAGGCATTGAAGAACAGGTAAGATGCAGTCTACCCAAACTGGTCTAAACAATAGAAACCAGGAGGCATTGAGTTCTCGCAGGCAAGGAATGCCCAGAAGTTGTACAATGCGTTCACGGTATGTCCGCTCCAGGAGCGTGTTCACCATTCCCTCGGGAATTGGGCTGTCCATTGCATAGCAGTAGTATTATGAATAGGACCCCTACAACCAGCAATAGGATAAGCGGGAATCCTCCAAATACGCTTCCCAATACGGAGTGTATAAAATTTGGGATAACTCCGAGGACTGTCTGAAAGGTGCTTAACAGTCCTGACCCTATGGTCTTAAATAGGTGTACAATACCGCTCGTATCAGACATATTGAAAATACATCCCACCATTTCTACGAAATGAAAGGGGCAGTTTGTACGTATAAGCGCTTGTATCTCAGTCGAGGTCCTTGCAACTTGAAGTTCATAGGTTTCTCGAGCGGAGGTTAAGTGCACGGGTTGCTGTAAAAGCATGGCTTTCAATCTGCTCAGAGTATCAAATTGTATGAAAGATACATTCAGTGAAGGCCATAGCAGCGCCTCCCTGACTGTGTTCAGTGGTGGAAACAATACTTGCATACAGCAAGCAACCCTGGAGTTAACAGTGACCAGATACGCGACGCCCGGAAGCATCCCACAGCAACCTTGATCATTTAGCATTAAGTAACTCCCATTCGAGAGCAGCTGGAAAACCGGCGTGATCTTGGCTGCTGGGGTCTCTGACATGTGACAAGATAAGTTCGCTACTGAACCGCTACAAGCTCCATGCAGAGAAATACCTTGACACATGAGAGAACCGCTTAAAGCGTTCTTGCAGTTTGTACCACTCAGATACACTTCTCGATCCCCATTCCGGCATCGGTATCTATATGGTAACTCCCGTTTCCTTGATGTATCCCTTACCCATTTTCTCATATTTGCCTGCCTGCCTCTGCTCAAGGCAATACTGAAATTGGAACGTAGTGACCGGCAGAGTGATTTGGCCATGAATTAGCCATTCTGTTTATGGTGATTCGGCTACAGTGAAAGGTAACCTTTCCAGTTTCTCAATACGCAACATTGTATATTTGGCTCCCCTTTGTGCCATTTCTGTCTATCAGTTAGATTGTATTCTGAAAACAGAGACGTGGTGTTTATAAAACGCCATGGCACATAGCCTGCACGCAAACATTGCAGTGTCCAGCTTAACATCATAATAGAACGTAGCTGAGATTGCCCGTGTTGTAACAAGGCCAGATCTTGTTCTAATATGTCGATTGCCGAAGACACAATGGTGCCTAAGGAGTAAATCCTGGAGGTCAAAGTAGTTAACCCATTATCCACTACAGCTAATGCCTTTTCTAAGTTAATACGGTCTATCTCCTGTATCCTTTCTGCGGCCTCTTGTTGGGATATTTTCCAGTTTTCATTTTAAGAGGCATAAAGGCCTGCATATATGAAACGTTTCTGATGTGTTTTCCTTGGGCCTAATAAGAAGTCCCTAAGGTCCACATCAGGTGTGAGTAAGGTCAAGTGATGTTTTACTTCTGTGAGTGTTGAGGTCTCTAGCCAATCAAGGCACAAGTTCCCAACACTATAGGATGTCACTACCCCCGGGTGATGTATCTGTACATAGCGTGGATCTGGCCTATGGATACTAAACCCTTCAGTTGTATTTATAAATCTCTGCTGACATTTGTTTGTGTCAATGGGCCAAACCAGACATTCTGTCCAATCAGGATCTGATCTGTTGTACTGGAGAATGTCATCTAATCTCACCCCATGTGTAGTTGAATTCTGCCCCCCACCCATCTGCGATGGTGTTGGAAACCCCGGTGTGTTCATTTCCTTGCCTTTGGCTAATCCAAGACAGGTTGTTTGTTGCACAGTTTCATTCAGAAATAATATCTGCTGCGGAATGAGGCATGCCCTAAAAAGTGCTTCTATTCCCTGGACTTGCCAGTCCCTAGAACCCCAGATCGATTTTGAATCTATTGTGTCCTTCCATAGATCGAAACCCTGTTTTGACAACTGGTTCAAAAAGGATGTAGAGTAAATATGTTTGGTGTTTGTTAACATAATTTTCTGAGCTGAAATTTTCGCCACTTTATAATAAAATGACTTCGGGTCAGATGTGTTAAACCTTGAGAAGTATGTGAATTTCTGTGCAAATGCTTGTGAACTACCTTTTGGAGGTTTTGGGCAGTGTTCCCACTGGTGGTACTCAAATACATTTCTAGGTGTTATAGACTTGTGTAAGAAATGATGACCATATTGCTGATAACAGTACAATGTATCATAGTCTGAAGAACCTTCTAACATTTCATTGTTCGGAAATGCAGCAGTTTTTTCTAAATCAGACATTAAATTGTTCACAGTATCAGTGTCCCAATCATCAGAAAATGTACTGGAGGTAATGATATCACTTAAAGAAATTTTAAATACATGTTTAAGCTTTAAAAGATCAGTCGGACCGAATACATCATAATCAATCTTGTCCCATACTATACCGTCCGTTATAGGAACTGCTGTGATGTTCACTGAAGACAAGTCTCTTGGTTCATGATGTGAAGACTGGTGTGGTTTTAAAATCCAATTGACTCTTTGGGCTGTAGAGCTTTGCTGGAGGTATCGTCCATTAATAAGCATACTAAAAGTTATAATTAAACCTAGCCAGAAAATGAAAAATAAAATCCCAGTGATATACCATAGTTCTATCCAAGGTGACACCAGGTAAGTCTTTCTAAAAAAAGTTCAAAAAGTCATTGAGTTTCTGTTGGAGTGATTTTTTGGCTGGCGTCGTTTCCGGTTCGCTTGGATCCAGTGAAAAGTTTCAAAGTTCATGAAAAAGCCAGAAGCAGTTCGATCAATTGTTGGAATTGCATCGGGATTTGTTGAAATCGGGTTTTGCTCTTGATGAGGCATGTTGACATAGATGTCTGTAGTGGGTCTGATTGCAACTTGGTTACTAAGTTGATTTTCATTTTGAAGATGAATTTCTTGTTGAAGTGGAACGAGTTCCATAGCATTGTTGCATAGTCCTTCATTCCGTACAGGTGGCTCTTCAAACGTGATGAATCTTTCTGTTTGAACTTCTTGGATTGTAGCGAGAGGAGGGCGTCTGCTACTGTGGAGTCCACAAGGCCTACTGTTTAGTATCGGCCACATAGTGTGGTTTGATTAAGTCAATTGAGATTAATCTTTTCTCCTTTTTTCTGGCAAGAGGTGGCAGAAGTACAGTTCTTGTGCCTTGGATTGCTAGGACCGGTACAGGCTTTCTGTAGGATGGCCCAAATTTTTTCTTGTCAGCAATCTTCTCTCTGACCAGATCCCCGACTTTTGGGATCCAGACAGGTCTTGCCGTTACTGCCTTGACTTCCTCAGTGGCAGCCTGTTTCTGGAGCACGTTACTTTGTTGTGTTCTGGATTCATTTAAATCCTGTAAAACAGCCAAACGATCATGGATATCAAATGGTTTTTCATCCGCCACTGTGCCTTCACAATCAAGATCAGGTACCCACATTCTTGTCCCAAATAGGACCTCGTAAGGAGTGACAGCCCCTAGAGAGCTTCTTGGCTGATTATTGATTGTGCGCTATACCCCATAAAGGTGATCGACCCATCTACCGCCCTTGCCTGATACCCTAGCTGTTAAAGATTCCTTTAAGTTTCGGTTTTTCCTCTTCACAACAGAATTTCCCTCGGGATGGTATGGAGAGGAGTACCGCAATGCTACGCCCATTCCTTCCATGGCCTCTTTGTAATCCCGAGAGCTAAACGCCGGACCACGGTCAGAATGTAACGTGCCAACTGCGTATGTGCCGATAAAGACTCGCAAATCTTTTAGAACAGTTCGAGCGTCAGCCGAGCGCTGAGGCCAAACCCATAGGAATCTAGAGCAGGAATCCACTGCAACCATGATATATTTCTTGGACCCATCAGATTGTAGGGGTCCGCAGTGGTCCAAATATACACATGCGAGTGGTTTGTCTGATTTCAGCAATGGTGTCTGTGCTGGGCGTGTTACTGTGGAGCCTTTCAGCTGCTGACAGATGTCGCATTTCAAGACATAGTCTCTGGTCTGCTTGGTTAACCCTGGCCACCAGTAGCGCTGTTTCAGTAAAGAAATAGTCGCTGTAACGCCTGTATGCGCAGAACCCAAACCCTCGTGTGCTGCTAGAATTAAGCCTTGCCTACGATCCATATTTGGTATTACTCTATCCCCCACTCCAGGAATCTGAGCATATGGAATGTTTTGTGCATCTAACTTGTAGGAGTACTTGAGTGGAAATTTCTTTGGTACTGCTGTGCTGCCTTTGTGTGAAGCATTGACAGCTACCATAATCTCGCCATCTACCTTCGTCTTTGAACGAGTAACTGCAGCTACGGTGAAGCCAGGGAACAGCCCCCTTTGCGGATTCATCAGCCAATGAATTCCCTTCAACGTGAACGCCATCAAGCTGATGACTCAGTGTATGTATCACGTGAGCCCTTGGTAGTTCATTTCTCAACTCCACTACCTGTTCCCATAGCATTTTATGCTTAACTGTGCCACCTTTTGCATCTTTGAACCCGTTTTGTTCCCAATGATGCAGATATTCATTGTACGACTGTACACAGTAAAAGGAATCACACACAATAAGTGTGGGGAATTTGTGTTCCGTATTTATAAGTGCCAGTATCAGTGCTTTTAACTCTGCCAACTGAGCCGTGCAGTCTCCTAGAGATTGCGTTTTAGTGCAACTTGGATGGATGCATCGTGCATGCGACCTTTAACAATCGCACACGCTGCGCTGTAAGCTTGCTTACTCCCTATGGCCGTTTGAGCAGAACCGTCAGTGTAAATAATATATTCATACTGATCTAGAGGCAAAATTTCATTTGGTAGAGGATATTCTTGTTCGTATTGCAGGAATGCCTGTGTTTTTAAACTTGGATCGAATCTGTATTCAACATCCGTTGCAGTAAGAGAATTAGCCCATTGTATCCATCTGGGATGTAAGGCTTTCGCATTTGGAATGCTAGCCTTTGTAACAGCTTCTAAAGCTGGTACTGGGGTCACGACAATTATGCGTTTACCCTGAGCCATTGCTCTTTCTCTTGCTACAGCGGTCTGCACTGCTGTCAGGATTTTTTCTGTTGAAGTGAAACACATTTCTGCGTTTGTGTACAGGTGTGATTTGTATGCGATTGGTACCGTTTCACCTTCATTAAAAGTTAAATAAGTGTACCCGCATTGACCCGCTATTACTCGGATCACTAAGTTCTGTGCGTTTACGCGTGTCTGTCAATGTTTAGAAGCTATCATGTCTTCCTGTAGGGAACGCAGGATATTTGTATGTTCCTGTTTCCATTGTCTGACTGAAAAATCCGGTTTTATTAAGTCGTAGAAAGGTTTTACTCTTTCTGCGTAATCCAAAATGTATGTTCGACCAAAATTTAGGAATCCCAGAATTGATTGTAAATTCTTTAATGATTTTGGAGGTTGGAGCAGCGCACACTTTTCTAAAAAGTTAGCTGCCAGGCTTTTTCCCTCACTTGACAGCTCGTATCCTAAAAACAGGACACTGAGGTGGGCAATCTTTTATTTTTTTAAATTAAATTTGTAGCCCTCAGAGGCGAATCCCATAATAATGGTGCTCACCCTGGTCAAGTGCCTCGGTAAGTCATCGTCTGTAAGATAAATATCATCCACATAGGACAATGCTTCTTCATCCAAATTTTGGAGTAACTCTGTTACCCTTGCTGAAAACAACTCCGGGCTATTCTTATACCCTTGGGGGAGTCGGCAAAATTGCAGTTGGGACCCTAATGCACTGAATGCGGTCAGATACCTGCTTTCAGGCGCTATATTTTGGCAGAAAAATCCATTTGAGATGTCAAGTGTTGTTTTATATTTTTGTCGTACAATGTTATTCATTAATGCGGCACTGTGTGCATTTTGAACTGCAAATGTCTTTGTGCAAGTGTTTAAGTGTCTGTAGTCTAAAATTAGACGATATGTGTTGTCAGGTTTGGCTACGGGGAACAAAGGATTGTTCATAGGTGAAGTGCAATTTTCTATCACCCCCTGGTATTCTAGTTGATCTAGGATCTCCCTGACTTGTTTTTTAGCTTCGTGCTTTATAGGGTATTGCCTTTGGGCATGTGGGGAAACTTTTAACGGGATCACGTGGTGGGTTGAATCCTCATCCCAACCAGCATGATTTTTGTACAATGCTGGAGCTAGGGCAACCGCCCACTCCTGCGCATATGCATGTTTAAGATGTATGGGAACGAGGTCGGAAAATGCTGGAAAAATTACCTTTTCTCCCTTTGGGCACTCCATGACGAATGCTGGCAGCCAGTCTTGCTCTGCTAATAGGATGTCATAACCAGATGACAAATTTTCCCCAAATAGACCTTTAACTTTTCTGGGCTTGTCCCCCTCCATCCGGAGTGTTATCTCATGTAACTTATATGGGGCGCTTACCCGAGTATCAGGTGTTTCCACCGTGATATACTCACTCAACTCCGCTGTCACCAGAAATTCCTTCAGGTTCTGGCGAGCTATCGTTACTTCTGCCGCGCTGTCTAGCATCGTCAGAGCCCATTCCCTGTTCAGAAGCTGTGTCCTCAGAATTCTGGGCATGTCTGATCTTGAGACCTGCTACCTTCTTCTTTTTGAACTGAGGTTTCTGTTTTTGTTTATCCTCTTTATTAGGTGCGTAGTCCGCAGCGCGTTGCGTGTCTCTGCACTTTGTATGCTCCTCTTGTCTGTGTTCTGACTGTCCTTCCTCTCTGAGTTTCTTGACGAACCCTGAAAGGAACGAGAGGAACGAGTATCAGTATCCTGATACCTGTCAGGTTTTTTAATAATATCCCTATTCCTGAGGTTATACCTCCTTTCAGAGGGCTCCTGTTGAGGAGACCTACCTCTGGATTGAGATCTGCTGTCTTTAGACTTTTGTTGTTTTTTATTTTCCCACTTCTTTTTAGAAGAAGTAGGTGTCTGCTTTGTAGTGTCCTTTTCAGGACTGCCCACCAGTTGTAGTTTTAATGCCTTCCCACCTAGACTGTCTCTGCCTAATTCTGCATATGCAGTTTCAATTATTTTGGGTAGTTCGTGTTGTTGTTCTACTGGACTGAACTCCCTTAGGCGTTGGCGGATCGTCACTGAAGCTGCTTCCCCCTTAATGTTAGCTAGTATTATGGCTGATACCTGGTAAAAGTTATTTAGTAACTTCATCCCTAAGTTAAGGGCAGGTTCTGCTCTGTACTCATTTTGTATCTGTCTCAATACGTCAGGTACTACTGCTAGTGACGGGATACCATGTGTTCTGGTATATATGGCAGCAAAGACTGAACCCCAAGAGGTGCAATCCTCTAGTTGTGGTGTGATCCCCATGGGCAAGCAGATTGTTAGAATTCTGTGTTTTTCATAGGTGGTAGTATTCGGAAATACTGCCTCAAGCTGAGTTATTTTCTGAGCTATCCAGAATGGGATTTGTTCACGTTTTGCTGGCATTTTGCCCATTACCGTGTGTAATGTTTGTGGAGTCATTTTATTAACTGTACTCTGGACTGGAGTATCTTGTGCTGCAGCTGGTGCAGGCTGAACTGTTAAAGTCCGCATCGCAAATTGTGTGAGGTTTCTGTAGATTTTAATTAAATCTCTGTGTTGTGGCATTGTGCCAATGTCAGGATGTGGTGTATATGCCGCTATTATGGGCCATGTGGCTCATGCTCCTCCGAGCGTGCCTAATCTTGCTCTTCCTCGTACGTGGGGTAGGGCGCCTTTAAACCAGTAATTATGCTCCTGGTAAGTGAGCAGAAACTCTAACTCCTCAAAAGGAGTATAGTCCACTGGTGTTTCATCTTCTAGGTAGTAGTGAAATACATCTGTAACTGAATTCGCTGCTGGGAATGTAACCCATGAATAGAACACCTCTGTTTGATTGGATTTGTGTGCCTCGAACACGAAAATTACTTTACCACCCCTGGCTCTTAAGCCATGTTCTAGAAGTTTTATGGTGACTGCCCTTCTGAAATTTGGAGCAATTTGTATTGCATCTTCAGGGTCTTCTTCTCCTAAACCGAAGAGGTCTGTTTCAACTCTCCTTGTTGCTTCTGCTTGTTCAACCATTTTTAAGTGGAAGAAGGGTGTTTAAGGAAATTTTAAGATAAGGTGTAAATGCACAATTGTAGGAACTATATGTCCTTCAAGCTTGAATAACCAACAGCCAATAAATAGTATTCTCGTACTACTCAGCTGCGCCCACCCACTTCAGACGTCTCTGGGGTTTTGTGAGTAGGTTCTCTGAAAATAGCACGACTGAACTACTCAGATTCTGATCCACGACCTTGTTCAATGATTCTACTGTTAAATAAGTACCCAACCAACAATGGCGGCGCCATGTCATGTAGTTCCTATAGTACCCCTGCAGGACCTGCACGTTTGGATAACATATACTGTGGGCTTGGTGGTAGACTGACTCTGAGCACCCCCACTGCATTAGCTAGCTCACAGTGCCACTAGAATCTCCTCCTCTCGGGGAGAGATTAGTTTCTGGCAACCTTAGATCATGACAACCAAAATTCCTCAGAATAGTGGAAACAATGTACTACCTTTCGCTCAGTCACTCGTGCTTACTTATTCGGTTTGTCTCAGAGAGTTAAACAGAATAAACAGTCGGGCGTTTCAATAAGTATTTATTGAACAGTTGTTATTCTAGTGTAAAATATATGTGCTGCGGCAACCAGCAGACAATAGCAGAGATATATTCTCAGTAGTACGATAAAAGCAAAGGGATAGAACAGTTCTACCATATTGCGATAATCATGAATACATACATGAATATAAAAGCATTATACAAGTGCGCATACTCCTACAATGCCTAACTAGATGTACCTGAGTGTACCTATCATATGTGTAGGTCTAAAACCTAAGAGCCAAGAATCCTTCCAGGATTTAGTCGAACCCCCATACCTGAATAGAGAGAGTGTGGGACACCGTCCTGGTCTCGAGTTGGACACCCCGTCAGGGCTGTGTCAGACCGCTGTCAGCTGGAGCGACTGCATGGAGGAGCCTCAGCATCTCTGGTCAGTGTGTCAGCATGGAAGTCTCGGTTCCCTCTGTCTTACCGGGGCAAGATGTGGTGTATTTATACCCTAAAGAGTCTCGGTCCTTAGTATGGATTGTATTGATCTGTCGTTAGACATGAGGAAGACGTCAGGGGTGAACTTTGTACATACATATTATGCAGGTGGTGTATTCCTAGAGAGCCATGCATAATTGATGAGTACAGTGTGGGCCTGTGTTTGGGAAAAACCCTGCTGTATTTAAAACCACAGGATAGATAACGTTCAACCCTCAGAGCACGTTGTGTACCAACAAGGACCAATGTAGGTGAAAGATCATGCCTATATAAGGAATCATGACTGTAATAGGACATGCACAGTTATGACCATAATTGGGCATATGCGGCTATGACCATAATAGGGCAAGTACGAATATGACCATATATGGGCAAATATGAATATGTCCATTTTAGGGCATGTACGAATGGATCTACATTAGGGCCTCTATACGGGACATAACAGTGGCGCATTAGGTCTGAGGCCGCAATATGCTTGGCGGTGCCGCTGCAGCACCGCCAAGCATATTATGAGTTACATGACTGCCTCACTTTTCAAGGCGGTGAGCCCACCATGAAAAGTGTGGTGATGAGGAAACAAAGGCAGCCATACAGGGCCCTCTGTTGCCTCAGGGCCATGGGATGCATCCAGGGGGACACATGGTGTGCTCCCATGTCTGCATGAACCCCTTTCCTACATGGCATGGACCACACAATCCATTCCGTGCAGGAACGGGCTTTGGTGCTCCCATTGCAGTGCCTTTTTAATAGGCACTGCTGTGGAAATGCCAAAGGACCGCCCGCCAGACCACGAGATAACTCATAATCTGGCGGGCGGCTGGCAGTGAGGTTTGGCAGTGTGGAAGTGGGAATGTGGTGTGGCAGCCCGCTCCCACACTGCCAAACTCATAATCAGGCCCTTTTTCCATTAAACCATGGTTTGATGAGAGTGGTCCTGCACCCTGAAATCAGGGGGGAACTTTTCTAACTAAAGATCCATAAAACAAATTAAAAACCAATGTAGTAACCCTGTGTTAATTCTACTTAACGGGTTGCCACTCAGTATTAAAAACTGGCCATGGAGTATAGGGGAACTAGTGCCCCAACCCCACTAAAGTATAACTGTTTTTGGGAGATCGTGGAGTTGTCCAAAGATGCAGCATGACACCTGGCAGTTGTGTAAGGACAATCAGTCAATTTTAGTTGTACGTCAAAGAATGACTAGATGGACAGAAGGAATTGATAAAATAAAACTGTGAAACATCCCGGTTCAAGTGTTCTGGTGATATGTTTATAGTTGACTCGAGTGACCTTTTTGTGAAAAGGATTGTGTTGGAGGCTGGCTCACCCCGGAGGCCCTAAGCCTCTAGCTCCTCACCTCGGAGAGTTTCCTTTGGTTTTCTGGTTTTGCATCCATACACTCAGACATCCTTGTACCTAGGCATCCATCTACGCATTAATTCATTCATCACTGTTCCATCCATCCCTATACAGCCTCATTCAGCACACCAGTATACCATCCCTTTGCACACTCACTAATCCATGCATGGATAAACAATTTGGCTCATTTGTGCAGTTACACGCTCATCAATCCCTACAGCCACACATACAAAAGCGTCAATTAATGCACCTTCATAAACAAATATCAGGCTGTAACCTTTGTTAATAGGTCTATTAGACTGAAACATAGTTTCAAGTCAATGAAAGAATTTAACTTGATGAAAAAATGAACTCTTTGTAGTGTCATCAGTTATGTCTCTGATGGCAGACTGTCTATTTCCAAACGTGCAATTTATTAACATTTCTGCCTTCACAAATCTATTTTGCATATTTTTAATTGAATTAAATCTTCAGACATCTTGAATTTGTTTTCATAATTCTGGCCTACCAGGTTTCCATCTGCTTTACATGGAGGAGGGGTTCCTTTGGGTTGTTTTCGAAAGCCCATATGCTTCAAGGACATAACAAGGTTGTATTCAGACTAGTAATTTGAAGGCCTGAGACTGAGCCAGTGGTTTGTTTCCTCGTTTCATTTTTCTTCAGGATACTGAGATATAAAGCCATGCTGCAAATAGAAGGGGTCATGGCTTAGTACTAAGATGGTCTGTGACAAGCTTTAAAATGAGCCCCAGATGCCAAGAAAATAAAGTCTCTATGAAAAGACATTTCAAAACTAAAGCTATTTACAACTGGTTGAGGGGCTCAAAGCACCTGCTGCAGCCTTTGAAAGAAAGCGAAATACTCATTTGAAAATAATAATAAATAGCCTACTCAAATTGTGGTTTGAAATATTTGAATACATACTTCGGTGTTTATCTCGTTATTATTTGTGTGTTAAAAAAATGCAATTGCAGAAAAAGGTTAAAGATTTATGGGGCATATTAGCAAGGCGATTATCGCCACTTTAGCGGGACTTTTTCCCGCTAAAGCGGCGATAATATTATCGCCTTATCAACAAGCTGTTGCTAACTGCTGTTAGCGACAGCTTGTAGGCGATAGCGACCGGGTTGGGTGCCGCTTTGCATGCCAGCGATATTTATCGCTAATGGCATGCAAAGTAGGCGTTCCCCACCTAACAGCGACTGGAAACAGTCGCTGAGGTCGCTAACGCCTATCAGCGAGGCAGGGGCGGATAGCTGAACCAGCGCTAAACACATTTAGCGCTGGTTTGCTAACACCTGGTCCCACCCTGACTTAGCCATGTAATCCAATGAGAGGTGGATTACATGGCTAAGTCCCCCTCGCAATATCAGCAAGCAGAACTGGGGAACAGTGTGAATATCGCCTGTTTTCAGGCGATATTCACACTGTTCTCCAAGGTTTCTATTGCTTTGGAGATTAGCATTGCTGATTGCACGCTAACTCCGCGATAGAAACCGGCGACGCCTGGCGATAATTATCCAAGCGCTAATTGCGCTTTGCGATAATTATCGCCAGGCATTGTTAATATGCCCCTCTGTATTTACCCTCCTCGGTTATTTAGGTTGAGAACAATTTCGTATATGCCATTAGTGGACATTGAATAAATGGAACAAGATTGATGGACTGACTTAAACTTTAACCTCAATGTATTTTGGATTTTAGCTTGGTCCCTACAAACACAATGGTCCTGATTTTCAAAGCGTTTCCAGGGGTAAGTCTGGAAAAAGTTGAAATTCATATATGAATTTAGCCACGGATGTGTACGTATTGTATGCACACATGTGACTGCAGTGCTGATATACAAATTAAGCGATGTTTCAATCTAGGAATGTCCAGATCGGACACAAAACACTGGGGCATATTAGCAAGACCCACGTTAAAATTATCGCCGTTTTAGCGCCAGGAAACTGCCGCTAAAACGGCGATAATGGGCTTGCTAATATGCGTTATGGAATTCCAATAGAAGCCCAGGTTAGATGTCCTGCACATCTAACATGGGCTTCTATTGGAATTCTATAACGCATATTAGCAAGCCCATTATCGCCGTTTTAGCGGCAGTTTCCTGCCGCTAAAGCGGCGATAATTTTAACATGGGTCTTGCTAATATGCCCCACTGTTTCTATGCATCCGAATGTTAAATTGTGTTAATCCAAATTATCTTAAATCTGAATGTCAGGAATCGGGCCAGAGGGCCCGTGGGCAGACATGGGGTACCGGGGTCTTTCGTAATTGGAGTCCTAGAGCCCTCATATGCAATGCCCTTAACTGAGAACTCCTTTTTAGCACTTGACTTTCAGGGTAGAAGCAGATCAATCGGAAGCTTATTCAGGGAAAGTGCTGTGGGCTAGAGACTCAGCACTAACAACACTCATTGATTTACAATCCAATGAGTACTTTTTCTTTTAAAAAGAAAAAGTGCTTTTTACTCACGCTACAAAATTCTATGCACACATTTTTAAATGTATACAGAATGGTAGGTGGATATCCCTATAGTGAAACCCTCTGAAGGGCCACACATTGAACAAGGGCTGCACACTAAAAAGACAATTCTCACAGATCAGCTAACAACTTAAATGTAACCTGTTCCATTCAATCTGGAGGCACCTGTCATGGTCTGTATACTAGAAAGCCATGAATCCCAAAACCATATTACCTGCCACTTTGCTTTACACAAATTAGTGGGCACAGTTAAAAAAGTCAGGCCTATTGGCTTTGTCAGGTGCTCACCACAACAGTTAAAGGCAGAATTATACAATCTAAACACAATGCAATCAGTAATAAAACAGCCCATGATGATTCCACTCTTCAATAACATTCAACAATATGTGCAATGATGCTCTGCAACTATCAATAAAGGGTAAAATATTCGCTAATATACAATGTATAAACCTTTTTTCTACTTTTACACCTGTAGTAAACCACCAAAGGGCCTATGAAATAAAACCAATGCTCCCTGGAGCCATAGAGCTGAAAGTATGAGGTCCTGGAGTGCTTAAAAATACATTTAAAATACATTTAAAAGCATCTTACCAATACCTGAGAGACATAGAGAAGCTTGCCTCATTTCAAAATAATGCAAAGGAAAAGATGATGGACAGAATGCTGAACAAATCAAACATTCACCCCCAGTCACAGATCTGGGTTAAATCCATTGTTTTTTTGCTTGCCACGCCATTCCAGTTTGGACCCAGAGATGCAAATCATTCTTGACCCTCCTCCCCATGGGAACAGTCCCGCCCGAACTGCCAGCCCAGGTCATCCCTCGACTGGAAACAAGCAACCTGGGGCTGGTTTCGGGGTATCACCCCTCATCAGCCAGGCTAGCTTAAATATGGTGGCATAGCAAGCATGGGCGCCACGCCTGGGCATACCTTTCCCACTTAGAGCTGGGTCCAAACTGGAGTGGCAAGGTGAGCAAAAGAACGAAGGATTTAATCCTGATCTCTTGACTGTGGGTGAGTGTTTGATTTGCTCAACATTCCGTTCCTCATTTGTTTGCACAGCATTTTTCGCCCTAAGTGGGATGGGTATTCCCAGACGTGGGTTCCTTGCTTGCTGTGCCATTGGAATCAAGCTAGCCTGGCTGAAGAAGGGTGATGCCCCGAAACAAGTCACAGGATACTTGTTTCTGGTCCAGGGAGGACCTGGCTTGGCTGTTTGGGCTTATCTGTTCCCATGTGGAACAAGGTCAAGACTGATTTGCAGATGGCTAGGTCAAAACTGGGGTGGCATGGTGAGCAAAAGAACAATGGATTTAACCCAGATCTCATGACTGGGTGTGCATTTTTGATCTGTTCAGCCTTCCGTCCATCATTTGTTTGCACAGCATCAATTCAAAATAAGGCTAATCTGGGGGTCTGTTGCTTTCCTGTCAGCCCTCAAAGCCACAACCAATTGTTGGTGATGCCTCCTTCATCACTATGCCAATTTTCCTCTGGCCCACTAGGCCTTATAGTGCAATACTGCAGCCCACAATGCTCCCTATGATCAAGCCATGAGCTGACTTACTTTCTTTATTTTTGTTTTTGCAATGTAAAGACACTCTCTGGCACTTCTTTTTTTAGTTGTTGGTACACAGCTCCAAGGGGCTTCAGCCGATTAATACCCCAAAGTCCTTGCAGCCCTGGCTATCTGTGTCTAGGGCAATACTACCCAGTCAGTGATAAAGCTTTCATCCGTTCTTCTCTCCCACCTGCACTTAGAGCAGGTGAGGTCCTCTTCACTGTGAGCTCTGTAATCCTCAAGTTCGAGGGCAAAGGAAAAGTGGAAGTACCAGCACCACTCCCAGGGCTCTGGCCCTCCCTCTTGCAAAGAGCATCAGTGCTCTGCACTACCCTAAGGTTTCTGGCCTTTCCTGGGGGTAAAAGGTGAACCAGGGTGCATTGCACTTAGGCTCCTATTGTCCAGCAAGGCCCTGACCCTTTGTGGAGGCTATGAAGATTCTAAACGGGGAAGAACCACATGCGTAACCCTGGGCAATGTTTTTTTATAGGCCCTGACCCACAATGTGAAGCAAAATTCTGAGAAAGCAAAATGTCATGCATGACCCCAGCTGCAAATACACCAGGGTGCTGTCCTTCCCCAGGGGCTATATAATATCCACAGAATGCAGCAGAAGATGCATGCCAGGCTACACTGTGCACCCACTGCGTAGCTTCTTCCACAAATGGAGGTAACACATTGCTATTTTTCACCAGCACTTCTGGGTTAACCTTTCACAGTGGTTACCAATAAATGTTAACAAGCATCATCCTGTGTAAAAGCTGAATATAAGATGGAGGATTGCTGTACAAGAAAACTCAACTAATCTCCCCTCTTCTTTTTCCCCCTCATGGACCTGGCAATACAACATGAATCCCTCCAGACCTGATACATGGAGAATGTACATATTTAGAGTCATGTAGACTCCAGTCTTCACAATACATTGCGGGAACCCGGTGAGAGCTGCTCTATCCAACATTCTTTCTGAGGAGGCAAACCTGTTGCAATGAGACTGGGACATTTCAGAACATTTTCAATGCATTTTGACTGACTGGTTGTAGACCACTATCCACCTGCCATTAACAGTGCATGGAACATGGAGCATCACTCCACATGGTGACGAACCCACTGACCTAAAAATAAATAGATCCTGCAGGGGTGTTTCCTTAACCTGAAGGGGCATCCTGCCTATTTAGTCAAGGGTCGTATTTAGCCTGATGTCCCGCTAAAGTTCTGCTGGCTAACCTTCATGTGTGAAATAGCATTCAACAAGGTCCCAACAGGTAATATTCTTTTAGACAATTATGTAGAGCATATACAATAGATGCAGAAAAGAAGAGACATGGAGACATCACTGGTTATTTGAAATTATAAGGAGCAGTCTATATTTGAGAAAATAGGGTACATAAAATGGTATAAGCACTATTTACAATAAATGTGGGTGTAACCCATAGAATCTTGTGCACAGTAGTGCTTGAGTGAATAAGTAAATGGCGCAGGTGACAAGTGAGGTAAGAGAAACAGTGAAAATGGCACAAGGAAGATATACAGTCACTTAAATGGTTCAATATTAAAGGAGTTCAAATTAAATTGTAATAGAAAATAAAAGTCATCAAAAAGTTAGAAAACCAAAAGTGTGCCAAATGTTGTGCTGGAATGTCGACGGCCTTTCGACCTGTGATCAATTCAGGTCATCTTCAGGACCAGGTTACAAGGAGAATTATCGGTGCTGTATAGGGAGGAATAAAAAGGGGCTAGATAAGAATATTGTTTATCACCGCCATGAACCAATTATAGGGTGGAGAGAGCGCATAAAGTACCTGTGTCTGGGGCAAACAATGGTACTACCGGGGATGCACCCAAGGTATGGTGTGCAAGAAATCCAGGTGGACAGATAAAGAGGGCGGCACTGCCGAACTGGTGTGCCAAGGGATTACCTGTAAAGAGAAAGGAAGGGGTTAGGGGAGAGAAAAAAGTGGGGTAGGCCTGGGGTCGAGAGAGCAGGTAAGGGCCAGCTAGTAGTTAAGTGTGGTATATATAGCAGGATATGACGGGAAATAGGTAGGAAATGGACGGGTCTTCAAGTTGTTAAGAGCTGTGTAGGTGTTCAAATGGCAAACACAAGATAGGGCCTCTTGGGCCACGGAGAACGGTATTTGACTACATTATCCTGCAATGTTGGAAATGGACAAGTCTTAAGAGCCACGTAGGTGTTCAATTGCCTGGAGAGTGCAGGCAGAGACAGCACTTTTCCTTTGGAGCCCTGCTGAGGAGAAGTGCCAGGCAGCCATACATGGGACAGGTCCTGTGCAAGGAGGAAGTGCACTAAAAGTCAAGCTCACTAATAATTGCAAACTTTAGAGTCCAGGAGGGATCACTGACAGAATATAGAATGCTAAAATATCGACCTGCAAAAATATAGTGGATAAAATATAGAATGCCAAAATATCGAATTCCTATCTACAAACAGGTAAGTACAAAAATATCGAATCCAAAATATCGTTGTAAATAATATAGTTTGTTAAAATATCGAATTTTTAAATGTATTAAAAGTAATGTAAAATTAATAAAATAATAAATATAATTAACTGAAACATACTTAAAAATACTTAAATAACCTTAAAATTAATAAATAATTAATGTAAGTTATAAAAAAATAAACATACATTTTTATTTTTAATACATATATATATTAACTTAATATTAATAAAAATATTCAATATTTTTAGCGTAGGATAGCGGGAGGGTAAAATTTACTATTATCACTCCAGAGAGTGCAACAGTAAGGAAAGCGTTGGATAGCGTAGGGGTAAAATGACTATTTCCACTCCAGTGAGTGCAACAGTAGGGAAAGCATTGGATAGCGTAGGGGTAAAAATTACTTTTCCCACTCCAGAGAGTGCAACAGTAGGGAAAGCGTTGGATAGCGGGAGGGTAAAAATTACTATTCCCACTCCAGTGAGTGCAACAGTAGGGAAAGCGTTGGATAGCGGGAGGGTAAAATTAATATTCCCACTCCAGTGAGTGCAACAGTAGGGAAAGCGTTGGATAGCGGGAGGGTAAAAATTACTATTCCCACTCCAGTAAGTGCAACAGTAGGGAAAGCATTGATAGCGTAGGGGTAAAAATTACTATTCCCACTCCAGAGAGTGCAACAGTAGGGAAAGCGTTGGATAGCGTAGGGGTAAAAATTACTATTCCGACTCCAGTGAGTGCAACAGTAGGGAAAGCGTTGGATAGCGTAGGGGTAAAATTACTATTCCCACTCCAGAGAGTGCAACAGTAAGGAAAGCGTTGGATAGCGTAGGGGTAAAAATTACTATTCCCACTCCAGTGACTGCAACAGTAGGGAAAGCGTTGGATAGCGTAGGGGTAAAAATTACTATTCCCACTCCAGTGAGTGCAACAGTAGGGAAAGTAATGATTTAATATTTAAATAAAAAAAAATTATCAATACCAATAAAAATTAATTACAATTAATTACCAATTACAAAATATTTAATAATTAATTAATTATAAATACCAATAAATATTATTTATTAACAATTAATTACCTATTAATAATTAATCAACAACCAATTAATTTTCAATACCAAAAATATAATAAGTAATACAAAATTACCAATTAATAATTAATTAACAATAAATTAATCAATACACAAAAATAATTTCAATAATTACTTAATTACAATTAAATTACTTCCCACCCTATTCCCCTATAAACCCACAACCCGCTCCGAATAATAAAGTAATACAATTAACATAATTATCAATTAATCAATTAATAAAAATGTATTACCAATTAATAAAAATTGATTACCAATTAATAATGAATTAACAATAAATTAATTATCAATACCAATAAATAAAAATAAATATTTTCTTAATTACAATTAAATTACTTCCCACCCTAGTCCCCTATAAACCCACAACCCGCTACAGAACTAATACGCAAAATTAAATTAAAAATAATTAATAATTCCTAAAAATTAATATTTAATTTACTATAATTAAATTACTTCCCACCCTATTCCCCTATAAACCCACAACCCGCTACGGAATTAAATTACGCAAAAATAATTTTACATAAATTTCGTAACTTTAAAAAATATTAAACATACATTACAAAAATAATATACATTTTTAACTCATATACTAACATACTAAACACTTACAAAAATTCGATATTATTAAAAATTCGATATTTTTTAATGCTTAAATTATGTACTTCTATATTTTGAAAATCGATATTACTTACCTTCATTTCGATATTATTAACCACTATATTATGTCCATTCGATATTATGTCCATTCTATATTTTGAATTCGATATTCTGTCCATTCTATATATTTTTTTCGATATTATGTCTATTTACCGCCAGGAGACATCAAGAAACCACTCCTTGTGCTGGATCGCACCACTAGAAGCAAAACACAACTTTTCCTGTGCAGTGAATATTTACAGGCATTAATGATTGTAATTGTAAGATGCTTCTATCCTTTAATGGTGTTGTACTGGTTTATTGTGACACATTTCAGCTTTGATTAATGTGGAGATATCCTGACATAGCAGTAGGCCTCCTTTTTGATAACTACACTTCATTACATTGAGTCTAGTATAGGGACAGGATTTGCTAGGGATGTGAACTGTTAGAAAGGTGTCACCATAGGTATTTCCACCTGTCTTCATGTAAATGGTGGTAAAATTAATGCATAGTACTAAGTAGTGTGCATAATAAAGTAATGTTCCTTTTTATAAGTAAAGCACTTACCGAACAATGAATAATTGGGTGTTGTTTTTTCTTACCTTGGGACTGGGAAATAAGGCCACCCCATCTTCCCTGAGTAGGCCTTGGGCTGCTCTGCCTCGCCACCCTGAGCGAGTCAAAAATTACAACAGGGTGTTTGGTTCCCAGTAGATGGAATGTTGAGGACCTATTACCTGAGAAAGACCCATATCCTTCACAAATAATAAAACCACGCTCTTACAGTTGCACACATCTGAAACATAATCTTTAAGGGTCCTTGCACTTCCTCTAACGTGTGACTCTGTCAACAAATGTATTGCAATAAAACAAACGTCATATTGCAGAATGTGTAATAACTTCATGATAAAAAAAACCACTTTTGATATTGTTTGGATTATAAATAACAAAACCACTTGTTTCGTGCATAATACTAATTTCAAACAAGAAGCCACTTCTTGGGATTATTGCATTGTTCACAAAATAGATGAAATTCATTTTCATGATGAAGTCAATTTCCCAAGATGGAAATAAACGAGCACTACGGGTAATTGAAGTGGACCATTTTTGTTCCAAGTACTGAAAAGTGAAAGTTGTTAAAAATGTATAATGGGCGCATGAATGTAAGTAAGAAAGTGCATATTGTTTTACTGGGCTTTCTATTTACTCGAATACCAGCGTATGAGGCAGTCGAAAATTTTCAGGGACGAAAAATTAAAATGAAGCAATTCGTGTTGTTTCCAAACAATTGATAGAAAACAGCAAAACATCCATAACTAACACCATTATATGACCTTATTAATATACGGAGAAAATTAATGGAATGTATGTAAGTGGACATCATAGGCAAATTCTAGGCCATAAGGGTCATGTCGTTCCAACCCTCTAAAATCAGTTTTACTATTTTAAAATAAGGTTAGCCGTGTTTTATATGTATTATGACATGACTGAAAGATAAAGATTGGTTTGAAAAATTGGAATGTCTTTCATGCCACAAAATACAGCAGTGCGGGCTGAGCTCTGATCTTTTGCCAGCTGACCAGGTCTCTTCTCCAATAATGATTGACTTGCATGCTGTGGACTGCAAGCTGCTCTTGAGAGCAGCAGGGAGCCCATAAATTCAACCTTCTACGTTCTTTTCATGTCGTGTGATAATAGTAATGACCAAAGGGGCTCATGTGTGGAGGCTGCACAATGGACATCCACAATTTATCATTATCTGCTCACTAAAGATAATTATAAAGGCAAAACGAGCCATGACAATGAGAGCTTTCTGAGGGTTTCATGGTAAACCTGCTCCATGTATAATTGGTACAACGTCAGGAAAGGAGCAGCAGCTGACCCCAAGAACAGGATGAATTGTGCAACTGAGAGTGCTATCTAGCTGCGTTTATTAATAGAAGATGGGTACCTTAAAACTTTCAAATTTATACATTTTTAATGTTATTTTTAAACCAAACAGTGTACCTCAAATTCAGAATACAAAAGAGAGCTCTCAGTTTGTGATTTTTATCCTGTATTAGAGAAAGCCACCATGGTTGGGGTGCTCATTTACAGGCCACCTACCTGGGTGCCATTTATCGCAGCTACTTGTTTTACACAGTGGCTTTCAAACCATATACGATATGGTCATCTTTATGTTTGATTTATTTACGGCATATAAATGCAAACCGCAGTTGAGTGAATGATGCTCTCCGCCGCTGCCGCAGTCACCACGAAGGGTCATTGGTCGGGAAAGGGCACATTCACCTGAACCAGAGAGCCCAATCTCCTCAAAGCTGCAATGGAGCTAAGTTCTTTTTTAATCATTTACTTATGTAATTGGAGTTGTAAATAGCATATTGCTTTGATGCCGGACATCCCAGAATAGATCAAGCACAACAAACAACTAGCCAACGGTAGCAGGAGTGTAAGATTCCTTTGTGAAGGTAGTTGTGAACTGGGCAACATAAGTGTATTATTTGGCGTGACAATATCGCAAACAAAAGTAAAGAAAGAAACATCAGGCTATTTTCACATTTTATTTTATTCATCGTTTCGATATGGCAATATTTCTTTCAGGACGAGTTTATCAAAGGAATTACGTATTAATGTATTTATTTTTAAAGTACACTACCACCCAGGGGTATCTGGCTCTCGCCTAAACAGTAAGAACAAGACAAAAATACAACAGAGGGAGTGGCATAACATTGGCCCCCGCAGCCCCTGTGGAGCAGGGGGCCCCAAGCTCCATGGCTCCCCCTTCAGCACAGTACATCAGGGTATGGGACTAAAGTGGTAGGTGGGGGGCCGGCGGTACCATCTCTGTGTACTTTGCAAGGGGGCCCCCTCAAGTTTCGTTACACCACTGAACAGAGCTCACTAAGGAAAGGGGGAAGAGCACTAACAACAGCTAACAGAATAAGTATGTATTCAAAGTAATTTGCTATTATGTTATTTGGAAGGACGTGTCTATTTACCCTGTCGCTAGCCAAATTGTAAAACAATCTCTGTTATTTACCCAGCGGTCGACAAAGTAGTACATTATCTCAGGTGTTTATCCGGCCATAGACTAATAGTAGAGATGATGTCCAATTTGACCAGTGGCCAGATGAAAAGTGTGAAGGGGGTCTTTATTTAGCTGACCATAAAACAAAAAGGGGCTCCAGACAATGGTAGTGTGGTGGCCATCTTGTAATTTGAAATTGAGTGCATATACAAATGTACAGTAGTTTGTAAAAATGTAAGTACATTATTATGCTAATCTTTTTACAGATGAAGAAAACATAAAATCAATTTTGAATAAAAACATATTTGGCATTTTTATATTCAAATAAGACATTTAGAAATCAAACAGAAGCTTTAGGATATGGCACACAGATATTTTGTGCTTCAGTCAGGCAGTATTTGGCTGTCAGCAAATAATACTGAGTATGGTTTTAAAGCATGTTACATAAATGTTTTATTCACTCATGAGAATACATTGTTTTTTAATGTTCATAATGCTCATTTTGATGGTTTTTGAGTGCTGGACTCTTTTTGGGATTCTTATGGAAGAATTTGTGATAGCTTTAGGCTCTGTTTAAGGGGAATTATGCTTGCTTAGTATTTCAAATCTGGCAACACAGCAGCAGTTAACAAGCAGCAGCAAACAGGAAATGTAGACAGATAGGTGGTATCTGAGCTCCAGAAAGTGGAATACTTGCAGTAGGTAATTGGTACTTGGGGACACAGTGCTTTGGGGCACTTAAAGGATGTAAATTGAGTGAGACACTGTAATGGGGCTTCTGTGTAATGAGGAAGGTAAGTAATGCATCTGTGTAATTCACTGGAGGAATTCACTCTGCTACCTGTGAATAAACAATTTTTTTCATACTATTCACCCAGCATTGTAGGTTTAGGGCATTGATGTTTATAGGTCGCCTGTCACGAGCACCCTCTTCAGCCACACTGACATTTTAGCCACCTGCACAATGCATCTTGGAATAGCAGTTTTTATTTTCAACATGTGAAGACTTTTTAAGTGGGCAAGGTCCTGTCTCTACTAGGCTCTCATTTCTGTACTTGGCAGTGCTGTCTCAGCAAAAGAAATCTGGAAGCCCAAAATAATAATATGTGGGATAGGTTTGGAGGCTGTACCTGACTGAAGTCTTTGTGGAGGGGTTGCTGGGGAAGGAAGCAGTAGAAGGCTGAAAAGTAGGAGAATAAGGGCCAGGAGTTGGAAAACTAGAAAGGCTAGGACAATCAGAGCCACAAGGAATAGGACAAGAACCAGGCCCAGTATGACCTAATCTATGAGGGCCAAGAGACCAGAGGGGTCCAGGAACAAATAGATGATGAGGAACAAGACAATAAAAGCAGCACTAGGGGTACTGGGACTAGGGTGAGAAGGATCAGGAGGGCCATGAGGATGTGGAACAGGGGGATTTGGTCCAAGTGGAAAAGGGCACAGAGGAACAGAAGGGCCAGAGGCAGAAGTAACAGAAGGACCTGGACCATAGAGGGCTATGAGGGCCTCTGCAAATTGACCAAGACCAGAGGAAGGAGGACAACCAGGGACAAGGGTTAGAAGGCCCAAGTAGACAGACCAAAGAGGACCGGTACCAGGGGATTGTTGGAGAGAAGGACCAGAGACTGGAGGGCGAAGACTACAGACATCAGATTAAGGAGGATTTAGGGGCCAGAAACATTAGGACCAAGGCCTGGAAGACTACAACCAGATAGAACAAGGGCTAGCAGGAGCTGGAAACCCTAGATTAGAATGACCAAGGGCTTATACAGGATGAGAAAGTATAGCTACAGTGGGGCTAGAGTCAGAAGGTCCATGCATGTTAGATTCAGAAGTATCCTAAACCAGGGTGACACAAACTACATGAGCCATGGTGACCCATAATATAGGAACTAGGAGGACCGGTGCCAGGGGGATGAGGATGACCAGACCCAATAGGACCATTACTAGGAGGACAATGATAGAAAGGTCGATGGTCAGATGAACAAGAACAAGGTAGAATAGGCAAGCCAGGAGAGCAGGAGGTCTAATAGGAGTAGGATGGGGCAGGAGGACCAGGGACTTACGAAGGCTAGGGAAACCAGGGCAAGTGGAACTGGCATCAGAAGACTGGAGACATGAGGGCCAGACAAAGGAGTGCCAGAACTAGGACCAGGACTACCTGGACTAAGGTGACCTGGATCCGAAGGATTAGAAACAGTCAAATGAGGGGACTAGATAAACCAGTGAAGACGGACCAGGAGGAATGATGGATGTGAATTAGGGTGAGGAGAATGAAAAGTCCATTACTGGAAGCCTGTAAAACAGGAGAGCCAGGGTCCAAGTGACTAGGGGCAGAAGTACCTGGGAATGATGACCAGTCAAACCAGGGCCAGGAAGTACAGGGTCATGGATGCTGTTAGACTAGCATAAATTGGAGGTCAAGGTACCTCAGAACTAGGGAAAAGCTAGAATGATCTGTGACAGGACAAGTTATCCAATAAAGAGAGAGAAGCCCCATGTACCAAAGGAGCAGGGCGGTGCTTAGTCAAAGAAGAAGATAAATTCCCTTCGGTAACCAAATAAAATAATTCTTCTACCAGTCATCTCAAATATACCACAAACCATCCATGTGAATCATACAAAAAAGCCATATACCTATATTTGCAATGCCGCAAGACAACCACTGACTAATAATGGAATGCCACCTATATTTTATTAAAATTTTTTGGGAACCATTACAATTTTGTTCATTATACAGAATTCATAAATCTTCATATTATATAAAACACATATATAATTATACAATTTTATGTATTACATAGACAGCATATCAATTAATCAAGAGGGAGATGCAAAATTCATTAAGTATCAAAAACAAACATTATATTATATCACATATATAAATCCTACAAATAATACATACACATATCCACGTATTAAAAACAATTAAAAGTGTATAGTCTAAAAGAAAGATAAAACAAAAGATGAAGAGAGACAGACAGCAATTACAACAGTACACTTATTAGTGGTTCGTGCACTAATCCAGGTAAAAAACTATCAAATTCCAGGCATGTAAGCAGTCCAAGTGTTTTTATCACAATGACTGGCCGGTACACTGGATTTAGTTTATCCCAAGCGCCTACGCATTTCGGTGGTGTTCGCAGAGTAATGGCCACCTTTATCAATACAAATATAATGTGCCTCTCCTTTTAGAATCTTCAAACAAATACCCAAGTAACTATGGTGAGTATCCTATAGGCGTGAATGGTCCTTGTAGGGAAATGGGTCCACCGTTTACTCTAGGGAAACCATCATTCCAATTAAAAAATCCATTTGTGAGTGTTCTATTCAATTGTGCCCAAGGATTCCAGGTCAATCTGTTTAGACTGTCCCTCCTTATCAGTGAATATTCCAGGATCTCAAACCGCGGGACCAACAATCTCCCGAAGGCATGTGGATCATATAATGTTTTCCAGTCCTTCGGCGTCCGTGTGTCCGATGTGCTAGTGTTGTGAATTGAATAGAATTTGAATAGAATTTGACTGTTTTAAGGATCTCCTCAGTGGCCTCTTTGCTGATCGTCTGGAAGGTAGGCAGTTTGTTATTACCCGGGTTTGCTACAACAGAAGTTATGTTGAGAGGGGCATCTTTTGGTAGGGAGAGAAAAATATTATTCACTTTTCCTAAAAAGAAATTTGCTAACAAATTACCATGCTCCTCTGAAGGTGGGGGCCCAGTTTAACTCTTGGCTGGCTTCATGAGACTGTTTACCAGCCTAAATAGCTCTTTCGATGAGTTGGGGTAATTTTCCATTTTAACACTAAAATAAGAGACTCTTGCTTCTTTTATTGCATACCGGTATTTTTCATAGCTTTTGTGTAGGATGCCTTACTAGACCCATTATACATTTTCTTCCATGCCCTTTATATCTTTTTTGCTTCCTTTTTTAATTCAGCAAGTTCAAATGAGAACACTGGGGCATGTCCAGCAGGGCGACCAGGCCCCTGTAATTTTAGGGGAACCAGATTGTCCAGGGCACTGTGGAGCCAGTCCTCAAAATTACTGTATCTTTCTGAGATGTCCTCTTCCATTATAGGGGCAGATTCAGCTAATGAAATTTCCCACCTTGCTGTGTCAAGTTTAGACCAGCAACGACTACGCCTGGGGGAACGGGTTGATTAGGTTTGTTCCTGGTAATCTGTAGGGAGAAGGGCACTGAGTGATGGTCCGACTAATATGCTGGAACGGGAGCATCTGTGGTCATATCACTAATATTAGTAAAGATAGGATCCAATAGCTGGCACATACTGCAGGTGGAACGACGATCAAGTTGGATCATCTGAATAGCGGGCAGATCCTGAAGTATGTTCTTAACGCTTTCACAGCTATTATTATTATTATTATTATTAATAAACACTTCTTAAGCGCATGGCTACCCTAAGGCATCCCAGCGCTAGCGGCAGAAAGATCAGGCGCAGAGAGGTAGCTACCAGTTGATGTTCTGGAATAGCCAGGTTTTGAGACACATTCGAAAGATGAGGTGGGATGTCTCTGAGCGCAGTTGCAGGGGAAGGGTGTTCCACAGCTTAGCTGTACAGCTATAATTGTCATTGTGCAGATTTAGATCTCCCAGTAGTGTGAAGTTAGCCTTCTGCAGGCTAAGTTCTGCCACTAACTTGGGTAGTGCTTAGATGAATTGAGTACGTGGGCCTGGGGGGACGATACATCAATATACCTGAGAAGGTGAGTGTGGCCAAGAGTTTAAGTGAAATAAGCAGACTTTCACTTCCAGGAATAGGTATGTTTGTAAATTGTCCTTTTAGCTTGTCTTGAAAGATTATGGCCACCCCATGCTTTTTTTCTCTTCAAAGTCACACTTTGCGATTACATAATCTTGTGGGAGAAACATTGCATCATCTGGCATAGAATCCTCTCTCAGCTATGCCTCAGAAATGAACAATACATCTAGTTGTTTATCTTCCAGCATTATGAACAGCTCAGAGCTGTGCTTTGGCAGTGATCTGCAATATTAAGCAGAAACATCTGCCACTTGTGATTACTCTTATTCAATATGGGTTCTCCAGTGCTATTGGCTGTTAAGTTAAAGTTCCCCACATCCAGTTTACATACTTTGCAGACCAAGGGGGCATTGTCTAGCCAAATCGAGTGTTCACAAACCTTATATGTTGGTCAATTTAATAGACGGGCTGTGCTTTGGAGAAAGTGGCCCGCTTTGTCAGCAAACAGACAGGGGTTCTGGCCCCTGGCCGAGCATGGACGGGCACGGCACAGACAGGCTTGCCTTTGGTGCGCCAGTGGTGTGTCTGCTGCGCGCCTGGACCCCAGAGTTCATATAGAGTGAGACAATTTATGAGTCCCCTTCATTGATTGCTTTCCTGGCATTCATATTTTGTATCAGCCTACAGGTTAAACATTCTCTGAGGTTCTTGTCAATCCCCTTGAGTGATGGTATTTTGCCCCATTCCATCTGCGTCCACATCTAGACGTGGCAAAAAAAAGAGAAAAAAGGATTTTGAGCCTGGTTTCACCAGGGCATTCACACACTAGCCTTATAAGTAATTATGTGATGTGCAAGCAGTGAGGCTAGAGACAGCTGCTTGACACACAAACACAATGCATGACTAAACAAGTGAACAAATAAAAAATGGAACCTGAAGTCCAATTTTGATGAGCAGGCTTATACCCAATCCAGGATGAATGCCCCTTACATGCGAGATCGTGAAGATATTTGTCTACTCCTTAGAGGTAACCAGCACTCAGATTACTACCTCACTGATTGTAGAAGCCCTTCACCTCAGTTTCCAGTAAGAATTTGGAGTACGCTGTTATAGGTCACTCTTAACTTTGTAATCTAAACAGTCCATTAATTCATTGATTTAACAGATTAAGATGTCTGCAGAAATCTTGTGAGGCTGGAACATTTTTACCTACTCTCTGGAAGTAAGTGGCTCACACTGCATACTGACTCTCAAAAAGTAATTGTGACAGCAGGACAATATTTTATCACCATTCCAAATGCAAGGTGAGCAAGGTGATCACAGAACAAGGATTCATTCTGTTTGTCTGTTTCCCTACTGCTTTTTAGCTTGTACCCTGAAGGCAGGAGTGAAATGCGTGCAGGTGTTTTCACCTACTTATATTACCCTTTACATCATTAGCATTCCCTTTTTTCTGATTTTATTATATCAAGTGAGTTTTTCTTTGGTCTTTTAAAGAACTTATAACATGATGAATGGATTGTTGTGCATTAATCTCTTAATGACAATGTTAATTGAGCATAAATGCCTGCACTTTTCATTCAAATTGAATTAGCAGCATGACCTGGTATCCTTGACATGGTTTCCCCCTACTTTTTGCTTTCAGACCTTTTTTTTGCTGACTTAGTTTTTGCTGGCCTTAGAATTCTGCACACTTTACCACTGCTAACCAGTGCTAAAGTGCTTGTGTTCTTTCCCTAAATCATGATAACATTGGCTTATACCCAATTGTCATATTTATTTACTTATAAGACCCTAGTAAAGTTCACTACATGTGTCCAGGGCCTGTAAATTAAATGCTACCAGTGGGCCTGCAGCACTGGTTGTGCCACCAACTTAAGTAGCCCTTTATACATGTCTCAGGCCTGCCAGTGTAGAGATTGTGTGTGCAGTTTTAACCTGATAGCCGTGGTTGGCGCTTTCTGTTTCTAGGTGCTATTTTTACTGTTTATTCTTTAAAAATTCATAACTTCTGTCCTACTCAAACTTGGTGCAGGAACCTTTTGTGTAGTGTTTTCACTGTTTTACTGTTTGAAGTGTTGCACAAATACTTTATACATTGCCTCTAAGTTAAGCCTGACTGTTCTGTACCAAGCTAACAGGCAAGGAACACAGGTTAATTTGGGGTTTGCTCGAGCCTTACCCTGACTAGGATTGCGATTGCTGCTTGACCAGGCTCACACCCCAGTTAACCAGCAGCCTCAATTTCTAACAAACACATTTCTAGGGGAACATTGCATTGTAATTAGAACTCCTGTTTAAGTTTCTCAAAGTCTGATTTAAATTTTTACCACACTGTGTTCACATTTCTTGAACCCCACTCACAGTACTTGAAACATGCAGAAATGTAACTCTGGAATAGCAGCTTAAAAGTGTAAAAGAGCAAGGAGTTGCCTGAAATCTAATGCCCTATCACAGAATGCATTCACACCAAGCTGTAATTGATGCATGGTTATTTCACATTTTGTTGCTTGATGTGTAAAGGAGTCATGCCAAACCTTCCTTTTAATACACATAAGTCATGCGTGATTTACAATTGCCTGCATTCTTTGCCTGAACTTTTGCCCTGCAGGTCGTGAAACAGACCAGTATGGTAAAGTGTACTTGTGTTGCTAGAACTGCACCTGGGAGCCAAAGCAGTCCCGCTCCCTTCCACTCCTCGAGCAGTCTCTCTTATTCCAACCTTCCATTTACTCTCTCCCCTTCAGTCCTCTTATTCCCCCTCTTTGATCGGTTTATCCATCCGATGAAGCAACCTATAATAGCTTCAATTAACCTCAGGGAGCTGGGGAAAGTGACAGAGGCACCAGGAGTGTCTAGAGGCTTTCAAATCCGGCCTCCAAGGGCTCCAGCCCACCAGGGAAATGCCCGGTGGAATAAAGGGCCTGTCTGGCCCTGCCTGTTGCCATGTTCCTAAAAAGTGCTTCCTCCTTGTGTCATCGGCATCAGTTCTTCTCTGCTACGTTAGGCCAGCCTCTTCAGTGCTAACAAGATTCACTGTTTATATCTTTTTAGTGGAACAGTTGTCACATTATGTCTCTATGGAAAGGACTATTGACCACTACACCACTTGGCTGCGAATGCGCCATTACCCCCAGGTCCCTTATGTCCTCGTCCCATTCATTACAAAGTGGAGATATTCATCTCCCGACAGAAAAAAGAAAAGAGGAATGCTGGGACCCTAAGCCTAGCACCTCCCACCGGGAGTACATAAGCAGTACTTACCCAGCATCCCGTCTGCTCTTTTTTCTGTCCGTCGACAGACTTGGATGTGGATGCTGGTGCTGCTCCTGCTGGGCTTGAGTGGCTTCTGTTCCTGTTCTACCCCGTCCGGCTGCCTGGCTGTGCGGTTGGGGTGTCTGGTTCCTTGCCTCCCGGCCTGCTGGGCTTGCTGGGTGGCTTGGTTTCTGGGCCGGCTCTTTGATTCCCATGTGGTTTCTGGCGGCCCTTTGCGGCTGGTGTGCCGGCCTCCCGGGTCCTTCCGGGTTACTGTAGGCTCGTCTTCCTGGGGCTTGGCCGGGTGGAATGCGAGCTGTTTCATGGTTCCCCTGCCTTCCTGCCGGTCTTCGCTCTCACCGCTGTGGCTTCTTTGGTGAGCGCTGCGGTCTGCTGGCAGGCTGTGTGATGTGCCTGCTTCATCGTGAGCGTCCTTGCTTCCGGCCTCTTCGGCGGTGTCCTCTGCTGCCTTTGATGGATGGCGGCGGCTTCCTGGAGTCTGGCAGTTGCAGGGGGGGGCCTTGTGGCTGTTTGCGCCCCCCCGGGTGAGTCCCGCATAGCGGTTTTGTTTCCTCTTCGTTGACAACTGGAGCCCTCATTGCTCAGATGTATGTGCTTTTATTTTCTTTGGTGCGAGCGCTGTTGGTGTTCTGGGAAGCGGGAGGCACTCAAGGCCTGTCCGCAGGCACGTCTTCCTGCATTCTGTTTGGTTGGCTGGGGGTTGGAGTCTTCGCCACGCTTGGTGTGCTGTCGTGCTCCGTTTCCTTCCTCCTGGGGAGCGACTTGAGGCGCGTTTCTCCGCTCTGCCCGACATGCAGTCTTGGTCACGGGCTTTACATTTGTTTTCGGCCATTGTTCCAGGGGTTGGTGCCTGTTTGCCTCCTTCTGCCTCTCTTGGTCGCCTGCGGTGCACGGCGGCTTCCTTGGGCTCCCTGTGGCGGGTGCCTCAGGACTGCTGCCTGTTCCAGCTGGGGTTTTTTTCCAGCTGTCCATCCCCGGTCTGGGGGCGGTGTGCGCGGCTGCCGCTGGTGAGCCGGCCTCTTGGGTCCTTCCGCTGGCCGACCCGTGTTGCTGTCCTGTTTTTCCCCAGTCCTGGCAGGGGTTTGTGCGACTCCGTGGATTGTCTGTGGCTGGGGGGGGCTTGTTCCTGTCTCCACCCCCCTCCGGGTAGGTCCCGCATGGAGTAGTCCGTGCCTTTTTTGCTGGTGCGTGCTGCCTTCCCTGTTCCTGCATGTCATCATGGGGGTTTTTCTTGGTGTTCTTGTCTTCCCTTTTTCTTTACATGGGGGGGCTGGCTGGCCGGGTGATCCTGTGGTTTCTGGGGCCCGTCTCCGGTCCTGCCACCCTGACGGCGTCTGCTGCCTTCTGTCCTCTGCTGTTGGGCTGGGTCAGGCCTTGTTCGTACCTGTTGGGGCCTGTGGGGCCTGGTCCTGTGGGTTTTTGCGGGGTTGCCTGTTTGTTTCGGCATCAGCTCTCTGTCCTTTGTTGCGGGGGGGCTCGCTTGCTCCTCCTGGGCCTGCCGTGTTTGCTGGTGCCTTTCCCTGGTGCTCCTGCTTTGCCCGCTTCTTGGGCCTCCGTGCAGCCTGCTCTGTACCTCCTGATCTCGTCTGCTCTGTGCAGTATGTATGGGGCGGGCCTGGTTGGTGCCTGGATGGGATGCTGCCTGGGCATGCCTGGTGCTGTGGGGCGGTGCCTGTGGTGTGCCTCGGACGCCGCTGGCTCACATTTGGCTCTGCATGTTTGAGTACTGTGGGTTCTGGGCGGTTGTCTCCCCTGTAGCCCTCATGGTTGCGTTCGGGTGGTCCTGGCTCGTGTCGTGCTTTTGGCTCGGCTCGGGGTCCCACGGGCCCTGTCTGGGTCCCTCCTTACGGTGGCTTCTGCCTGCTATGCCCGGTCTGTCCTTCTGGTCCTGGTCTTTTGCTGTGTTTCTTTGTCGTGCTGGGGTTCTGGCTTCCCAGTGTGGGGCCTTGCCGGCCTGGGGTGTGGCCTTGTTCCTGTTTCTGCCCCCCCGTTGTGTTTCCATGGGGGGGCTGTTTCCCCTGTGTGCTGTTGCTGGCTGCCTGCTTTCGGCCTCCGGCCGTTCCTCGCTGGAGGCTCCTGCTCGCATCTGCTCTCTGGGGTTGTGCGGGGTCTGGCCTGGTTCGTGCCTGGTTGGGTGTCCGCCTGGGGATGCCCGGTGCTGTGGGCTTCCGTCTGGCCTCTTCTGTTTTGTCTTTTGTGCTGCCGCTGTGGGTTCCTGGTTTGTCCTCCTGGGTGTCCTGGTTCCTCGCACGGTTGCTTTCCTGGCCTCTCCTGTGCTGCGTTTTCTCTTGGGAGTTGTTTCCCTGGGGGTCTGCCTGGTTTTGCGGGGGTTGTGTTCTCTGGCCCCTCTGTGTCTGGTTATGGGCTGCATCTTTGCCACCCTGTCCGCCCCCCGTGTTGCCTGGTTGCTGGGTATGCCTGGCTCTTGCTGGGGTGGGCGGGTTTTCCCACTTGTGACCTGGGCCTCCCCTTTCCGGCTGCCATGGTCTTCTGCCTGGGCGGCTGTTTTTGTCTTCCGGGCGTGCCCTTCCCCTTTCTGGGGCCCGCTCTCCTTGTCCACGGTGCTATTTCTCAATGGCGAGTCTTAGGCCTTTGGTGGCATCGGCTCTAGCAGGACGGGGGTTCGACTCCTGCCATTGCTCTCAGCTTCTCCTATGGTGGCTGGATTTCTGATAGTGCTTTTCAGGGCTGTCTCTGTCTCTCTGTGCCCCCCTCCCTCTGTTCGGGTGGGGCGGTCGCTGGGTGTTTTGTCTTGCCCCTTGGTTTCCCTGCCTGCTTGGCTGCTGGTTTCCCGGGGCTGGTTGCTGTGGTTTGAGGGTGTGGTTGGGGGCCTTGTGCCTCTGGCTCCTCTGGCCCTCCCTGGCCTTTGATTTCCCCTGTGCCCTGCTGGGGCCTTCCCTGTTTGGGTCCTCCATGGTTGTGGGTTGGGCTGCTGGGTCCTTCAGGTCTGGCAGGTTGCTTGGCTTCGGCCCTGGCTTCTCGTCTGCCTGGCGCTCTGTTGTCTGGGTTGTGTCCTGGGGTTTTGTTTTCCCCCTGCTCCTTCCCTCCCTTGGTGGGTACTGGGCCGTGGTGTTTGTGGGCCTGGGCGGTCTGCTGGGCTTCCTTCGTGGCTTCTTTTGCCTCCCTGGTTGGGCTGGCTTTGGGGTTCGCTTCCTCCCTCGGGGGTTGGGGGTTTTGGGCCGTTGGCTCTGTCCCACCCCTTCCGGGCCTGTGCGGGTTCCGGGTTGTTGGTCCCGGGTCTTTGCTGGCCTGTCTGTTGTTTGGTCAGCTGTCTATCTGGTCTCTTTGGGGGCGTCTCTGGCTGGCTTCCTCTTCTGCCCTGGTCTTTGTGGCCTTGGGGGTTGGCCTTGCCTGCCCCTGCTGCTCTGAGGTTTCCTGTCGGTCCCTGGTTCGGTTGGGGCCTTGTTCCTTGTGGGGCATTTGGCCTCCTGCGGTTCTGGTCTCTGGCTCTTCCCCTGTCCTTTTCGGTTTGGTTGGGGTCTGGCTGTCTGGTCCTCTTGGTGTTCTGTCGGTGACTGGTTCTGTTGGGTTGTCGGCCTGCTCCTTTCTGGCTCTGTGGGCCTTGTGGCGTGGAGTCCCTGGGGTTGTGTTCTTCTTTCCCCGGCTTTCTTGTGTGTGCCTTTGCCTTTACCTTTGCTGGCTCTTGGATGGTTCCTGGGCTCTCCCTGTGGCTCTGCCTCCCTGGGTGGTTGGTGGTGGTCGTTCGGCTGCTCTGGTGGTTGTTGCTGGCCGTTCTTTCCTGGGGCCTGGTCCTCCTCTGTGGGGTTTCGGGGGCTTTGTCCTCTGGGCTCTCTGGGGGCCTGGTCGTTCTGCTTGGGGAGGGGTTGGCTGGTGCCTGGCCGGTGCTTCCTTCCTTCTGGGTTTGGTTTGGCCCCCTTTCGCCCTCCGTGCTTTGTGCATCGTCGGCTGTGGGGCCTTCCTTTCTTCCCTTTTGGGGCTGTTTGTGTGTCCCTTTGTCAGTCGGGGCTTCCCTTCTTTCTTGTTGGGGCTTGCTCTTTGTCTGTGCTGCTGCGGGGTCTTGTGTGCCTGCCTGGTGGTGCTGGGCTTGTTGGCCCTTTTTTGTCTGGTGCGCTCCTTCAGCGTGTCCTGTTCGGGCTTCTTCTCTGGTCCGCTGTGGTCTGGGGTGTTGGTTTCTTTGGCGCCTGTTTCCCTTCAGGGGCTTTGCCTTTGGGGTCTCTTTGGGGTGCCTCCTTTTCGGCTTCTTTTTGCCCTGGTCGCCCTTTTGGCGTGCTCTGCTCCGTTTGGCGGGTTGGGGTTTTCCTTCGTTGGCCTGGGTCCTCTGTTTCTTGTTTCCCTGGTTGGCTGCCTCCTTGCTGTCGCCTTCGGTTTTCCTTGGTCCCGGTTTCCAGTCCTTGGTTGTTTCCCTGCTGGCCTGTTCTGGCTTCCTGGCCAGTTGGGTCTCTGGGGGCCTTCTTCTTCAACTGTGGCCTCCTCGCTGTCCTTTTGTTGTGGGCGGCCTCTGTTGGGGTTTTTGTTTGGTGTGTTCTCCCCCTTCCTTGTTCGCGGGGGGAGGGCTCCTGGTTTGGGCTGCCTGCCCTCTGTTGGTCGTCTCCCGTTCTTTGGGGGGTACGGCCCTGCTTTGGTGGGGTGCTTTCCTGTCTGGGTGCTCTGCCTGTTGTTTCCTGCAGTTCTCCCTTTTGCTTCTCTTGGGTTGCTGCCTCTGGTGTGGTTTCCTGGGTGTGCTTGCGGGTTTGGAAGGCTGGGTTTTCTGCTTTGGTATTCTCTACTTTGTAATGAATGGGACGAGGACATAAGGGACCTGGGGGTAATGCTCTATTACTTACCGGTAATCTTCATTACTCCGGGTCCCGTTGTCCTCGTCCCATTCATACGCCCCTCCCTCCCTCCCGGACGGCCGGCCTTCCTGTATGGGCTTGGTTGTTCAGACGGGATGCTGGGTAAGTACTGCTTATGTACTCCCGGTGGGAGGGGCTAGGCTTAGGGTCCCAGCATTCCTCTTTTCTTTTTTTTGTCGGGAGATGAATATCTCCACTTTGTAATGAATGGGACGAGGACAACGGGACCCGGAGTAATGAAGATTACCGGTAAGTAATAGAGCATTCATTGATGAACAATAACTCAGAACTAGTAACTTAACAGCTTACAACAAAGAGTGACTGACACGCCTTTTTACATCTGTTGTGTGTGGTACAAAGTGTATAATGCAGTTTTTAAGAGCGATGCTATAAAATGTTTGTGCAATATCGTACAGGAAACTTTGATATGACCAGTAGCGTGAGCTAGGGGATGGTATTCCAAAAGTAAGCTTTAGGTTTCCTTCCGTTCTGCACTTGGAAAACATGTATCAGCCTTTCTTATTGCCTAGGTTTTTCTGAGCTACTCAGTCCATTATCTCATTGTATTCATATTAGAGACGTAGGCTGCATCAGTGGCTGTAGTTTGCGTTATGTTGCCTATAGCCCAATAAACAGACTTTCTTCATTCATTTCTGGCACTCCCTGAATATTAAAAGGTTCAAATAGGCATGACACTAATCAAATCAAATCAAATCAAATCAAAATATCTTTATTCGAATATGAAATATCCATAAAAGCACAATAAAAACAATTCATAGATGGCAACATATTCAAAACAAAAGATACAGTACATTTATAACAGTGACTAAAATGTATCATAAATAGCGTGATATATCATATATTAACAATCGGTGGGGGGGTTTTAATAACAATACAGTAAAATACATTTCTAACGACACTAATACGAATCCTGAAAAATATGTAAAGTACATCCGGTTGTTCCAGATTCTTGTTACAGAAAACATGTTAGCTGTTTCAGAGTGATAAGAGTGATACTAAGATTAAGTGGAAGGTTTAGTGCTGACGACTGAGACTTGACCCTGAACTATTGGGCTAAAAGGTATGCCTTTTTCTATTTTATCTCAAAATACGCCATAAAAATGTCAGAGAAAATATACAGACTCATGTTGTGAAGCATTGCAGCTGCACATTCACACTAGAACTAGAAATTCTAGAATTTCCTGCTCTTGTTCTCAAGAGTAACCCGTCTTTGTCGAAATATGTTTAAGTTAATACATTGAGAGAATCCTTTAGCAAGCCACTGAAATAAAACTGGACTGCAACTTACCTGTAGCAGAACTCATTTAGTAATAATGTAGAGGAGCACTCGTTTTTAATGAGTCTTCAGATTACACTCTCACAGTGGATACGGACCACTTAATGGGTTCTCCTCAGGTAGTGATGCTTAGTGAGCGTTGAGTGTTACTATACTATACAGCGCCTTGAGCCCCATGTTAATGAATGGGCTCAAGCCCAAGCTAATGTGGCAGCCCTACACTTGCAAGACTCCGGTTGTTTACTTAGTCTCCTGGAAGGAGCTCACACTTCTGTGTTCAAGCATTATTGACACACATATCTCAAGCAAGGGAGGCAGGTGGTGCTCCCGTATCTGTCTGCCCACCCATCCCTCTCCGCATGCAGCTGTGGGTATGTCCAACAGCGACTGTTGAGCATTAGTTTCAGCTGGAGTTGCAGATCCAGCACAAAACATGCAAACATGGAGGGTTGAAACTAAGTGACCAGCACACAGACACACAACATACCCCCATAACTTTAGCAGGACCGAACTACATCTGTTGCTTGTAGTTACTAATTGTCGTACTTTGCTCCAGCAGACAATGCACCACTATTTAGAATAATTAAACATGTAAATTGATAGAACGTGTTTAATTTAATGCATACGTTTACAACACTTGTTCAATGTATATTGTATTACAATTCTGGCACCAAAATGTTCTACGTTGCAGGAAACCGAAGGGAGTATTTATCTTGTTAGACAGAAAGAAAAGGAAGACTTTCAAGAGACAAGATTATAAATATCAATTTTACATGCATTACGAACAAAAAACTAAATGTAGACTACCATTATTACTCCATCACGGCTCTGTGTTATATTCTCTGGACCAGTCACTCCAAATTTATCCCACATACATCTCTCATTCTAAAAAGCAGTGGATGCAATGAAATCATCCTTCATAAAGAGATGCTAGAACAATAAAGAAAAGTATGCAAGATATTTTTACCGAATTTTTGAGATTTATAATATAACATGTTATTAAAGTTGAAGGGCAATGACATGTTAATAGTAAGATGTGACTTAAGTGTGGATTTATACGAATTGCTTAACATGTAAGTGAACATTCCAAACCAAAAGAACATGAACAATGTACACAATTTAGGTGTGTACTAAATGTACCCATTGCAGTGGAGTGTCTAGTAGCCCTTACCAGGTTTTGAGAACACTGATACCCGATGGCACTAGATTGATAGGATCACAGGGCTTTTACCAGCATCTCTGAGAGAGCTGTCTACTGACTGTCTTGGTAAAATCCAATAAAAGTCCACATTTAAGGGGTACTTATGTCCCTCTCTAATGTATGGTGTGTACTTGTGCTTATGCATGGTGCTCTTGAGTTGTGTCTTCTGTATATGTTGGAATGCATATAAGGACATACTTATTGAGAGCTTCACAACGTGATGGCTCAATGTATTAACATTTTGGCCATTCTGGATTCCATATTTTTGGAGCAGCCCATGCAGTCTCAGTCCAAAACACACTAAAATTGGTCTTCCGGGCACACCTGTCTTCTGGGCTGCAATCTACCTTCAGCCCAGTAACCTGTCCTGCAACTAGGCCTGGCTAAAACGATTAGCTCCGTACGAACCCAATTCACCTTCTATCCAGCAAAAGCTCCATCTGACTTATAATGTATGGGCTTCTGTATCCACCTTCCCTGAATCATTGTTTGCCCTACCAATTTTTAGTGATCATATTTCTTGCATCATCAGGCTCAGTCATTATATTTTAAGGTAGAGTGCACTCTGGTTGACTAGCTTCTTGCCATTTGCACAAGCTTAGGATCAGTGCTGGTCCTCTTGATTGTCAGATCCCATCTGCCTTGATGCCACACTGAATTTCAGCAGAGACCTGTCTTACAGTCTAGTAGTGAGCATGAGGCCCTATGAGAACAGCAGTGCACATGGAATTTGGCAGAAGAGGAATGAAGAATTTGTATCCATGCTGGGAGACTTTCTATCACCCAAGTCTGAGCTGGATGGGAGCTGTAGCATTCACCACTTTCTCTTAGACCCCAGTTCCATTAGCTAGGTCTGGCCATGCCAAACTCAGAACCACTGGATCCATATTTTGTGACTTGTGAATTAGTGTCCCATTGTTGCACCAAATAATCATTCAGTCCATTGGTTGGCCTACCTATCAAAAATTCAAGACAGCTGCACACCATTACTGAGTTAGAAGGCCCTAACACCGACTAGGTAATTGTGAGTCCAATTCTCGTTTATAGGACCCCTAGACTTCCTGAAATTATGGAGGACCAGTTGTAGCCTTAATTTGTGACAGAACCTGTTATATTCCATATAGGTACCCCAATA